>CM033473.1:296144242-296753872 GCA_019447015.1 Hymenochirus boettgeri
GGGATTTTCCTGTTGTCTCTGTATAGGAATCTGGGGGGCAGTGACCCAGTTCTTTAAGTACAGCCCCAATGAGGGATTTTCCTATTGTCTCTGTATAGGATTCTGGGGGGCAGTGACCCGGTTCTCTAACTAAAGCCCCAATGAGGGATTTTCCTGTTGTCTCTGTATAGGAATCTGGAGGGCAGTGACCCGGTTCTCTAACTACAGCCCCAATGAGGGATTTTCCTGTTGTCTCTGTATAGGAATCTGGGGGGCAGTGACCCGGTTCTCTAACTAAATCCCAAATGAAGGATTTTCCTGTTGTCTCTGTATAGGACTCTGGAGGGCAGTGACCCGGTTCTTAACTACAGCCTCAATGAGGGATTTTCCTGTTGTCTCTGTATAGGAATCTGGGGGGCAGTGACCCGGTTCTCTAACTACAGCCCCAATGAGGGATTTTCCTGTTGTCTTTTTATAGGAATCTGGAGGGCAGTGACCCGGTTCTCTAACTACAGCCCCAATGAGGGATTTTCCTGTTGTCTCTGTATAGGAATCTGGGGGACAGTGACCCGGTTCTCTAATTACAGCCCCAATGAGGGATTTTCCTGTTGTCTCTGTATAGGAATCTGGGGGACAGTGACCCGGTTCTCTAACTACAGCCCCAATGAGGGATTTTCCTGTTGTCTCTGTATAGGAATCTGGGGGGCAGTGACCCGGTTCTCTAACTACAGCCCCAATGAAGGATTTTCCTGTTGTCTCTATATAGGAATCTGGAGGGCAGTGACCCGGTTTTTAACTACAGCCCCAATGAGGGATTTTCCTGTTGTCTCTGTATAGGAAGAGCGCCTAGCATGAGTGATTGGACCTGTCTTGATTGGAGGCCAGCATGAGTGATTGTGACCTGTTCTTGATGGGAGCCTAGAATGAGTGATTTGTGACCGTTCTTGATGTGGAGCCTATAAGGAGTGAGTGACCTGTTCTTGATTGGAGCCTAGTATGAGTGATGTTGACCGTTCTTGAATGGAGGCCTAGTATGAGTGTGTGACCTGTTCTGAAGTGGCTGGTGTGGACACATGCAAGCAAGGAAACTTACTTTACTCTCCATAGATTCATGAGAAGTTAGAAAGGGGTAGTAAGACAAGGCAGGGCCCAGTGCCTCCAATAAGTCACCATAAGTGAGGGGATTTTCATACAACATTCTACATTATTCTCTATTTTTCTCTTTTTTTTTTGTTGCTTTTTCCACACAAAGACTGAGAAAACGCTCATGTTAAACCATCCTATTTATTGTATTCGTCATTTCTTTCAATCATTGGTGCAATTGTTCATAAGGGTATGAAACAATTTTTCTTTGGGGATCCGGATGATTGGATCAGGTCACCAAAGATCTGAACTTAGCCACAGGGTCAGATACGTTTGTTTTCCTGGATGATGATGTTAAACGTAGCGTCCAGGAAAGCGTGCATTAGCAAGGTCCTGGAGTTCCCGCCTTTGGGCAAGTAACTGATCTGCGCACAGCGCGGAGGAAATAGGAAACATTTTGATGTATTTAAATATCAGCAAAAATATTAAGAAGGACCACGAAAACAGGAAGAAAATGCAACCATTCCTAGGGGTGTCGCTCTAATGAGGCAATATGAACAAAATGCTCAGGGCGGCACCCATGGCAGGCTGATCAGGAGGGAAATAAATTGCAAGCGATGCGGGAAACGTGCGGACTACACAATTGTCCCATCTATTCCCTGCCAACTTCATGCAGGCTTCTGCTCTCTAATCGTCATAGGGTAAGAGGGGGAATATCTGTGGTGAGAGCTGGGCCAATCTTATTTTATAGGTAGATTGGCGTGATAGGGCATTACGGCATGTCTATATGTACAGTCTATGTGATATGGGCATTAGGGCATGTTATACGTACCTATCTGTGTAAGCTGGGCATAAGGGCCATGTTATACGTACCTACTGTGTGAGATGGGCTAAGGGCATGTTATAGATACCTCTCTGTGTGAGCTGGCAGGAGGGCAACTTGGTTAGGTTTAGTTAGGGCCATTGATGAACGAATCTACCTTGACGGGGGGGTGACAGGATCTTACAAATCTTTTGGGGGGAGGAACAAACTTTTATTCCACAGGAAAACTATGGTGAGATAATATTCTTTTGAGGAACTGTTATAAATTACCGCAGAGAGGTTAAGTTTAAAAGACCAACATTTAAACACGTCTCCATTCCTGGATGCCACGGCACATCTAACCATGGTTGCGGGTGGCTCACTTCATTGCACCTAGTGAGACTACATAGGGGGCAGCATTTAAAAGTTTGGTGTCAGGTGGCAAAAAACCCTAGAGATGCCCCTACTTCCCCATCTTTAATTATGTGGGAGGGCAGGAGCAAGTATTCTACCTGCTCTTATAAAACTAGTCTGTCTAAAGGTGGCATACACATGCGATTTCCACAGCTGTGTGCCGACAGATCACATTGGATCGGATTAACATTGGTTATCTGTCTGGTACACGTGCTGTGAAAACAGCACACGGACCCTACCAATCCCCATACGCGGTAGGGGCCATAAACGCACAATCGGCGGCTCCCTCTACTGAACGGTAAGGGAGCCGATACCGACCTACGGAAATTTTCTTCATTCCTGATTGACCTATACGGTCGTGGTTGCACCCGATTGCTCGGGAAACAGCCATAGCATGATGATAGTAGGTCAACTACCATCGTTACCCAACGGTGTTTGTACCCATTAATCGATCGGTGAATGGCCCACCTTAAAACTATTGTTGTATGTAAGTCCCTGGCTTGGCTGCCGATTTGTACTAATTCTATATATTTTCTATAGGTTATGTGTACTGGACAGAGAAACACGGGGACATGGTAGTGAAAAAACTGCTATACTTCCCTCTCTTCACAGTCTGTAAAATCCTAATAGCAGTAACTGCTGCCTACTGCTTTCCTCATTTACAGGTGAAGAAAAGCTGCCATCGGGGAACAGCCCTGGCCAATTTCTATTTTACTTGAATCTTTAAGTTTCTGGACTTATTCATTGTAAAGTGTATTATAGCAAAAAGGGATGTAATGGATAATTATCATGCCCATAATAATAATCCCGTTTGCCTACTCTAATGCAAAAGAGGGTTGGCTAGTAGAACTACTAGTGGGTGTGGTCAGCTATAACTGTTCCTGTTGTAGCTTTCCGAATGGGCATGTGCAAAAGAAAAAATAATGGTCATTGACCAGACCGTGTGATTCCAGCGTGCACGGGGACCCTGATACACACAACTGCCACCAAGATACTGCTTTTATATCAAAGTCCCTTCTAATTTAGTGTTTGTCTGAGGCTGAGCTTGTACTTTAAGTGGAGGAAGGCTTTTATTAGAGGATTATAATTGTTTTTTGATTGGAGGATCCTTCGTGAATTTACATTAACTCCTGACCAATGTTGTCCCACCCATCAAGATAGTTAGCATAAAAGTATAGTAAATTCCACATTAAAAATCTTTATTTTAAGGCTTTTAAATGAATCAGGTGGTACATTAAAGAGAACTGAGGCTAAAACACGCTTTTCCAGATTGTTACCAAGAAGAAAACGTTAATTCAGGGGCGTCCCGTAACGTCAGGGGCTTCCCCCCTGCAAGATGGGAGGCCCGGCCCCTTGACCCACCCCCTCAGGAAAAATAAACGTGATCAGCTGTTAAAAACAGCTGCTTGCGGAAGTGGGGTTGGTGGCGGGCGCACGGGTTCTCCAGGCTGGTTGAGGAGTATATACTGATTTAAAAATGATACATCACTACCTTTTAAGGGAAAAGGCCACACTAGAGTGCGTTCGAGCCATCCGGAAAACGCGAACGCAAGTGCACACTCATGTTGCGCATCAAAAGTATAATAAACCTTTATAATAAGAATCTTTCATATGTATTTTAATTCAGTTTTACTGGGGATTGTATTTCCATTATTTCCAGGTAGTTTCCAGATCAATATCTGCCAATCGATCATAATGCCACAACAGTCCCCTGTTAGTGACGACTATCTGGGAAATTTTGTAGGATGTAGAAATCACTCGCCACAGGGGGACATTCTTATGTGGTGGTGAGCAGGATCCGCTGTTAAAGTTGAATCTGTGTTTCCATCGATGCGTTTATTAGCGGAGGCTAAATATCCGTAAACAAGTACATTATAGAGGACGAGTCGCTCGCCGCGAAGGGCAATATTCACATCTGCAAGAAAAAGAATTTAAGGTATGAAGGAATAATTTTAGTCACAACGTAATAAGTCAAGTGAGTCCTGATGAAAAGGCATTCTGGGAAGGATACATTGATTATACATTCAGGGAGAATAATAAAAAAGTTCTTATTGTTTAAAAATGGTGCAAATTTGCCCCCACCAATCAGATCTTATTTAACAGTGAAAGCTAACATCTGATGGTTGGGGCAACATTAGATCATTTGTAACCACCATAAGAACTTTTAGTATTGATCTCCCTGATTGATATATATGAAATTTTTCGATTTGAATGGTTTGAGTGCGCGGAAGTTAGTGTGTAAAATAAATTAAAGCAGTGATCTTCTTTCAGGCAATTTAAAACCCTGGTCCCAGAAATTAACATATCATTCCACTATTAGGGCTAGGCTGCACTTGAAGCGCTTTTAAGCGCAATCCGGTCGCGATGGCAATTCGGACGTGCTTTTAAAGCACACACTATTTTTTTTTGGGGGGGCCCAGTTGAGTGGCCAAACTAGTGCGCTAGGGTGCGCTGCGCGGCGTCGCGATTCGGAAATCACAGTGAGCATTTGCATTTTCGTGCGCAATTGCATTGCACATACGATTGCGACAATCAAGAACAGGTCACATCACTCATACTAGGCTCCAATCAAGAACCAGTCACATCACTCATACTAGGCTCCAATCAAAAGCAGGAGACAGGCCGCTAGTTGTGCCTGTTGAAATACAAATCTCTATATTCCCATTGTGCAACCCCTATTATGGACATGACATGCTAAGGAAGGTTTTCATTTTCACACAAGAGCCAACGAGCGATGCTCACATATATATTTACTGGAGTTAGCACCAGTTAGTGCTGTTTTCTCCAATATATATATGTGAGTACCGCTCGTTGGCTCTTGTGTGAATAGTTCCTATTTGCTTTATAAGTTGTTGGGAGTGTGGTGAACCCCCTACACACAATTTTGAGCTGCTTGAATCCACTTAAGGACCTGCTGCCTGGGTATCTACATTTGTTTGCTGTTTCAGTTAAGAAGGTTGGAACAAATGGACCTGCTGAGGGACCTTCAGCAATCCTTCCTATGTTTTCTATTGGTTAACAAGTCCAGCTGAATTACACATTGCTAATTATATTAGTAACATAACATAATATCCTGGGGACAGTGACCCGGTTCTCTAACTACAGCCCCAATGAGGGATTTTCCTGTTGTCTCTGTATAGGAATCTAAGGGGCAGTGACCCGGTTTTCTAACTACAGCCCCAATGAGGGATTTTCCTGTTGTCTCTGTATAGGAATCTGGGGGGCGGTGACCCGGTTCTCTAACTACAGCCCCAATGAGGGATTTTCCTGTTGTCTCTGTATAGGAATCTGGGTGGCAGTGACCCGGTTCTCTAACTACAGCCCCAATGAGGGATTTTCCTGTTGTCTCTGTATAGGAATCTGGGGGGCAGTGACCCGGTTCTCTAACTACAGCCCCAATGAGGGATTTTCCTGTTGTCTCTGTATAGGAATCTGGGGGGACAGTGACCCGGTTCTCTAATTACAGCCCCAATGAGGGATTTTCCTGTTGTCTCTGTATAGGAATCTGGGGGGCAGTGACCCGGTCCTTTAATTACAGCCCCAATGAGGGATTTTCCTGTTGTCTCTGTACAGGAATCTGGGGGGACAGTGACCCGGTTCTCTAACTACAGCCCCAATGAGGGATTTTCCTGGTGTCTCTGTATAGGAATCTGGGGGGCAATGACCCGGTTCTCTAACTACAGCCCCAATGAAGGATTTTCCTGTTGTCTCTGTATAGGAATCTGGGTGGCAGTGACCCGGTTCTCTAACTACAACCCCAATGAGGGATTTTCCTGTTGTCTCTTTATAGGAATCTGGGGGGCAGTGACCTGGTTCTCTAGCTACAGCCCCAATGAGGGATTTTCCTGTTGTCTCAGTATAGGAATCTGGAGGGCAGTGACCTGGTTCTCTAACTACAGCCCCAATGAAGGATTTTCCTGTTGTCTCTGTATTGGAATTTAAAGAGCAGACTTTATCCAGTGTAACTGATAAGCTATGCAGCTACTCCCATGTTGTATTTATTAATTGTTCGAGCTGTAACAATAGGCCTGAGCTGTGTGTCAGGTTATCACATATTAAATATTGACATTATTCCACTGTGTGTATAAATAATCCCCACTCCGATCAGAGATAAACCCTATGAATTGTATCGTACTATTACCGCCCATACTAACAGGAGGTCACGTTCAGATGATGGAAATAGAAGATTAATTAAACCATATAAAGGATGATGAACTAGGTCCCCTGTGTTACTTTCCCGTGGAAGGAGTGGAGAGAAAGCTTAATAACAGGTAAACTCTACGAGAGATATTATTTTAGTTATGTTAATGATGTAATCATGATGTAATCGGACAGTAATATTCTAGGCTGTAATTTCTAAGCTTGATTCTCTGAAGGTTTATTCCGTGTTACTTTTAATCAGGCGATTTCCCATTCTGCCTGTCACAGGCATTTAAACGATGGACAGCCTCCATAGCAGTCAGCGAATGGGCTAAGCTTTAGTATTTATTAAAGTGACAGATCAAAGTTACTCAAATCTCAAGGTTGTTAAAGTAGAATTCAGATAAACATGATTCCCCCACAGCAATGTGCTCATTAGGGAATGTAGAATATATTCATTTATATTTTATCTTTATTTATCCTTGAAGCTAAAGTCTCCCAGCCTTTTTTCATAAACAAGGAGAAAAAATATACTCGATTTCTCAAACTCTAATGCTGATAATCATTAAGATATCAATAGCATTTATATATAATGGTTATTACTACAGACAAAATCTTTCATTATCTGCTCCTACAGAAAAATGAGGTTTCTGCTCGCTGTCGCCCTCTGGTGCATTGCATCTGGTGTTACAGCTCAGAACAGCAATCAAAGTAAGTGGCGCAAATCCTCTGGAATTTATGCGTTATGCGGCAATGGCACAGGTTTTAATTATTTTGGAATGTTTAATACCCTATCCTCAGGGTAAAAAGGAAATCTTTACCCCAACCCCCTTTTTTGGGTAATAAAGATTGTGCATATTTTAACAAAACCGGTAGATCCTGTGACAAACTAATTATTCACATTATTTTATTTAGGTTTTAGTTCACAAGCACATGTGCATAGGTGATAGACTGGCACGCTAACCTGTCAATATCCCATCATAATATGCTTATAAACCATGCTTAGTGATGTCATCTATCTTACTCTTTGGAAAAGTAAAACATAATCTTGGTGCTTGTTATATCATGGGTCATATATGTAAACCACATGTATGTAAACCACATGTAAACTGTATCATAGCAGAGGTGAATTATTAGGCAAGTTTTATTCATGTCACATAGGAATTCTAGTTTCTCATTGGCTGTAGACTATGATTGACACTTACCATTAATAAAGCTGTGTAATGAATGTGCCTCCTGTATGGTAGCTCCTTTAACATAAACCGGTAATGTGACAGGTTGTTGCTTGTGTGTCTTTAGTACAGATGTGGTTGATATTTTAAAGGAAGATGAACATTGATATATTGAATTATAAAGACAATGCACTGTGTTTGGAATTGTGTAGCACCCATAGACCTAGAGGGCTCCCAAATCCAGATCCATTTCAGTGAACATTCCAATTTATAGGAAACATGTATTTTCAAGATGCCCCGTGATAACCTACATGAAATGAGACTCATGCATGAGATGTTGTTGTTGATGTGATTAGGAAAGTAGATTTCAGGGATGGCAGATTAAATGGAAAGAAGGCCCGGACTAAAGAAATGTCTCCAGTATTATAAAGACTTCTACTTGGTCAGGATGTGACCTGGAGATGGTATAATAAAGGGGCAGTCATGTCACAAGCTTATGCTGTAATCTGAGTTAAAGGGCATGTTAACCCCTTAAATAAAATATTATATTAAAGTAAATCACCCCCCAAAACTACAGTAGTTAGACGGCTGAACGACGTATGGCTAATCCGTTATATAGCAAAATTATTACTAGGTAGCTTGGGGAATAGCATTCAGTCCTTGGCTGTGATGTCATCTGTTACACCCATGACTGACAGCTGATAACTGGAAAAACCAGGAAGCAAAAAAAGAGTGGTAACAGAACATCAGGCAGCCTTTTAAGGTTAAACTTACATCTCTCAATAAAAAACTATTGCAGTTTTGGTTTTGGGGTGATTTACTTATAGACCATTTTTCATTTGAAGGGTTAACTTGCCCTTTAAGGTGTTTGTGGGTAAAAAAGAATTAACATTGTAAACAATAAACCACAAAACCCTTTTGTAGAGGAAATATTAAATGACATTAATAACATTGTAATGACTTATTGACTTTGTTCCACTGCAGATGTGAATATTGCCCTTCGCGGTCGAGCGACTCAGTCCTCTATATACTATGACTTTGTTTACGGATATTTAGCCTCCGCTATAAACGCCATCGATGGAAACACAGATTCTAACTTTTACAGCGGATCCTGCTCCACCACCAATAATGAAATGTCCCCCTGGTGGCGAGTAGATTTACTACAGTCCTACAAAATTTCTCAGATAGTCGTCACTAACAGGGGCGACTGTTGTGGAAATTATGTCGATGGTGCAATGATATTGGTCGGTGACTCGCTGGAAAATAACGGAAATAATAATCCCAGGTAAAGAAACCACCATCTTGGATATTGTGATCACAAGAAAAGCATTAAAGGCACAATGTCTCCCTTGCCCACAAAGCTTACAGTCTAAGATAAATAACTAAAAGCACTCAGAGCAGCGTAGGAAAAATGTCATTCTTGCTAAGCTAAAATAATCCATTCATTTAATGAATACACATACATAATTAAAGTATATGCAAGTACAAGTATACTGTATTTTATAAAAGAGGAGACTGGATCATTTCCATGGCAGCTCTGGAATGAATGTTACACCATCTGTTTTTAGTAAAAGGAAAGTGGTAACAGGAACTGCCAGCTTCCTCGTATCAAAACCCTGGTGCTGCTGCTATCAATGATAGATCTCCAAATAAAATGTAATACAGCATACTCAGAGAATTTCGTAATCACTGGTTTTATTAATATAGTCGTGACATAATCGACACGTTTCGGCTGAGTAGCTGTCCTCAGGATATATATATTATATGTATATATATATATATATATATATATATATATATATATATAATAGGCAGATAAATAGGTGAGTGCACTCCAAGGACTTCTCAAATGTAACAATTTATTAAGGTTTCGGTTGTGTTTCTTCGACCTTTATCAAGCAGTGATTCTACTTATATATACCATACTATCCCAACATTATTATTATTATATCATTATTCATTGTTATTATTATTTATTATTATTATTACTACCAATATATATTATTATTATATAAATTAACCTGTTGTGTCCAAGCTCCCTCTCACCTATGTCTGGGATCTATCCAATGGAAAGAAGCGCTTCTTGCAGAGCCTTCCCATTGGTTAGGCCCTGGGTCAATAGGAGGATAGAGTTACACCTCTTCAGTTGTCCTTTAATACTGTATGTAAAATATAGAATTTTGAAGAAAAAAAACATAAACATAAACCGTCCAACAATAAAGGTTCATACACACGTGGGATTGTGGAGGCCGACTCACGACGCACAATGTGTATGCACAGCCGTATTTTGATGATAATCATGCTGTGTATGGCCATTCGGTTGAAGATCTGCCTGGCCGGTCGGGCAAAGATCTCCGACCAAACGACTGTTTCGGCAGACAAAGTGCCCATGCACGGTACGATTATTGTCCAAAACGGCCATGCATACACAACGCGCGTCACGGGTCGGCCCCTGCAATCACATGTTTATGAGACTTAAGAGGAAAAATTACACGGCCCCTCCGAACAATGGGCAGAACCTACTCACTGTATGTATATTTTATTCACTACATATCAATGCTGCTCTCAACCTGCAGGTGTGAACATCACCTGCCCCCCATTCCCCTCTACCTACCCCCAAATAACAATCAGGAGTACGTATAATTATGCTACAGGTCACCGTCCCACCAGCCTTCATTCACCATTCACCAATTCCAGACAGCTGAGGTATTAGGTATTAGGCTGGGTACGCAAGGGCATATTTTTCGGCCCAACCTGCACTTCTGTTTATTGGTCAGTCAGGCGAGTTAGCTCGGATCGGGTTAAAGGGCGATAGGACAGATTGGAAAATCCTTGACAGTGATTCGTCCCGGCTGACTGAACGCTAGTGGCAAACGGTTGGTCAGGATGAAAAATTTGCCCATGTGTCCCTAGCCTTAGGTTACTATGACAACATGGAGACTGAAAGAGAAGAGGATGCTGGGAAGGGATTTCACTGTGACTGAATACATATAAATTTAAGAACATGGGCCAATACTAATATTATTTCTCTCCATATCCACAGCTGTGCTCAGATCTATTCCGCACAAAACGGCGTGTCTCAGACCTTCGAGTGCAATGGGATGCCTGGGCGATACGTTAACATCATTATCCCCGGAAAGGAGCAATATCTGACCCTGTGTGAAGTGCAGGTGTACGGGGAACCAGTATCCAAACAGTCCTGCTAATGATGGTGCAAGCCAATGAAACTGATAAACATGTCATCTGGCGGAATCAGAGGGTGAAATGGGAATCAGAAAGAAATTATTTCAAACAAAATTAAAAGTTGCAGTTTTCTAGAAATCTAAAATAAAATCTTTACTACCTATTTCTACTTCTTGCTCTTGTTTCCCGGTGGGACAGACATGCTCAGTGCGCATTATCCAATAAAAACCCAGGAGTGTATTTCTACTTCCTGCTCTTGTTTCCCGGTGAGACAGACATGCTCAGTGTGCATTATCCAATAAAAACCCAGGAGTGTATTTCTACTTCTTGCTCTTGTTTCCCAGTGGGACAGACATGCTCAGTGCGCATTATCCAATAAAAACCCAGGAGTGTATTTCTACTTCTTGCTCTTGTTTCCCGGTGAGACAGACATGCTCAGTGCGCATTATCCAATAAAAACCCAGGAGTGTATTTCGACTTCCTGCTCTTGTTTCCCAGTGAGACAGACATGCTCAGTGCGCATTATCAAATAAAAACCCAGGAGTGTATTTCGACTTCCTGCTCTTGTTTCCCGGTGAGACAGACATGCTCAGTGTGCATTATCCAATAAAAACCCAGGAGTGTATTTCGACTTCCTGCTCTTGTTTCCCGGTGAGACAGACATGCTCAGTGCTCATTATCCAATAAAAACCCAGGAGTGTATTTCTACTTCCTGCTCTTATTTCCCGGTGGGACAGATATGCTCAGTGCGCATTATCCAATTAAAAGCCAGGAGTGTATTTCAATTATCTGCTCTTGTTTCCCGGTGGGACAGACATGCTCAGTGTGCATTATCCAATAAAAAGCCAGTAGTGTATTTCGACTTCCTGTTCTTGTTTCCCAGTGGGACAGACATGCTCAGTGCGCATTATCCAATAAAAAGCCCAGAGCCATATAAGCTACTTTGTATTTCCCTGTAGGAATGCTGGGAATTGTAGTTCTTTTACAGTAGAGGCTGGCCATCCCTTGCAATATTGGGCATCTATAGAAGTGTAGATGAACGACATGTTAAAATTAGGATGACATGGGCAGTTGCAGTCTGTTTGATAACATTATCTGAAATGCAACTTTCCCTTTGTTTCCCCTATTTCATGTTCTATTTACCTTCCCCAGCCTGGCCTTAAAGGGAAACAGCAGCCTATATCTTTCAATCTGGGAAAAGTGACAGCCGAGTGAGAATATTACCACATGGCAGCACAGGAGGCGTATTAGTGACCAGGACTGATGCAGGTACATTTATAGTTTATGGTACGTAACAATCGTATCCGCTCCCTCTACTTAAGATGGCATTTCGCCCAGGATCAGATGGGATGTGTGTAATGTGAGCCGGGTGTGTGGGTAACTACAGGGCTGAGAAAGACAAGTGCGGTGTTAACCAGAACATTGAATATCTTGTTCCCAGGCCTGATACAGTTCTAGATAAACTCTAGAGAAGATCTATTTCTTATTGCCCACACCCTGACCCCTGGAATATAAGGCAATATAATTATTTAGTTATTATCCATTCAGGGGATCGATATTTTGGGTGATTTAGCGAACATGCGTACCGTTTTTACTATCGACTGCTCCATTACATAGAAATATCTAACAAACAAAGATTAGGCCTGATGAAATTTTTTCGCCCAATCCCATCTTCAAGTCCCCATCTCACGCAAATTTCTCCTTGAAAAGATTTGTGGCACAAGGTGGGGAACTTGGACCAGTTCTTTGATTGGTCATTGCATTCAGGGTGTTGTAAAGGAATAGAGGGTTTCCTAGTCTAAAAAACTTTAAAGGGCATCTATAGTGGGAAAATGAACTTTTTTTCTTTCTTTCCATGTTCTATAATTCCCCACAACCCCCAGAGTGTCTTCACTTTTTTCAGATTCCCTCTCTGTCCTGAGATACACAAGTTAGAAGAATACGTGATTGCATTCCTCTACTCCTACTTGGACTGTCAATCAAATCCCTGTGACCGTGATCCTCTTCCATGCTCAAGTCCCTCCCTCCTCTCTGCTCTGTAATAAACATAGAGATAAGAGCATTAGCAGGGGGAGAGAGGTAGCTTTGATGGCAGAGTTAAGGCTGCACTTGACCCCCCTTCTTGATAGACTTCACTGATTGATGATGGGTCACAAAGAGAGAGATCAGGACACGGAGAGATCCGTGTCTCCAGGACAGCTTGCTTTCTATTGGCCACTGTGCGTGGGTGTGTTTTTCAGGATGTTGAACTTTTAACTCCTACTGAACATGATAAGCTTGTTGGTTAGCCGAAGTTGAGACATGGAGGAGGTAACAGAGGGGAGGGGGAAGGGGGGAGTGCTGCACAGAGATCTGACTCCATGGAAAAACTAAGTCACTGACAGAGATAGGATAAAGGCAGCACAGAGTACATGAATTTAACTTTGCAATGGACCAATGTGTCTTTTTTACTATAGATGCCCTTTAAGTGTTGGTCTAAGGCTTTAGTTGCCCTTTAATTTGTTGAGAATATAAGCGCTACCAACAGTGCTGGGCAATTTCCCTCCACGGCGATGGTGGAAATTCCCATTAATTATACCTGCTTAACTTTGTAGTAGAAGGCAGTGATTCAGGGTGCTGAATTGTTATCTATTTGTTAAAATTCAGGTTTTTCACCTTAGTTTGCCTTTAACATGGCAAAAAAATACTACATCCCATGGTACTGAGACACAATGTTTATCATTAAAATGGTGTTATGAGACAAATATTTAACTTGTGCTGTGTGTTACATTTATTACAGATCAACAATTCTGCAGCATTAGAAACTTTTCTTTACTTCCAGTACAAAAACAGCTGCAGCAGAACCAGGGGCATTCTGGGAAATGTAGTTTTCTCTGCACAGCAAAAGACACATTGCAGATCCTCAGGGATGTTATTATGCACTGTATCACAGTCCTGATTTCCCACTCTATGTTGGACACTAAGGCTGGGTACAGTTGGGTCAGTTGGTCAGTTGGGCTGCAAAATCAGTGGCGTTTAATTGTCGCTGGCCCATTTGCATGTTATTGGTGTACGGTAGGTTGGGACAAAAATTTGTTCAAATGTATCCAGCCTAACAGTGATTAGGGGATTTACATTGGAATTTACCACTATTAGACCCCCACCTACAGTAGAGTTGGCAAGATTAGTGGAAAAAAAGGAAATTTATTGTCTCATGGTGCATAAGGCTGAATCAGAATGAATGCAGTTTAAATGCAACCAGCGCTGCACTGCTTATGACATTTATTAAGGGTGATTGTCATCTAATCATCAGATAATCTAATAACCCTACCTGTAGTCTTCTAATCATCAGATAAGTCGAATTAACCATACTGCAATTCCTATAATCATCAGATAATCTAATAACCCTCCTGTAGTCCTCTAATCATCAGATAATCTAATAACCCTACCTGCAATCCTCTAATCATCAGATATCTAATAACTCACCTGCAATCCTCTAATCATCAGAAAATCTAATAACCCTACCTGCAATCCTCTAATCATCAGATAATCTAATAACCCTACATGCAATCCTTAATAATCAGATAATCTAATAACTACCGCAATCTCTCATCATCAGATAATCTAATAACCCTAATGCAATCCTCAATCATCATAGATAATCTAATAACCCTACATGCAATCCTCTAATCATCAGATAATATATAACCCTACCTGCAATCCTCTAATCATCAGATAGTCTATAACCCTACCTGCAATCCTCTAATCATCAGATAATCTAATAACCCTACCCGCAATCCTCTAATCATCAGATAATCAATAACCCTACTGCAATCTCTAATCATCAGAAATCTAATAAACCTACCGCAATCCTCTCATCATAGATAATCTAATAACCCTACCGCAATCTCTAATCATCAGATAATCTATAACCCTACCGCAATCCTCTAATCATCAGATAATCTAATAACCCTACCTGCAATCCTCTATCATCAGATAATCTAATAACCCTCCTGCATACTCCAATCATCAGATAATCTAATAACCCTACCTGTAGTCCTCTAATCATCAGATAATCTAATAACCCTACCTGCAATCCTCTAATCATCAGATAATATAATAACCCTACCTGCAATCCTCTAATCATCAGATAATCTAATAACCCTACCTGTAGTCCTCTAATCATCAGATAATCTAATAACCCTACCTGCAATCCTCCAATCATCAGATAATCTAATAACCCTACCTGTAGTCCTCCAATCATCAGATAATCTAATAACCCTACCTGTAGTCCTCTAATCATCAGATAATCTAATAACCCTACCTGTAGTCTTTTAAAGGGCAACTAAAGCCACAGAACAACACTGAACCAGAAGGCAGAACACCTTCATATAAAACCAGTAATCTGTGTCTTACCTCTCATTTTGATACAGGCTCTAGGAAATTTACCTAAATAACATATGGTTTGTGCTTTACTTCACAGCATTCTAGTATCAGACAGTTTGGTCAACGACCATTATGTTCTGCACATGCTCAGTCCTTAGCTGTGGCACAACCTTGTTACAGTTGGTCACACCCATTAATAATATCTAGCCAATCCTTTTACAGGACAGATAAAGCAAGGAAGCATGTGACTGAGGTAAGGAGGTGTGGTCTGACACTGCACATACACACAGATACTTCATCCAGTTCTTATCAGGCTTTGATTTACTTTAACAGAGTTTACTAAAGTGGCATTTTATAGTTGATTGGTGTTTTTTGGGGGGTTGTTTTCAGATTCTGGAGTATAAAAAATTATGTTTAGTTCTCCTTTAATCATCAGATAATCTAATAACCCTACCTGTAGTCCTCTAATCAGGTATAGATTATTTCTGATTAGATGACAATCACCCTAATAAATGTCATTAGCAGTGCAGCGCTGGTTGCATTTAAACTGCATTCATTCTGATTCAGCCTTAGAATCATGAGACAATAGATTTCCTCTATTTCCACTTATCTTGCCAACTCTACTGTAAGTGGTGGTCTAATAAATTCCACTGTAAATCCCCTAACACTGTTAGGCTGAGTACGTATGAACAAATTTTTGTCCCAACCTACCGTACACCAATAGCATTCAAATGGGTGACAGACATCGACCGCCAGCGTCAATTAAACGCCACAGATTTTTCGGCCCAACTGACAGTTTTTTTGTACCCAGCCTTAGTGTCCAACATAGAGTGGGAAATCAGGACTGTGATACAGTGCATAATAACATCCCTGAGGATCTGCAAGTGTCTTTTGCTGTGCAGAGAAAACTACATTTCCCGAATGCCCGGTTCTGCTGCAGCTGTTTTTGTACGGAAGTAAAGAAAAGTTTCTAATGCTGCAGAATTGTTGATCTGTAATAAATGTAACACACAGCACAAGTTAAATATTTGTCTCATAACACCATTTTAATGATAAACATTGTGTCTCAGTACCATGGGATGTAGTATTTTTTTGCCATGTTAAAGGCAAACTAAGGTGAAAAACCTGAATTTTAACAAAAGATAACAATTCAGCACCCTGAATCACTGCCTTCTACTACAAAGTTAAGCAGGTATAATTAATGGGAATTTCCACCATCGTCCTGGAGGGAAATTGCCCAGCACTGATGGTAGCACTTATTAACTTGTTAAGGGCAAAAGGGCAACTAAAGCCTTAGACCAACACTTAAAGGGCATCTATAGTGAAAAAAAACACATTGGTCCATTGCAAAGTTAAATTCATGTACTCTGTGCTGCCTTTATCCTATCTCTGTCAGTGACTTAGTTTTTTCCATGGAGTCAGATCTCTGTGCAGCACTCCCCCCTTCCCCCTCCCCTCTGTACCTCCTCCATGTCTCAACTTCGGCTAACCAACAAGCTTATCATGTTCAGTAGGAGTTAAAAGTTCAACATCCTGAAAACACACCCACGCACAGTGGCCAATAGAAAGCAAGCTGTCCTGGAGACACGGATCTCTCCGTGTCCTGATCTCTCTCTTTGGTGACCCATCATCAATCAGTGAGTCTATCAAGAAGGGGGTCAAGTGCAGCCTTAACTCTGCCATCAAAGCTACCTCTCTTCCCTGCTAATGCTCTTATCTCTATGTTTATTACAGAGCAGAGAGGAGGGAGGGACTTGAGCATGGAAGAGGATCACGGTCACAGGGATTTGATTGACAGTCCAAGTGGAGTAGAGGAATGCAATCACGTATTCTTCTAACTTGTGTATCTCAGGACAGAGAGGGAATCTGAAAAAAGTGAAGACACTCTGGGGGTTGTGGGGATTATAGAAATGGAAAGAAAGAAAAAAAGTTCATTTTCCCACTATAGATGCCTTTAAAGTTTTTTAGACTAGGAAACCCTCTATTCCTTACAACACCCTGAATGCAATGACCAATCAAAGAACTGGTCCAAGTTCCCCACCTTGTGCCACAAATCTTTTCAAGGAGAAATTTGCGTGAGATGGGGACTTGAAGATGGGATGGGCGAAAAAATTTCATCAGGCCTAATCTTTGTTGTTAGAATATTCTATGTAATGGAGCAGTCGATAGTAAAAACGGTACGCATGTTCGCTAAATCACCCAAAATATCGATCCCTGAATGGATAATAACTAAATAATTATATTGCTTATATTCCAGGGTCAGGGTGTGGGCAATAAGAATAGACTTCTCTAGAGTTTATCTAGAACTGTATCAGGCCTGGGAACAAGATATTCAATGTTCTGGTTAACACCGCACTTGT
Source organism: Hymenochirus boettgeri (assembly GCA_019447015.1). Lineage (NCBI taxonomy): Eukaryota > Metazoa > Chordata > Amphibia > Anura > Pipidae > Hymenochirus > Hymenochirus boettgeri. The sequence goes on from CM033473.1 coordinate 296,161,741, forward strand.
CTTTCTCAGCCCTGTAGTTACCACACACCGGCTCACATTACCACATCCCATCTGATCCTGGGCGAAATGCCATCTTAAGTAGAGGGAGCGGATACGATTGTTACGTACCAAAACTATAAATGTACTGCATCAGTCCTGGTCACTAATACGCCTCCTGTGCTGCCATGTGGTAATATTCTCACTCGGCTGCACTTTTCCCAGATTGAAAGATAGAGCTGCTGTTTCCCTTTAAGGCCAGGCTGGGGAAGGTAAATAGAACATGAAATAGGGGAAACAAAGGGAAAGTTGCATTTCAGATAATGTTATCAAACAGACTGCAACTGCCCATGTCATCCTAATTTTAACATGTCGTTCATCTAACTTCTATAGATGCCCATTATTGCAAGGGATGGCCACTCTACTGTAAAAGAACTCAATTCCCAGCATTCTACAGGGAAATACAAAGTAGCTTATATGGCTCTGGGCTTTTTGGATAATGCGCACTGAGCATGTCTGTCCCACTGGGAAACAGAAACGGAAGTCGAAATACACTAACTGGCTTTTTATTGGATAATGCACACTGAGCATGTCTGTCCCACCGGGAAACAAGAGCAGATAATTGAAATACACTCTGGCTTTTAATTGGATAATGCGCTGAGCATTCTGTCCCACCGGAAATAAGGCGAAGAGAAGTAGAAATACACTCCTGGTTTTATTGGATATGAGCACTGAGCATGTCGTCTCACCGGGAAACAAGAGCAGGAAGTCGAAATACACTCCTGGGTTTTTATTGGTAATGCAACTGAGCATGTCTGTCTCACCGGGAAAAGAGCAGGAAGTCGAAATACACTCCTGGGTTTTTATTTGATAATGCGCACTGAGCATGTCTGTCTCACTGGGAAACAAGAGCAGGAAGTCGAAATACACTCCTGGGTTTTTTTGGATAATGCGCACTGAGCATGTCTGTCCACTGGGAGAAACAGAGCAGGAAGTCGAAATACACTCCTGGGTTTTTATTGGATAATGCGCACTGAGCATGTCTGTCTCACCGAAAACAAGAGCAAGAAGTAGAAATACACTCCTGGGTTTTTATTGGATAATGCGCACTGAGCATGTCTGGTCCCACTGGGAAACAGAGCAAGAAGTAGAAATACACTCCTGGGTTTTTATTGGATAATGCACACTGAGCATGTCTGTCTCACCGGGAAACAAGAGCAGAAGTAGAAATACACTCCTGGGTTTTTATTGGATAATGCGCACTGAGCAGTGTCTGTCCCACCGGGAAACAAGAGCAAGAGTAGAAATAGGTAGTAAAGATTTTATTTTAGATTTTAGAAAACTGCAACTTTTAATTTTGTTTGAAAAATTTCTTTCTGATCCCATTTCACCCTCTGATTCCGCCAGATGACATGTTTATCAGTTCATTGGCTTGCACCATCATTAGCAGGACTGTTTGGATACTGGTTCCCCGTACACCTGCACTTCACACAGGGTCAGATATTGCTCCTTTCGGGGATAATGATGTTAACGTATCGCCCAGGCATCCCATTGCACTCGAAGGTCTGAGACACGCCGTTTTGTGCGGAATAGATTGAGCACAGCGTGGATATGGAGAGAAATAATATTAGTATTGGCCCATGTTCTTAAATTTATATGTATTCAGTCACAGTGAAATCCCTTCCCAGCATCTCTTCTCTTTCAGTCTCCATGTTGTCATAGTAACCTAAGGCTAGGGACACATGGGCAAATTTTTCATCCTGACCAACCGTTTGCCACTAGCGTTCAGTCAGCCGGGACGAATCACTGTCAAGGATTTTCCAATCTGTCCTATCGCCCTTTAACCCGATCCGAGCTAACTCGCCTGACTGACCAATAACGAAGTGCAGGTTGGGCCGAAAAATATGCCCTTGCGTACCCAGCCTAATACCTAATACCTCAGCTGTCTGGAATTGGTGAATGGTGAATGAAGGCTGGTGGGACGGTGACCTGTAGCATAATTATAACGTACTCCTGATTGTTATTTGGGGGTAGTAGAGGGGAATGGGGGGCAGGTGATGTTCACACCTGCAGGTTGAGAGCAGCATTGATATGTAGTGAATAAAATATACATACAGTGAGTAGGTTCTGCCCATTGTTCGGGGGGCCGTGTAATTTTTCTCTTAAGTCTCATAAACATGTGATTGCAGGGGCCGACCTTGACGCGCGTTGTGTATGCATGGCCGTTTTGGACAATAATCGTACCGTGCATGGGCACTTTGTCTGCCGAAACAGTCGTTTGGTCGGAGATCTTTGCCGACCGGCCAGGCAGATCTTCAACCGAATGGCCATACACAGCATGATTATCATCAAAATACGGCTGTGCATACACATTGTGCGTCGTGAGTCGGCCTCCACAATCCCACGTGTGTATGAACCTTTATTGTTGGACGGTTTATGTTTATGTTTTTTTTCTTCAAATTCTATATTTTACATACAGTATTAAAGGACAACTGAAGAGGTGTAACTCTATCCTCCTATTGACCCAGGGCCTAACCAATGGGAAGGCTCTGCAAGAAGCGCTTCTTTCCATTGGATAGATCCCAGACATAGGTGAGAGGGAGCTTGGACACAACAGGTTAATTTATATAATAATAATATATATTGTAGTAATAATATAATAAATAATAATAACAATGAATAATGATATAATAATTATAATGTTGGATAGTATGGTATATATAAGTAGAATCACTGCTTGATAAAGGTCGAGAAAAACAACCCAAACCTTAATAAATGTTTACTTTGAGAAGTCCTTGGAGTGCACTCACCTATTTATCTGCCTATTATATATATATATATATATATATATATATATATATTACATATATATATATATCCTGAGGACAGCTACTCAGCCGAAACGTGTCGATTATGTCACGACTATATTAATAAAACCAGTGATTACGAAATTCTCTGAGTATGCTGTATTACATTTTATTTGGAGATCTATCATTGATAGCAGCAGCACCAGGGTTTTGATAACGAGGAGCTGGCAGTTCCTGTTACCACTTTCCTTTTACTAAAAACAGATGGTGTAACTTCATTCCAGAGCTGCCATGGAAATGATCCAGTCTCCTCTTTTATAAAATAGTATACTTGTACTTGCATATACTTTAATTATGTATGTGTATTCATTAAATGAATGGATTATTTTAGCTTAGCAGCAAGAATGACATTTTCCTACGTGCTCTGAGTGCTTTTAGTTATTATCTTAGACTGTAGCTTTGTGGGCAAGGGAGACATTGTGCCTTTAATGCTTTTCTTGTGATCACAATATCCAAGATGGTGGTTTCTTTACCTGGATTATTATTTCCGTTATTTTCCAGCGAGGTCACACGACCAATATCATTGCCCATCGACATAATTTCCACAACAGTCGCCCCTGTTAGTGACGACTATCTGAGAAATTTTGTAGGACTGTGTAAATCTACTCGCCACAGGGGACATTTCATTATTGGTGGTGGAGCAGGATCCGCTGCTAAAAGTTAGAATCTTGGTTTCCATCGATGGCGTTTATAGCGGAGGCTAAATATCCGTAAACAAAGTCATAGTATTAGAGGGACTGAGTCGCTCGACCGGAAGGGCAATATTCCAATCTGCAGTGGAACAAAGTCAATAAGTCATTACAATGTTATTAATGTCATTTAATATTTCCTCTACAAAAGGTTTTGTGGTTTATTGTTTACAATGTTAATTCTTTTTACCCACAAACACCTTAAAGGGAAGTTAACCCTTCAAATGAAAATGGTCTATAAGTAAATCACCCCAAAACCAAAACTGCAATAGTTTTTTTATTGAGAGATGTAAGTTTAACCTAAAAGGCTGCCTGATGTTCTGTTAACACTCTTTTTTTGCTTCCTGGTTTTTCCAGTTATCAGCTGTCAGTCATGGGTGTAACAGATGACATCCACAGCCAAGGACTGAATGCTATTCCCCAAGCTACCTAGTAATAATTTTGCTATATACGGATTAGCCATACGTCGTTCAGCCGTCTAACTACTGTAGTTTTGGGTGGGTGATTTACTTTATATAATATTTATTTAAGGGTTAACATGCCCTTTAACTCAGTTACAGCATAAGCTTGTGACATGACTGCCCCTATTATACCATCTCCAGTCACATCCTGACCAAGTAGAAGTCTTTTAATACATGGAGACATTTCTTTAGTCCGGGCCTTCTTTCCATTTAATCTGCCATCCCTGAAATCTCTTCCTAATCACATCAACAACAACATCTCATGCATGAGTCTCATTTCATGTAGGTTATCACGGGCATCTTGAAAATACATGTTTCCTATAAATTGGAATGTTCACTGAAATGGATCTGGATTTGGGAGCCCTCTAGTTCTATGGTGTGCTACACAATTCCAACACAGTGCATTGTCTTTATAATTAAATATATCAATGTTCATCTTCCTTTAAAATATCAACCACATCTGTACTAAAGACCACAAAGCAACAACCTGTCACATTACCGGTTTATGTAAAGGAGCTACCATACAGGAGCACATTCATTACACAGCTTTATTAATGGTAAGTGTCCAATCATAGTCTACAGCCAATGAGGAAACTAGAATTCCTATGTGACATGAATAAAACTTGCCTAATAATTCACCTCTGCTATGATACAGTTTACATGTGGTTTACATACATGTGGTTTACATATATGACCCATGATTAGAAAACAGCACCAAGATTATGTTTTACTTTTCCAAGAGTAAATAGATGACATCACTAAGCATGGTTAAAGCATATTATGATGGGATATTGACAGGTTAGCGGCCAGTCTACCCCATATGCACATGTGCTGTGAACTAAAACCTAAATAAAATAATGTGAAATAATTAGTTTGTCACAGGATCTACCGGTTTTGTTAAATATGCACAATCTTTATTACCCAAAAAGGGGGTTGGGGTAAAGATTTCCTTTTTACCCTGAGGATAGGGATTAACATTCCAAATAATTAAAACCTGTGCCATTGCCGCATAACGCATAAATTCCAGAGGATTTGCGCCACTTACTTTGATTGCTGTTCTGAGCTGTAACACCAATGCATGCACCAGAGGGCGACAGCGAGCAGAAACCTCATTTTTCTGTAGGAGCAGATAATGAAAGATTTTGTCTGTAGTAATAAAATTAATATAAATGCTATTGATATCTTAATGATTATCAGCATTAGAGTTTGAGAAATCGAGTATATTTTTTCTTCCTTGTTTATGAAAAAGGCTGGGAGACTTTAGCTTCAAGGTAAATAAAGATAAAATATAAATGAATATATTCTACATTCCTAATGAGCACATTGCGTGGGGGAATCATGTTATCTGAATTCTACTTTAACAACCTTGAGATTTGAGTAACTTTGATCTGTCACTTTAATAAATAAAAGCTTAGCCCATTCGCTGACTGCTATGGAGACTGTCATCGTTTAAATGCCTGTGACAGGCAGAATGGGAAATCGCCTGATTAAAAGTAACACGAATAAACCTTCAGAGAATCAAGCTTAGAAATTACAGCCTAGAATATTACTGTCCGATACATCATGATTACATCATTAACATAACTAAAATAATATCTCTCGTAGAGTTTACCTGTTATTAAGCTTTCTCTCCACTCCTTCCACGAGGAAAGTAACACAGGGGACCTAGTTTCATCCTCCTTATATGGTTTAATTAATCTTCTATTTCCATCATCTGAACGGACCTCCTGTTAGTATGGGCGGTGACGTGATAGTACGATCAATTCATAGGGTTTATCTCTGATCGGAGTGGGGATTATTTATACACACAGATGGAATAATGTCAATATTTATATGTGATAACCTGACACACAGCTCAGGCCTATTGTTACAGCTCGAACAATTAATAAATACAACATGGGAGTAGCTGCATAGCTTATCAGTTACACTGGATAAAGTCTGCTCTTTAAATTCCAATACAGAACAACAGGAAAATCCTTCATTGGGGCTGTGTTTAGAGAACCAGGTCACTGCCCTCCAGATTCCTATACTGAGACAAAAAGAAACCCTCCATTGGGGCTGTAGCTAGAGAACCAGGTCACTGCCCCCCAGATCCTCTAAAGAGACAACGAAAATCCCTCATTGGGTGTTGTAGTTAGAGAACCGGGTCACTGCCACCCAGATTCCTATACAGAGACAACAGGAAAATCCTTCATTGGGGCTGTAGTTAGAGAACCGGGTCATTGCCCCCCAGATTCCTATACAGAGACACCAGGAAAATCCCTCATTGGGGCTGTAGTTAGAGAACCGGGTCACTGTCCCCCAGATTCCTGTAGAGACAACAGAAAATCCCTCATTGGGGCTGTAATTAAAGGACCGGTCACTGCCCCCCAGATTCCTATACAGAGACACAGGAAAATCCCTCATGGGCGCTGTAATTAGAGAACGGGTCACTGTCCCCCAGATTCCTATACAGAGACAACAGGAAAATCCCTCCATTGGGGCTGTAGTTAAAAACGGGTCACTGCCCTCCAAGTTCCTATATAGAGACAACAGGAAATCCTTCATTGGGGCTGTAGTTAGAGAACCGGTCACTGCCCCCAGATTCCTTAAAGAGACAACAGGAAAATCCCTCATTGGGGCTGTAGTTAGAGAACCGGGTCACTGCCCTCCAGATTCCTATAAAAAGAAACAGGAAAATCCTCATTGGGGTGCTGTAGTTAGAGAACCGGGTCACTGCCCCCCAATTTCCTATACAGAGACAACAGGAAAATCCCTCATTGGGGCTTGTAGTTAGAGAACCGGGTCACTGTCCCCAGATTCATATACAGAGACAACAGGAAAATCCCTCATTGGGGCTTGTATAGAGAACCGGGTCACTGTCCCCAGATTCCTATACAGAGACAACAGGAAAATCCCTCATTGGGGCTGTAGTTAGAGAACGGGTCACTGCCCCCCAGATTCCTATACAGAGACAACAGGAAAATCCCTCATTGGGGCTGTAGTTAGAGAACCGGGTCATTGCCCCCCAGATTCCTATACAGAGACACCAGGAAAATCCCTCATTGGGGCTGTAGTTAGAGAACCGGGGTCACGTCCCCCCAGATTCCTATACAGACAACAGGAAAATCCCTCTTGGGGCTGTATTAAAGGACGGGGTCACTGCCCCCCAGATTCCTATACAGAGACACAGGAAAATCCCTCTTGGGGCTGTAATTAGAGAACGCGGTCACTGTCCCCCCAGATTCCTATACAGAGACAACAGGAAAATCCCTATTGGGGCTGTAGTTAAAACCAGGTCACTGCCCTCAGATTCTATATAGAGACAACAGGAAAATCCTTCATTGGGCTGTAGTTAGAGAACCGGGTCACTGCCCCCCAGATTCCATAAAGAGACAACAGGAAAATCCCTCATTGGGGCGTGTATTAGAGAACCGGGTCACTGCCCTCCAGATTCCTTAAAGAGACACAGGAAAATCCCTCATTGGGGCTGTAGTTAGAAGAACCGGGTCACTGCCCCCCAGATTCCTATACAAGACACAGGAAAATCCCTCATTGGGCTGTAGTTAGAGAACCGGGTCACTGTCCCCCAGATTCAATACAGAGAAAACACAGGAAATCCCTCATTGGGGCTGTAAATAGGAACCGGGTCACTGTCCCCCAGATTCTATACAGAGACAACAGGAAAATCCCTCATTGGGGCTGTAGTTAGAGAACCGGGTACTGCCCCCCAGATTTATACAGAGACAACAGAAAAATCCCTCATTGAGGCTGTAGTTAAGAACCGGGTCACTGCCTCCAGAGTCCTATACAGAGACAACAGGAAAATCCTTCATTTGGGATTTAGTTAGAGAACCGGTCACTGCCCCCCAGATTCCTATACAGAGACAACAGGAAAATCCCTCATTGGGCTGTAGTTAGAGAACCCGGGTCACTGCCCCCCAGATTCCTATACAGAGACAACAGGAAAATCCCTCATTGGGGCTGTAGTTAGAGAACCGGGTCACTGCCCTCCAGATTCCTATAAAGAGAACAACAGGAAAATCCCTCATTGGGGCTGTAGCTAGAGAAACCGGGTCACTGCCCTCCAGATTCCTATACAGAGCAACAGGAAAATCCCTCATTGGGGCTGTAATTAGAGAACCGGGTCACTGTCCCCCCAGATTCCTATACAGAGACAACAGGAAAATCCCTCATTGGGGCTGTAGTAGAGAACCGGGTCACTTCCCTCCAGATTCCTATACAGAGACAACAGGAAAATCCCTCATTGGGGCTGTGTAGTTAGAAACGGGTCACTGCCCTCAGATTCCTATACGAGACAACAGGAAAATCCCTCATTGGGCTTTAGTTAGAGAACCGGGTCACTGCCCCCCAGAATCCTATACAGAGACATAGGAAAATCCCTCTTGGGCTGTACTAAAGAACTGGGTCACTGCCCCCCAGATTCCTATACAGAGACAAGAAAATCCCTCATTGGGGCCTGGTTAGAGAACCGGTCACTGCCCCCAGAATCTATACAGAGACAACAGGAAAATCCCTCACTGGGGCTGTAGTTTAAGAACCGGGTCACTGTCCCCCAGATTCTTTACAGAGACAACAGGAAATCCCTCATTGGGGCTGTAGTATAGAGAACCAGGTCACTGCCCCCCAGATTCCTATACAGAGACAACAGGAAAATCCCTCATTGGGGCTGTAGTTAGAGAACGGGTCACTGCCCTCCAGATTTCCTATACGAGACAACAGAAAATCCCTCATTGGGGCTGTAGTTAGAGAACCGGGTCACTGCCCCCCAGACTCCTATACAGAGACAATAGGAAATCCCTCATTGGGGCTGTACTTAAAGACGGGTCACTGCCCCCCAGATTCCTATACAGAGACAACAGGAAAATCCTCATTGGGGCAGTGGTTAGAGAACCGGGTCACTGCCCCCCAGATTCCTATACAGAGACAACAGGAAATCCCTCACTGAGGCTGTGTAGTTAGAGAACCGGGTCTCTGTCCCCCAGATTCCTTTACAGAGAGAACAGGAAAATCCTCATTGGGGCTGTGTTATTGCAAAACCGGGTCACTGCCCCCCAGATTCCTATACAGAGAAAACAAGAAAAATCCCTCATTGGGCTGTAGTTAGAGAACCGGTCACTGCCCCCCAGATTCCATACAGAGACAACAGGAAAATCCCTCATTGGGGCTGTAGTTAAAAACCGGGTCACCCCTCCAGAGATTCCTATATAGAGACAACAGGAAATCCTTCATTGGGGCTGTAGTTAGAGAACCGGGTCACTGCCCCCAGATTCCTATAAAGAGACAAAAGGAAAATCCCTCATTGGGGCTGTAGTTAAGAAACCGGGTCATGCCCCCCAGATTCCTATACAGAGACAACAGGAAAATCCCTCATTGGGGCTGTAGTTAGAGAACCGGGTCACTGCCCTCCAGATTCCTATCAGAGACAACAGGAAAATCCCTCATTGGGGCTGTAGTTAGAGAACCGGGTCACTGCCACAGATTCCTATAAGAGACAACAGGAAAATCCCTCATTGGGGCTGTAGTTAGAGAACCGGGTCGCTGCCCCCCAGATTCCTATACAGAGACAACAGGAAAATCCCTCATTGGGGCTGTTGTTAGAGAAACCGGGTCACTGCCCCCAGATTCCTATACAGAGACAACAGGAAAATCCCTCATTGGGCTGTAGTTAGAGAACCTGGTCACTGCCCCCCAGATTCCTATACAGAGACAACGGAAAATCCTTCATTGGGGCTGTAGTTTAGATAGCCGGGTCACTGCCCCCCGATTCCTATACAAGAGACAACAGGAAAATCCCTCATTGGGGCTGTGTCAGTTAGAGAACCGGGTCACTGTCCCCCCAGATTCCTATACAGAGACAACAGGAAAATCCCTCATTGGGGCTGTAGTTAGAGAACGGGGTCACTGCCCCCCAGATTCCTTGACAGTAATAACCTACCTGTAGTCTTCTAATCATCAGATAATCTAATAACCCAATCTGTAGTCTTCTAATCATCAGATAATCTAATAACCCTACCTGCAATCCTCTAATCATCAGATAATCTAATAACCCTACCTGTAGTCCTCTAATCTCAGATATCTAATACCCTACCTGCAATCCTCTAATCATCAGATAGTCTAATAACCCTACCTGCAATCCTCTAATCATCAGATAATCTAATAACCCTACCCGCAATCCTCTAATCATCAGATAATCTAATAACCCTACATGCAATCCTCTAATCATCAGATAATCTAATAACCCTACCTGCAATCCTCTCATCATCAGATAATCTAATAACCCTACATGCAATCCTCTAATCATCAGATAATCTAATAACCCTACATGCATCCTCTAATCATCAGATAATCTAATAACCCTACCTGCAATCCTCTAATCATCAGATAGTCTATACCCTACCTCAATCCTCTAATCTCAGATAATCTAATAACCCTACCGCAATCCTCTAATCATCAGATAATCTAATAACCCTACATGCAATCCTCTATCATCAGATAATCTAATAACCCTACCTGCAATCCTCATCATCAGATAATCTAATAACCCTACCTCTGCAATCCTCTAATCATCGATAATCTAATACCCTACCTGCAATCCTCTAATCATCAGATAATCTAATAACCCTACCTGCAATCCTCTATCATCAGATAATCTATAACCCTACCTGCAATCCTCCAATCATCAGATAATCTATAACCCTACATTAGTCCTCTAATCATCAGATAATCTAATAACCCTACCTGCAATCCTCTAATCATCAGATAAATATAATAACCCTACCTGCCAATTCAATCCTCCAATCATCAGATAATCTAATAACCCTACATGTAGTCCTCTAATCATCAGATAATCTAATAACCCTACCTGCAATCCTCTAATCATCAGATAATCTAATAACCCTACCTGCAATCCTCTAATCATCAGATAATCTAATAACCCTACCTGCAATCCTCTAATCATCAGATAATCTAATAACCCTACCTGCAATCCTCCAATCATCAGATAATCTAATAACCCTACCTGCAGTCCTCCAATCATCAGATAATCTAATAACCCTACCTGTAGTCCTCCAATCATCAGATAATCTAATAACCCTACCTGTAGTCTTTTAAAGGGCAACTAAAGCCACAGAACAACACTGAACCAGAAGGCAGAACACCTTCATATAAAACCAGTAATCTGTGTCTTACCTCTCATTTTGATACAGGCTCTAGGAAATTTACCTAAATAACATATGGTTTGTGCTTTACTTCACAGCATTCTAGTATCAGACAGTTTGGTCAACGACCATTATGTTCTGCACATGCTCAGTCCTTAGCTGTGGCACAACCTTGTTACAGTTGGTCACACCCATTAATAATATCTAGCCAATCCTTTTACAGGACAGATAAAGCAAGGAAGCATGTGACTGAGGTAAGGAGGTGTGGTCTGACACTGCACATACACACAGATACTTCATCCAGTTCTTATCAGGCTTTGATTTACTTTAACAGAGTTTACTAAAGTGGCATTTTATAGTTGATTGGTGTTTTTTGGGGGGTTGTTTTCAGATTCTGGAGTATAAAAAATTATGTTTAGTTCTCCTTTAATCATCAGATAATCTAATAACCCTACCTGTAGTCCTCTAATCATCAGATAATATAAAACCCAACCTGTAGTCCTCTATTAATCAGATAATCTAATAACCCTACCTGTAGTCCTCTAATCATCAATAATCTAACAACCCTACCTGTAGTCTCTAATCCATCAGATAATCTAATAACCCTACCTGTAGTCCTCTATTAATCAGATAATCTAATAACCCTACCTGTAGTCCTCTAATCATCATATAATATAACCCTACCTGTAGTCCTCAAATCATCGAGTAATCTAATACCCAACCTGTAATCCTCTAATCATCAGATAATCTAATAACCCTACCTGTAGTCCTCAAATCATCAGATAATCTAATAACCCTACCTGCAATCCTCTAATCATCAGATAATCTAATAACCATACCTGTAGTCTTTTAATCATCAGATAATCTAATAACCCTACCTGTAGTCCTCTAATCATCAGATAATCTAATAACCCTACCTTGTCTCATATCAGATTCTAATAACCCCCTAACTGCATCTCAATTCAATAATCTAATAACCCTACCTGCAATCCTCCAATCATCAGATAATCTAATAACCCTACATGTAGTCCTCCAATCATCAGATAATCTAATAACCCTACCTGTAGTCCTCCAATCATCAGATAATCTAATAACCCTACCTGTAGTCTTTTAATCATCAGATAATCTAATAACCCTACCTGTAGTCCTCTAATCACTATATATATAGAGAATTAACTGATATTAATACAATATCTGTAGTTCTGGTTGGTAGCAGGGATACTATATAATATTGAGAATACTGGTATTATACCTATTACTGTAGTTCTGGTGTGCTACAGGGATACTATATAATATTGTAAATTACTGGTATTAAACATATACTGTAAGTCTGGTTGGTACACCGGGATACTAATAATATTGAGAATTACTGGTATTATACATATACTGTAGTTCCTGGTTGGTACAGCGAGGATACTATATATAAGAGAATTACTGATATTAATACTATACTGTGTTTCTGGTTGGTATCAGGGAGACTATATAATATTGAGAATTACTGGTATTAAGACATATACTGTTAGTTCTGGTTGGGGCTACAGGGATACTATATAATATTGTAATTACTGGTATTAATACATTACTGAGTTCTGTTGGTACAGGGATACTACTATATAATATGAGAATTACTGGTATTAATACACTATAGAATCTGGTTGATCCAGGGAACTTTCCTATTGGCCGTTTGGAGTCTGAAGGAATTTCTTTCCCGCCCCCTTTTTTTGCTGTTTTTTTTGCCTTCCGCTGGATACAACTGTTATAAAGAAAAGAGGGTGAAAGGTGGACTTGATGACTATGTCTTAATTCAACCTCAATTACTACTTTCTGTGAGGAGCGCCAGCAACAAGAAAACACTACTTCTTCCAGCTCCCTCCTGGCTTAAGCAGCTATTTTTAAAGGTATAGTCCAGAGAGAAGGTAAGATATTAACCGATTGCTCGTCTAGTCCTCCGCGAGTCACTTTGGGTTGTATCTTACCTTCTCCTCCTTGCTCCTGATAGTTTTATTGTAGAACGGGAGGTAAGGAGCTGTGTTCGCGTAGAAGAGAAGCCGTTGGGAACTGTCAAACTATAGGGCGAAGAGCTGAGCAATCAGGTTAGTATTTACCCTTCTCTCCTGATTGTTTTATTGAAGAATGAGGGAGGTAAGAAACAGCTCCTTTACCTCCCTTCTTCAATCAAGACTAAATCGGGCCAAAGAGATACCCTGTAATACAGGATAGCCCAATACACTAACCTGTCGATGAAAACTGTACATGTACTGGTGTCTCCTCATGAAATTAATTTTGGTAGGGCTAGGAATAGTTATATGCTACTTAATTTTTACAGTATAGCAAATATTATACTATTTTTGACAGTATAATTGTGCCTTTAACCTGCAGTTTCTGCAACCATAAACAATTGGGTTTAGGTTGACTTTTTTTACTTGCACTGGGGCCCCTAGTGTATGAGACATTTGATGTCACTCCCCTGTTCCATTTACAGTTTAGAGCTTGGGAAACAGAAAAGGTTTTTACTTTATGTTTAAAAAATATCCTTTATTCTCATCACAGCACTAAGTAAACAAGCGAATCTTACAATAAAAGCATTATTACATCATGGTGGCGTATGTTGACAGCATTATAATCATGGCTCGGTTCCAACAAAGTAATTTAGAAACCTGAAATGTTTCTGCATACTGCAGTACACAATAAGTTCAAATGTTTGCCGACTTGAGATCAAATGAGAATTGTCGGTTATAGTCTATACTCCACAATGGCTTCTGCGGAGTAGTCCATTAACATGTAGGGTAGATATTGGGCCGCACCCCAGAATAAACTATATATAATTATGCTATAACAGTAATTCCACCCTAACTTGGATGCTACGGCAGGACTCTTATTTAGGCATGGGATCGATACTTATAAATGTAATCATTATGTTGATAAAGAGCATTATAGTCACATAGGCAAGTGGTGGATTTTTTTCAATAGGGATGTTGTTTTTTGCTATCAAAAAGACAATACGGTCCGTGTCAAGGCCGCATTAAGTCAGTGCTTTATAATATGACTCCTACGGTTCTCCTCGCATATGAGGAGTATCTAAGTAGAATTGATCATTTGAAGGCTTAGCTCTCTGCTCTTGTCCCCTTTTTTCCCTTAGCACAATGGAAAAAATAGTTTCTCAGCATAACAAGTTTTCGCTATAGTTTGGGGCCTGTCCTCTAGTAAAAGAGTAGGCGGTCCAATGGGATGGGGAAGTTATTTCTGTTTGCTTTAGATAGTGTAATTTCTTTTAAAGGAGAAGCTTGTCTAAAACACATTGTTTCTTGTCTTTTTAATCAGAAACTGCTTAATTAAAATAACATATTACATTAACCTTCCCTCATCCCAGTGGCACATCGACTGCTCTGTGTTCCCCAAAAAAAAAAAAAAAAAAAAAAAAAAAAAATAAGGAGAGAGTAGACAAAATGAAAGTGGCGATTAAAATAACAGTATATATCATCAGCATTCCTTGACTATAAGGCAGACGAAATGTTTTTGATCAACATCGCAAGATGTGTCTAGTATTTTTATGATTGATTACTGTATGTCTGCTGCCTGATGAGAGAAATTCCACCTTAAGAACCACAGATTTAATAGTAAAGACATTAACATGAAGGATTATGGGTACTGTTTTAAAATTATCCTTGTGTAACAGAATTCAACCCTGTAAGCGGCTTAACTACTCTTATTACCCATATTTACGGTCAGTTTTCAGTCTCAGGACACATACTTGTTTTCCAGATAACCAGAGGTAATAGATTGATAAAAGGATTTGTCTCAATGAAAGTCATTGGCATTTGGTGAATGTTTGGTATGTTGAAATACTGCCACAGAAATAGAACCAGTGAGTCCCTTTGTGCTTTTCTACAACCGTTAAATCTCCTTTGGCTAGTAACCTGGATGATTTGGCTACTGTTAGCTGATCTAGGTGCCACTTTTCTATTTTGTAGGTTGTGCTTTGAGGTATGGAAGGGAAAGTCGGTGTCGCATTGGCTCCTCTGACTTCCTTTCATCTGTTTTTGGGTTTTAAGTAAAAAATATTGGTCCTCTCAATGCTCATCTGTTTGGACCAGTTGTCCCTCTCATAGGCTGTGTGGTGGGCTAGGGAGGGCCATCTCGCCTCTCCTGTCCTGCACCTCGGCCCTAAACAAATGTGTAGTACCTCAACAAACTGATAACGCAGACATGATGCCTGCACTAACAAAGTAGAATTGGGCAGAATATCGTCTTTTCTGGTTGGTCTTGATAAAAAGCAATCCACAGTGTGTGTGCAGGGGAGCGTTGACACAATACAAGGTTTCCAACTAAAACCATTAAACCCATAAGAAACCACTGGTCGCCAAAATAACCCGCACTTCGGTCGAAATCCTCATTACTCTAACTTTCGACAAGTATAGGAAGATAAGTCGGATGTGACGACCCCGCTGTTTTCGCTGGATTTGGGCCTCATGTTCCCTCCCGCTGCTGTCGCATCTCTTGCAGGCTTCTTCTTTGCTTCCTCCACATCGCTTTCCATTCTTAGAATTTTGATGCATATAATATAAACAAAAAGGATGCTGGAGGCAAGAGATAAGTAGCAATATGGAAGACCGCAAAACCGATAGTGAGAGATGGGAAGGCACGATCTTAGTGGCAAGACTTGGTCTGCAACCCTGGCTGGCAATAGGTGTTGCAATACAAACTCTTTGCTCATCTTCAAACTATATCACTTCCAACCGTGCAAGAATAAGAATGCGAAATATCAGCATAACAACCAGTGCCAGAAACTCCGCACCATAGGAGAGTTTTCCTGGACGCTCCTTCAGCGAGCTCAGAAAGCCCCATTCACCCATGTTTCCTGTCCCTCCTGTGAACTTGATCCTGTTGAGAACATACAACTGTTAGATTCCATACATACTTTTTGCCTCTTGTTTACTGAATAAAAGCTATTAGGAATATTTATAAAGATATTGCATGCAATATAGCATTCACAGCACCTTTACCACAACTGTAAATACTGTAGCTATATAAGTAGAAATACTGTAATACGTCTCGTAATTTTTAGGCTACTCTGTCAGGTTTCCAAATGTTTTTTAACGCATCTAATATTTGATGTAGCCCCCTGAGACTCTATTTTATTTACAAGTTGGGTTCGCTTGCTGGACGTCAGCCCCACCCTTTTTTTTCAACAGTCATGGAAGCTTTCACTGTAGGGTGCTTTTGTCAGAGCAAAGCTTTCCACAGGCCGCCAGACCAAGCAGGAGGTGAGCTGGACTGGACTATAGCAGTATTGCCAGTATAAGCAGCTTTAGGTCTTGCATTTCTGGTTATAGAACATGGGTTGTAGATGTTTGCAGAGTTTGATTATCCTGTTTTATAGTAATGCATGCTCGGGTCGTCAAAACAACAGTCGGTAAAATGAGGCTAAGTTGTTTTATTAACCTATTCATCTATACTTCTCTTTATTTTCATGATAGCCAGTGGCTCCATATAGAAATATGTTATTATAAATGGCAATGTTTCTTTATTTTTATCTTCACTGCGTTTATCCTGCACCTGCGAAATGTTTAATTAATGTCCTGGGCACAACTTAGGATTCAGCATAATAATGCAGGTCTGGAGCCCCAACACCCTTGCTATGGCAGTAGTTTGCATGTGGACACACATTGAGCACACAGGGAATTTATGGAACATTGAAATTGTCAAATGTAAATGCATCAGCAATATACATTAATTGAAATATTGAGCGTCAGCATTGGCTGTATAAATACAGGACCGTTAAATGAATCAAGTGTATTATCCCCCCCAGGCTTCCCAGCCCACCTGCTTCCATTAAGACTACCTGCAAGGTAAGGACGTCAAGTCGGCTAGGGGGTCCTAACGCAACAGTTAAGTTCCACCTGGTTGGGGGAGGAGGGAATTGTCCAATAAAGGCAGGTGGTTCTTAATAGATTTTCCGTAGCTCGGCGTTTAACGCCTCCCGGTGAGTTTGGAAATGGCACTGCAATTGTCGACTTTTAGCTGTTGTTAAAAAAGTGCACGTGCAGACCCGTCGAAACATGATATTGAAATTGCTTGTACAGGCTGCTGGGTGTCGTTGTGGAACCGCACTCCACTGCGCTAAGATAGTGTTAAAGGTACGAATCTGTTATTAATTCTGTTAGCTAAATATCAGTTATCACAACTTTAACTCTGGAAAATAGCCCAGCCTCTTGTTAAATGAGGCCATTTTTATATTTTGAGAACGCTGCGTTTAATGTCGTTAATGGGAATTATCAACCAGATTTGAATATTTGATCCTGTGGATGATTTCAATCTATGTCTATTGAAGCGTTAAATGAATGAAAATCTAAAAATCATTATAACATTTTGGAATTTACCATTCTGAAACGTCACATCTAGTAGAACACTGCAGTCCTCAATTTGTATCATCAATCAGCTGTTTACCCATATTTCGCTCAGATATATTGCCATTAGATCAGGAAAAATATATCATTGTGCTGTATATGCAGGGAAATTTCGTAGGGGGCTTTGTTGGGCACCTGATTCAAAAACTTTAAAACATAGGCGCCATCCGCAGCTGTATTATCAGTGGCCCGCACTTTGGTGAGGTGGGGCGTGGGCTTTTGTTGTGGCCGGTGCTAAACAGACTTTTAACTTCAAAAAGGGTGGGGGCGACAGGGTAGGTCGAAGATAGATAGATAGATTAATAACGCAGTAATAGAACCCGAATAACGGAGAAGCTGGCAGATTAAATCATCATAGGAAGGCTAATAACTGGGAAAGGCAACTGTGTTTTAACGGTAAATAAAGAAGAAGACAATTGCAATTGAATAGATACTAATATAAGTTGCCGTGCCCTCACCACACAGCGTAAGGCAGTTTTTGTTCAGCTTGGAAAGGACAGTTTTCATAATTTGTCCTGAAAATCTGACATCACATGGGTACCCCTTTATCGGCTGTGGCTCTCAGGAACAGGCTCCCAACACTACAGGGGTAAATTACTAGTAATTCCCCACTTTGTTCCAGTGAAGGAGGCCAAGGGGGGTCACTCATTGTTTGTCTCTGGCAAAGCCCTTTTATTTACCCCAAGGTGCCATTTGAGGGCAAATGTCCTCAGCTCTCTGGCCTTATTAAGAAGAGATCTTGTGTAATATGTGTGTTCGTATAGCAAGTCTTTTAATCAGGGATTGTCCAGATGTTTAATAAACTACAACTCCCAACTCCATGCATTCTTTGGTTGCATCTGCGCAATGCATCTTTGACTTTTAAACCAGTAGTTGTATAAAATCCAAGTCAGCTCTTAGTATTCATCGCACTTCCCATTTTCATGAGCTTTTTGAATACATCTCTTTACAAAACGGAACTCATTCCAGATCAGTATGTGTACTTATCTGTTTTCTATTCATCATCTGTCCATCTGTGTCATTGATTTATAGTTTAACTAGCTGATGGTTTTATAGGGTTTCAAGGCAGCCACAAGAATGGAAACAGTTAAAGGGGAAGTAAATATAAAACTGGGCACTAACCATTACATTTATTAAATGTACACAGGATATATTTGTTACTTCCCCGGTAGGGTGCTTCCTTCTCTGATGATCGAGGGACACAGGTTGGGGTATTAGATTACCTGATATATAGTATCCCTGTACCAACCAGAACTACAGTATATGTATTAATACCAGTAATTCTCAATATTATATAGTATCCCTGTACCAACCAGAACTATAGTATATGTATTAATACCAGTAATTTACAATATTATATAGTATCCCTGTAGCAACCAGAACTACAGTATATGTATTAATACCAGTAATTTTCAATATTATACAGTATCCCTGTACCAACCAGAACTACAATATATGTATTAATACCAGTAATTCTCAATATTATATAGTATACATGTACCAACCAGAACTACAGTATATGTATTAATACCAGTAATTCTCTATATTATATAGTATCCCCGTACCAACTAGAACTACAGTATATGTATTAATATCAGTAATTCTCAATATTTTTTAGTTTTAGAAACTTATCCAGGCCAGTTTTAAAGCTATTCAATGAACTTGCCATTGCCACATCTGCTGGAAGACAGTTTCACTGTTCTCACTGTAAAGAAACCTTCCCTAACCTGAAGATGAAACTTCTTTTCTTCCAACCTTAAAGGATGTCCACGAGTCCTCTGATATGGCCTATTAGTAAACAATGCACCAGAGAGTTTATTGTATGGCCCATTAATATATTTGTATAAAGTTATCATATCCCCACGCAAACATCACTTCTCCAAAGTAATCAGCCCTAACTTGTCTAATCTGCCTGCATATTCAAGCCCCTCAATTCCCCTTATTAATTTAGTTGCCCTTATTGGAAACTGCTTCCATTTCCAAGATGTCCCTTTTGTATATGGGATCATATATATCAGTAATGATATTAGGAGGTAGAAATTACCAATCCTACCTTCTTACCCCAGATACTTTTCGTATTTAACTGTTTTTGAAAAAAACGTT
The DNA here is from genome assembly GCA_019447015.1 of Hymenochirus boettgeri. NCBI lineage: Eukaryota > Metazoa > Chordata > Amphibia > Anura > Pipidae > Hymenochirus > Hymenochirus boettgeri. Next base: position 296,181,404 of record CM033473.1, read on the forward strand.
ACACGCACTATAGTTCTCCTTTGAACAGTGTGTCACTTCTATATGTACGTATTTCCTAATCAAGATACAGACTAAAATCTTAAGTTACAAAAATCTCTTAAATTTCTGCCCCCTTCCCTAGCTCAGTGTGATTAACCCAAGGAGAGAGAGTGGTATTACTCTTAGCTACAAAGGTGATTTTAAACCTTTTTAAGGCTTAACCTTTTTTAATTCCGTATGGTTTACAAAAAAGAATTGAAGCCAAATTTAAAAGAAGTGATAACTGGTGCTATGGATGTTAATGTGGATGCAATATGGGTGGAATTAGGCAACAGGAAAGGGGGTAATGTCATTGTTGGTGTCTGCTATAAGCCGCCAAATGCTAGCAGAGAGGAGTTGAGTCAACTTCATATGCAGTTGGCAAGGGCTGCAAGTTTGGGGAGTGTGCTCATTATGGGGGACTTTAATTACCCTGACATTGATTGGTGTAGTGGAACTGCCATCACAGAAAAAGGCGATGAGTTCCTGAATCTGCTGCAGGATAATTTTCTCTCACAGGTGGTTGAGGTTCCTACTAGATAAGGAGCTCTGTTGGATCTGGTAATATCTAACATTGTGGAGTGCATTATAGATATAAAGGTAACTGGAGGCTTAGGGAATAGTGACCATGAAATAGTGGCGTTTGGACTTTGTTATTGAAAGGAAAAGTGCGCTGGGTTAACAGAGACTTTTCATTTCGGGAAGGTAAGTTTTTCTAGGTTAAACGCAGCTCTTCAGAAAGTCAACTGGGATAATGTATTATCAGGTAAAGGTACTGAACAGAAGTGGACTGTGTTTAAGGAGATTTTAAGCCAGTTCACATCTAAATTTATACCCTTGGGAAATACATGTAAAAAAAATTAATCCGTGCCCATGTGGCTGAATTCTGATGTAAAGAGGCAAATGGAAAGGAAGAAAAGGGCATTTAAAACTTTTAAGGCAGAGGGAACGGAAAGGGCCTTTAGGGATTATAAAAACTGTAACAAGGAGTGTAAGAAAGCAATCAAACTAGCTAAAATTAATAATGAAGTTAGGATAGCTGAACAAAGCATCACTAAGCCTAAAATTTTTTTAAAGTATATTAATAGTAAGAAGATGAGGACTGAGAATGTGGCACCATTAATTAATGGGGATAAGTTAGTTACGGAGGATGGCGATAAAGCAAATGTCTTGAATACTTTTTTTCCCCTCTGTATACACTATGGAAGATCTAAGTACAGATATCATAGAGTATAGTAGCATTAATGGTATAAAAGATTTAAGTGCACTTTGGTTAACCGAGGATATGGTACAGAAAGAACTAAATAAGGTTAATATTAATAAATCTCCTGGACCTGATAAAATACATCCTCGGGTACTTAGGGAGCTAAGTTCAGTTTTATCTAGGCCATTGCTTCTTATTTTTGCAGATTCCCTCATGTCCGGAGGTGTGCCTCTGGATTGGAAAAAGGCTGATGTTATTCCAATATTTAAAAAGGGTAGTCGATCACAGCTGGGTTATTACAGGCCTGTAAGTTTAACTTCAGTGATGGGGAAGATACTGGAAAGTTTAATAAGGGAACATGTTCTAGAGTATGTTTCAAGAACTGACATTATAAGTAGTACCGTAACCAGCATGGATTTAGGAGGAATAGATCTTGTCAAACTAACTTGCTTGGCTTTTATGAGGAAGTAAGTAGAAATTTAGACTCTGGCATAGCAGTAGATGTAGTTTACTTGGATTTTGCAAAGGCTTTTGATACAGTCCCCCATAGGTGACTAATGTATAAGCTGAGGTCTGTTGGTCTGGGGAGTCACATTTATACATGGATAGAAAATTGATAAATGAATAGGATACAGAGAGTAGTTGTAAATGGGGCTTCATCATTATGGACTAAAGTGTTAAGTGGGGTGCCACAGGGTTCTGTGTTGGGGCCGCTTCTATTTAATCTATTTATTAATGATTTGGAAGTCGGTATTGTCAGCAAGGTTTCTGTGTTTGCTGACAACACAAAACTTTGTCGACCATTAAAAACTTCAGAGGATGTGCAATCGTTGCAGGGGGATCTAGATAGATTGTCACATTGGGCTGCTAAGTGGCAGATGAGATTCAATGTTGATAAATGTAAGGTGATGCATTTTAGACTTAAAAATCCTTGTGCTACTTAAACTATAAATGGCTCTGTGTTAAGTGAATCCCTGTTGGAAAGGGATCTTGGAGTTTTGGTGGATAAACTTAAAGGTAGCAAGCAGTGCCAGGCGGCAACAGCCAGAGCCAGCATGGTATTGTCTTGTATAAAGAGAGGTATGGATTCAAGGAAGGAAAATGTTATTCTCCCTCTTTACAAAGCATTGGTAAGGCCTCATTTGGAATATGCAGTGCAATTTTGGAATCCTGTGTACAAAAAGGACATCTTTGAAATGGAAAGGGTTCAGAGAAGGGCAACTAAATTAATAAGGGGATTGGGGGAGCTTGAATATGAAGAGAGACTAAATAAGTTACAATTATGTACGCTGGAGAAAAGGCGCTTGCGTGGGGATATGATTACTGTGTATAAATACATTAACGGGCCATACAGGGGTGTTCTTTTAAATGCCGCCTATCGGCAGATGGGGGGAAGCACGTGAATCGGGCACGGCTTTATCATGGGACATAAGTGTTGGCTTGTGGAGGTGGGTGTGGTGGGCTGACTTGACACTGACTGGTGAACTGGAGGGCTGACTAAACATAGATTGGTAGACTGGTGCTGAAATGCAGTATTGCAAAAAGGAGGATTTTTTTTTTTAATTGCCACCTTTGAAGGGTTTCGCAGGGGCGCGCCCTGAGCAAATGTTTCAGTTTGCTTCATGGTAGGGGCACCGCTGGGGCCATACAATAAACTATCTGGAGCATTGTTCACTAATAGAGCATGTCAGAGGACACGAGGACATCCCTTAAGACTTGAAGAAAAAAGGTTTAGGCTTCAAGCTCGGAAAGGGTTTTTCACTGTGAGAACGGTAAAGCTATGGAACTGTCTTCCAGTGGACGTTGTTATGGCAGGTTCATTGGTCAGTTTAATAAAAAGCTGGATGAGTTTCTGCAAACAAGGAATGTTACAAGTTACTGGTATTGATACATAAAGTAGAGTTGATCCAGGGAAATTTCCGATTGCCACTTGGAGTCAGGAAGGAATTTTTTTCCCCTTCATAAATTTGGTGTTTTTTTGCCTTCCTCTGGATCAACAGTTAGGCAGGAAATGAGGATATTGCTAGATGGGTTGGACTGGATGGACATATGTCTTTATTCAACCTCAAATTCTATACAAATACTATACTATACAAACTACACTGCATTCTGCAACCAAGGCACACTGGGAGTTGTAGCTTCTAAATCATCTGGAGTGCCATGGTTTGACATCACTGAGCTACAACCTTTCTGTGTAAAGGAAAAAGAATAAATTGAATATGAGAATATATTGATTTGTTATATATTTTTTTTGGAATTATGCAGAAAAATATATATTGTTATATTGTTTTCATTTGTCTTTTCTGAAACAAACCCCTGGGAGGCTGGATACCCAAGTTAAGAAATTTTCGCCGACCAGGGCAAGTGCGGGGTGGCCACATCAGATCAGACAATTAGGCCCATTGGTAAATCAAGGCCGATCGTACGGTTCCCTATGGTAGCTCAAGATCTGTCGCACAAAGTGTCGTCCACGAACGAAAGTCATTTGTCCAGACCGAGCGCTTGCTAATAGTAAACGCTCAGTCAGGAAAAATAATTTCCCCATGTGTAGCCAGCCTAAAGCCTTCATCGAGACTTGTTAGTTTACTAACCAGACCTCATTCCCTCGGCCAATTAGTGGCACTGCTGCTGGTCCAGCCCCCTCTGCTGCTTCTATTCACAGAACAGCAGCAGAAGGCAGCCAAGGGAACAAGGCTGGTAAATATACTTACAAGCCTCAGTGAATGGCAGAAATATACTGAAATGTCCAATGAAACTTTTATTGGATTTTGGACCATATGAACGACTGAGATGAGTTGTAAATGGCAATAAGGTACCAACCAAATCAACCAGAATAACATGGCAGAGAGTCAGGCAAAATATCACCGAGTAAACAGCCTAAGAGTTAAAGTTTGGCCTGATAAACACCGTGCCATTCTAAGACATTCAACTACTGGATTTCATGTTTTATTTTTGGAATTAATTGAAGTTTTGTTCTGCAGTTCTTAAGTTTGGAATTTTAAATGTTATCTTGTTGCTAAGGCCAAATAAACAGAGAGCAGCTTGTATGAAGGGCTGAAGATGATAAACAGAGGACCTGAACAGAATGATAGAGAAAATAATACTTACATTTAGCAATTAAACAGTTTTTTCACTGACTAAGGTCTAGGCCACACTGCTGCTCTTTTTTTTGCGCTTGTGTTTCCTATCATTGAAAACACGTCAACTCACCAAAAACGCGCTTTTTCTGGTGTGTTGCAATTGCGATTTGCGTTCCACATTTTAAATCGCGATCGTACGCGTTTTTCAAAAACGCATGCGCAAACGCAATGAAATCGCATGCGTTTGCTTTGCAGTGTGGCCGTGCCCTAGAAATATCCAGGAACCAGACATCAATTTAAAATGAAAGGCACGGAAAGGAAATATATGATTTAATTTCACAAGATCCTAAAGTAACTTCCAGCTGCTGCTAGGCAGGATCCGTTACCTAGTTCAACATTGTTTGAGGATAAATATCTGTTGTATTCAATTAGATCAACTGGACTTGAAATGTAGTTCTTGAAGACGTTTCGCTAGTCATCCGACTGGCTTTCTCAATTCAGAATGACTTGTACAAGAATCTGTGGCAATTATGTACCCTGGAAAATCCCAATTAGCATATCACAGCCAGGTGTTAAGGGTGTGATTGGATAGTGGCTAAGAGGTGTTATAGGAACGCCCAGAGTAAGGTGTCAAAACAGCATTGTACACAGTCGTGGGTTCTAATAGAACCCAGTTTGGAATCCGAGGGTTTTGAAGTTCCGACTAAACTTTCGGAACTCCCGGAATTTATGAAACCTGAATTTTCCGATTTTTCGAATTTTAGCGATAATTTGATAATTAACGAAATCAAAAGTAGATGATTATCAAAATCGAAAGTAGATGATTATCGAAAATGAAAATTAGTAGAAAAAGTTTGTAATATCGGTAACCCTTAAAAGTAGCATTCGATTTCGGTAATCCTCGAATGTACAAGCCGATTTTAGTAACCCTCGAAAATACAATGCGGAAGCTCGAAACAGCCCGATTGAGAGGAAAGAGTTTTTAAAGGACAACTCCACCCTCATAAGAACATCTTTTAGAAAGAATGGCCTCTTTAAAATATGTCGATATATCATAGTTTGTCCTATGAATTCATTACTGTATGCCTGCTATGCTTCTGGAGGCCTCATGGAAACTGAGCAATTTAGAAACCTGTACTGAGCCTGTACTGAGCCTGTACTGAGCCTGGGCGTGCTCAGAAGAGGCAGACAGGGGATTAACATTCAGTCATTGGCTGTGATGTCAACTGTCAAATCCATAACTGACAGTTGCTAACTGAAAGAACCAGGAAGAAGAAAAAGGGGAAACAGGACATTGTGCAACATTTCAGGTTAGACTTATATATTTCAGATTTCAAACTATTACAGTTTAGGGTTTTGGGGGTGATTTACCTGTATGTAAGTTTTCATTTTGGGGCTGGGCTTGCCCTTTAAATGAGTTTTGGTTATATTTACGGGTTCCCCAGATCATTCCCCAGGTCCCTGTGTTATTTACAGTAACCTACTATTACTATTTCATCCTTAAAATCAATAGAAACTTAAAAAAAAAATTCTCCCATAGACTTCTATGGGTCCATTTTCGAATCTTCGAATTCTCAAATTTACAGTTAAATTCGAAAAAGGGATAAAACTCATTAGTTTCGAACATCTCTAGTCTTAAGGGATGTCCACGTGTCCTCTGACATGCTCTATTAGTGAACAATGCCCCAGATAGTTTATTGTATGGCCCGTTAATGTATTTATACGCAGTAATTATATCCCCACGCAAGTGCCTTTTCTCTAGTGTACATAATTGTAACTTATCCAATCTGTCTTCATATTCAAGCTCCCCCAATCCCCTTATTAATTTAGTTGCCCTTCTCTGAACCCTTTCCATTTCAAAGATGTCCTTTTTGTACACAGGATTCCAAAATTACACTGCATATTCCAAATGAGGTCTTACCAATGCTTTGTAAAGAGGAAGAATAACATTTTCCACCCTTGAATCCATACCTCTCTTTATACAAGACAATACCATGCTGGCTCTGGCTGTTGCCGCCTGGCACTGCTTGCTACCTTTAAGTTTGTTATCCACAAAAACTCCAAGATCCCTTTCCAACAGGGATTCACTTAACACAGAGCCATTTATAGTATAAGCAGCACAAGGATTTTTAAGTCCAAAATGCATCACCTTACATTTATCAACATTGAATCTCATCTGCCACTTAGCAGCCCAATGTGACAATCTATCTAGATCCCCCTGCAAAGATTGCACATCCTCTGAAGTTTTTAATGGTCAACAAAGTTTTGTGTCGTCAGCAAACACAGAAACCTTGTCATGCTGATATTATAGTGACATCACAAAAATGCATCTAGACACATTTAAACACTATTAAAAGATGTTGAATGAGAAATCCCAGCAAGTACAATTGTTTTAAGGGTAAAAATCCAAATCTGCAAAATTATGATGTCATGCTGATGTCATAGGGACATCACTAAAAATATGCACCCAAACACATTTAAACATTATTAAAAGATGTAGAATAAGAATCCACACTAAGTGCAATACTTTTTTGGGTCAAAATCCTAATCTTAGTTATGTCATGTTGAACAGTAAAACTATGGAACCATTGGAAGTTGTGATGGCAGGTTCATTGGTCAGTTTAAAAAAAAAGCTGGATGAGATTCTGAAAACAAGAAATGTTGCAGGTTACTGGTATTGATACATAAAGTAGAGTTGATCCAGGGATATTTCCGATTGCCACTTGGAGTCAGGAACACATTTTTTCCCCCTTTATAATTGGGAGGGAAGGATGTTGCCTTCCTCTTGATCAACAGTTAGTCAGGAAGTGTGGGTATTGTCGAGTGGGTTGAACCGAATGGACGTATGTCTTTATTCAACCTCATAATATTATACTATACTATGTCATAATGACATCACTAAAAAATGCACTCAGACACATTTAAAGGAGAATGAAACACAAAATCCAAAGGCAGATTTACAGACTCCATAACTGTCCCTTAGTAAAACCATGTGTGCAATGTGTTTCTCAGTACCTTATGTACCAACTGAAGGCTGTAAATATCTCACTCAGGACGCATTTGCTCAAGTGTGGCGTCATTCAGGGATTGGAGGAAGTCCGGGGTGGGGTGGGGGGATGTGCCGCGGTGTTTGCTAGTTGTACCTATTGGAAGGTAAATGTTGGACGGTAAGAAGTGGAAGAAAATGTGGAAGGGATATTAAACTATTAAAAGTTATACCTTTAGGGAACAAGTGTAAAAAAACAAAATTAGGTCCACTCCTGCCTGGCTTAATACTCAGGTAAAAAGGGAAATAAAAAAAAAAGGCTTTTAAAATGTTGTAAAAAGGGTTGCAATAAAGAAATCAAATTAGCTAAAATAGAAAATAAAATTGAGATAGCAGAACAAAGTAAGTTAAGCCCACAAAGAAATAGTGAATAGATAAGCACTGAGAGTGTGGGACCATTAAATAATAGGCTGGGTACACACCAGCCAATATTTTCGGCCGACCGACCGATTCCTGGCACTTTCGGTCGATCGGCCTTAAATATTGTCTGGTGTGGGGCGGGTCGGTAAATTCCGATCAATCGGTGTGGTTCCCTATGGGACCGCATGATCAATCGCTCGCAAATTCGTCCACGGCCGAATTTGGCGCGACCGACGGATATTTGTCTCGGCCGAGCGCTCGCTCAGGACAAAAAGTCCCTCCATGTGTACCCAGCCATAGGGCTGAGTTAATTATAGAAGACGGAAATGGCTAAATTGCTAAACTGTTTTTTCCCTCTGTATTCACTGTAGAGAATCCTAGGGCCGTATTTATAGACCCGCAGTATCGCTTTTTAGCAATACCGCAGGATAATTATTGTACTGCAATGGTATTCTATGGGGATAAATATATGATTTTGTTATCGTTGATTTACGATCGGTATCGGTAACTTTATTGGAAATTAACAATCAGTTTAACGATTATTTTACTGATAGTTAAAGGCGCGCTATCGCTTAAATACGGCCCTAATCCTTATGCATACAATTAGATACAATTAGACAAAATTAATGTCAGTAAAGCCCCTTCCTAGGATCTCAAGAGAGCTTAGTCTAGTTTTATCTAGACCACTGTTTCCTATCTTCTCAGATTCACTTTGGTCTAGGGATGTGCTACTGGATCGGAAAAAAGCCAATGTAATACCAATATTCAAAAAAGGTAGTTGTTCCCAGCCTGGTAACTATAGACCTGTAAGCCTAACATCAGTGGTAGGGAAGGTGATGGAAACTTTGTTACGGGATCATATCCTTGACTTTGTCTCCAGAGCTCTATCTTATTAGTAGTAGTCAGCATGGATTTATGAGAAATAGATCATGCCAGACAAATTTAATTGGTTTTTATGAAGAAGTGAGTAAGAATTTAGATTCAGGCACAGCAGTGGATGTGGTATACTTGGATTTTGCGAAAGCTTTTGATACTGTGCCACATAGGCGACTAATGTATAAACTGAGGACTGTTGGCCTAGAAGAAAACATTTGTTCATGGATAGAGAATTGGTTATTGGAGCGCAAACAGAGAGTGGTGGTAAATGGAGCATCTATGTGGGATGAAGTTCTAAGCGGAGTGCCTCAGGGTTCTGTACTGGGGCCGCTTCTGTTTAATCTGTTTATAAATTACTTAGAAGGGGGCATTGAGAGCAAGGTCTCTGTGTTTGCTGGTGACACTAAACCATGCAGAACTTTGGAAACTTCAAATGATGTGCAAGTGCTGCAAGCAGACCTAGATAGATTATCAAAATGGGCAGCAGAATGGCAGATGAGATTCAATGTTGATAAATGTAAGGTGATGCATTTGGGGTTTAATATTCCCTGTGCCACCTACACCATAAATAACTCTAATTGAAAAAGACTTGGGGGTTCTAGTAGATAACAGACTTAGCTGTAGCAAACAATGCCAGATAGCAACGGCTAGAGCTAGCAAGATATTATCATAGTTGTGGATTTATATAGCGCCAACATCTTCCATGGCGCTTTACAATTACATGTATACATTCACATTTGGCACTGCCCCGAAAAACTTACAATCTAAGCACATTTATTTGACACATACATCCTATCAGTATTTTTATCATTGTGGGGGAAACCGGAGTGCCCGGAGGAAACCCACGCAAGCACTGGGAGAACATACAAACTCCTGGCAGATGTGTCCAAGGGTGGATTCGAACTCAGGACTTCAGCACTGCAAACCATCAGTGCTAACCACTGAGCCACCGTGCTGCCCATTGTCTTGTATAAAGAGGGAAATAGATTCAAGAGAGAAAGATATTATTTTCCCTCTTTACAAGGCACTGGTAAGGCCTCATATGGAATATGCGGTGCAGTTTTGGAATCCCATGCAGGCAGATTAGACAAGTTAGGGCTGTTTACATAAGAGAATCAAGGTTTGCGTGGGGATATGATCACTTTATACAAATATATTAAAGAGCATGTCCACCCTCCATTTTGACTTTTATCCATATGGTAAGGCATACCCTCCCATCTCCAAACGCTTAGTTAGAATTTTAAAAATCGGTCCCAAACTGTACTTACATTCCAGCGTCACTCTGGTCCGGCTCCCCTGCCTGTTGGATATACAAGCAGTTGTGGCTGTGATTGGCTGAGAGGCAGCCATTTACAGCCGTGGCTGCCAGCAATGGAGGAGACACTGGCAGCCGGGAGCTGTAAATGCAGTTTGACAAAGATTTTTTAACTTAGCGGTTGGGGGGGATGCTGTACAGTGTGGATAAATGCTTTTACGTGCTTCTAGTGCGCATTGCTTTTAGTGCGCATTATTGTGTATGCTGCTGCTGTGGATTGCATGAAAGGTAAGTTTGTTTTATCTTCGTTGGGTACATCACTTGGGTACGCAGCGCTGTACATTATAAAATACATTATACATATACAAACATGGGGATAAGTGCGAGCAATTATACAGATAATTAAAAATTAAATACAATTTCAAACATAGGTTAAGAACACATATATATAAATTATGTATAAATTGATATAAGTGTAGCATGCCTTGAAACATTAGGAATGAGATCCCTGCCCCGAAGAGCTTACAATCTAAGTAGGTGGGACAACATATACAGCTACAAGTGGAGGGATGGATGCTTGAGATGACTAACAATCATTTGTTGTGCTGGTGCTCAGAAAGGAAAGATAACAGCCTAGATTTGAAAGTATTAATGGATGTCACATGGCGAAGTAAGAGAGGGTGAGAGTTCCAAAGGTAGGGAGCAGCAAGAGAGAATGTTTAAGACAGGAGGAAAGAGTGATTGTTGGGGGTTTGTGGAGTAGATTTCATTGTGAGGAATAGAGGGCATGGCCTGGAACATAATGGGCCAAAAGAGAAGATAAGTAGGGATCTAATCTAATGGCAAGCTTATTACTTCTCTTTATATAAAACCCACAGCTACAAATGCATTACTTCAGTACGAAAGTGCCCATCCTGAGCAACTGAAAAAAGCAATTCCTAAAGGACAGTTCTTAAGGACTAGAAGGAACTGCACTTTGACTGCAGATTATGTTAGAGAGTCCAATATCCTGATGGATAGATTTGAGCAGAGAAAGTACCCAAAAGGTATACTTAATAAGTATAGACAGGCAGTGAGCAAAATCTCACAGCAGGGACTTTTGGGCCCTAAAAAGAAAGGAAATACTGCTGAAAACTCAGATCAGGTTAGATTTACTTCTACCTTCTGTTCCGAATGGAATGATATTAAAAAAGTTCTAAGAAAAAACTGGCATATACTGACCTGTGATTCTTTAATCTCCAATATGGTGTCTCCTGACCTACAAATAACTGCTAGGAGAAATCGCAATTTATCTGACAAACTGACTAATAGTCATTTTATTTATAAGAACAAAACAAATACAGTGATTCCCATTATTGAAGGCACTCACCATGTGGAGAATGTAGTTGCTGCATTTTTATAAAAGGCAACAAGGAAATATACAGCAGTATAAGTAGGAAAGTATACAAAATTAACAAGTACTTTAACTGTAAAACAAAAAATGTTGTGTACCGTATATACTCGAGTATAAACCGTCCCGAGTATAAACCGAGGTACCTATTTTTGCCTGAAAAAAGGAATAAAAGTGTTGACTCGAGTATAAACCGAGGTGTTCTGCAAACTTTCTAAACCACCCCACCCCTCCACTGTACAGACCTATTAGCCCACCCCTAAACCCCTCATACACAAGAATTCCTTATCCTCTATGTACATCTGGGATGCAGTCAGGAAAAAAGAAGCCTACCAGTTGGAGATTGGACCATTCGGTGAGGAGCGAGCAGACCGGAGACCAGGACCGGAGCAGTTACGGTAGAGGTGCAGGCAGGACCATTCGGTAACGAGCGAGCAGACCGGAGACCAGAGCAGCTGATGACGTAAGTGATATGCGCGGGACGTGCGTAACTTACGTGCCCGCGCGTATCACTTACGTCATCAGCATACTGCCTGCACCTCTAACTGCTCCGGTCCTGGTCTCCGGTCTTCTCGCTCCTCACCGAATGGTCCTGCCTGCACCTCTACCGTAACTGCTCCGGTCCAGGTCTCCGGTCTGCTCGCTCCTCACCGAATGGTCCAATCTCCAACTGGTAGGCTTCTTTTTTGTCCGTACAAAACATAATGTGTGTGACCCGAGTATAAACCGAGGTCAGATTTAAAAGGTATTTTTAAACCTAAAAACCTCGGTTTATACTAGAGTATATACGGTATGCTTTGAAATGCCCCTGAATTACTATATGTGGGCAAAACCTCCCAAATGCTTAAAAATCGCCTTCTCAAAAACCTGCTAGATATAAGGTTGGCAGCCTCACATATAGATAAAGGTAAAAATGTTTCAGGGATAGCCAGACACTTTTTGCAGGTGCATAATGGGGCGTATAGGGGCCTAACGTGCCAAGTTCTTTGTAAAATCACACCCTCCATGAGACGAGGTGATACGGACAAATTACTTCTTCAGAGTGAATGCAGATAGATTTACCAATTGCAATGTTTATCCCCTTTAGGATTGAATGAGGAATGGGCTCTGGCCCCTTTTATTTAGGACTTCCACCGTGTGGTCTTGGACTGTTTTCCTTGGGAGAGACGTACCTTTCTTCTGACCCTCAAGATAATATATATTTGGAAAGATGTTTTGCCGTTGGGTTTAAAGATACGGGCTTCTGAACACTGTTTCTCTGGATTACTTCATGGACGTATATGCTTAACTGGATGCTGTGGGATCCTAATTAATTAAAAAACAGATGAAAGACAAATGGAGACTCTATCAGATTTACTACTCCTGGATGAGCTGACAAATTGGTAATATTTGAGCATCATTGCCCTTGGGTAGTTGAGAGCTTCCTGAAACTTCTTGAGCTATAAGTTTTCCTTTATTTAAGGCCTGAAGATCTATAAAATGAAACTAATGGACTGTCCTTGAGGATCAAGTTATTTGGACGATGTATTTATCTACTTGTTCGACTTACTGGTCTTGCTTACCTGTTATTTGTTTGGTTCCAAAAAAACTTTTTTCTGCCTTAGCATATTCTACTTTACTGTGCCTTTAAATACATGTTTAACAATGTATCTAGAATTGATATGATGCTAGAGATCCATCATGTGTGAGCAGACTAGATTTGCCAGCATGAGGGGTCCTTTAATAAATATATGGCCATAAATATATTTTTGAATGGTTCTTAGTAAATGACTTGAGTAGATTGTGTTTCTAAAAATATTTGCTATTGCAGATTTATTATGTGTAAATTCATCTATCCTTCTCTATTCATGTTATAAGATGATTTATGTGGAATTATTGTATATTTTGTCCTTGCTACTTGGGGTGTGTTGTGTTATTTTGCTATCTTATTCCCCCATCTCTGAGTCCCTTGGGTCGGGCAGTCATTTGTATTGATAGCCTGCACGAGCATTATGTTGCCTAGGTAACCGGGCTGTCACTATGGGCCGATATCTTTGACGCCATACTGGATACGCCGCATCACCTCGACCCGTGGTGTACTTCCGTTTTGGGGGGTTTAAGAACCGGGAACTCACACATGGTTATGGGAGCTGCGGAAGAAGCCTACCGGTGTTAGGCGAAACACATCCGGCTACTGGATAGGACTCTGTTGGCTGGCTAAGGATCCTCTGGCACCTTGTTATAAGCATATGCCTTATTTTCCATTATGCACTTGCATTAAGGTGTACCAAGGGTTAGGATATTATGTATTGATACAGTTATTTTCTTTCCTTGTCTCCCCACTATCAGTAAGGGGTCTGTTATTGTGGGGGGCTTTATGGTTATTAGGCCGTTTATAAGATTATACAGGATGTTATACTTTGGGCTATTTTGAGGGGACATTTAGCTCACACACCTGTGGGCTGTATTTTGTACATACTTACCCTCAGATATACTGTAGTGATCCTATTACTATTTATTATTATTTACCAGCGTAATATAGGTTCTTATCATTACCATGCTGAGCCACACATGAGTCCTACCCATTTTGTTTTTTATGGGCTGTTAGGTTTTTAACACTTATAGCACTTTTGCACTGTTTTCACTTTATATGCGCCAAGTCACTTTTGTGTAGTATAGTGACATATGAGGAAGGTTTTCTGTTATTCATTTGATAAGTCATGCTGTATTAATATATGTATATGTGCAATAAATAATAATAATATATTTTGCATATGAGAGTGCCATGATGTCTTTTCTGTATCTATGGTGTGTGTATATTATATTATCATGATAGAGCACCTCGTAGCTATATTCTATACTATTGTACACTTGACATTTTGAGCGATTGTGTAAGGATCTTACCTGCCGCACTCCCTCGATGTTCTGGGACTGGTGACGTCGTCGGCGTCGTGACATCACCACATCCGGACGCCGGCCGGTGCGAAGATTCAAATAGGCACTCGCAGAGGGAGCGAGTGCCTATTCGTAGACCTCGCTACCGGAGTGTCGGGTTGTCAGTCTGTAGCGCTCCTTACCTGCTATTTAGTATCCAGCCATTGTTTCCTGCCAGTGTTCCCAGCCATATTGTCTCCAGCTTCATTGCCTCTACTTCAGTGTATCCAGCCATTGTTCCAGCCATTGTATCCAGCTTCATTGTTTCAACTCCATTGTTCCAGCCATCTTGTATCCAGCCATTGTATCCAGCTTCATTGTTCCAACTATCTGGGGCATTGTTCACCAATAGAACATGTCAAAGGACACGAGGACATCCCTTAAGACTTGAAGAAAAAAGGTTTAGGCTTCAAGCTCGGAAAGGGTTTTTCACTGTGAGAACGGTAAAGCTATGGAACTGTCTTCCAGTGGACGTTGTTATGGCAGGTTCATTGGTCAGTTTTAAAAAAAAGCTGGATGAGTTTCTGCAAACAAGGAATGTTGCAAGTTACTGGTATTGATACATAAAGTAGAGTTGGTCCAGGGAAATTTCCGATTGCCACTTGGAGTCAGGAAGGAATTTTTTCCCCCTTCATAAATTTGGTGGGTTTTTTGCCTTCCTCTGGATCAACAGTTAGGCAGGAAATGAGGATATTGCTAGATGGGTTGGACTGGATGGACGTATGTCTTTATTCAACCTCAAATACTATACTATACTATACTATACTAACTCCATTGTTCCAGCCATCTTGTATCCAGCCATTGTATCCAGCTTCATTGTTTCAACTCCATTGTTCCAGCCACATAGTATCCAGCCATTGTTCCAGCTATTGTATCCAGCCATTGTTCCAGCTATTGTATCCAGCCATTGTTCCAGCCATTGTATCCAGCATCATTGTCTCAACTCCGTTGTTCCAGCCACATAGTATCCAGCCATTGTATCCAGCATCTTTGTCTCACTCACTTGTATTAATGCATATAGATCTGGTTGATCCAGGGATACTTTCCGATTGCCGTTTGGAGTCAGGAAGGAATTTTTCCCCCCTTTTTAGCTGGGGTTTTTTGCCTTCCTCTGGATCAACTGTTAGGTAGGGTTAAAAAAAAAAAAAAAAGTAAATAGGTTGGACTTGATGGACGTATGTCTTTATTCAACCTTAATTACTATGTTACTATGTTACTATGTTACTCCATTGTTCCAGCCATTGTATCCAGCATCATTGTCTCAACTCCGTTGTTCCAGCCACATTGTATCCAGCTTCATTGTTTCAACTCCATTGTTCCAGCCAAATAGTATCCAGCCATTGTATTCAGCATCTTTGTCTCACTCCATTGTTCCAGTCATTGTATCCAGCATCATTGTCTCAACTCCGTTGTTCCAGCCACATTGTATCCAGCCATTGTATCCAGCATCATTGCTTCAACTCCACTATTCCCGCCACATCGTATCCAGCCGTTGTATCCAGCATCATTGTTTCTACTCCATAGTTCCGGCCACATCGTATCCAGCCATTGCATCTTGCCCCTTTGTATCCTGTTCCATAGTAACAGCTCCATTGGGTCCAGTATCTATAATCTCCAGTGACCAGTTCATTCCCGCTAGTTACGCTCAACCTGGCCTACAGTCTGAACTCCTCCTAAAAGGTACAGTGAGCTTCATCCCTTTGGGACTCCATTCATTACAGCTTGGCTGACGGGGGTGGTTGTTCGCAATCAAATTGTGTGTGCACGAAGTCTTTATTCAACCTCAATTGCTATGTTAATATGTTACTATGTATAATGACTAATGCATCCCCTAATTTAAATGATAAGAATATCAGAAGTCACCTCTGAGTTCTGTGACCTGTATAGAAGCACAAGGCCGGAGTCATTTTCATTTTTAGTTAGCCAGGCCGGAAAGCCATTTAGCCATTTACTCCAACTCTTGGATCATTGGCTACCCGTGTAGCATGTGCGTCCAGCCAGGGTTCTATGATCTTACTCCAACTCTTGGATCATTGGCTACCCGTGTAGCATGTGCGTCCAGCCAGGGTTCTTTCTGCCCTTCTATTTCTATCATCTTCTTTGTTTTTGTTTTTTGTCTCCTACCAAGTTTCTGTTTCTTATCTGCAATCCTTGGACTTTGCCAGGACAGACATATCTCTGCCTTCGACTGAACACCAAGTGTCGTTTCCCAGAAATGTCATTTCCCTTATCTACCAGAAATGAAACGAGTCATTTATTCAGATATATACATTTTCAGGCAAGTTCCCCTCAGATCTATTTCTATAATGTATAATATTAATAATGTGGCACTTTGTCATTGTATTGGTAGTTTGTACTGCAGTCTGTTTTTGTGACCATTCAAAAGGTGCAATATCACAATTTAGAGACATCCTGCCCACATAATGTACACAAAATACACATAGTTACATTCACTCCAACTGGATTTAGGGTCACATTTGATGTGCTGGGTGACCTGTCATGTTATACACATTATACTCCTATTGCTAAGTGAGGGACATGGCCCCGGCTTTCAGTGCCCACTCATCCTCCTGGGATCCCACTCAGGGTGAGTTTAGCCTCAGATGGGTCATCATGGGTTGGTTAAAGGGTTGCATTTGTCTTTATTTAACCTTAAAACTCATGTTACTGTGTTGGGAACTGCACCAGTGTCATCATAATGACGATACAATACAACACAATACAACACAATACATTACAATACAATACAATACAACACAACACATTACAATACAATACAATGCAACACAATACATTACAACACATTACAATACAACAGAATACATTACAATACAACACAACACAATACATTACAATACAACACATCTGTTCCGGCGGCCAGAACAGAGCCAAAAGCATCCAGACCCCCGTTCCGGCGGCCAGAACAGAGCCAAAAGCATCCAGACCCCCGTTCCGGCAGCCAGAACAGAGCCAAAAGCATCCAAACACCCATTCCGGCAGCCATAACAGTGCCAAAAGCATCCAGACCCCTGTTCCGGCAGCCAGAACAGAGCCAAAATGGTCCAAACCCCCATTCCGGCAGTCAGAACAGAGACAAAAGCATCCAGACCCCAGTTCCGGCATTCAGAACAGACCCAAAAGCATCCAGACCCCTGTTCCGGCGGCCAGAACAGAGCCAAAGGGGTCCAGACCCTTGTTCCGGTGGCCAGAACAGAGCCAAAAGCATCCAGACCCCCGTTCCTCATCATAACAACCCCAAAGCAATCCAGACCCCGTTTCGGCAGCCAGAACAGACCCAAAAGCGTCCAGATCCCCGTTCCGGCAGCTAGAACAGAGCCAAAGGGGTCCAGACCCCGTTCCGGCGGCCAGAACAGAGCCAAAGGGTCCGACCCCTGTTCCGGCGGCCAGAACAGAGCCAAAAGCATCCGACCCCCGTTCTGGCGGCCAGAACAGAGTCAAAAAGCATCCAACCCCCTTCTGGCAGCTAGAACAGAGCCAAAGGGGTCCAGACCCTGTTCCGGTGGCCAGAACAGAGCCAAAAATCATCCAGACCCCGTTCCGGCGGCCAGAACAGAGCCAAAAGCATCCAGACCCCCGTTCCGGCAACCAGAACAGAGCCAAGGGGTCCAGACCACTGTTCCGGCGGCCAGAAACAGAGCCAAAACATCCAGACCCCCGTTCCGGCGGCCCAGTACGAGCCAAAAGCATCCAGACCCCGTTCCGGCAGCCAGAACAGAGCCAAAGCATCCAAACCCTCGTTCCGGCAGCCAGAACAGAGCCAAAATGGTCCAGACCCCCATTCCGGCAGCCAGAACAGAGACAAAAGCATCCAGACCCCAGTTCCGGCATTCAGAACAGACCCAAAAGCATCCAGACTACTGTTCCGGCGGCCAGAACAGAGCCAAAG
This sequence comes from Hymenochirus boettgeri, assembly GCA_019447015.1. Lineage (NCBI taxonomy): Eukaryota > Metazoa > Chordata > Amphibia > Anura > Pipidae > Hymenochirus > Hymenochirus boettgeri. The sequence goes on from CM033473.1 coordinate 296,199,453, forward strand.
GGGTCCAGACCCTTGTTCCGGTGGCCAGAACAGAGCCAAAAGCATCCAGACCCCCGTTCCGGCAGTCAGAACAGACCCAAAGCATCCAGACCCCCGTTCTGGCAGCCAGAACAGACCCAAAAGCGTCCAGATCCCCGTTCCGGCAGCTAGAACAGAGCCAAAGGGGTCCAGACCCCCGTTCCGGCGGCCAGAACAGAGCCAAAGGGGTCCAGACCCCTGTTCCGGCGGCCAGAACAGAGCCAAAAGCATCCAGACCCCCGTTTGGCGGCCCAGACAAGAGTCAAAAGCATCCAGACCCCCGTTCTGGCAGCCAGAACAGAGCCAAAGGGGTCCAACCCCTGTTCGGTGGCCAGAACAGAGCCAAAAGCATCCAGGACCCCCGTTCCGGCGGCCAGAACAGAGCCAAAAGCATCCAGACCCCCGTTCCGGCAGCCAGAACAGAGCCAAAGGGGTCCAGACCCCTGTTCCGGCGGCCAGAACAGAGCCAAAAGCATCCAGACCCCCGTTCCGGCGGCCAGTACAAGCCAAAAGCATCCAGACCCCGTCCGGCAGCCAGAACAGAGCCAAGGGGTCCAGACCACTGTTCCGGCGGCCAGACGAGCCAAAAGCATCCAGACCCCGTTCCGGCAGCCAGAAACAAGCCAAAGGGGTCCAGACCCCGTTCCGGAGGCCAGAACAGAGCCAAAAGCATCCAGACCCCTTCCGGCAGCCAGAACAGAGCCAAAGGGGTCCGACCACTGTTCCGGCGGCCAGAAACAGAGCCAAAACTATCCAGACCCCCATTCCGGCAGCCAGAACAGAGCCAAAGGGGTCCAGACCCCTGTTCCGGCGGCCGAAACAGAGCCAAAAGCATCCAGACCACCGTTCCGGCAGCCAGAACAGAGCCAAGGGGTCCAGACCACTGTTCCGGCGGCCAGAACAGAGCCAAAAGCATCCAGACCCCTGTTCCGGCGGCTAGAACAGAGCCAAAAAGCATCCAGACCCCCATTCCGTGGCCAGAACAGAGCCAAAAGCATCCAGACCCCCGTTCCTGCGGCCAAAACAGGTCTAAAAGGGTGTAAATCCTTAATCGCATCTATAATAAGTGGTTGTAATTTTAATGTCTTACGATAGGTTGGCGTCTGTTCATTTTCTGTTCCGGTTCCGGCGACTATGTTCCGGTTTTTACGTAGTCCCCCCTCTACCCTATCCCTAAAGCAAAGTTGAAACATGTTTGGTTGACTTATGTAGTTTAATGGTGTGTTATACCAACAATTTCGAAATTTTGTGAACTACGTATAGGGGCCTTTATTTTGCTTATGAAAATTTCAGCCCATTTGATCCAGTTAGCTGTGTGGTTGATATTTCTCCCAATATTCCACGTGGCTGATCAAGGAATATAACTAGAGCTTGATTGTGAGCCTGAAGGTGAGCAAATGCATAATGTCTCTTAAGGAGTAACTAAAGGTGTTGCAAGTCCTGCAGTGTCATTAGGAAAATTCTCAGCCTGCAAAAATTCAAACCACTCCAAGGGAGTTTCAGCTAAGTTTGGGCCAACTACCATTTCATCATTTTATTCATTAGTCAAGTTTGTGACTCGGTTATATTTTTGCTTGACCAATATATATATAGTCCGAGTGGCATAACCCAGGGGAAAGTTGGAATTATGAAAGAGCGGAACATAAGATCAGGGTGAGATCAAAGTTGAATTGTGAAAACCCCTATTGTAAAGGGAAGTTCATTCATAGTATTCACTAGTATTTACATGGTGCTTTCTCATCCTTTGAAAATGCAAATGGTTAAACCACTTATCTGAAGATTTATCTGTATCCTTTCTTATCTATTTCTACAAACCTGGATATCTTAGATCCCGGCTATCTGGGCTATGCAGAGAGATGAAGCAGAAACAAGTCTCCAATGATCCCCACAACCTTTTTATTATTCCAGCACTGTAATTTGGGATTGTTTGTTCTTTTCCTGACACAATTCTGAATGTGCTTACAAGAGACCGAGGTCCTGAAGCACAAGAGTCAAAGATCGGATACCCAGAGTAATATATGCAATCCCAGGATCCTTTATTGATCTCTTCAATTGTAAACATGAAAACCAGTAGATGGCGGAAGAGTTTGAATGATGGTCTGTTAAACAGATAATATTTATATATAAGACAAATTTGAACAAGGGCATCGCTCATTTACCTGGATAGGTTTATCTTACCTTCTCCTAATCCCCATTTCTGTCTGTTACTGCTAAAAAATTTGCTGCACTGGAGCAAACGTTATATTTTATATGCATTGAAAATCGTCCATTAAATTGTTTTATTTTCAAAATACAACTAAAAATAACTGTATATCATAAACCCTAAAGTTTGTTCATATTCTTCTTTAACCTGATTAGTACTGTGTCACATCATTTGTCTTAAAAAGCTAGAGAGGGCTCTGCTGCTAAGGTCACCTATAGCAGAGACTCGATCTGTGCTCACTTTTACTTTTTAGGATATGTTTGTTCAGTAGTGAAGATGTGCACACACTAGAACTACATGTGCTGTTATCTTCTTATGTGGTGCTGGTGCTGAATGTTCTGCCATGTCTTCAATATATAGCAATTGTGAATCGAGACCCGCATGCACAATGTTTCAAAGGGGTCCCTAACCCATTTATTCGGAATACTTGTGATAATATGCTTGTGACGGTTCTCCTTCATCCAGGTCATGGTATATCTGTAATATTCATTCATCCAGGTCATGGTATATCTGTTGTATTCAATAATATCAACTGGATGATGTAGTCTGAAGACTTGCTAGCAGATGATCCTCATCAGAATGACTTGTACAAGAATCTTTGGCAATTATGTACCCTCGAAAATCCCAATTAGCATATCACAGCCAAGTGTTAAGGGCGTGATGGATAGTGGCTAAGAGGTGTTATAGGAACCCCAGAGTAAGGTGTAAAAACAGCATTTTACATGCAGACAGTTTGTGTCGAACCCCCCCCACCTCTATTTAGGCTTGGTTTCTTTATTTTCACATAAATGGCCTCCTTAACACCTCTCTTGAACCAGTAACGTTCCTTTGCCAATATGTTAACACTAGCAAAATACCCACGCTTCGCAGCGGAGATGTATTCAATACCTCGCCAGTGCAGAGTTCAAATTCTATTCCCCCCCCCATTCACCCCCCCCTAAAAAAATTTTTTTTATTCAAGTATGAAATTTTGGTGAAAATAACCCCCACCACCCCTCCCTGTCTGCCCCCAATACCCCCCACTATTCCTCTCTGTCCACCCTCCAAACCCTTCCCCTTACACCTCAGCCAGTCCCTGCACACACCATGAGGGCTTTGCCTTTTTGGTAAAATCGGTCCAGCCGTTAGTGTGCAGGAGTTCAAAATACTATCCCCCCCCCCCATCACCCCCACCCTAAAAAAAATATTTCGTTAACCTTTTACTGGTAAAGGAGTATATGCATACCAAATTTGGTTGAAATCGGACCAACCATATAGATTTGTATAGCTTGTAAGCTAGGTAACCATAAGTCTGTGCAATGTCTGATACTCACCGTTACAGGTGGAATTTCGAATTGAAACCTGCTTAACTTTTGTAAGTAAGGTGCAATGAATGAGCCTGCCAAATTTAAGCCGTCTGCCTCCACGGCAAGTTGGAGAATTAGTGATGAGTGAGTGAGTGAGTGAGGGCTTTGCCTTTTATTAGTATAGATTACAATCTTAAAAGGTATGTCTTTTATCCTTAGGATACAGGTACACGGCTGAGTCCTGACCCAAGGAATTGGCTCTTCTGTTCTGGGCCATACGGTTTAAAGCAGACAGGGATACAGTGTTTTTTTTTTAAATTCTTCAAAAAATTTCAAAAAACACCGTATCCCTGTCTGCTTTAAACCGAACAACACACTGAGGCAGCAATTGGTACATCCGGAAGACCCAATACCCAAACACAAGAAAAGTGACATCATATACGCAGTGCAGTGCAGTGAAAAATGCTCTGATTTGTATGTGGGGGAGACCAAACAGCAACTGCATCAACGTATGGCCCAGCACAGAAGAGCCAATTCCTCGGGTCAGGACTCAGCCGTGTACCTGCATCTTAAGGATAAAGGACATACCTTTGAAGATTGTAATGTTAACATATTGGCAAAGGAACGTATAACACCTCTTAGCCACTATAACACCTCCTATAACACCTCTTAGCCACTATCCAATCACACCCTTAACACTTGGCTGTGATATGCTAATTGGGATTTTCCAGGGTACATAATTGCCAAAGATTCTTGTACAAGTCATTCTAAATTGAGAAAGCCAGTCGGATGACTAGCGAAACGTCTTCAAGAACTAAACTTCAAGTCCAGTTGATCTAATTGAATACAACATATATTACCTTGTGATAATGTTTCAGGGGATCACAGCCACCCTTCATCAATTTGATATGTTTGTTCAGTTGTAACTTAGTAACATAGTAATTGAGGTTGAATAAAGACATTCGTCCATTAAGTCCAACCTTTTCACCTTTCTTTTTAACCCTAGCTAACAGTTGATTCACAGGAAGGCAAAAAAAAAAAACAGCTAAAAAAAAAGGGGGAAATTCCTTCCTGACTCCAAATGGCAATCGGAAAGTATCCCTGGATCAACTAGATCCACAGTATATGTATTAATACCGGTAATTCTCTATATTATATTGTATCCCTGTACCAACCAGAACTACAGTATATGTATTAATACCAGTAATTCTCAATATTATATAGTATCCCTGTACCAACCAGAACTACAGTATATGTATTAATACCAGTAATTCTAATATATATAGTATCCCTGTACCAACCAGAACTACAGTATATGTATTAATACCAGTAATTCTCAATATTATATAGTATCCCTGTACCAACCAGAACTACAGTATATGCATTAATACCGGTAATTCTCTATATTATATAGTATCCCTGTACCAACCAAAACTACAGTATATGTATTAATACCGGTAATTCTCTATATTATATAGTATCCCTGTACTAACCAGAACTACAGTATATCTATTAATATCAATAATTCTCAATATTATATAGTATCCCTGTACCAACCAGAACTTCTGTATATGTATTAATACCAGTAATTCTCAATATTATATACTATCCCTGTACCAACCAGAACTACAGTATATGCATTAATACCAGTAATTCTCAATATTATATAGTATCCCTGTACCAACCAGAACTACAGTATATGTATTAATACCAGTGATTCTCAATATTATATAGTATCCCTGTACCAACCAGAACTACAGTATATGTATTAATACCGGTAATTCTCTATATTATATAGTATCCCTGTACCATCCAAAACTACAGTATATGTATTAATACCAGTAATTCTCATTATTATATTCTATCCCCGTACCAACCAGAACTACGGTATATGTATTAATACCAGTAATTCTCAATATTATATACTATCCCTGTACCAACCAGATCTACAGTATATGTATTAATACCAGTAATTCTCAATATTATATAGTATCCCTGTACCAACCAGAACTACAGTATATGTATTAATACCAGTAATTCTCAATATTATATAGTATCCCTGTACCAATCAGAACTACAGTATACGTATTAATACCAGTAATTCTCAATATTATATAGTATCCCTGGACCAACCAGAACTGAAGTATATGTATTAATACATGTAATTCTCAATATTTTTTAGTTTTAAAAACGTATCTTTTAAAGCTATTCAATGAACTTGCCATTACCACATCTGCTGGAAGACACCATTCTCACTGTAAAGAAACCTTTCCAAACCTGAAGATGAAACTTCTTTTCTTCTAATCTTAAAGGATGTCCACGTGCCCTCTGATATGACCTATTAGTAAACAATGCACCAGAGAGTTTATTGTATGGCCCATTAATATATTTGTATAAGGTTATCATATCCCCACGGAAATGTTGTTTCTCCAATGTAAACAGCCCTAACTTGTCTAATCTGCCTGCATAGTCAAGCCTCTCTATTCCCTTTATTATTTTAGTTGCCCTTCTCTGAACTGGGATTCCAATACTGCACTGCAAATTCCAAATGAGGCCTTACCAGTGCCTTGTAAAGAGAGAGTATAATGTTCTTTTCTCTTGAATCTGTTTCCCTCTTTATACAAGACAATATCTTGCTAGCTCTAGCTGTTGCTACCTGGCATTGTTTGCTACAGCTAAGTCTGTTATCTACCAGAACCCCCAAATCTTTTTTTCTGTCGAGATTCACTTAACACAGAGTTATTTATGGTGTAGGTGGCACAAGGATTGCTAAACCCTAAATGCATCACCTGTTGTAAAGGGAAGATTATCCTGTGTTTTCCTGTGCAGTGTCTATGAAGAAATACCCAAAGCCACCCACATCACAGCAACTCAAGACACTGTTTCCATTTCAGCTTTGAAAGATTTCAAACTTCACATTTAATTAAAGGAGAGATAGAGGTATTAAATAAACTTCGAATAAACGTCAACCTAGGTTTACGTTAGATTGCTGCCATGGGTAGATTTCATGGAACAGGGAAACAGTCAAGATTGATTATAGTGCTGGCCAATATATATAATATATAAATACATTCCTATACACCTATTATTTTAATCTTAATAAAACTACAGTTTAAACATGTCACCCTCTTCATTTTATAACACAGATGTTGTTTATAAAAACACGTTATCACTTGTATTTGTAGGTGCTTTGTGCTTAAACAATACAAGCAAATAGTCTTATTACTTTATTAGCTCTCCTTCACCCACTGGTCCAGACATGCTCTTTGAGGTTTACCTACAAGGAATGAGGAATTTGACTACTGTCACAATGTGTATTTTAACCAACATTTACTGAGATAAAAGTCAGGAGTTTTAATGTTTTTTTATACATTTGCATTAAGTCAAGTTAAATCAAACTCACAAAAAAATGAATTCCGTATCATGTAGTATTTTTTATTTCTTCCATTTCGGTCATTTACTAACAAATACAAATAGTTTTTTCTTTCACTAAGGCATCATGTATCATTTTATATAAGAAAGTAAGATCTACTCAACTAAAATAGAAAATTGTACCTTATACATTCTTCAAATTTTGCTTCCCTTTCAAAAGACTTGCCGAAATAAATGTTTACATTATTTATCTGTATAATTGCACCAATAATCAGATCCCCATCACTGAAGTAGTTAATGTCACTTCTACTTTGTAGGTGGTTCCTGGAATTGGGACATAATGTTGGCTTAGATCTCCCAATCACTATCAGGACCGTAACACTAAGAAAAATAACAATCACTGGAAAGTCGTGTACAGAGAAGATGAGATGTAGATTGTAGATCTGGTGGTGACAGAGATGGGACATCTTTATGGAGAGGGAACATCAGTCACAAAGCAGGTAGAGATCACAGGTAAAGATATCAGCACTGAGATAGAAAGTGTTGGATCCCTAATTATATATGTCCAGTGATCAGTAATTAACAAGCACTGGTTCTAACAGATATATCTTACAGATATAGCTCTGGTCCCAAATCATCTTATTTTTCCCCTGTTCCCAGCTATCTGGACACCAGAGATTCTAGATAATTCAGTTCTATTTAAAACATATTGTTGAGTTCGATAAAGAAAACAAAAAACAAAACAAGGTTTCCTATATTGTTTACTACAGAAAATGTCATAATATGGCCACATACTGTACATCATGAATATTCTAAAATCCACACTTGTTTGGACTCACCTTCTGTCCTGATTGAATTCTCTTTCATTTGTAAGACCATTGTGAACTTTTAAAGGGAATTTTAATATCTATGCAACCATTCCTTTAGCTAATCCCCCGTAAAATAAAATATGAGTAGACGATTAGCTATTTTCCAGAGCCGGCGCTCAGGGTTCATGAATAATCTTATAGCAGTTTTTGATTTTTTTGGACAGTGAAATTGAATTGATGGAAATTAGAGATTGCCGAACTTCATAAAGTTCGGTCCATTTTTGAACTTCATTCAAAGTTTGAAAGTTCGAAAGTTCAAATTCACGGAAAAGCTACATTCGAGGGTTATGGGCAATTTGAGGGTTACCGAACGATACTTTTAAAGGTTACCAAAAATAGAACCATAAATTCAGAGGTTACTAAAATGGAAAGATACTTTCGAGGGTTACCGAAAAACGAACAATCCTTTCGAGGGTTAGCGAACAATACATTCGAGGGTTAGCGAACAATAAATTCGAGGGTTAGCGAACAATACATTCGAGGGTTAGTGAACAATACATTCGAGGGTTAATGGAAACAAATGATACTTTCTAGGGTACCGAAAACCGAAGGCTACATTTAAGGGTTAGCGAACGATACATTATAGGGTTAGCAAAAATGATCCAGACATTCAAGGGTTATCGAAAATGAATTATATTTTCGAGGGTTAGCGAACGGTCCGTAAATTTGCTAATTATCAAATTTACGATAATTATCGAAAATACAGCCGCAAGTCCGGAAAAACCCGAACTAGTTCGAATAGTTTGAGTTCATCCGAACTCATAAAGTTCGGCTCAAACTCGGGTTCGAGTTCGGTTTTGTGTCCATCTCTAATGGAAACCAGTAATTTTCCACAAAACAAAAATCCGGACTCAATTCTGCCAATCTCCATAAACATCTAATTTTCCAGCGATTAATATTGATATTTGGTCTTGTATATCTTTATCATAACATTACACAATTTCTCTTTTCTGACTTCCAGCGTCTGCTTAGCACTAGCCCTATTTTTACATATTTCCATATTTCACCAGCAGATTGTTATCTCATCTACCATCATCATTACATAATCACCAACATCTGTGAACTGTTGTATCTATTTAAGGACTCCACCTCTTTTGATTCCTGGCCAGAACCTTTTTGTATTAGCTTCTTTGATGTCCTGTTTTCTGATACTGGCCTGTTCCTGCTTTGTCTTGCTTCCTGGCTCTGCTATTTAATTTTTTTCTCCTGTTCCCTCTCTTTATACTCCCTGGATTTGCCTTCTCTGTTTGTTCCCAATGTCTCTGTATATTTGTATATTGCTCTATTGGTTAGTTATTTATTTGCATTATATGTGTTTGTTCACTGTGACTGGATTATTTTTCAGTTATATATGCTACTAATTATTAATCAATCCTGTCGGCTGATAGTGTAGCCAAATTCAACTCTTTTCATTTTGATTTGTCTCTTTTTATTCTGCTAATCCCTTCCTCTCATCTTTCTATTTCATCCTCCCCATTCTACCTGCACCGTTAGTTTTTTATTTTCTCTTCCTTAATTAATTTGCCACTTAACCCATTCTACATTTTCTGTTTACCCTTCTATTATATTCACCTGTTCCTTATTCCTTTCTGCCCTACTTCTCATCTCTTTCTTATGTAATATTTTTTATGTAATATTTCTCCATTTCTCTTCTTTCAACATAATATCCTTTGCACTCTGCATAAGGGGGAAATTATTACCTTAAGACCAGTGATAATTTCCAACTGACAGCAGAGATCGGTTGTTCTGTGGTCTCTCTTCTTCTTTCCTTGCAGTCCTGATATCAGAATGGAGCCCAGTTTACTTGCTTTCCTCTGTCTGTTTTTGTTTCAATGAAAAAAGTGTAAATGAAACCCACGTCACAATTTATAAACCAAAGATCACAATGTAGGCTGCACTGCACACGCTCAGAGTCATCCCTGGGTTAGCCTTTCAGGCATTGACCATCAAACCGAGGTTACCTGAGGATTCTCCCTCTGAGCATTGCCAAAGCTTTCATCGATTGGGGAACTGCTCCCAAATATAAATATTTGGGAGGATTTCTAGCAAACAGAAGCACTTTTGAGGTCTGTAACTAAAATGTTTTTCAGGTTTTGGGGGTGATTTACCTAAATATGAAATATCATTGGGGGGGATGGTAAACATACCCTTTAATATAGACTGCATTTTCCACACGTTATTTAATAATAATAAGAATAATAGAGAAACTAATCATTTTAGCTTTGTGTACAAAATATGATTGGGTGCACTTCAAAGGAACAAAATGAGATACTTCACAATTACAGATCCCTCTTACTGGCTGGAAATCATTGTTGGGCCTCCTATAATGTCTATATATTAATCAGGTTGAGGTGGACAACCATATTAAATCATAAAACTGCAATGATAAAATGGTTGTCTCTAATTGACAGAGGATATGCTACAGAACAGTTAGATAATGGAGGATGTAATGCATCTATGAGTCTTTAGAATGCTAATTCTGATTTATTTGGCATTGTTTCTCTCAGCTTCACTTTGTCTGGCAATTTTTTACTGGTCTGAAAAAACAATGCAATACTAATAGTTACTAAATAGTCATGAAGTACAAAATATGGTGTCTGCTGCAATTCCGTGCCTTTTCCGTGCTCATTAGCGGCAGATTGGACCGGATCGGCAGCGGCATCAGTGATTGGCTGAGACACGATGTCTGATGACACTGCTGGACCGGTATTTTCTGCTGCTAAAGTTAATGTAAACTTTAGCAAGCAAAGAACCAACTCATACCTTTGGATTTCCCTTATTGTGTCCATTTGCAAAAAGTATTTCATACATGTGTACAATGATTACACACCTGTGCGCCTTCTTCCAAAGCAATATTCTATATTTTTTGTCAGGTGTATCCTGGATGTAAGAATCTAAAGACATAAGGTTGTAAATATTTCTTTCAATTTCCTCTCATCATATCCTTTGGCTTTGGATTTATTTTTTAGATTTGTTGCTTGCTCGCATATATTATATTCAAGCAATTCCTCCTTAATCATTTAAACTGATTAGATTGGATATTTTCTAGCCAATTGTTGTTGTGGCTTGTCATCCAAATGTTTAAATTGCAATATAAATCTTTTATGTTGGTGCAGAAGCAGATTTTACTTTCAGGTATTGATATGTTCAAAAGTCAAAAAATTAAATGTATTCAATTGTAGTTTGTTTTAAACTTATCCAAAATAAGAATTATTTTAATAAACTTTTTGATCCTTTGCATTTTATAAATATATAACCATTGAAATGCTTCCATAAAAATAAGTGATCCTTTCTTCCTTCTACTATGCCATAAATATATTTGTGTAGTTTGGTGCAAAGCCTGTGCCCATAGCAGTTCCTTTTTTTTAAAATGAAAATATGTTTTGAAAGATTGAGAAAACATGTGTCAAAAAATTGATGCCATCTGCAATAAAGTCCATTTGTTTTACTTTTAGTTTGGTATCCCTCCCTAATATTTTTTAATGCTTGTATTAAAGCTGTGTGTTTAGATGTGTAGAATGATGTGAAATCTATTGTACAGAGAATTAAGTCATCTTGCCATTCAATGTTTGGTAGTTTATTTAGCATATCCATTAAGTCTCTCATAAACAAAATGTAGTTTTAACAACACATTGCACTTGTTCCACATAATATAGGACATAAGGCAACAAGAATAAGTTTATTTTTATTTCAATTGATGTTTGGTTTAATCAGTTATTTATTTAAAGTAGTAATGTAGTAATACTGCATTATCTTTCTACTTTTGTGCTACTCTGGAGAGGAAGTCCTTACAAGTTATAACAATATGTTCAATATGTTTGGTCCCCTTTATAAAAGATAACATATTAAGTTGGTAAATATAGAGTCTACCCTTTGATGGAATACGGTGGTGTACTATATATGCATTTGGGGGGATATTTTCTTAGAGCTGCTATAGCTCTTGTAGATCTCTTGTACACAGTTCAATGTTACGTGTTAAATCTTAAACTGGCATTACCCCTTGCATGGCTTTTAACACCGGTTGTTAGTGGGTGTTAAAAGGAAAAAACATTGAACTTGCAACATTGAATCTCTTGTGCTGTCTGTCTTAAGGGATACAACTGCAGCCAATGCAATGAACGAGTTATTTTAACCAATATTACAATACCGCCCCTGGATATCATTGGATATAATATATGAATGTAAAAATAGCACTGTCAGTTTTTAGGAATACTGTCAATTTACATAACACTGACACAATTTGTTGTATGTAAATGTGCATAACATATTCACTAATGTTCAGCTTGATAAAGGCCAAAAACATTGTTGATTTGTACACTTTACACATGAAAATTTAAAGCATTTTAAAGAAGACCCAGTGTAAGGTAATTGAAGCCTTCTGCCCAAACATATTCCCAGTAAATGTAACTTTACAAATTATCACAGCGAAATATTGCCAGCTTATAGACAGCCAATCCACAAACTTTCAATGGGGGGGGGGGGGGCATCCTTTTAATTTTTCCTTGACAGATATAGCCTTCTCCAAGAAAGCCACTGTGGATAAATATAGGGGCCTAATTATATATTTCTTGGGTCCTAGTGATTCATAGTTATGCTCATGACTTGCACAGATCAAAAAATAAATTACAATCATATGCCAAATAGCTCACCACGCATATAGGCTTGCATGATTGCATTCAAACTCCTTGCAGGGTCAGTACTCTTCATAAAAAAATAATTTAAATGGGATAGCACTTCTATCAGAATTGCTTACCAGTAAGATCCATATAAAAGCCACAATTTGGTATTTGATATTACAGATTTGGTTTCATAAAGTTGTTATTGCCTTTTATGGCCATGCACTTAATTGTCAGTCTTTCACTGTGCAAGTAACTGTTTAAGCACTTATTATGTATAAGCTTGTTTTTCTTCTGTTTAAGATGATTTTTAAATGCCTTGGTGATTATTTATGGTTTTTATATATAGGTGTGTAAACTATAAAGAGGTTGTGTATTTTGGCTTAGACACATGATAAAGTGGCAATCAGACTGTTAAGTTGTAAGAATAATGTGGTTTTCATATGGATCTTGCGATCTTGCTGGTAGATTATTCCGGTAGAAGTCTCAGTTTGTTCCTATCTGCATAAATGTGTGTAGGGTTTGAGAGGGTTTAGGTGAGTTGAAATCAATTGGGATTATATAGACATATCTGATCGTCCAACCTAACTGACCGTAACTTTTCCTAGATATTTCTTAGAATGGAAGATTATACAAAACATTTCCACCGCACTGTGCAAAACAAGAAAAATAAGATAGAAGGTTGTATATATACATTGTAGTATATTAGTTATTTTACTAATACAACAACACAGATAATTCTATAGATTTCTTATACCAGTTGCTCTTGTGTTCATTTTGGGCTTCTGGAAAAAAATATAACACTTGGGAATGAATATACAAACCAATAACCCTGCGCTGGAAGATAAAATAGCAAATATCTCAACAGCCACCATTTTACTCCCCTTACTGCCAGGTAGCTGGGGACAAATATACCCACAACACTACAGAACACCAACATACGAATGTGAGTTTTTAGCTTCATTAAATCGGTCAGGGAAATCCTTAGCCAGAAATGCAACAATGAAACTTAGCAGGGCCAGAGTTCCCACATATCCAATGACACTAAAGAAACAAATAACAGATCCTTCATTACAGAGCATAATGATTAATGCTGGATCATAGGAAGTATCATCTTCTACGTATGGTGGATTGGAAGTCATCCATGCAATGGAGATTATAATCTCGCCCAAAGAGCAAATAATAACCATATGATGGACATTTGGGGTCCTAGATACTTCTTCATCTTGCTCCAGGCTTTGTAGCATTGAAGGCAATAACAACTGTGAGAGTTTTGGCCAACACAGAAGAAACAGAAATGGTAAAAATAATTCCAAATGCTGCTTGTCGGAGGAGACAAGATATCTGTGTTGGGCGACACTGAATAATAAAGTGCAGAGGAACACAACATGAAGAGATGAGGAGGAGACAGCTGAGATTTCTGTTTGTTGGCTCTCACTATAGGAGTCTCACGGTACTTTATAAAGATTCCCAGATTCCAGCACATTTCATGGAGAATATTACAGCGATGGAAGATAAAGTAGAACCCAATGTGTCTTCATAGGAAAGGAAATTTATATCCCTAGGGATGCAGGCAGTTCTCTCTTTGGTAGGTTTCTCATAGTTGGAGCATTTCAGGCAAATCTCTGCATCTAAAATAAATACCAAAAAGTAAACCGAGGGTTTGTATAAATTTATTTGTTTTTGTTTATTATTTTATTGTTTATTAACAATTGAGTTATTATTACTTGCAATTATTTCAATATCCTCCTATCCTATCAATCCTATTAGAATTACATGTCAGTCAGCAGAGCTACAACAAATATTGTATTGTGTGACAGAACATTCCCATGCTTCCTGTGCAATTTAGCCACTCTAAATATTTGCAAAATGTATCGTAGTCTCATTCTTTATGGACTTCAAATATAAATGGGGTTGGAGTCCAATCAGGACTAAGTGGTTTCCCTGATCCCTGAGAATAATGCATTGTAGAGAATGTGAGTAAAGGGTTTTGCCTGAAATATCCATAAAAGGCTGGTTGAGGTTTGTGCTGTAACATTTATTTATTGTAAGGATATATGTCTTGTTTTTTCATTGGTAGTATGGTACTACACCATGACTTTTCAAATAGAATAATGTGAGGGGGTTGATGTTCTGGGGATTATTTTTTAACTGTTCATTTAAGAAATAACCTGAAAATATATCAGCAGACTAATTCTCACCAATGTTCTACTCATGGTGACAATAAAGGTAAATGTATAACATCTTATATGGATATACTGGAATCCATTCTGCTTGCATATTTACGGATTTTCAAAAAAGCACGAAAATCCACAAATGGACCCAATTGGAGTCAAAATAAAGTTATAAATAGCAATGGTAACTTATATGGCTCAGGGACCTGGTAATGATCTGGGGAACACTTATCAATGCCCAAAATCTTAAAAAAAATAAACTTCCGGAAACTATATGTGCTTTTTGTTTTGGCATTCTGCGTAGTATTTTTTAAGAATTAAAAAAATTAAGAATTTACAAAAGTTGAAAAATTTAAAAAGTCATAAATTTGCATAATCCGAGTTCCAGTGGATCCGTAAATTTGCTTCGGAACCGGGTTCAGGATCAAATTTGTTTCCATCTGTATCGGTAACCCTTGAAATTACAGATCTACTTTCGAGGGTTATCAAGGCTACTTTTAGTAACCCTCGAAAGTAACCTCATGTTCATTAACCCTTGAAAGTAGCCTGCGGGACCTTGAAAATAGCACACCCTTGAAATGTTTTGGTGATGTCTACATTTTCCCCAGACTAATTCTCAGATGCTATCTACTCTAAGTTACCATGCTTTATCTAGCCTTCCTTTACCCAGAATTTTCAGATTTTTTCTGCCACATTGACCCTGATCCATTTTAAGATTTTTCGGAATTTCGTATTTTTTGAAAATTCCGAAATGGAATGGAGCTCGCTGGTTTCGAACATCTCTAATAAGAGTTAATAAAATTGTTAAAGACTGTTAGAACTGGTAGATACTATATGTATATTGTACTATACCCGTTGTGTTCGATATCTCTCCATCAGCACATAGTACACAGTGATAACAGCAAGCTGGTTGTCCTTCTATTTCAGATTTCCGGTATCCTGGTTTACATGGATCATTACAAAGAGATTCTGGGAGCTGTAGGGTTAAATAAAATTAAATAAAAAGAAAGCTTTCTGAAGAAGTTTTCCACCTATATCCTACATGGCAGTTAAATAATTAGAATATGAAAATGGTTTTATCTTTGCTGTTACCTCTGTAAAGTAAGGACCCCAGAGATTCTCTGTCATATTGATGACTATTTGTTTTGCAATAGGTTTGGATGTGTCCAATATTCCAACCTTTGTGCTTTGTTTAGCTCTCAATGGTGTGAAGATCCATTTTAAAATATCATAATGGGCTGTTCGGTCTTCATTATTCTTTAAGTTTATCTTGTGCCCTGAAGCTGTTTTGAAAACCAGTTTATTAAGCAACTTGTTTAGCTAAAAAGAAATAAACATGTATTCAAACTTCTGTTTACTTCAAAACTCATAATAATTATGACCCCAAAACAAATAATTAAATCCTTGTGTGGCATTAAAAGTTCAATAATGTGTTTCAATCAACATACAGGCATCTTAAACTAGGGCCCTCCAGATGTTTTAAAACTGAGATGTGATGTCTCAGCCAACCACTGATGCTGCTACTGTTCCAGCCCCTCTTCTACTTCCATGCACAGAAAAGACACGTATCAGCAGCAGAAGGCTGCCAAGAGAACAAGGACTGGTAAGTACTGTACCGGGGGGAGGTTCTATTGATTTTGAAATTTTCGTTTTGGGGTATCACATACCCTTTAAGGTTAACATTAGAGATGGGATCCAAACAGTAAAAGGTAGACAGGGTGGTAGTCCGAGAGACAGGTAGTGTCCAGTAAAGGTTTTTTAAAGGGAAGTTCAGTGCAAATACATATACTTTTAAGGAAAAAGAGCCGTATTTTCTAATCCTAACGACCTTTACCTGCTGTCAAGCACTTAACTCTGCCCGGGTCCGGAGTTCTGTGACGGCGGTCGCGCGCGGGGGCGCGCTTCTGGGACAGACCGCTCCTTCGCGCACCCACGCACCTTCAGGAGTGCAAGGACATGGGCGGCGCGCGCAGGGTCGCGCGGCCAGCAATGACGAGGTCACCAGGGCCTATTTAGGTCCTTCCTGGCAGCGTGTTTCTTGCTGCCAGTTCAGCGTTAGTAACTCTGAACTCCTAGCTCCTTGTTAGTAATAGTTTTGGTATCCAGTTGTTCCTGACTCCTGCTTCCAGTTTGCCTGCATATTTCCCACAGCTCCTACCTCCAGTTACCTCCGGCTGCATATTTCCCACAGCTCCTACCTCCAGTTACCTCCGGCCTGCATCTCTACCACAGCTCCTACCTCCGGTCCGCATCTCCACTTCAGATACTACATCCAGTTACCTCGGCCTGCAGATCTACCCAGCTCCTACCTCCAGTTACCTCCGGCCTGCATATCTACCACAGCTCCTACCTCCGGTCCGCATCTCCTCTCCAGCTCCTACCTCCAGTTACCTCCGGCCTGCATAGCTACCACTCCTGCCCCTGGTCCGCATATCTATCTCAGCACTTATCTCCAGGTCTGCAGTTCCTCTACAGCTCCTACTCCCCAGTTATTCCAATCTCCACTCCAGTTGCCTCTCCACATTGTGGGATTGGTCTTTGTGGTTCTCTCTTCTGGAGCCGCGACCTGGTGCCTGCTCGCCCCGAAACATCCTCACCATTAGAGGCTCTGGTGAAGACCGGCAGGTACTTAGATTCTGCGTCCAGAGGGGGTCTCATAGAGGCCTTATCCTGAAGAGTTCATAACCCTGCCCATTCAGCATTTCGTCTGTGTATAAATAAACCTCTGAAATACTGACTCCGTTTGCCCTAATAGAGACCGTTATGGTTTAGCCCTTAACCCAGCGCCTGGGTGGATTCAGTTGCTCAGTAGAGATCTGAGCATGTTTGACCCATCCAACAGCCAATCAGTAGAAATTACTGTTAGGAACATCCCAGGGTAGAGTGCATTCTGGGAAGAAGAAGGAGCGTTACAGAACCTGAAATGTCAGCTCACTAATGTCAACAGCAGGGAATAGCAAGGGGTAGAAATTCAACTGATTTTTCAAAATGGAAGAGAATATGTAGAATAACTATGTTTGCGTAATACAAACTAAGAATTTTAAAAATATTGATATTTTGCACTTAACTTTCCATTAAAGAAGAGATTTGACGCTCACACATTTAAAGGTAAACGTGAATAACCCCCCATTTCTCAAATATCGCACCATGTGACACAATGTGAGCACCCTGGGCAGCCATCTTACATAAGGTGAAGTATACACATGTAGGATAAAGGGCAAGGAAAACATAGTCAAATGCAAAAAATATATAAATAGGTAAACTTCACAGTTAATCACAATCCTTCCCCCCACACCCATATCCTTATATATTCACACAATGTTATCTTCTCTGGGTGGAGGGAAGGAATCCATAACAAGTGAACTATATTCATAATATAAAAACACCAATAATGTATAATTGGACTCATATTAGTCCACAGCTCATTCAGCAAAATTCTGAAAAGTTTGCAGTCAAATTGAAATCCGTATCAGTCCATTGGAGTCAGGGTGAATATCTACAGATCAAGGAAACATTATCCATATTCTCTCATTCATGTGAATAATAGAGGTAGCTTTTCCTCTGTTCCTACCTCTGTGCAACAGGAGGTAGGTTCAAAGTCTAAATGAGATAGAGAATTTAAATCATCATCATCATTGTGTGATTTGCGCGCCACCTATGTACACGTCATGGGACTTGCGTTTGAGGTGGAAGAATGTTCAGGAAGTATACAGGCATGTTGTTAGGAAATGTGAACCCCACACTAAGGTCCAGGGGTGTTTTTAGACCCTCTTGTGTTTAATAAATGGAGTTTAATGCCAATCACATTTCATGATCTCTGTATGATTGGTTCAGGGAGTGTTGCCCTATTTTACCAAATCTGTTTTTCTTTAAATGTGTATTCTGAAAGAGCTGAACTAACACACAGCAACATGAACATTTAATCGAAAATGTCTGCCTGACTGCGAGCCTTTTTCACAGTTCAGCTGCACGAGTACAGTAGTGTAGGAATTTGGTATCTGAATTGAGGATGGAGGATGGAGGTTAGTGGGGCGAAGATTGTGAGTTTGTAGGGGGGCAAATGTGTCAATAGTTGTTGATAAAGATATATGAATTTATTAGCGAATCAGGTTAGAATCAGACATGAGGGCAGTGAGGCTAGAACTGAGAGAAGAGGATAGAGCCGGAAGGTCTATTGCTTGGGTGTTTTGAACAAGGACCATAGATGGAAAACCAGAGCAGATGGTAGAAAAAGTAATTAGATTGTGATCAATGGAGAGAAAGAGGCGCTGGAAATCTGTGAGACAGAAAGATATTTAATAAAAACCAAGTCTAGGAAGTGACCATCCTTATGGGTGCTAGTGTTGGTCCACTGCTACAGGTACAAGGAGAGAGTAAGGAGAAGAAAGCGAGAGGGATAGGATTACTTAGTGTCGTCAAAGTAGCAATTGAAGTCACCTAGAATTATAGCTGGACATTTAGAGGAAAGAAAGATAGAAAGCCAGGTTTCAAACTGTTAGGAAAGTTGCTGGGGTTGTAATACTGCTACAAATGGCACTTTAACTTACCCCGATCCTAAAATGCAGTAACTACTTTGCAAAAAATTACATTGCTGCAAGGAACGGGTTGTGTGCTCGATTTTATGCCCTGATTTGAAGCCTGTTAAGTGCTGAATTCTAATAAAACACTTTCACTTTTATTGAATCAGGTATCCAGAGTGAATAAATCGCAATAAAATAAAGATTATGACATGTGGCAACTTACTGTAAATGTCCAAGACACCTGGGAAATGGCCTGGGGAACAAATACTGTATAATTCATAAAAAAAAAAAAAAGATACTGGCCAGTACTTGAAACTTTTCCTGTTATTGCATAAAAATGTTGAGATTTCTCGAAATTTTAAAAATTGGCGATTTTTAAATTAGAAACGTCTAGAAATATCACATTTTTAAAACAATTTTTTAATATTTCAAATATGTTCTATAAATTATCGAAAGATATCGAAAATTCTGAAAAAGAGAGAAATCCGCAAAGGTCCAAGTTCCAGTGAATCCGTGAATTCGGCTTCAGAAACTGGTTCAGGTCCAGGTCCATCTCTACTCTACCCAAGTTTCCCTGTAACGTACCCAGTGTATAAAATGTACATGCAGAGTCACAAACCTTCTTACCTGCCATTGGTTAAAGTGGACTTGCAGATTCCTTGATCTTTCTGGCTGATTTGGTAATTTTTGAGTAACAAACAATTCATGGAGAGCCTGAGCCATCGCATACACTGCTGTGTAAACACTGTATGATATCCTGTGAATAAATATTTCATACGATTCCAGGTCAATGTCCTGAAATGATTCCTTCCCCGTACAGTATGGCATCATGGATAATGATACGTTTACCTTTTGTTTTTTTAACAACTCAAAGAACGAATTAGACTTATAGGCGCAAATAAACAACCATCTCCACATTTCTTTAAACAGAGGATCATTTTTATATTTAAATGTTCCCAGATTATAGAAAAACTCTTTAAAACCAGGAATGTCTCCTTGTTGGAAGGACAGAGACAAAGTTCCATTAAATGTAATTGTCTGTTCTCTAAATTGTTCCTCTACAATTTGAAAGAATGACGTGGAGGCGATCCAGATTTTATTTGGCAATTCCTTAAAAGTGAAAAAATATTTAAGATTTCGAGTATAGTGACTAATAAAAATAACAATCACTTTGGCTGTGGTTTGGTAGATCGCGTCATTTATCTCTTTAGATTGGATATTATTACGGAACACAATAGGAAAGCGAATGATAAAGGCTAAACAGCCGCCATATTTCTTCATTTCTTTTTCCATCTCTCTGATTACTATGAGCCCTCTGTCATCATCAGATACAATGAGTCCAACCCATTTCCATCCAAAGTGCTTAACTATGGTCACTATTCCATCAATTTCAGATAACTCATTGGGAACAGTTTGGTAGAAGGATGGGAACTGGATTCTTTCATTGAGAACGGGATCTCGGGAACCGTAACTTATCTGTGGATTCAAACATATTATTTTAATGAAATTAAAGGGCATGTGCACCCTGAAAATGATGTTTGGGCATAAGATAGGTGCCACCTGCCCATCCCCAACCACTGAAATATTTATTTAAAAAATGTTTGGATCACTACTTACAGCTCTGACACTCCCGCGGCGTCTTCTCCCGGCTCCCTGTTTGGAGGAGGTCGCAAACAGGGGCCGGACCAGCAGCCAAGAGGCTGGATTCAATGGAGATGACGTGGGAGAAAAGGATCTTTAAGTATTGATCTAAACATTTTTTTTAAAAAGAAATATTTCAGAGGTTGGGTGTGGGCAAAGGTTTTCACACTAGGTGCCATGGCTGCAAAAGATGGATCCGGATTGTGGGAGGGAGGGAGGGGGGAAAGGGCTCCCCTGTGTATGTCACAGTCCTTGTTAAGGAAATTAAGGAAATTGAGGTTAAGGAAATAGCAGGGACCAGATGACTCACTGACAGCTCCTACTCTTCACTTTCCTGCATAATGTCTCTTAAATGCATAAAGTCTCTGGCCTTCATAAAGTCTGGTCCGTTTTCGAACTTTCGAACTTCAGTAAAAGTTTGAAAGTTCGAATTTGGACCCATTAAAGTCAATGGGGGGAGTGAATGTTTGAAACATCCGGGTGAGTTACAGCTAAACTAACAATGGTAACTTACTGTAAATGGCTGTGGCACCTGGGAAATGGTCTGGGGAACATGTCACTGTCACCAAAACTTGTTAAAAAACTTCTTAAACACGAGCGGGCAATTGTCGGGTTTTGCGCAAGCTACATCCAAGGGTTACGGCCAATTCGAGAGTTAACGAAAGATACTTTCAAGGGTTAGCGAAAATAGAACCATAAATTCGAGGGTTACCAAAATCGAACAATACTTTCGAGGGTTAGTGAACGATACATTCTAGGGTTAGCAAACAATAAATTTGAGGGCTACCAAAAATGAGCAATACTTTCTAGGGTTATTGAAAACGATCTGCACATTTGAGGGTTACCGAAAACAAACAATACTTTTGAGGGTTAGCGAACGATACATTCGAGGGTTACCGAAAACTTACAATACTTTCGAGGGTTACCAAATATTGAAGGCTACATTCGAGGGTTAGCGAACGATACATTATAGGGTTAGTGAACGGCCCGTAAATTTGATAATTATCGCATTTTCAATCATTATTGAAAATACAGCCATGAGTCCAGAAAGTCCAAGAAATCTGGGTCCGGGATAGTTTAAAAAGTCCGAGTCCGTTCATTTATTTATTTTAAATAAATTATAAATAATTTATTTATTATTTATTAATTCGTCAAGATTGTGACTCGGGTTATATGTTTGCGTGACCACTGTATATAGTCCAGGCTGTAGAAGATTACACAGTACACTTTCCTACTAATCTTTATAAAAGTTGCCCCAGTACAGATCCCTGAGGCCCATACAGCTCAATTGACTTCTACTCTCTGTATGCAATTTATCAACCCATTCTCTATCCATGCACAAATGTGTTTGTTAAGGCCAACAGACCTTTGTTTACTCATTAATCATCGAGTGCACCACAGTCTCAAAAGCCTTTGTAAAATCTAGGCACTTTATTGCCCAATTCCCATTGATGAAATTCTGCATCAGTTGATAATTTTTGAAAACAGTTCTGTGGTTCGTAAAAATACAAAAAAGTCAGAAATTTTAGTTTTGGTGGATCCATGAAATCTGCTTAACAACCGGGTTAGGGTCGATGTCTACTCTACCAAATTTTCCCTGTAACATACTGGGAATAAAAAATATATAATTTTATATATTTTTTTTTTTATTTGGAAATTCTGGATTGTTCAAAATTATTGAAAACAGTTCTGTGGTTCGGAAAATTCTGAAAAAGTCAGAAATCAAGTCTAATTTCCAGTGAATCCGTGAATTCGGCTTCAGAACTGGGTTCAGGCTCAGGTCCATCTCTACTCTACCCAAGTTTCCCTGTAACATACCCAGTGTATAGAATGAACACAGAGCCACAAACCTTCTTACTGCCACTGGTTTAAGAGAACTTGCAGATTCCTTGATCTTTCTGGCTGGTTTGTTATTTTTTGTGTAACAAACAAATCATGAGAGCCTGAGCCATCGCATACAACTGCTGTGTAAACACTGTATGATATCCTGTAATGAATGTCTCATACAAATCCAGGTCAATGTCCTGAAATGATTCCTTCCCCGTACAGTATGGCATCATGGATAATGATACGTTTACCTTTTGTTTTTTCAACAACTCAAAGAACGAATTAAAAAATAGGCGCAGTTAACAACCGTCTCCAGATTTCTTTATACAAAGGATCATTTTTGTATCTAAATGTTCCCAGATTATAGAAAAACTCTTTAAAACCAGGAATGTCTCCTTGTTGGAAGGACGAGACAAAGTTCCATTAAATGTAATTGTCTGTTCTCTAAATTGTTCCTCTACAATTTGAGGAAATGACGTGGAGGCGATCCAGATTTTATTGGCAATTCCTTAAAGAAGAAAAATATTTAAGATTTCGATGTATGTGACTAAAAAAATAACAATCACTTTGGCTGTGGTTTGGTAGATTGTGTCATTTATCTCTTTAATTGGATATTATTACAGAACACAATAGGAAATCGAATGATAAAGGCTAACAAGCCCCATATTTCTTCATTTCCTTTCCCTCTCTTTGTTACTTTGTCCCCACTGCCATCATCAGATACAACGAGTCCAACCCATTTCCATCCAAAGTGCTTAACTATGGTCACTATTCCATCATTCAGATAACCATTGGGAACAGTTTGGTAGAAGGATGGGAACTGGATTCTGTCATTGAGAACGGGATCTCGGAACCGTAACTTATCTGTGGATTCAAACATATTATTTTAATGAAATTAATTTCTGTAATCTATCATTTGGTTTGTGTAGTTTCTCATTTACCCAGGTCATGGTATATCTGTGGTATTCAGTTAGATCAGCTTGACTGATCTAACTTAGTTTTAGCTCTTGAAGACGTTATGCTAGTCAAATTTTACTGAATACCACCACATATCAATTGGTTTACAAAGTGTACTGGAGAATTAAAGTTAAATCTAAATAAGTGAAAAGAGATATTATAATTCCGGAATGGCTGACTCTGGCATAGCAGTAGATGTAGTTTACTTGGATTTTGCAAAGGCTTTTGATACAGCCCCCCATAGGAGACTAATGTATAAGCTAAGGTCTGTTGGTCTGGGGAGGCACATTTGTACATGGATAGAAATTGGTTAATGAATAGGATGCAGAGAGTAGTTGTTAATGGGGCTTCATCAATATGGACTAAAGTGCTAAGTGGGGTGCCACAGGGTTCTGTGTTGGGGCCGCTTCTATTTAATCTATTTATTAATGATTTGGAAGTGGGTATTGTCAGCAAGGTTTCTGTGTTTGCTAATGACCACAAAACTTTGTCGACCATTAAAAACTTCAGAGATGTGCAATCGTTGCAGGGGATCTAGATAGATTGTCACATTGGGCTGCTAAGTGGCAGATGAGATTCAGTGTTGAGAAATGTAAGGTGATGCATTTTGGACTTGTGCTGCTTATACTATAAATGGCTCTGTGTTAATGAATCCCAGTTGGAAAGGATCTTGGAGTTTTGGTGGAAACAACTTAAAGGAAGCAAGCAGTGCCAGCGGCAACAGCCAGAGCCAGCATGGTATTGCTTGTAAAAGAGAGGTATAGATTCAAGGGAGAAAAGTAATTCTCCCTCTTTACAAAGCATTGGTAAGGCCTCGTTTGGAATATGCAGTGCGATTTTGGAATCCTGTGTACAAAAAGGACATCTTTGAAATGGAAAGGGTTCAGAGAAGGGCAACTAAATTAATAAGGGGATGGGGGAGCTTGAATATGAAGAGAGACTGGAAAAGTTACAATTATGTACACTAGAGAAAAGGCACTTGCGTGGGGATATGATTACTGTGTATAAATACACTAACGGGCCATACAATAAACTATCTGGGGCATTGTTCACCAATAGAACATGTCAGAGGACATGCGGACATCCCTTAAGACTTGAAGAAAAAAATTTTAGGCTTCAAGTTCGGAAAGGGTTTTTCACTGTGAGAACTGTAAAGCTATGGAACTGTCTTCCAGTGGATGTTGTTATGGCAGTTCATTGGTCGTTTAAAAAAGCTGGATGAGTTTCTACAACAAGGAATGTTACAAGTTACTGGTATTGATACATAGTAGAGTTGGGAAAGGTTTTTCACTGTGAGAACGGTAAAGCTTGGAACTGTCTTCCAGTGACTTGTTATGGCGGTTCATGTCAGTGTTAAAAAAAAGCTGATGAGTCTACAAACAAGGAATGTTGATACATAAAGAGAGTTGGTCCAGGGAAATTTTCGATTGCCACTTGGAGTCAGAAAGGAATTTTTTTCCCTTTCTAAATTTTTTTGAATTTTTTTTTTGCCTTCTTCTAGATCAACCGTTAGGCAGGAAATTACGATTGCTAAATGGATTGGACTGAATGGACTCAATACTATACTATACTATACTAAGTACATCTATGTAAAAGTGTCCAGGACACCTACAGAATTAAATAGATAATTTCTCCAAAATGCAGCAGATTGTTATTTATGAATCATAAATCCATTCAGATGTATTTATAATTTAATTTTAACCCTTCTTAAAGTATTTGGTTAGGCAAAAAAAAGTCTGGTTCTGGTAATGGTTGTCTTCGCTAATCCAATCAGTTCGATCTAAACATTTAGAATAGATTGTGTATATCACCTGGATTTTGCAATATGCCCACCAGGAATGAAATGCATCAACCTCCTCTACCCTATCCCTAAAGCAAGTTGAAACATGTTTGGGTTGATCTTATGTAGTTTAATGGGTGTTTTATACCAACAATTTCGAAATTTTGTGAACTACTGTATTAGGGGCCTTTATTTATGCTTATGAAAATTTCAGCCCATTTGATCCAGTTAGCTGTGTGGTTGATATTTCTCCCAATATTCCACGTGGCTGATCAAGGAATATAACTGAGAGCTTGATTGTGAGCCTGAAGGTGAGCAAATGCATAATGTCTCTTAAGGAGTAAACTAAAGGTGTTGCAAGTCCTGCAGTGTCATTTAGGAAAATTCTCACTGCAAAAATTCAAACCACTCCAAGGGAGTTTCAGCTAAGTTTGGGCCAACTACCTTCATCATTTTATTCATTTTCAAGTTTTGTGACTCAGGTTATATTTTTGCTTGACCAATATATATATAGTCCGAGTGGCATAACCCAGGGAGAAAGTTGGAATTATGAAAGAGCGGAATCATAAGATCAGGGGTGGAGATCAAAGTTGAATTGTGGAAACCCCTATTGTAAAGGGAAGTTCATTCATAGTATTCACTAGTATTTAGCATGGTGCTTTCTCATCCTTTGAAAATGCAAATGGTTAAACCACTTATCTGAAGATTTATCTGTATCCTTTCTTATCTATTTCTACAAACCTGTGGATATCTGTAGATCCCGGCTATCTGGGCTATGCAGAGAGATGAAGCAGAAGACAAGTCTCCAATGATCCCCACAACCTTTTTATTATTCCAGCAGCTGTAATTTGGGATTGTTTGTTCTTTTCCTGACACAATTCTGAATGTGCTTACAAGAGACCGAGGTCCTGAAGCACAAGAGTCAAAGATCTGATATCCCAGAGTAATATTAGGCAATATCCCAGGATCCTTATTGATCTCTTCAATTGTAAACATGAAAACCAGTAGATGGCGGAAGAGTTTGAATGATGGTCTGTTAAACATGATAAAATATTTATATATAAGACAAATTTGAACAAGGGCATCGCTCATTTACCTGGATAGGTTTATCTTACCTTCTCCTAAGTCTCCATTTCTGTCTGTTACTGCTAAAAAATTTGCTGCACTGGAGCAAACGTTATATTTTATATGCATTGAAAATCGTCCATTAAATTGTTTTATTTTCAAAATACAACTAAAAATAACTGTATAATCATAAACCCTAAAGTTTGTTCATATTCTTCTTTAACCTGATTAGTACTGTGTCACATCATTTGTCTTAAAAAGCTAGAGAGGGCTCTGCTGCTAAGGTCACCTATAGCAGAGACTCGATCTGTGCTCACTTTTACTTTTTAGGATATGTTTGTTCAGTAGTGAAGATAGTGCACACACCTAGAACTAGCATGTGCTGTTATCTTCTTATGTGGTGCTGGTGCTGAGATGTTCTGCCATGTCTTCAATATATAGCAGATTGTGAATCGAGACCCGCATGCACAAATGTTTGCAAAGGGGTCCCTAACCCATTTATTCAGGAATACCTTGTGATAATATGCTTGTGACGGTTCTCCTTCATCCAGGTCATGGTATATCTGTAATATTCATTCATCCAGGTCATGGTATATCTGTTGTATTCAATAATATCAACTGGATATGACTTGTACAAGAATGACTTGTGCAAGAATGACCTCAGAATGACTTGTACAAGAATCTTTGGCAATTATGTACCCTGAAAATCCCAATTAGCATATCACAGCCAGTGTTAGGGCGTGATTGGATAGTGGCTAAGAGGTGTTATAGGACGCCCAAGTAAGGTGTCAAAACAGCATTGTACATGGCAGACAGTTGTGTCGAACCCCCCCACCTCTATTTAGGCTTGGTTTCTTTATTTTCACATAAATGGCCTCCTTAACACCTCTCTTGAACCAGTAACGTTCCTTTGCCAATATGTTAACACTAGCAAAATACCCACGCTTCGCAGCGGAGATGTATTCAAATACCTCAGCCAGTGCAGGAGTTCAAAATTCTATTCCCCCCCCCCATTCACCCCCCCCTAAAAAAAATATTTTTTATTCAAGTATGAAATTTTGGTGAAAATAACCCCCACCACCCCTCCCGTCCGCCCCCAATACCCCCCCTATCCCTCTCTGTCCACCCTCCAAACCCTCCCTTACACCTCAGCCAGTCCCGCACACACCCGTGAGGGCTTTGCCTTTTTGGTAAAAATCGGTCCAGCCGTTAGTGTGCAGGAGTTCAAAATACTATTCCCCCCCCCCCATTCCCCCCACCCTAAAAAAATATTTCGTTAACCTTTTACTGGTAAAGGAGTATATTGCATACCAAATTTGGTTGAAATCGGACCAACCATATAGATTTGTATAGCTTGTAAGCTAGTTAACCATAAGTCTGTGCAATGTCTGATTACTCACCGTTACAGGTGGAATTTCGATTAAACCTGCTTAACTTTTGAAGTAAGGTGCAATGAATGAGCCTGCCAAATTTAAGCCGTCTGCCTCCACGGCAAGTTGGAGAATTAGTGATGAGTGAGTGAGTGAGTGAGGGCTTTGCCTTTTATTAGTATAGATTACAATCTTAAAAGGTATGTCTTTTATCCTTAGATACAGGTACACGCTGAGTCCTGACCCAAGGAATTGGCTCTCTGTTCTGGGCCATACGGTTTAAAGCAACAGGGATACAGTGTTTTTTTTTAAATTCTTCAAAAATTTCAAAAAACACCGTATCCCTGTCTGCTTTAAACCGAACAACACACTGAGGCAGCAATTGGTACTCCGGAAGACCCAATACCCCACACGAATGACATCATATACGCAGTGCAGTGCAGTGAAAAATGCTCTGATTTGTATGTGGGGGAGACCAAACAGCAACTGCATCAACGTATGGCCCAGCACAGAAGAGCCAATTCCTCGGTCAGGACTCAGCCCGTGTACCTGCATCTTAAGTAAAGGACATACCTTTGAAGATTGTAATGTTAACATATGGCAAGGAACGTATACACCCTCTTAGCCACTATAACACCTCCTATAAACACCTCTTAGCCACTATCCAATCACACCCTTAACACTTGGCTGTGATATGCTAATTGGGATTTTCCAGGGTACATAATTGCCAAGATTCTTGTACAAGTCATTCTAAATTGAGAAAGCCAGTCGGATGACTAGCGAAACGTCTTCAAGAACTAAACTTCAAGTCCATTTGATCTAATTGAATACACATATATTACCTTGTGATAATGTTTCAGGGGATCACAGCCACCCTTCATCATTTGATATGTTTTTTCAGTTGTAACTTAGTAACATAGTAATTGAGGTTGAATAAAGACATTCGTCCATTAAGTCCAACCTTTTCACCTTCTTTTTAACCCTAGCTAACAGTTGATTCACAGGAAGGCAAAAAAAAAAACAGCTAAAAAAAGGGGAAATTCCTTCCTGACTCCAAATGGCAATCGGAAAGTATCCCTGGATCAACTAAATCCACAGTATATGTATTAATACCGGTAATTCTCTATATTATATTGTATCCCTGTACCAACCAGAACTACAGTATATGTATTAATACCAGTAATTCTCAATATTATATAGTATCCCTGTACCACCAGAACACATATATGTATTAATACCAGTAATTCTCAATATATATAGTATCCCTGTACCAACCAGAACTACAGTATATGTATAATACCAGTAATTCTCAATATTATATAGTATCCCTGTACCAACCAGAACTACAGTATATGCATTAATACCGGTAATTCTCTATATTATATAGTATCCCTGTACCAACCAAAAACTACAGTATATGTATTAATACCGGTAATTCTCTATATTATATAGTATCCCTGTACTACCCAGAATCAGTAATCTATTAATATCAATAATTCTCAATATTATATAGTATCCCGTACCAACCAGAACTTCTGTTAGGTATTAATACCAGTAATTCTCAATATTATATACTATCCCTGTACCAACCAGAACTACAGTATATGCATTAATCCCAGTAATTCTCATATTATATAGTATCCCTGTACCAACCAGAACTACAGTATATGTATTAATACCATGATTCTCAAATTATATAGTATCCCTGACAACCAGAACTACAGATATGTATTAATACCGGTAATTCTCTATATATATAGTATCCCTGTACCATCCAAACACTACAGTATATTGTATTATACCAGTATTCTCATTATTATATTCTATCCCCGTACCAACCAGAACTACGGTAATGTTAATACCAGTAATTCTCAATATTATATACTATCCCTGTACCAACCAGATCTACAGTATATGTATTATACCAGTAATTCTCAATATTATATAGTATCCCTGTACCACCAGAACTACAGTATATGTATTAATACCAGTAATTCTCAATATTATATAGTACCCTGAACCAATCAGAACTACAGTATACGTATTAATACCAGTAATTCCAATATTTAGTATCCTGACCCGAACCACCAGAACTGAAGTATATGTATTAATACTTAATTCTCAATATTTTTTAGTTTTAAAACTTATCTTTTAAAGCTATTCAATGAACTGCCATTACCACATCTGCTGGAAAACAGTTCCACAGTTTCACCATTCTCACTGTAAAGAAACCTTTCCTAACCTGAAGATGAAACTTCTTTTCTTCTAATCTTAAAGGATGTCCACGTGCCCTCGATTAGACCTATTAGTAAACAATGCACCAGAGAGTTTATTGTATGCCATTAATTTTTGTATAAGGTATCATATCCCCACAGGAAACGTTGTTTCTTCTCTCCAATGTAAACAGCCCTAAGTTGTCTAATCTGCCTGCATATCAAGCCTCTCTATTCCCTTTATTATTTAGTTGGCCCTTCTCTGAACTGGATTCCAATACTGCACTGCAAATTTCCAAATGAGGCCTTACCAGTGCCTTGTAAGAGAGAGTATAATGTTTTTTCTCTTGAATCTGTTTCCCTCTTTATACAAGACAATATCTTGCTAGCTCTACTGTTGCTACCTGGCATTGTTTGCTACAGCTAAGTCTGTTTATCTACCAGAACCCCCAACATCTTTTTTTCTGTCGAGATTCACTTAACACAGAGTTATTTATGGTGTAGGTGGCACAAGGATTGCTAAACCCTAAATGCATCACCTGTTGTAAAGGGAGATTATCCTGTGTTTTCCTGTGCAGTGTCTATGAAGAATACCCAAAGCCACCCACATCACCAGCAACTCAAACACTGTTCCATTTCAGCTTTGAAAGATTTCAAACTTCACATTTAATTAAAGGAGAGATAGAGGTATTAAATAAACTTCGAATAAACGTCAACCTAGGTTTACGTTAGATTGCTGCCATGGGTAGATTTCTGGAACAGGGAAACATGTCAAGATTGATTATAGTGCTGGCCAATTATATAATATATAAATACATTCCTATCAACCTATTATTTTAATCTTAATAAAACTACAGTTTAAACATGTCACCCTCTTCATTTTATAACACAGATGTTGTTATAAAAACACGTTATCACTTGTATTGTAGGTGCTTTGTGCTAAACAATACAAGCAAATAGTCTTATTACTTTATTAGCTCTCCTTCACCCACTGGTCCAGACATGCTCTTTGAGGTTTACCTACAAGGAATGGGAATTTGACTACTGTGTCACAATGTGTATTTTAACCAACATTTACTGAGATAAAGTCAGGAGTTTTAATGTTTTTTTATACATTTGCATTAAGTCAGTTAAATCAAACTCACAAAAAATGAATTCCGTATCATGTAGTATTTTTTATTTCTTCCATTCGGTCATTTACTAACAAATACAAATAGTTTTTTCTTTCACTAAGGCATCATTTATCATTTTATATAAGAAAGTAAGATCACTCAACTAAAATAGAAAATTGTACCTTATACATTCTTCAAATTTTGCTTCCCTTTCAAAAGACTTGCCGAAATAAATGTTTACATTATTTAATCTGTATAATTGCACCAATAATCGATCCCCATCACTGAAGTAGTTAATGTCACTTCTACTTTGTAGGGGTGGTTCCTGGAATTGGGACATAATGTTGGCTTAGATCTCCCAATCACTATCAGGACCGTAACACTAAGAAAAATAACAATCACTGGAAAGTCGTGTACAGAGAAGATGAGATGTAATTGTAGATCTGGTGGTGACAGAGATGGGACTCTTTAGGAGAGGGAACATCAGTCACAAAGCAGGTAGAGATCACAGGTAAGATATCACACTGAGATAGAAAGTGTTGGATCCCTAATTATATATGTCCAGTGATCAGTAATTAACAGCACTGGTTCTAACAGATATATCTTACAGATATGCTCTGGTCCCAAATCATCTTATTTTTCCCCTGTTCCCAGCTATCTGGACACCAGAGATTCTAGATAATTCAGTTCTATTTAAAACATATTGTTGAGTTCGATAAAGAAAACAAAAACAAAACAAGGTTTCCTATATTGTTTACTACAGAAAATGTCATAATATGGCCACTACTGTACATCATGAATATTCTAAAATCCACACTTGTTTGGACTCACCTTCTGTCCTGATTGAATTCTCTTTCATTTTAAGACCATTGTGAACTTTTAAAGGGAATTTTAATATCTATGCACCATTCCTTTAGCTAATCCCCCGTAAAATAAATATGAGTAGACGATTAGCTATTTTCCAGAGCCGGCGCTCAGGTTCAATAATCTTATAGCAGTTTTTGATTTTTTGGACAGTGAAATGGAATTGATGGAAATTAGAGATTGCCGAACTTCATAAAGTTCGGTCCATTTTTTGAACTTCATTCAAAGTTTGAAAGTTCGAAAGTTCAAATTCACGGAAAAGCTACATTCGAGGGTTTGGGCAATTTGAGGTTACCGAACGATACTTTTAAAGGTTCACCAAAATAGAACCATAAATTCAGAGTTACTAAAATGGAAAGATACTTTCGGGGTTACCGAAAAACGAACAATCCTTTCGAGGGTTAGCGAACAATACATTCGAGGGTTAGCGAACAATAATTCGAGGTTAGCGAACAATACATTCGAGGGTTAGTGAACAATACATTCGAGGGTTAATGGAAACAATGATACTTTCTAGGTACCGAAAACCGAAGGCTACATTTAGGGTTAGCGAACGATACATTATAGGGTTAGCAAAAATGATCCAGACATTCAAGGGTTATCGAAAATGAATTATATTTTCGAGGTTAGCGAACGGTCCGTACATTTGCTAATTATCAAATTATACGATAATTATCGAAATACAGCCGCAAGTCCGGAAAAACCCGAACTAGTTCGAATAGTTTGAGTTCATCCGAACTCATAAAGTTCGGCTCAAACTCGGGTTCGAGTTCGGTTTTGTGTCCATCTCTAATGGAAACCAGTAATTTTCCACAAAACAAAAATCCGGACTCAATTCTGCCAATCTCCATAACATCTAATTTTCCAGCGATTAATATTGATATTTGGTCTTGTATATCTTTATCATAACATTACACACAATTTCTCTTTTCTGACTTCCACGTCTGCTTAGCACTAGCCCTATTTTTACATATTTCCATATTTCACCAAGCAGATTGTTATCTCATCTACCATCATCATTACATAATCACCAACATCTGTGAACTGTTGTATCTATTTAAGGACTCCACCTCTTTTGATTCCTGGCCAGAACCTTTTTGTATTAGCTTCTTTGATGTCCTGTTTTCTGATACTGGCCTGTTCCTGCTTTGTCTTGCTTCCTGGCCTGCTATTTAATTTTTTTCTCTCCTGTTCCCTCTCTTTATACTCCCTGGATTTGCCTTCTCTGTTTGTTCCCAATGTCTCTGTATTTTGTATATTGCTCTATTGGTTAGTTATTTATTTGCATTATTGTGTTTGTTCACTGTGACTGGATTATTTTCAGTTATATATGCTACTAATTAGTAATCAATCCTGTCGGCTGATAGTGTAGCCAAATTCACTCTTTTCATTTTGATTTGTCTCTTTTTTTTCTGCTAATCCCTCCTCTCATCTTCCTATTCATCCTCCCCATTCTACCTGCACCGTTAGTTTTTTATTTTCTCTTCCTTAATTAATTGCCACTTAACCCATTCTACATTTTCTGTTTACCCTTCTATTATATTCACCTGTTCCTTATTCCTTTCTGCCCTACTTCTCATCTCTTTCTTATTGTAATATTTTTTATGTATATTTCTCCATTTCTCTTCTTTCAACATAATATCCTTTGCACTCTGCATAAGGGGGAATTATTACCTTAAGACCAGTGATATTTCCAACTGACAGCAGAATCGGTTGTTCTGTGGTCTCTCTTCTTCTTTCCTTGCAGTCCTGATATCAGAATGGAGCCCAGTTTACTTGCTTTCCTCTGTCTGTTTTTGTTTCAATGAAAAAAGTGTAAATGAAACCCACGTCACATTATAACCAAAGATCACAATGTAGGCTGCACTGCACACGCTCAGAGTCATCCCTGGGTTAGCCTTTCAGGCATTGACCATCAAACCGAGGTTCACCTGAGGATTCTCCCTCTGAATTGCCAAGCTTTCATCGATTGGGGAACTGCTCCCAAATATAAATATTTTGGAGGATTTCGTCTAGCAACAGAAGCACTTTTGAGGTCGGTAACTAAATGTTTTTCAGGTTTTGGGGGTGATTTACCTAAATATGAAATATCATTGGGGGGGATGGTAAACATACCCTTTAATATGACTGCATTTTCCACCACGTTATTTAATAATAATAAGAATAATAGAGAAACTAATCATTTTAGCTTTGTGTACAAAATATGATTGGGTGCACTTCAAAGGAACAAAATGAGATACTTCACAATTACAGATCCTCTTCCTGGCTGGAAATCATTGTTGGAAATTTTGGAAACAGAGTGTGATCTCTTAAGGCAATATCACTGGGCCTCCTATATGTCTATATATTAATCAGGTTGAGGTGGACAACCATATTAAATCATAAAACTGCAATGATAAAATGGTTGTCTCTAATGACAGAGGATATGCTACAGAACAGTTAGATAATGGAGGATGTAATGCATCTATGAGTCTTTAGAATGCTAATTCTGATTTATTTGGCATTGTTTCTCTCAGCTTCACTTTGTCTGGCAATTTTTTACTGGTCTGAAAAAATGCAATACTAATAGTTACTAAATAGTCATGATTACAAAATATGGTGTCTGCTGCAATTCCGTGCCTTTTCCGTGCTCATTAGCGGCAGATTGGACCGGATCGGCAGCGGCATCAGTGATTGCTGAGACACGATGTCTGATGACACTGCTGGACCGGTATTTTTGCTGCTGCTAAAGTTAATGTAAACTTTAGCAAGCAAGAACCAACTCATACCTTTGGATTTCCCTTATTGTGTCCATTTGCAAGAAGTGTTTCATACATGTGTACAATGATTACACACCTGTGCGCCTTCTTCCAAGCAATATTCTATATTTTTGTCAGGTGTATCCTGGATGTAAGAATCTAAAGACATAAGGTTGTAAATATTTCTTTCAATTTCCTCTCATCATATCCTTTGTGCTTTGGATTTATTTTTTAGATTTTTGCTTGTTCGCATATATTATATTCAAGCAATTCCTCCTTAATCATTTAAACTGATTAGATGGATATTTTCTAGCCAATTGTTGTTGTGGCTTGCATCCAAATGTTTAAATTGCAATATAAATCTTTTAT
This sequence comes from Hymenochirus boettgeri, assembly GCA_019447015.1. Taxonomy (NCBI): domain Eukaryota; kingdom Metazoa; phylum Chordata; class Amphibia; order Anura; family Pipidae; genus Hymenochirus; species Hymenochirus boettgeri. The sequence continues at coordinate 296,234,447 of CM033473.1, forward strand.
GTGGTGCAGAAGCAGATTTTACTTTCAGGTATTGATATGTTCAAAAGTCAAAAATTAAATGTATTCAATTGTAGTTTGTTTTTAAACTTATCCAAAATAAGAATTATTTTAATAAACTTTTTGATCTTGCATTTTATAAATATAACCATTGAAATGCTTCCATAAAATAATGTGATCCTTTCTTCCTTCTACTATGCCATAAATATATTTTGTAGTTTGGTGCAAAGCCTGTGCCCATAGCAGTTCCTTTTTTTAAAATGAAAATATTTTTTGAAAGATTGAGAAAACATGTGTCAAAAAATTGATGCCATCTGCAATAAAGTCCATTTGTTTTACTTTTAGTTTGGTATCCCTCCCTAATATTTTTTAATGCTTGTATTAAAGCTGTGTGTTTAGATGTGTAGAATGATGTGAAATCTATTGTACAGAGAATTAAGTCATCTTGCCATTCAATGTTTGGTAGTTTTATTTAGCATATCCATTAAGTCTCTCATAAACAAATGTAGTTTTAACAACACATTGCACTTGTTCCACATAATATAGGACATAGGCAACAAGAATAAGTTTATTTTTATTTCAATTGATGTTTGGTTTAATCAGTTATTTATTTAAAGTAGTAATGTAGTAATACTGCATTATCTTTCTACTTTTGTGCTACTCTGGAGAGGAAGTCCTTACAAGTTTAACAATATGTTCAATATGTTTGGTCCCCTTATAAAGATAACATATTAAGTTGGTAAATAAGTCTACCCTTTGATGGAATACGGTGGTGTACTATATATGCATTTGGGGGGATATTTTCTTAGAGCTGCTATAGCTCTTGTAGATCTCTTGTACCACAGTTCAATGTTACGTGTTAAATCTTAAACTGGCATTACCCCTTGCATGGCTTTTAACACCGTTGTTAGTGGTGTTTAAAAGGAAAAACATTGAACTTGCAACATTGAATCTCTTGTGCTGTCTGTCTTAAGGGATACAACTGCAGCCAATGCAATAAACGAGTTATTTTAACCAATATTACAATACCGCCCCTGGATATCATTGGATATAATATATGAATGTAAAATGCACTGTCAGTTTTTAGGAATACTGTCAATTTACATAACACTGACACAATTTGTTGTATGTAAATGTGCATAACATATTCACTTGTTCAGCTTGATAAAGGCCAAAAACATTGTTGATTTGTACACTTTACACATGAAAATTTAAAGCATTTAAAGAAGACCCATGTAAGGTAATTGAAGCTTCTGCCAAACTATTCCCAGTAATGTAACTTTACAAATTATCACAGGCGAATATTGCCAGCTTATAGACAGCCAATCCACAAACTTTCAATGGGGGGGGGGGCATCCTTTTAATTTTTCTTGACAGATATAGCCTTCTCCAAGAAGCCACTGTGGATAATATAGGGGCCTAATTATATTTCTTGGGTCCTAGTGATTCATAGTTATGCTCATGACTTGCACAATCAAAATAAATTACAATCATATGCCAAATAGCTCACCACGCATATAGGCTTGCATGATTGCATTCAACTCTTGCAGGGTCAGTACTCTTCATAAAAAAATAATTTAATGGGATAGCACTTCTATCAGAATTGCTTACCAGTAAGATCCATATAAAGCCACAATTGGTATTTGAATTACAGATTTGGTTTCATAAAGTTGTTATTGCCTTTTATGGCCATGCACTTAATTGTCAGTCTTTCACTGTGCAAGTAACTGTTTAAGCACTTATTATGTATAAGCTTGTTTTCTTCCTGTTTAAGATGATTTTTTAAATGCCTTGGTGATTATTTATGGTTTTTATATATAGGTGTGAAACTATAAAGAGGTTGTGTATTTTGGCTTAGACACATGATAAAGTGGCAATCAGACTGTTAAGTTGTAAGAATATGTGGTTTTCATATGGATCTTGCGATCTTGCTGGTAGATTTATTCCGGTAGAAGTCTCAGTTTGTTCCTATCTGCATAAATGTGTGTAGGGTTTGAGAGGGTTTAGGTGAGTTAAATCAATTGGGATTATATAGACATATCTGATCGCCAACCTAACTGACCGTAACTTTTCCTAGATATTTCTTAGATGGAAGATTATACAAAACATTTCCACCGCACTGTGCAAAACAAGAAAAATAAGATAGAAGGTTGTATATATACATTGTAGATATTATTAGTTTTACTAATACAACAACACAGATAATTCTATAGATTTCTTATACCAGTTGCTCTTGTGTTCATTTTGGGCTTCTGGAAAAAAATATAACACTTGGGAATGAATACAAACCAATAACCCTGCGCTGGAAGATAAAATAGCAAATATCTCAACAGCCACCATTTTACTCCCCTTACTGCTCAGGTAGGCTGGGACAAATGATACCCACACACTACAGAAACCCCAACTAACTGATGTGATGTTTTTAGCTTCATTAAATCGGTCAGGGAATCCTTAGCCAGAAATGCAACAATGAAACTTAGCAGGGCCAGAGTTCCACATATCCAATGACACAAAGAAACAATACAGATCCTTCATTACAGAGCATAATGATTAATGCTGGATCATATTGAAGTCATCTTCTACGTATGGTGGATGGAAGTCATCCATGCAATGGAGTTATAATCTCGCCCAAAGAGCAAAAATAAAAATATGATGGACAGTTGGGGTCCTAGATACTTCTTCATCTTGCTCCCAGGCTTTGTAGCATTGAGGCAATAACAACTGTGAGAGTTTTGGCCAACACAGAAGAAACAGAATGGTAAAAATAATTCCAAATGCTGCTTGTCGGAGGAGACAAGATATCTGTGTTGGGCGACCAATGAATAATAAAGTGCAGAGGAAACACAACATGAGAGAGATGAGGAGGAGACAGCTGAGATTTCTGTTGTTGGCTCTCACTATAGGAGTCTCACGGTACTTTATAAAGATTCCCAGAATTCCAGCACATGTCATGGAGAATATTACAGCGATGGAAGATAAAGTAGAACCCAATGTGTCTTCATAGGAAAGGAAATTTATATCCCTAGGGATGCAGGCAGTTCTCTCTTTGGTATTTCTCATAGTTGGAGCATTTCAGGCAAATCTCTGCATCTAAAATAAATACCAAAAAGTAAACCGAGGTTTTGTATAAATTTATTTGTTTTTATTATTTTATTGTTTATTAACAATTGAGTTATTATTACTTGCAATTATTTCAATATCCTCCTATCCTATCAATCCTATTAAATTACATGTCAGTCAGCAGAGCACAAACAATATTGTATTGTGTGACAGAACATTCCCATGCTTCCTGTGCAATTTAGCCACTCTAAAATATTTGCAAAATGTATCGTAGTCTCATTCTTTATGGACTTCAAATATAAATGGGGTTGGAGTCCAATCAGTACTAGTGGTTTCCCTGATCCCTGAGAATAATGCATTGTAGAGAATGTGAGTAAGGGTTTTGCCTGAATATCCATAAAAGGCTGGTTGAGGTTGTGCTGTAACATTTATTTATTGTAAGGATATATGTCTTGTTTTTTCATGTGGTAGTATGGTACTACACCATGACTTTTCAATAGAATAATGTAGGGGGTTGATGTTCTGGGATTATTTTTTTACTGTTCATTTAAGAAATAACCTGAAAATATATCAGCAGACTAATACTCACCATTTCTACTCATGTGACAATAAAGGTAATGTATAACATCTTATATGGATATAATGGAATCCATTCTGCTTGCATATTTACGGATTTTCAAAAAAGCACAAAGAAATCCACAAATGGACCCAATTGGAGTCAAAATAAAGTTATAAATAGCAATGGTAACTTATATGGCTCAGGGACCTGGTAATGATCTGGGGACACTTATCAATGCCCAAAATCTTAAAAAATAACACTTCCGAACTATAGTGCTTTTGTTTTGGCATTCTGCGTAGTATTTTTTAAGAATTAAAAAATTAAGAATTTACAAAAGTTGAAAATTTAAAAAGTCATAAATTTGCATAATCCGAATTCCCAGTGGATCCTAAATTTCTTCGGAACCGGGTTCAGGATCAAATTTGTTTCCATCTGTACGGTAACCCTTGAAATTACAGATCTACTTTCGAGGGTTATCAAGGCTACTTTTAAGTAACCCTCGAAGTAACCTCATGTTCATTAACCCTTGAAGTAGCCTGCGGGACCTTGAAAATAGCACACCCTTTGAAGTTTTTTGGTGATGTCTACATTTTTCCCCAGACTAATTCTCAGATGCTATCTACTCTAAGTTACCATGCTTTATCTAGCCTTCCTTTACCCAGAATTTTCAGATTTTTTCTGCACATTGACCCTGATCCATTTTCAGATTTTCGGAATTTCGTATTTTTTAAAATTCCGAAATGGAATGGAGCTCGCTGTTTCGAACATCTCAATAAGATTTATAAAATTGTTAAGACTGTTAGAACTGGTAGATACTATAGTATATTGTACTATAACCCGTGTGTTCGATATCTCTCCATCAGCCACTAGTACACAGTGATAACAGCAAGCTGTTGTCCTTCTATTTCAGATTTCCGGTATCCTGGTTTACATGGATCATTACAAAGAGATTCTGGGAGCTGTAGGGTTAAATAAAATTAAATAAAAAGAAAGCTTTCTGAAGAAGTTTTCCACCTATATCCTACATGGCAGTTAAATAATTAGAATATGAAAATGGTTTTATCTTTGCTGTTACCTCTGTAAAGTAAGGACCCCGAGATTCCCTTCATATTGTGACTATTTGTTTTGCAATAGGTTTGGATGTGTCCAATATTCCAACCTTTGTGCTTGTTAGCTCTCAATGGTGTGAAGATCCATTTTAAAATATCATAATGGGCTGTTCGGTCTTCATATTCTTTAAGTTTATCTTGTGCCCTGAAGCTGTTTTGAAAACCAGTTTATTAAGCAACTTGTTTAGCTAAAAAGAAATAAACATGTATTCAAACTTCTGTTTCTTCAAAACTCATAATAATTATGACCCCAAACAAATAATTAATCCTTGTGTGGCATTAAAAGTTCAATAATGTGTTTCAATCAACAACATCAGGCATCTAAACTAGGCCCTCCAGATGTTTTAAACTGAGATGTGATGTCTCAGCCAACCCCTGATGCTGCTACTGTTCCACAGCCCTCTTCTCCTTCCATGCACAGAAAAGAAACGTATCAGCAGCAGAAGGCTGCCAAGAGAACAAGAACTGGTAAGTACTGTACCGGGGGAGGTTTCTATTGATTTTGAAATTTTCGTTTTGGGTATCACATCACACCTTTAAGGTTACATTAGAGATGGGATCCAAACAGTAAAAGGTAGACGGGTGGTAGTCGAGAGACAGGTAGTGTCCAGTAAAGGTTTTTTAAAAAGGGAAGTTCAGTGCAAATACATATACTTTTAAGGAAAAAGAGCCGTATTTTCTAATCCTAACGACCTTTACCTGCTGTCAAGCACTTAACTCTGCCCGTGTCCGGAGTTCTGTGACGCGTCGTCGCGCGCGGGGGCGCGCTTCTGGGACAGAACCGCTCTACTTCGCGCACCCACGCACCTTCAGGAGTGCAAGGACATGGGCGGCGCGCGCAGGGTCGCGCGGCCGCAATGACGAGGTCACCAGGGCCTATTTAGGTCCTTCCTGGCAGCGTGTTTCTTGCTGCCAGTTCAGCGTTAGGAACTCTGAACTCCTAGCTCCTTGTTAGTAATAGTTTTTGTATCCGTTGTTCCTGACTCCTGCTTCCAGTTTGCCCTGCATATTTCCCACCGCTCCTACCTCCAGTTACCTCCGGCCTGCATCTCTACCACAGTCCTACCTCTGGTCCGCATCTCCACTCCACTCCTACCTCCAGGTACCTCCGGCCTGCATCTCTACCCACATCTCCTACCTCGGTCCGCATCTCCACTCCAGCTCCTACCTCCAGTTACCTCCGGCCTGCATATCTACCACAGCGCCTACCTCCGGTCCGCATCTCCACTTCAACCCCACCTCCAGTTACCTCCGGCCTGCATATCTACCACAGCGCCTACCTCCGGTCCGCATACATATCCACTTCAGCTCCTACCTCCAGTTACCTCCGGCCTGTCATATCACCACAGCTCCTACCTCCGGTCCGCATCTCCACTCCATCTCCTACCTCCAGTTACCTCCGGCCTGCATATCTAACCACAGCTCCTACCTCCGTCCGCATCTCCTCGCCAGCTCCTACCTCCAGTTACCTCCGGCCTGCTAGCTACCACTCCTGCCCCTGGTCCGCATATCTATCTCAGCACTTATCTCCGGTCTGCAGTTCCTCTACAAGCTCCTACTCCCCAGTTATTCCAATCTCCACTCCAGTTGCCTCTCCACATTGTGGGATTGTGTCTTTGTTGGTTCTCTCTTCTGGAGCCGCGACCTGGTGCCTGCTCGCCCCGAAACATCCTCACCATTAGAGGCTCTGGTGAAGACCGGCAGGTACTTAGATTCTGCGTCCAGAGGGGTCTCATAGAGGCCTTATCCTGAAGAGTTCATAACACTGCCCATTCTCATTTCGTCTGTGTATAAATAAATGCCTCTGAAATACTGACTCCTGTTTGCAGGACCCCTAATAGAGACCGTTATGGTTTAGCCCTTAACCCAGCGCCTGGGTGGATTCAGTTGCTCATTAGAGATCTGAGCATGTTTGACCTCCCAACAGCCAATCAGTAGAAATTAACTGTTAGGAACATCCAGGGTAGAGTGCATTCTGGGAAGAAGAAGGAGCGTTACAGAACTGAAATGTCAGCTCACTAATGTCAACAGCAGGGACGCAAGGGGTAGAAATTCAACTGATTTTCAAAATGGAAGAGAATATGTAGAATAACTATGTTTGCGTAATACAACTAAGAATTTTAAAATATTTATATTTTGCACTTACACTTCCCATTAAGAAGAGATTTGACGCTCACACATTTAAAGGTAAACGTGAATAACCCCCCATTTCTCAAATAATCGCACCATGTGACACAATGTGAGCACCCTGGGCAGCCATCTTACATAGGTGAAAGTATACACATTGTAGGATAAAGGGCAAGGAAAACATAGTAAATGCAAAAAATTATAAAATAGGTAAACTTCACAGTTAATCACAATCCTTCCCCCCACACCCATATCCTTATATATTCACACAATGTTATCTTCTCTGGGTGGAGGGAAGGAATCCATAACAGATGAACTATATTCATATATAAAAACACCAATAATGTATAATTGGACTCATATTAGTCCACAGCTCATTCACAAATTCTGAAAAGTTTGCAGTCAAATTGAAATCCGTATCAGTCCATTGGAGTCAGGGTGATATCTACAGATCAAGGAAAACATATCCATATTCTCTCATTCATGTGATAATAGAGGAGCTTTCCTCTGTTTCCTACTCTGTGCAACAGAGGTAGGTTTCAAAGTCTAAAATGAGATAGAGAATTTAAATCATCATCATCATTGTGTGATTTGCGCGCCACCTATGTACACGTCATGGGACTTGCGTTTGAGGTGGAAGAATGTTCAGGAAGTATACAGGCATTTTGTTAGGAAATGTGAACCCCACACTAAGGTCCAGGGTGTTTTTTAGACCCTCTGTGTTTAATAATGGAGTTTAATGCCAATCACATTTCATGATCTCTGTATGATTGGTTCACAGGGAGTGTTGCCCTATTTTACCAAATCTGTTTTTCTTTAAATGTGTATTCTGAAGAGCTGAACTAACACAGCCAACATAACATTTAATCGAAAATGTCTGCCTGACTGCGAGCCTTTTCACAGTTCAGCCTGCACCGAGTACAGTAGTGTAGGAATTTGGTATCTGAATTGAGGATGGAGGATGGAGTTAGTGGGGCGAAGATGTTGAGTTTGTAGGGGGCAATGTGCAATAGTTTGTTGATAAGAGATATATGAATTTATTAGCGAATCAGTTAGAATCAAACATGGGCAGTGAGGCCTAGAACTAGAGAAGAGATAGAGCCGGAAGGTCCTATTGCTTGGTTTTTGAACAGGACCATAGAGGAAAACCAGAGCAGATGGTAGAAAAAGTAATTAGATTGTGATCAATGGAGAGAAAGAGGCGTCTGGAAAATCTGTGAGACAGAAAGATATTTAATAAAACCCAAGTCTAGGAAGTGACCATCCTTATGGGTTGCTAGTGTTGGTCCACTGCTACAGGTACAAGAGAGAGTAAGGGAGAAGAAAGAGCGAGAGGATAGGATTACTTAGTGTCGTCAAAGTAGCAATTGAAGTCACCTAAATTATAGCTGTGACATTTAGAGAAGAAAGATGAAAGCCAGGTTTCAAACTGTTAGAAAGTTGCTGGGTTGTATATACTGCTACAAATGCACTTTAACTTACCCCGATCCTAAAATGCAGTACTACTTTGTCAAAAAATTACATGTGCTGCAAGGAACGGTTTGTGTGCTCGATTTTATGCCCTGATTTGAAGCCTGTTAAGTGCTGAATTCTAATAAAACACTTTCACCTTTTATTTGAATCAGGGATCCAAGTGAATAATCGCAATAAATAAAGATTATGAACATGTGGTAACTTACTGTAAATGTCCAAGTGAACCTGGGAAATTGGCCTGGGAACAAATACTGTATAATTCATAAAAAAAAAAAAAAGATACTGCCAGTACTTGAAACTTTTCCTGTTATTGCATAAAATGTTGAGATTTCCTCGAAATTTTAAAATTTGGGCGATTTTTAAATTAGAAACGTCTATCCCTAGGGATGCAGGCAGTTCTCTCTTTGGTAGATTTCTCATAGTTGGAGCATTTCAGACAAATCTCTGCATCTAAAACAAATAATTAAAAAGTAAATTAAGGGTTTGTGTAAATTTCCTAATTTTTAAAATTTGTTTATTGTTTATTATTTAATTGCGTTTTTCTTACGTGTGTAAGGGGATAGTAAAAAAAAACAACTTAATTTGCCCAGAGATTACTCCATGCACAAGGAGTGGGCCCTCGCATATGTTGGAGGCAGGGTGTTGCTGAACTATGAGAATAATGAAATAGCAAGGGTGGCACTCCAAACAGAAATTTTATTCAATATAGACCAAACAACATCTCACAACGTTTCGGGGGGTACGTGCCCCCTTCCTCAGGTGATGTTACTTCAACAGTGTTACACATCTAAATAGGTGAACCAATACTAAGGACCGCCCTCTGGGGCTGGTTCTCTTGCAAACATTTCTAATAAGAGGTAATGGAATTGTTAGAGACTGTACCATACCTGTTATGTTGGATATCTCTCCATCCACACATAGTACACAGTGATAACAGCAAGCTGGTTGTCCCTCTATTTTAGATTTCCTGAATCCTGGTTTACATGGATCATTACATAGAGATTCTGGGAGCTGTAGGGTTAAATGTACACACTAATTTCTTGTCTTCTACTGTAATAACCAAATAAACAAGAGCATGACCATGAAAGTTGTGAACAGGTGTATTTTTTATTTAAAAAGGATAATCAAACACACACATTTCTGCACTATGTGGTAATGAATGAACCTTATTGTATAAACCTATAATTCCTCATATCTCATTCATAATAAAAATAATGGAACCTTCAGCAACTTAAACATGGTCTTTCTGATGGGTTTAATCACATACTACAAAGCATTATTTCCTTTACATGACTATGATTATATTATACTAGAGGTAACCAACTTGGGGCAGTTTTTCTCAATAAAAAGAAGTGCAAGACTTCTAAAAAAGTTTTCCACCAACATCCATCCATGGCAGTATTTACTGTAGAAAGTGAAAATGGTTTTATCTTTGCTGTTACCTCTGTATAGTAAGGACCCCAGAGTTTCTCTGTCATATTGATGACTATTTGTTTTCCAGTAGGTTTGGATGTGTCCAATCTTCCAACTTTTGTGATTTGTTTAGATCTCTTTGCTGTGAAGACCCATTTCAAAATATCATACCGGGCTGTTTGGTCTTCATTATTCTGTAAGTTTATCTTGTCTCCTGAAGGCGTTTTGAACACCAGTTTATTAAGCAACTTGTTTAGCTAAAAAGAGATAAACATCTATTTAAACTTCTATTTACTTTAAAACTTATAGTATTTGTGACCCCAAAACAAGTATTTAACTCCTTGTAATGTGTGGCATTGAAGGATTAATAATGTGTTGCAATCAACATACAGGCATCCTAAACTAGGTCCCTCCAGATGTTCTTAGATAAGATGTTTCAGCCAAGAACTGATGTTGTTAAGCCTTCCAACCACGTCAAGGTAACCCCAGTATGGAAGGGCCTATCAATTAACCTGGGGTCATTTATCTGGGCTGACACTCCCTGCTTGGTTGAATTTTCTTGGGAAGGTTGTCTCCCTGACCTTGCATTGGATTAGTATTACAGGCTATCACTTCCCCCTGCCTACTGGCTTTTAACAAGGAGGGAAGAGGCCTTTCATCCAATGCTTAGTATTCAAGGCATAAGACCTCCAATTAAAGGGACGTGTTGGGGGTGCTACTACCACATGGAAGCTTGGTCAATCTTCTTGCAGAGAAGCTCTGCTACAATGTATACACAAAAGGGGGGCTGTGGGAGCACTCCTGTGGCAAAATTACTTTATAAAAATAGTGGAAGTGCTACTGATCTGACCAAAACATTTGAACAAACAAGAAAAGAGATAATCAATGCACATTCCTGGGCCCCATATATCATAATATCTGTGCTAGTGCAAACAGTATAAACATGGGGGTTTTAGTTACAATTTTATGCATTAAGGTGAAAAGCCTTCCAACCACGTTTGCACTAGCATAGATATTTTTTTTTATAAAAGACGTTTTTTTTTTAATTTAGAAAAGGTGAAAATGTGTTAGGTTTATTGCCCCATTTGGTGTAAAATCACCTTTTGACGTTAGACTATTTTTGCAAGATTGCTCAACTTAATGCTAAAATTTTATCCATATCAAAGCTGGATTTTACTTTGGTAAAAATAAGTGCTACGGAACGCTGCCTATTTATAAATACAATAAATAATTAAGAAAATGTTATAATAAAGTTAAAAAGTGCTCATTTTTAAATAGAATAAGTCTTGAAATTATGTAAACTATTAATAGTGCCCACTATAGTGGATTAGGGTCCCAGCAGACATCTCACAGTAAAGATCCATGCTTTTAAAGTTGTTCACCTTTTTTATTTTAAGTGTATTGTAGTAATTATAAATTTAAAGGCATACACCCCTCTAGAAAAAAACACCCATGGCTGTAGAAGTACACTTTCCTACTAAGTCATTTATAAAAGTTGCCCCAGTACAGATCCCTGAGGCCCATACAGCTCAATTGACTTCTACTCTCTGTATGCAATTTATCAACCCATTCTCTATCCATGCTCAAATGTGTTTGTTAAGGCCAACAGACCTTTGTTTACTCATTAATCATCGATGCACCACAGTCTCAAAAGCCTTTGTAAAATCTAGGCACTTTATTGGCCAAATTCCCATTGATGAAAATTCTGCATCAGTTGATAATTTTTGAAAACAGTTCTGTGGTTCGTAAAAATACAAAAAAGTCAGAAATTTTAGTTTTGGTGGATCCATGAAATCTGCTTTACAACCGGGTTAGGGTCGATGTCTACTCTACCAAATTTTCCCTGTAACATACTGGGAATAAAAAAAATATATAATTTTTATTATATTTTTTTTTATTTGGAAAATTCTGGATTGTTCAAAAATTATTGAAAACAGTTCTGTGGTTCGGAAAATTCTGAAAAAGTCAGAAATCAAGTCTAAGTTCCAGTGAATCCGTGAATTCAGCTTCAGAACTGGGTTCAGGCTCAGGTCCATCTCTACTCTACCCAAGTTTCCCTGTAACATACCCAGTGTATAGAATGAACACAGAGCCACAAACCTTCTTACCTGCCACTGGTTTAAGAGAACTTGCAGATTCCTTGATCTTTCTGGCTGGTTTGTTAATTTTTGTGTAACAAACAAATCATGGAGAGCCTGAGCCATCGCATACACTGCTGTGTAAACACTGTATGATATCCTGTAAATGAATGTCTCATACAAATCCAGGTCAATGTCATGGAATGATTCCTTCCCCGTACAGTATGGCATCATGGATAATGATACGTTTACCTTTTGTTTTTTCAACAACTCAAAGAACGAATTAGAAAAATAGGCGCAGTTAAACAACCGTCTCCAGATTTCTTTATACAAAGGATCATTTTTGTATCTAAATGTTCCCAGATTATAGAAAAACTCTTTAAAACCAGGAATGTCTCCTTGTTGGAAGGACAGAGACAAAGTTCCATTAAATGTAATTGTCTGTTCTCTAAATTGTTCCTCTACAATTTGAGGGAAAGATGTGGAGGCGATCCAGATTTTATTTGGCAATTCCTTAAAAGAGAAAAAATATTTAAGATTTCGAGTATAGTGACTAATAAAAATAACAATCACTTTGGCTGTGGTTTGGTAGATTGTGTCATTTATCTCTTTAGATTGGATATTATTACAGAACACAATAGGAAATCGAATGATAAAGGCTAAACAGCCGCCATATTTCTTCATTTCCTTTTCCATCTCTTTGATTACTTTGTCCCCACTGCCATCATCAGACACAACGAGTCCAACCCATTTCCATCCAAAGTGCTTAACTATGGTCACTATTCCATCAATTTCAGATAACTCATTGGGAACAGTTTGGTAGAAGGATGGGAACTGGATTCTGTCATTGAGAGCAGGATCTCGGGAACCGTAACTTATCTGTGGATTCAAACATATTATTTTAATGAAATTAATTTCTGTAATCTATCATTTGGTTTTGTGTAGGTTCTCATTTACCCAGGTCATGGTATATCTGTGGTATTCAGTTAGATCAGCTTGACTGATCTAACTTAGTTTAGCTCTTGAAGACGTTATGCTAGTCAAATTTTACTGAATACCACACATATATCAATTGGTTTACAAAGTGTACTGGAGAATTAAAGTTAAATCTAAATAAGCGAAAAGAGATATTATAATTCCTGAATGGCTGACTCTGGCATAGCAGTAGATGTAGTTTACTTGGATTTTGCAAAGGCTTTTGATACAGTCCCCCATAGGAGACTAATGTATAAGCTAAGGTCTGTTGGTCTGGGGAGGCACATTTGTACATGGATAGAAATTGGTTAATGAATAGGATGCAGAGAGTAGTTGTTAATGGGGCTTCATCAATATGGACTAAAGTGCTAAGTGGGGTACCACAGGGTTCTGTACTGGGGCCGCTTCTATTTAATCTATTTATTAATGATTTGGAAGTGGGTATTGTCAGCAAGGTTTCTGTGTTTGCTAATGACACAAAACTTTGTCGACCATTAAAAACTTCAGAGGATGTGCAATCGTTGCAGGGGGATCTAGATAGATTGTCACATTGGGCTGCTAAGTGGCAGATGAGATTCAGTGTTGAGAAATGTAAGGTGATGCATTTTGGACTTGTGCTGCTTATACTATAAATGGCTCTGTGTTAAGTGAATCCCAGTTGGAAAGGGATCTTGGAGTTTTGGTGGAAAACAAACTTAAAGGAAGCAAGCAGTGCCAGGCGGCAACAGCCAGAGCCAGCATGGTATTGTCTTGTATAAAGGGAGGTATAGATTCAAGGGAGAAAAATGTTGTTCTCCCTCTTAACAAAGCATTGGTAAGGCCTCGTTTGGAATATGCAGTGCGATTTTGGAATCCTGTGTACAAAAAGGACATCTTTGAAATGGAAAGGGTTCAGAGAAGGGCAACTAAATTAATAAGGGGATTGGGGGAGTTTGAATATGAAGAGAGACTGGAAAAGTTACAATTATGTACACTAGAGAAAAGGCACTTGCGTGGGGATATGATTACTGTGTATAAATACATTAACGGCCATACAATAAACTAACTGGGGCATTGTTCACCAATAGAACATGTCAGAGGACATGCGGACATCCCTTAAGACTTGAAGAAAAAAATTTTAGGCTTCAAGTTCGGAAAGGGTTTTTCACTGTGAGAACTGTAAAGCTATGGAACTGTCTTCCAGTGGATGTTGTTATGGCAGGTTCATTGGTCAGTGTTAAAAAAAAAGCTGGATGAGTTCCTACAAACAAGGAATGTTGATACATAAAGTAGAGTTGGTCCAGGGAAATTTTCGATTGCCACTTGGAGTCAGAAAGGAATTTTTTTCCCTTTCTAAATTTGTTGAATTATTTTTTTGCCTTCTTCTAGATCAACCGTTAGGCAGGAAATTACGAAATTGCTAAATGGCTTGGACTGAATGGACTCAAATACTATACTATACTATACTAAGTACATCTATGTAAAAGTGTCCAGGACACCTACAGAATTAAATAGATAATTTCTCCAAAATGCAGCAGATTGTTATTTATGAATCATATAATCCATTCAGATGTATTTATAATTTAATTTTAACCCTTCTTAAAGTATTTGGTTAGGCAAAAAAAGTCTGGTTCTGGTAGATGGGTGTCTTCGCTAATCCAATCAGTTCGATCTAAACATTTAGAATAGATTGTGTATATCACCTGGACTTTGCAATATGCCCACCAGGAATGAAATGCATCAACCTCCTCTACCCTATCCCTAAAGCAAAGTTGAAACATGTTTGGGTTGATCTTATGTAGTTTAATGGGTGTTTTATACCAACAATTTCGAAATTTTGTGAACTACTGTATTAAGGGGCCTTTATTTATGCTTATGAAAATTTCAGCCCATTTGATCCAGTTAGCTGTGTGGTTGAGATATTTCTCCCAATATTCCACGTGGCTGATCAAGGAATATAACTGAGAGCTTGATTGTGAGCCTGAAGGTGAGCAAATGCATAATGTCTCTTAAGGAGTAAACTAAAGGTGTTGCAAGTCCTGCAGTGTCATTTAGGAAAATTCTCAGCCTGCAAAAATTCAAACCACTCCAAGGGAGTTTCAGCTAAGTTTGGGCCAACTACCATTTCATCATTTTATTCATTAGTCAAGTTTGTGACTCAGGTTATATTTTTGCTTGACCAATATATATATAGTCCGAGTGGCATAACCCAGGGAGAAAGTTGGAATTATGAAAGAGCGGAATCATAAGATCAGGGGTGGAGATCAAAGTTGAATTGTGGAAACCCCTATTGTAAAGGGAAGTTCATTCATAGTATTCACTAGTATTTAGCATGGTGCTTTCTCATCTTTTGAAAATGCAAATGGTTAAACCACTTATCTGAAGATTTATCTGTATCCTTTCTTATATATTTATACCAACCTGTGGATATCTGTAGATCCCGGCTATCTGGGCTATGTAGAGAGATGAAGCAGAAGACAAGTCTCCAATGATCCCCACAACCTTTTTATTATTCCAGCAGCTGTAATTTGGGATTGTTTGTTCTTTTCCTGACAAAATTCTGAATGTGCTTACAAGAGACCGAGGCCCTGAAGCACAAGAGTCATAGATCTGATAACCCAGAGTAATATTAGGCAATATCTCAGGATCCTTATTGATCTCGTCAATTGTAAACATGAAAACCAGTAGATGGCGGAAGAGTTTAATTGATGGTCTGTTAAACATGATGAAATATTTAAGACAAATGTAAACCAGAGCATCACTCATTTACCTTAGTGTCCATCTGGATAGGTTTATCTTACCTTTTCCTAAGTCTCCATTACTGTTGAGAAGACACTGAAACAAACTTCACTTTACTTTGTTGCAGTCACTCTATTGTGATTTATATAAACACATATATTATCTGCGTTGAAACTTATTCGTTAAATTGTTTAATTTACAAAATATAACTAAGAATAACTGCTGTATAATCATAAACCCTAAGTTCTGTTCCTAGTCTTGTTATTTTCAACATTTTTCTTTTAAAGGGCATGGCCACCCTTATTTTAAACTTTTGGTATAAGATAGTATATCTTCCCCCAGCCCCAACCGCTATAAAAAAGTTTTAAGAAAGTGACCAGATGTTTACTTACCTTCCCTCTCTCCTCCGACACCCGCCCGGCCTTCTGCTTGCAAGACACTGCAAGCAGGGGGCGGGACCGGCAGCAACGTCGGTAATTGGCTGAGAGGCAATCACGGGCGTAGCTGCCGGCTTCTCAGAATGCCGGTGGAGAGAGGGAAGGTAAGTACAGTTCTGGGGACTTTCTTAAAATTATTTTTATGCGGTTGGGGCTGGGGAACATATACTATTACATGGCCAAGGGGTTTTATGGTAGGGGGAGGGATAGCAAAACGAGGGGAGAGGGAGAGGGAGGAGGAAGGGGGGGAGGGAGGGGGAGAAGGGCTGCAGTACGCATGGCAAACTTCTCCCTGAGGCCAGATAGGAGGCCGAGTCCTATATGGACTCTGCTATTCTCCTGGTGGGCAGTTTTGGGGACTTTGGGGCGGGACTACAGGAGAACCTTATGGAGCTGGGATGTGAGGTAAGGATTAAACTACACTACATGATGGGGCCAGTAGTGGGGGGAATTATAGTTTTGGGGGTGGATATGCCCTTTAACTAAGGTTGCCTATGGCAGAGACAGACTTGATCTGTGCTCACTTTTTACTTTTTAGGATATGTTTGTTCAGTTGCACCAGGGTATATTACCCTGTGTTTATTTCAACTCCCTTATTTAGCTGTGCAGTGTCTATGAAGAAATACTCAAAGCCACCCACATCACAGCAATTCAAGACACTGTTTCCATTTCAGCTTTGAATGTTTTCAGTCTTCACATTCAATTAAAGGAGAGATAGAGATATTAAATAAACGTCTAATAAACGTCAACCTAGATTTACATCAGATTGCTGCCATGGGTAGATTTCATGGAACAGGGAAACGGTCGTATTTGGTTATAGTGCTGGCCAACCAAGCAGCGTGCCATGTGAATGGTCAGAAGAACATCAAGTCCCCTTTGGTCAATATGATGCACTGATCTATGAATAAATAACTGACCAATATCGATCTGGAGTTAGGATGGTATTCATAAAGGTTTGTTATCACTAATGTCCTATATTAAACCTTTATAGTGGTCAGACATTACGGATAACAAACATTTATAAATACCGTCCTATACACCTATTTTTTTTTATCTTAATAAAACTACAGTCTAAACATGTCACCCCCTTCATTTTATAACACAGATGTTGTTTATTAAAATGATGCATCACTTGTATTTCTAGGTGCTTTGTGCTTAAACAATACAAGCAAATCTGCTTACGACTTTATTACTTCTCCTTCACCCACTGGTCCAGACATGCCCTTTGAGGATTAGATACAGAGGAGGCGTTTGGCTACTTTGTGTCACAATGTGAATTTTAATCAACATTTACTGAGCTAAAAGTCAGAAAAATGTTTCTAAAATTTTAATGGTTTTACCTTTAGGTTAAAAGGTCACTATACTCATTGAAACAACTTTGTATAATGTGAAAGTACAATGTTACTTACATGTGTGTCTGTGCCTGCTTTGTTTGTGAATTTTTAATGTTTAATAACTGCTCCTAACTGCCCCCCACTTCCCTTATCACGGCCCACTTGTAATCCAGCCGACACTGGATACATTCATACACATTCTGCAGAGTCTTCACAACCCAACACTATATATCACTTTAACATATCTTCCTGACAGTGCTGATAGTGGGTGGTAGAGGGCTGCGGCTGTGTGAGAAACCTCTCCCTTCTGACAAGCAAGCGGACATGCTGGAGGACATCCTGTAAGTGACCTCCTGTGACACAGTCCTGCAGCAGGCCTGGCTTGTATTTCTTCCCCTCTCACTGGTGTCTGTGTATTTATACTACCAAACACCTTGGAATACCATGATAGAAAGAAAGATAGATAGATAACACTATATATCCAGGAGCACTCACAGGACGGGTGCAAATCAAAACAGTTTATTAATTCATGTGCACAAATTGATAGATAGATAGATAGATAGATAGATGGTTGGATGGATATATGGATGGATGGATAGATGATAGATAGATAGATAGATAGATAGATAGATAGATGGTTGGATGGATGTATGGATGGATGGATGGATGGATGGATAGATGATAGATAGATAGATAGGTAGGTAGATTTATAGATGGTTGGATGGATATAGGCAGAAGGCTTTCCTTCTCTTTTTAAATTGGCAGGCTCATTCATTGCACCTTACTTACAAAAGTAAGCAGGTTTCGTTTCGAAAAGGCAAAGCCCTCACTCACTCACTCATCACTACCTCATCACTAATTCTCCAACTGCCGTGGAGGCAGACGGCTTAAATTTGGCAGGCTCATCATTGCACCTTACTTACAAAAGTTAAGCAGGTTTCGTTTCGAAAAGGCAAAGCCCTCACTCACTCACTCATCACTACCTCATCACAATTTCCAACTTGCCGTGGAGGCAGACGGCTTAAATTTGGCAGGCTCATTCATTGCACTTACTTACAAAAGTAGTTAAGCAGGTTTCGTTTCGAAAAGACAAAGCCCTCACTCACTCACTCACTCACTCACTACTAATTCTCCAACTCATCACTGACTCATCACTAATTCTCCAACTTGCCGTGGAGGCAGACGGCTTAAATTTGGCAGGCTCATTCATTGCACCTTACAAAAGTTAACCAGGTTTGTTTCAAAAAGGCAAAGCCCTCACTCACTCACTCACTCATCACTAACTCATCACTAATTCATCACTAATTCTCCAACTTGCTGTAGAGGCAGACGGCTTAAATTTGGCAGGCTCATTCATTGCACCTTACTTACAAAAGTTAAGCAGGTTTCGTTTTGAAAAGGCAAAGCCCTCACTCACTCACTCACTCACTCATCACTAATTCTCCAACTTGCCGTGGGAGGCAGACGGCTTAAATTTGGCAGGCTCATTCATTGCACCTTACTTACAAAAGTTAAGCAGGTTTCGTTTCGAAAAGGCAAAGCCCTCACTCACTCATCACTAATTCTCCAACTTGCCGTGGAGGCACACGGCTTAAATTTGGCAGGCTCATTCATTGCACCCTACTTCCAAAAGTTAAGCAGGTTTCGTTTCGAAATTCCACCTGTAACGGTGAGTATCTGACATTGCACCTGTAACGGTGAGTATCTGACATTGCACAGATGGTTGGTCCAATTTCAACCAAAATTTTGTATGCATATACTCCTTTACCAGTAAAAGGTTAACAAAATATTTTTTTAGGGTGGGGGTGAATGGGGGGGGAAATGGAATTTTGAACTCCTGCACACTAACGGCTGGACCGATTTTTACCAAAATTCAGGGTGTGTGCGGGGATGGCTGAGGTGTAAGGGGAAGGGTTTGGAGGGTGGACAGAGAGGAATAGTGGGGGGTATTAGGGGAGGATGGGGAGGGGTGGTGGGGGTTTGTTATTTCACAAAAATTTCATAGTTGAATAAAAAATATAATATTAAATTAAAGTTGAGTGTTGCATATCGTAAAGATTATTGAATTGTCTTTAATAATCAAGTGCCGAGTGGTGATACACAACATGATACATTATTGCTTTCTTACAAAAAATTTTCAATACATCTCCGGGGGAAGCGCGGGGGGTATTTATACCCCCCACTATTCCTCTCTGTCCACCCTCCAAACCCTTCCCCTTACACCTCAGCCAGTCCCCGCACACACCCTGAATTTTTGGTAAAAATCGGTCCACGTCCACCATTAACCCCACCCTAAAAAAAAAATATTTTGTTAACCTTTTACTGGTAAAGGAGTATATGCATACAAAATTTGGTTGAAATTGGACCAACCAGTCTGTGCAATGTCAGATATTCACCGTTACAGGTGGAATTTCGAAATGAAACCTGCTTAACTTTTGTAAGTAAGGTGCAATGAATGAGCCTGCCAAATTTAAGCCGTGTGCCTCCACGGCAAGTTGGAGAATTAGATGAGTGAGTGAGTGGAGTGAGTGAGGGCTTTGCCTTTTCGAAACGAAACCTGCTTAACTTTTGTAAGTAAGGTGCAATGAATGAGCCTGCCAAATTTAAGCCGTCTGCCTCCACGGCAAGTTGGAGAATTAGTGATGAGTGAGTGAGGGTGAGGGCTTTGCCTTTTCGAAACGAAACCTGCTTAACTTTTGTAAGTAAGGTGCAATGAATGAGCCTGCCAAATTTAAGCCGTCTGCCTCTACAGCAAGTTGGAGAATTAGTGATGAATTAGTGATGAGTTAGTGATGAGTGAGTGAGTGAGTGAGTGAGGGCTTGCCTTTCGAAATGAAACCTGCTTAACTTTGTAAGTAAGGTGCAATGAATGAGCCTGCCAAATTTAAGCCGTCTGCCTCCACGGCAAGTTGGAGAATTAGTGATGAGTTAGTGATGAGTGAGTGAGTGAGTGAGTGAGGGCTTTGCCTTTTTGAAACAAAACCTGCTTATCTTTGTAAGTAGGTGCAATGAATGAGCCTGCCAAATTTAAGCTGTCTGCCTCCATGGCAAGTTGGAGAATTAGTGATGAGGTAGTGATGAGTGAGTGAGTGAGTGAGTGAGGGCTTTGCCTTTTCGAAACGAAACCTGCTTAACTTTGTAAGTAAGGTGCAATGAATGAGCCTGCCAAATTGAAGCGTCTGCCTCCACGGCAAGTTGGAGAAATAGTGATGAGTGAGGCAAGTTGGAGAATTAGTGATGAGTAAGTGAGTGAGGAGACGGAAAGTTGGAGAATTAGATTGTAGTTGATAGAGTTGAGGCAAGTTGGAGAATTAGTGATGATGAGTGAGTGAGGGCGGCAAGTTGAGAAGCAGTGAGAGAATTAGTGATGAGTTGAGTGAGTGAGTGAGTGAGGGCTTTGCCTTTTCGAAATGAAACTGCTTAACTTTTGTAAGTAAGGTGCAATGAATAGCCTGCCAAATTTAGCAGCGTCTGCCTCCACGGCAAGTTGAGATAGAATTGTGTGAAGATGTGAGTGAGTGTGAGGGCTTTGCCTTTTCGAAACGAAACCTGCTTAACTTTGTATAGTAAGGTGCAATGAATGAGCCTGCCAAATTTAAGCCGTCTGCCTCCACGGCAAGTTGGAGAGATTAGTGATGAGGTGAGGGCAAGTTGGAGAATTAGTAGTGAGTGAGTGAGTGAGTGAGGTGAGAGTGAGGGCTTTGTCTTTCGAAACGAACACCTGCTTAACTTTTGAAGTAAGATGCAATGAATAAGCTGCCAAATTTAAGCAGTCTGCCTCCACGGCAAGTTGGAGAATTAGTGAGAGTTAGTGATGAGTGAGTGAGTGGAGTGAGGGCTGCTTTGCCTTTTCGAAACGAAACCTGGTTAACTTTTGTAAGTAAGGTGCAATGAATGAGCCTGCCAAATTAAGCCGTCTGCCTCCACGGCAAGTTGGAGAATTAGTGATGAGTCAGTGATGAGTTGGAGAATTAGTAGGAGTGAGTGAGTGAGGGCTTGTCTTTCGAAGAACAACCTGCTTAACTTTGTAAGTAAGTGCAATGAATGAGCCTGCCAAATTTAAAACGTCTGCCTCCACGGCAAGTTGGAGAATAGTGATGAGTTAGTGATGAGTGGTGAGTGAGTGAGTGAGGGCTTTGCCTTTTTGAAACGAAACCTGCTTAACTTTTGTAAGTAAGGTGCAATGAATGAGCCTGCCAAATTTAAGCCGTCTGCCTCCACGGAAAGTTGGAGAATTAGTGATGAGTCAGTGATGAGTTGGAGAATTAGTAGTGAGTGAGTGAGTGAGTGAGTGAGGGCTTTGCCTTTTCGAAACGAAACCTGCTTAACTTTTGTAAGTAAGGTGCAATGAATGAGCCTGCCAAATTTAAGCCGTCTGCCTCCACGGCAAGTTGGAGAATTAGTGAGAGTGAGGCAAGGGAGAATAGTGATGAGTGAGTGAGGGCGGCAAGTTGGAGAATTATGTGATGAGTGATGAGTGAGTGAGTGAGTGAGTGAGGGCTTTGCCTTTTCGAAACGAAACATGCTTAACTTTTGTAAGTAAGGTGCAATGAATCGAAAAAATTCGAAAATCCGTGAGCGGACCCATTAAAATGAAAAATACCCTTGAAATTACGAGATTTTCGAGATTACGGGTTTTCACGTATTTTCGAAAATACGAGAAAACTAGTATTTTCAAAAATATGTATTTTCGAAAATACTTGTAATCCTCGTAATTTCGAAAATTTTCGAAAATACGTATTTATGAAAATAAGAGAAATCCTTGCATTTTCAAAAATTTTCGAAAATCCGCGAAAACCCGTAATTTCGAAAATTTTCGAAAATATGAAAAATCCGCGAATCGGAAGTTCGGGGGAGGGAAAATCCGGAAAAAATCCGCCGTTCGCGAACGGGAAAATCCGCGGCGGATCCGGGTTCGGATCCGCGAACCGGCCATCCCTAGTAGTGACCATTACACTGTCTAAAGGAATCATTTTTGAAAATTCGATTTTTGTAAGTATAGATACCCTTTAGGTTATATTTTCCACTTACAAAAGCAAACTCACAAATAAATGAAATGCTTGTGAAGGTTCTCATTCATCCAGGTCATGGTATATCTGTTGTATTCAATTAGATCAACTGGACTTGAAATGTAGTTCTTGAAGACGTTTCGCTAGTCACCGACTGGCTTCTCAATTCAGAGACTTGTACAAGACTGATCTGTGGCAATTATGTACCCTGGAAATCCCAATTAGCATATCACAGCCAGGTGTTAAGGGTGTGATTAGATAGTGGCTAAGAGGTGTTATAGGAACGCCCAGAGTAAGGTGTTTTAAAACAGCATTGTACATGGCAGACAGTTGGTGTCGAACCCCCCACCTCTATTTAGGCTTGGTTTCTTTATTTCACATAAATGGCCTCCTTAACACCTCTCTTAACCAGTCACGTTCCTTGCCGTATGTTAACATTACAATCTTCAAAGGTATGTCCTTATCATTAAGATGCAGATACACGGCTGAGTCTGACCCGAGGAATTGGTTTCTGTGCTGGGCCATACGTTGATGCAGTTGCTGTTTGGTCTCCCCCACATACAAATCAGAGCATTCTTCACTGCACTGCACTGCATAATGATGTCGCTTTTCTTGTGTTTGGTATTGGTCTTTCGGATGATCCAATTGCTGCTCAGTGTTTGTTCGGTTAAAGCAGACAGGGATACGATTTTTTTGAAAATTCTTCTTAATTTCTCGGAGACCCCTGCTACATATGGGATGACCATGTTCTTCCTCCTGTCTTGCTTTTCCCCTTCACTGTTGGTATTGTGTTCTTTTCTTTCCTTCTACTTCTTTTGACAAAGGCCCAGTCTGGTATCCACAAGTTTAAGGGCTCTCTGAGATGTTTCATTTCTTTAGCCTTCGCCTCTGTCTGTAGTGGGGATGTTCTCGGCTTGTGTTGCAGGGTCTGATGACCCCCAGCTTGTGATCTAAAGGGTGGTGGGAGTCAAACATTAATACTGATCCTGTGTGTGTTGGTTTTCTGTAAACCTCTACTTCCAGTTTACCATTTTCCTTAACTTCTACCAAGCAGTCCAAGAAAGCCAGTTTGTTGTTTGTACCCTTCCCTTGTGAATTTAAGTTTTGGTCCACCGCATAAGTGTGTTCTGTGAAAGCTTGTATTCCTTCTGGTGGATTTTAACCCAGGGTCATCAACATATCTGAACCAGTGGCTGGGTGCTATGCCCTTAAAGGTATTAAGGCCTGTTTTCTACCTCCTCCATGTAAAGGTTGGCCACAATAGGTGAAACTGGAGATCCCATAGCACTCCCATGTTTTTGCTTATAGAACTTATCCCTGTATTTGAAATAGGTGGTATTCAGGCACAAGTCCAACAAGGAAAACACACCTGTCTGGGTTGAGATCAGTTCTGCTGGTAAGAGTGCTGTCTGGCCCAGCCGTTTTCTCACCATGTCAACAGCCTCCTTGGTGGGTATACAAGTGAAGAGAGATGTCACATCATAGGACACCATAGTTTCTTCTACACCGAGTACTATATCTTCAATCTTGTTGGTGAAATCCTGAGAGTTCTGGATGTGATGCTTAGAACTTCCCACCAAAGGTCCTAAGATGTTAGCTAGATATTTTGCCACCTTGTATGTTCTGAGTTGATGCTGACTGACTAGTTTAGTGGGGCCCCCCTTCCTATGTATCTTTGAGGAGTCCAGAAGAGAGCCAATTCCTCGGGTCAAGACTCAGCCGTGTATCTGCATCTTAAGGATAAAGGACATACCTTTGAAGATTGTAATGTTTACATACTGGCGAAGGAACGGACTGGTTCAAGGAGAGTGTTAAGGAGGCCATTTAGTGGAAAATAAAGAAACCAAGCCTAAATAGAGGGGGGGGGTTCGACACCAACTGTCTGCCATGTACAATGCTGTTTAACAACCTTACTCTGGCGTTCCTATAACACCTCTTAGCCCACTATCTAATCACACCCTTAACACCTGTGTGATATGCTAATTGGGATTTTTCCAGGGTACATAATTGCCACAAGATTCTTGTACAAGTCATTCTGAATTGAGAAGCCAGTCGGATGACAGCGAAACGTCTTCAAGAACTACATTTCAAGTCCAGTTGATCTATTGAATACAACAGATATAAATAAATGAAATCCGTATCATCGTATTTCTTCCATTTCTGTCATTTAGTAACCCTAACAAATACAAATAGTTTTTTCTTTTACTAAGGCAACATGTATCATTTTATATAAGAAAGTAAGATCTACTCAACTAAAATAGAAAATTGTACCTTATACATTCTTCAAATTTTGCTTCCCTTTCAAAAGACTTGCCGAAATAAATGTTTACATTATTTATCTGTATAATTGCACCAATAATCAGATCCCCATCACTGAAGTAGTTAATGTCACTTCTACTTTGCAGGTTGTTCCTGGAACTGGGACAGAATGTTTTATTTAGAGCAGGATTTGCCTTAGATCTCCCAGTCACTATCAGCACCGTAACACTAAGAAAAAGGACGACCACTGAGTCATGTACAAAGGAGATGAGATCATTGAGATGTAGATTGTAGATCTTATGGTGACAGAGATGGGAGATCATTATCGACAGGGAACATCAGTCAGACAGCAGGTGGAGATCATAGGTAAAGATCTCAGCTCTGAGATATAAGGGGTTGGATTTATATGTTTCCAGTGATCCGTAATTAATAAGCATTAGTACAAGAATGTTTTCTTTTTTTTTATCTGTATCTTACAAATATAGCTCTGGTCCCAAATCATCTTATTTTCCCCTTGTTCCCAGCTATCTGGACACCAGAGATTATAGATAATTTAGTTCTATTAAAAACATATTGTTGCATTCAATGAAAAAATAAATAAAAAAAATCAAGGTTTGCTATATTGTTTAGTATAGTATAATATTTGAGGTTAAATAAAGACATCCATCCATCCAGTCCAACCCACTCAGCAATACCCACATGTCCTGCCTAACTGTTAATCTAGAGGAAGGAAAAAAAACCCCATCAGAATTATGAAGGGGGAAAAAATTCCACGTATCAATTGGAAATATCCCTGGATAAACCAATAGACCACATAGATCATAAATATTTTTAAGATCAATTCCAAACAGATTTTGACTCTGTTCTGATTGAACTCTCTTTGATTTGTAAGACCATTGAGAACTTTTAAAGGGAGACGTGTAGATGAGTAGCAATTTTTCAGGGCAGACCAGTTATTTTTCCACCAGGGGCGTAGCTAGCTATCACAAGCCCCATAAGCAAGATTTTAGATGGGGCCCTCCATCAACCTTGCCTGGTCAAACTGCAGCCAGGTTTTTTTTAAATGTTTTCATTTAAAGGAGCATCTTTAAAAGGTTTAAATAAAATGAAAATGGGGTTTGTGGGGCTCAACTATGTGAGGGAGATTTAGTGTTTATTTTTACTTGTCAAGTGGGTTTAGGTAGTATTTCAAACTTAGAATAATCTTGCTTGTGAAGGTTCTCATTCATCCAGGTCATGGTATATCTGTTGTATTCAATTAGATCAACTGGACTTGAAGTTTAGTTCTTGAAGACGTTTCGCTAGTCATCCGACTGGCTTTCTCAATTCAGAATGACATCGACAATAATCTGTGGCAATTATGTACCCTGGAAAGTCCCAATTAGCATATCGCAGCCAAGTGTTAGGGACCTTCTGAATGCAAGGTGTGATTGCATTGTGGCTAAGAGGTGTTATAGGAATGCCCAGAATAAGGTGTCAAAACTGCATTGTACATGGCAGACAGTTGGTGTTGAACCCCCCAGTTGGTGTTGACCTATTCAGGCTTGGTTTCTTTATTTTCACATAAATTGACCTCCTTGACACCTCTCTTGAACCAGTCATGTTCCTTTGCCAAAATGTTGACATTACAATCTTCAAAGGTATGTCCTTTATGCTTAAGATGCAGGAACTGGCTCTTCTGTGCTGGGCCATAGGTTGGTGCAGTTGCTGTTTGGTCTCCCCCACATACAGATCAGAGCACTTTTCACTGCACTGCATATACAATGTCGCTTTTCTTGTGTTTTGATATTGGGTCCTTTGGATGTACCAATTTTGAATCATCTTATTTTATTTTTTCACTAAATATCCTAAAAGCATTGAGTTCTATGGATGACATGTATGCAAGAAAGCATGACACCAGTATGCAGCTGAAAGTGTGTAGATGAGTGTGTCTATTTGTGAGAGACTGTGCATAAATTTTGGACTGCATCCGGGCTACAGTTTTTG
Organism: Hymenochirus boettgeri; assembly: GCA_019447015.1. NCBI lineage: Eukaryota > Metazoa > Chordata > Amphibia > Anura > Pipidae > Hymenochirus > Hymenochirus boettgeri. The sequence continues at coordinate 296,260,981 of CM033473.1, forward strand.
ATGGGAGTGACTACTGAAGTTTGGATATATATATATATATATATACATTACACAAAAGTCTCCAGCACTCAACTATACATATAAGCATAAATTAATTAGATATCACAATTAATTTATGCTTATATGTATAGTTGAGTGCTGGAGACTTTTGTGTAATGTATAAATTGCCGGGACTCCTTTGCACTGCACCTGAAAGTTATTTAAAATAAAGGTTTGAGCTGCATATCCTTGTATTTGTATATATATATATATATATATATATATATATATATATATATCTCTCTCTCTTTATGGGGCAGTTCTCACTTAGGTGTGTAGACTATAAAGAGGTTGTGTATTGAGTCTTGTCTTAGACACTCCTCTGATGAAGTGCCAATAAGTGGTTAGAATGATGTGGTTTTCATATGGATCTTGCTGGTTATTCCAGTAACATTGCTGTCCCATTTCAATTAATTTAATATTTTCCAGGGAATACAGAAAGATTCTTATTTTATTTTTTTGAATGAGTTATCAGAGTTAATTATTAATTCAGATTTTGTTCTATGACAAACTAAAGATGAGCCCTCCTTAAGGAAATGACCACAAAAAAACGGGTGACAGCCTGGATCCCAACTCGACTACCCAATACCGTGCTCCTGAAAGGAACACGTTAAATAAAAATCTTACTAAACCCAACAATTGAATTTCGTGCAAGGCACGGACTGTTCAAATAACGAAACTGCTTTCAATGTGTATGGTGCGGAATTGACGTCATCTTTGAGAGACACTGGTTGAGTGTGATCCTGCAACCGCCAAGTCAATCGGCTTTGGAGGCCCGGAATTGGGGGCATATCATAGCTAGCGTGGTTCAATACAGCTAGTGTGACCCTGCGACCGCGAAGTGAGCAGTTCCATGTGTTGTGGTTTAGAGACCTGTTAACAGCAAGGGACACAAGCTGAATGTGACCCAGTAACCACCAAATCGAGTATCCCTAATCACCCCAGACCAGGGACCCGGTAGTAGGTCCATAAAAGGAATCATGGGGAAAGACTCCAAAAACCGACAACCGCCTATTGGAAGTGCTGTTTACATTCCGAACCAGGGACCCGGGAAAATAGGGGTCCGTAAAAACGGAACGGATATCATCAGGAGTCTGGAACCCCCCGAAACCAGGGACCTCATACAGGGTCTGTAAAAGGAATTGGGGTGTGTGTTCAACAGCTAAAATGAGGATCCAACAGGGTCATCTCAACATCTGCACTGTGGAACGATAAGTATCGAACTGTAAGCACCATCATCTAGTGTTATACTTCAAGAGGCTTTGATACAAATATTTTAAAGTCACTAAGTTAAGACCGTGGCACTAGTTTAGAGATATTTTATATGTGTCTTTTTAAACAAAATATTGTATTAATGTTAAATAAATGTACGGGTTGTGGCTGGCCAGCCAATGTGAGAACTATGTTAATATAAGGTTTATGTAGTTGGTATAATTTTGAGGAGTCTATGAATAAAACTGCATTTTCTTCTTTTAATATTTTTTTCGGTTCTTGTTGGGTTTAGTAAGATTCAGATTTGGTTCTGACAGATTTGGTTTCTCTTATCTGCATAAGTGTGTCCAGGCTTTGGGAGGGTTCAGATGGTTGGAAATCGATTGTGGTTAAAAAGAAACTTTAACATTGTTTTTAAAAAATTAGGAGAGTGAACCAGGTAGTTTATTACAGATAAACAATGAAATATGTTTAATTAAATGTAACCCTTTATCATTTAGGATATGATATGTTTCTCTTGTACAGTCTATTGGTTATCACAATAATTTTTGTAGTATTTTCAGGGATTATATAGACATATTTGGTGGTCCAACAGACCATAAATTGACTGGGTGCCAAGTGTGTGACTTTCTGTATTTAAATTTTCATAGCTACGTCTCAGATTGGAAGACGATACAAAACATTGTTAACATTTCCACCACACTGTGCAGAACAAGGAAGATAAGATAGAAGGTTGTATATTTATTGTAGTAAATTAGTTAATCTACTAATATAACAACACAAATAATTCTATAGTTTTCTAATTCCAGTAGCTCTTATGTTCCGTTTAGGCTTCTGGAAAATAATATAAGTTCGAGGAGTCCGGATTCGATCGTATTCGAATAGTTTGGCTCGAACTTGGGTTCGAGTTCTAGTCCATCTCTAGTCCCAAATCATATTCTTGTTTAAACTTGTTTCCACAGCAAAGTGGACACTAGAGATTATAGATAAAATATATGTTGCAAAACTTCATCCAAGAAAATGTATTTAAAAGATTTTACTATATTGTTTCCTACTGAGAAATGCCATAAGATGGAATCATTGATCATACATTTTGTTTAGGTGCCCATCACATATGTACTCTCAGTTGCAAACTCATGACCTGATGCTGATGGGCATACACAGGAACAATTGTTCATTTGGGCCATACATGTGCTCAATCATTATCAGCCCCCTACACTTTAGTAGGAAATTTTACATTTGGCCCGGTAGGTTGCAATGCCAATGATGGTAACTTGTTGCCATCAGGAACTTATCCATAGACATTGAAGATATTCAGTAAATGCCGGGATTGTGAATGACAACCTTTTTTGAATATTGGTATTACATTGGATTTTTTTCCAATCCAGGTGCACATCCCCAGACAAAAGTGAATCTAAAAAAATGAGAAACAGAGGTCTAGATAAAAACTGGATTAAGCTCTCTTAAGATCTGAGGATGTACTGCATCCAGTCCTGGGGCTTTATTGGTATTAACTTTGTCTAATTGTTTCTGTACCATACTCTTCGTCAGCCAGAATGAATATTCATCATTTATACACTTCATATTATTAGTCCTTGCTATAAGGACTAGGATTTTCTTTAGTGAATACAAAGGGTGGTGATGTATATTTAGGGTATTTTTAGATATGATTCTATTGTATATATGTTATAGCTTATTAGCACCTGTTTTTTTTCCAGAATTCTACTGATGGGAAATGGCTTATTGAGAGCCTATGGGGAATGAGCCCATACAGGGTAAAGATACTTTTCACTATCCTTTTTAATAGTGAACAAACAAATTAAACATTTATTGTGCAGATTTGCAGATTTACTTGAAAACACATTAGAGGTGTATATTTACTGTATATATACTTACCTCTGACACTGGTGTGCCTGAGGGTATATTATTTCCCCACCTTTATTTTCTTATATAATTTATAACATAACTCAATATGAGGTTGAGGGTCTGTTCTAAAACAGTCATGCATGGCCTATAGATGTAGTGATTTGCAGTAGGAGACAGATACAAGCAAAGTATTTTCAGTAGAAGCATCACAAAGTGGTACTGTAAGGAAGCTAATACTGTTTATAGAGATTTTAATAAATACAAGAAATAACTAAATAAAATTACAAGATTAAAATGGGAAATACGAAGCTAAAATCAAAATGATCCCAAGGAGACTGAGGTAGAAAATTCAACCAGGACCAGGATCTGATTCTCAAATTATCAACAGATTTTATATAAAAATGTGACACTGCGTTAAAGGAAGCATCATTTAAATGAAAGAACCGTGTAATAAAAGAGAATAATGAGCAGATGCACCATTTAGAAAAGGAAATAAATCAAAAAGCTGATGAATTGATAAGATGGAAGAATACAATAAATTACTAAAAAAAATTTAAAGGGTCACTATTCTCACTCAAACAACTTTACATTATCTGAAACTACAATTTGAGTGAAGCAAAATGATTATACTCACATATTTATCTGTGCTTGCTTTGTCATTAAATTAATAATGTTTAGTGAGTGCTCCTAATTGCCCCCCCCACCTTCCCTTACTCACTGCCTCCTTGTAGTGTCTTACAAATCTCCCCCTCCCTCCCCCCTGCCTTCTTTTCTCTGTTGTTTCTCTTAAATGTTGCTGCCAGGCAGACAAAGAACCTAGTAAGAGGTCAGGGATGGGTCACATGTTATAATTTCTACTTCTGGAGTGACAGGTCTTTCCCTATAAATGCTGGGATTTCAAATTATGATTTCTCAAAATCTACAGCTCAAATCTACAGCTCAGATTTAAAATCCGAAAAACATAGTGGGATCTTGCTGTATCTAAAGGTATCATTTTCGAAGATGTGAGTTTTTAGAGTATAGATACCCTTTAAATATCATATAGAACATTTACAAAGTAGCATAAAACAATGTATACAAAATAAATTTGCCAGAAACTGTTTTACAATAATATTTATGTATTTATGTACTTGAAAAGCAGGAATCTAATCAAATCAGCAGTGCAGATACAGAGAACAGGTCTAAAACTAACATAAGGGAGAGATATAGAAATGAACATAAAGATAAGGAACCTTTTTTAGAGAAAGTAGGAGAAGACAAGAGGAAACCAAAAAAGGATCCCCTAAAGCACCACATAGAGAGGATCAAATTTTTGGTGATCCGATCAAACCTATTCCGGTTTAAAAGAAAAGCAAAGATCGGGCCAGGAGGAAAATCTTTTCCAGACCCCATCTTTTGTATGCTTCTTTCTTCAGATTTCCCCAAGGTGGGAGGCTTAAAATGAAGCGGTTAAACTTGATCAGAAGAATGTCTGCCCCATGTACAGGTAGCTTTAGAGGGAGAAGGAAAAGGTACAATCTATGCAGAAGGGACAGATAAAATCTATGGTGAACTTGTCTAGATTCAATTTTAAACAAAGAGACATTGAAGTCTTCTCTAAGGGCCTGAATTTTCCCCAGCTATGGAACTGGATAACTTAACTTTAAAAACATACGCCTTTTTGCCTGTAAGTTAACTTTAAAGAGAATGTATGCCTTTAAACAAAAACCTCAAGAACTGTACAAGAAAATCCTATTAGATCAGCTGTTTCTGAAATACCAACTCTTGGTGCCGACTCTTTTGGCATCAATAACCTTCAAATTCACTTACATCACCTTTCTTTCCCATTCTAATGCTCTGTTTGAACCACTTGTCTTTACTAAATGCAACTGATACCATGTGATAAAAGGGATAATGGTCAATGTGCTATAGAAACCTATTTTAGTTGCACTAATTGAAAGGGAGCACACATTCCTCTAAGATTTACCACTCCCCTCTATAGAATTAAATATTTTTTTATAATGAGTTTTCAGAAGTAATTAGAGATTCTAATTGGTTTAGATTTAGTTTATACTTACAGAAGACCCAGGTTGTTCCTATTTGCATTCACATGTACTTGGATCAAGGGTTTCAGGTCGCAAAGTTCTCTGTGGAATCAGGAAAGTAATATTGTTATTGTTATTGAATAGTAAAAATAAATATATTTGGTGGTTCAACTTGCCACATTACTTGCCAATGTGTGCAGCCCATTACAGCATAAAATTACAATGTTAGATCTTCCCCTTATTTATATAGACTTTAACTTTCTTCAGCTGTTTCTTAGATGGAAAGATACTACAGAAAGTTGTTAACAATTCCACATTGTGCAGAAAAAAAAATATAACATTGAAGGTTGGGTATTAGAAATAAAATGGTAAAATATAAAATTTAATTTTATTAAATTAGTTAAATTACTACTATAACAACAAAATAATTCTAATGTTTTCTAATACCAGTAGCTCTTATGTTCAGTTTAGGCTTCTGGAAAATAATATAACACTTGGGAATGAAGATACAACCCAATAACCCAGAACTGGATGATAAGATGGAGAATATCTCAACAGCCACCATTTTACTCCCCTTACTGCTCAGGTAGGCTGGGACAAATGATACCCACACACTACAGAACACCAACATACTGAATGTGATGTTTTTAGCTTCATTAAATCGGTCAGGGAAATCCTTGGCTAGAAATGCAACAATGAAACTTAGTAAGGCCAGAGTTCCTATATATCCAATGACACTAAAGAAACAAATAACAGATCCTTCATTACAGAGCAAGAAAACAAAATCTGGATCATAGGAAGTGTCAACTTCTAGAAATGGACTGTTTAATGTCATCCACCCAATGGAGATAATAATCTCCCCCAAAGAGCAAACAGTGACCAATATGATGGACAGTTGGGGTCCTAGATACTTCTTCATCTTGCTCCCAGGCTTTGTAGCATTGAAGGCAATAACAACTGTGAGAGTTTTGGCCAACACAGAAGATACAGAAATGGTAAAAATAATTCCAAATGCTGCTTGTCGGAGGAGACAAGATATCTGTGTTGGGCGACCAATGAATAATAAAGTGCAGAGGAAACACAACATGAGAGAGATGAGGAGGAGACAGCTGAGATTTCTGTTGTTGGCTCTCACTATAGGAGTCTCACGGTAATTTATAAAGATTCCCAGAATTCCAGCACATGTCATGGAGAGAATATTACAGCGATGGAAGATAAAGTAGAACCCAATGTGTCTTCATAGGAAAGGAAATTTATAACCCTAGGAATGCAGGCAGTTCTCTCTTTGTTAGGTTTCTCATAGTTGGAGCATTTCAGACAAATCTCTGCATCTAAAACAAATACCGGTATTAAGAAGGTTTGTGAAGTGATTTTTTTCAACAAGTTTTTATTGATGGAAGAGAAAAATACATTTACATATTTTGCAAGTCTTAATCCTTCATCATTTTTTGTATATAATAATATGTTAGATCGAACATTATTATAACAAATAATAAAGTTAAACATACATGTACAGGCTTGTTTGTATGTTAATCAGTGTTTGAATAGAAGTCTAAAATGTATGACCAATTACGCATCGAAACTGAAACAGTATGTCAGGGAAACGAACTTTCATGGATTTTAAGTTTACCTTGTATCTCTGCCTCACAATACCATTTGGTGTATCTGGATTTGGAAATTATTTGATTTAGATACATTTTTCAAAAATGTGATTATCTATAAAGAGTTGCCATTGTAAAAGTGTACATGTATAAGAGCCATAAAATGGTTTGAGTTGTTATAGAATTTCCTTTACAGTGGCCCAAGTCACTAATGTTAATTAACTGGACTGTGATTAACTGTGAGTGTTCAAACAGTCAGGGACACTTATTTTGTGTTAGTAAGGCCAGTGTGGCATAGGATTTATTATTTTATTGTGTGAGCTAATACCCTGAATAAACCTGACTGGGGTAAGTTTGAAAACTAGACCACAGACGGTTGCATGTTTCTGTGTGTTTAATTGTGCCCAAAGGCTGTCTTTCCTGGGAGACAACGGTCCATGATATCTGAAAATGTTACACCATGTATTAAAAAATATTTTGTCTTTTTCTCTATATTGATAATCAGTTCTACATCAAGACGTTTCAAGTGTAATAACTGTGTTAACTATTGTTAATATTTCTCTATGTTGGGTATGAAGGGTTGTTTGCTATGATAAATATGATATGAATCCATCTAGCTTGTTGGAGAGATAGAGTTATGTATCAGTGTAATCATTTTTACATATTAGTGTGGATATTCTCCCAAAATGATTGTATGTTGTAGCAAATCCATAAGCAGTGTCCCAATGAAGCCTTGACAATCCCACATTTAGGACATGGGATATCTGTTGTATTCAGTTAGATCAACTGGACTTAAAGTTTAGTTCTTGAAGACGTTTCACTAGTCATCCGACTGGCTCTATCAATTCAGAATGACTTGTACAAGAATCTGTTGTAAAAGTCATTTTGAATTGAGAGATCCAGTCGGATGACTAGCGAAACGTCTTCAAGAACTAAACTTTAAGTCCAGTTGATCTAACTGAATACAGATAAACCATAACCTGGATGAATAAGATCCTTCACAAGCATAGGAAATTGTAGTTCAGGAGTTTTTGGGTCAAGTTGATATGTGGATTATCAAACAGTCGATAGGCCCTGTGCATGATCTTAAAGGGTATCTCCACCCCAAAACGATTATTTGTGGTAGTGTAGGGCATCCCAGCCAAACCACCATGTTCATTTGTAAAAAAAAAAAAATAGGGGCTGGACCGGCAGCCACGTCAGTGATTGGTTGAAAGTTAGCCAATCACAGATGCAGCTTCTGGCTATGCAGAGAGCCGAGGGAACAAAGCATGATAAGATGATTTCTGGCCTTTTTTAACAAATGGACATGGTGGTTGAGGGTGGGCTTGGGTGCCCTACACTACAGAAAATAGGAGCTGAAGGATCTTGGGGATGGGGGCATATGCCAGAGTCCTCCAGGAGGACAAGGAAGTAGCAGGGACCGCTTTTCTGAACTATAGGTAGGCACTGCAGGAGAACTATGAGGAGCAGAGGAGAAAGGTAAGGATTTTTGAACACTACACAGAGGGGCCAGTAGGGGGTTACATTTTAGTTTTGGGGGTGGCCACAATGGCTTTTAAAGAAAGTTTCCCTCCAGAGTTTGTTAGTTATGTTTAACTTTATTTAGTTCTGGATCATCATTTTTTAAATCTCTTATTCATTTGTTGAGGTTAGAAGTATCCAGTGGCTTCACCCTGGTAAGAATTAAAGTAGCATAAAGACTAACAGTAAAGATTCTAATTCATCCAGGTCATGTTTTATCTGTGGGATTCAGTTGCATCAAATACATGTTCAGTTCTGTAGATCAAGATAGATCTAGATCTAAATTTCAAGTCCAGTTGATCTAACTAAGTACCACAGATGAACATTTAAAAAGTACATTAAAGGGCATCTACAGTGCCAAAATAATTTAAATTTACAGAAAGTGCTATCCTATGTGTTTTTGCCATGTACTTTAATTATATTTTTGGAACAGTTATCCAGATATTTTTATTTTTGTCTTTCTTATGGGGGCAGCCATTGATTCCTTTCCTCCTATAGTGGGTTAGTGTGCTTGTAGTCTATGGAGATATGTCCACCAATCAGAAGGGTTTTGCATAATGGTTAAAATAGCCCTTGGTCCATTTGATGATTAAACATGCAGAATCAGTTAAACATGCAAACAACTGATTTACAAGTCCCATCTGGGATTTTACATTAACCCTTTCCCTTCTTCTATAGTCATCAGCACAACATGATCTGATATTGTTTTGTGTAAATAGTAGGTTGATCTAAGATTGAATCAGTTTATCTGTGTAACTTCACATACAGATTTAGTAGATATTTCAGGCTTTCTTTATTTTATATATCAGGTTATACCGGCAGAAGTTTTATACAGTTTAAAACCTCCACCGGTTCTTTTAAACAACTGGCTGCCCGTATCTTTACTTCATAAACATGATCAACTGAAACAACTGATCGCAGATCTTCCAAGGGATGGGTGCGTGTCGGGCCTGGAATCCATTCTTGCGTGGGGCCCGGTCCCCTGCATTTACACCCCTAACCTGCTTTTATGTTAGTTGTAGTGCATACCATGACCTGGATGAATGAGAACCTTCTCAAGCAAGTGGAAAAGGAATTGCACTAAATGCCTTCTTATAGGTTCTCCAAATAACCAGAGGTTGGAATGAGAATCTTCCATCAATGCCTGAGAGGCAGCCAATCACGAACACGGCTGCTGGCAGTTCAGAATGCCGGAGGAGAGAGGGAAGATAAGTAAAGATCGGGGGAGTTTCTGAGAATAATAATAAAGCGGTTGGGGCTGGGGGAGGAAGCCCTACAACATATGAAAAGGGTTTGTAGCTAGGGGGAGGGAGATGAAAACGGGAGAGGGAGGGAGAGGAAGGGGGAGGGAGGGTTGCTCAGAGCATGCCACAAACCTCTCAGAGGCGGAAACAATTTCCCCCTCTGCTAGGCTCCTGGTGGATAGTTTTCTGGACTTTGGAGGGGCATTGCAGGGCAACCAATTGGAGCTGGGATGTAATGTAAGGATTTTTTAGTGGGTTAAATTATAATTTTGTTGGTGGACATGCTCTTTAAGGATTTGCACTAGTTTTAAAAAAAAATTGTTCTGTTTGGTTTTTCTTTTAAGAATTATTTTAAATAAGTATTATTTGCATTTTTAATACCACAATGCCCTGCTGTACAATTACATACTGTCCCCTAACTATTATGAGTGTTAAGGAGATATGGCAGTTAAAGTAGAGAGAGGCAAATAATGCTGCATACTTAGGCAGATTTACGAGCGGCCGCAGCTCTTTCTGCATTAGTATTTATACATAGGGGTGGGATCAGCCTGTGGCCTCTGGAAAATGTTTCCTAGATTCCTGTGCAATGTGAACACTTTTTAAAATTTCCATTAACCTTTCAAATAAATCAAATAAATCATAAACTTGAATTAGTCATAGACTCCCAAAGGCTTTGTTGCAAATTTTAGAGCTTGTGGTTGTTATGTCTGTTCTGCTACAATGAAAATGTAAAGGGGTTTGGCATCTGACCAGGAATAGGGTGGGTTCCCTGGCCAATCATTACGCAAAGATTGATGTGTTTATTCCTTTTGCTTTTCCCAGGTTTATCAATAAGAAACTAATTGAATCGCATGTTCACCCTTACAAACTTTAGAGTGAAAACTCCAAACTCAATGCAATATTTTCCTTTCTCCTTTACATATATCTTACATTGTCAAAGCCTCACTGCTCTCTTCCACCTCCTATATGGATTTAAAGGGGACTGTGGTCTCCAAATAAGTTGATTTTAAATGAAAGGCCAGGTTCCTACCATTAAAATTAACCATCAACCACCTCTCTACGTGCTGCACAGTCCAAGATATGAAGAAATTACTGATCAGAAAGTAAGGGGGTGGGAGGTTCTCATTCTGCGGTCACAATACTACTTACTCCTTCTAATCTGCGATTGGCACATGCTCAGTGCAGGAGAAAGCAAAAGAAACCAATGAAGAGATTGAGTTACAGTGACTTAAGGAGGCAAGGGAGGGGCCAGTGGGGGTTTCTAGGTGACTGCAAGGGGAGGGGCCATTAGAGCCCACAAGTAGGAGAAGACAAAGGGAAGACGGATTGTCACATGGTTTCAGAGCAGGAAATGCAGGGGATCTGGTGATGCTGCTACCATATCACACATAAAAATCTAAAAATCTTAAAAACTATGTAAAAAAAATAACTGCAAAAATACATAGGAAAGCAATTCCTGACAATTTTCCTAAAGTCCTTTTTTGGACCACAGTCCCCTTTAAGAGTTCTAGCTGAGCTCACAAAGCCATAAATCAGCTAGCTCCGGCAGCCATCATAGGTTATTTGCCTAGACTGATGGCTACCACCCAGAAGAGCCAGAAAGCATAATGAGGGAACAGAGCACTGGACAACATAAAAGGATTAGAAGGGAACTCGAGTGTTTGTAGACTCATTTAATCAATCACACACACAATCACATGTTTTGTTCCTTGAAATGTGGTGTGTATGATTGATTAAAGAAGTCTAAAAAACACTTGAGTGGTGTATGCTTCTAATCCTTTTATGTTGTGCTATACATTGATCCTGGGTAGAGGATCAGGATTTTAACTTTGAATAAAGAAATGGAATATTATTTGCAAACAATTGCTTATGATGACAAGAACATTACAGGGAATTTATAAGATACTGAGACTAAAATTCCATCCTTCCTAAGAATCCGCATATTTGGTCTGGATAAGAGGTAATGGATTCTTTGGCAATACTGAGCCAAAAGCCACTCTCTATATATTGTGAATAGGGTGAACCCATTTCGAAGTGCATCAATTGTAGCGGCTGATCACCACTGCATCTGCCATTAAGTTGCTCTTAAAGGGAATGTACAATGCCAAAATGGCTTAGAAGTAACTTTCCAGAGTGCGCTATCCTGTGTACTTTTGCCATATACTTTTTTTTTTTTGGAAGTTATCAAGATATTTAGATTTTTGTGTTTCTTATGGGTGCAGCCATTGATTCCTTTCCTCCTGTAGTGGGCAGGGTGCTTTTGGTCTGTGGAGATATGCCCACCAATCAGAAGGGTTTTGCATAAAGGTTAAACTAGCCCTTGCTCTATTTAAATTAATCAATAAAATTTTATATTAACCCTTTCCTTTCTTCTATAGTCATCAGAACTATATGATCTGATACTGTTGTGCGCATGTTGATGTTAGATTGAATCAGCTTATCAATGGTGTATGTGTGTGTGTGTGTGTGTATGTGTGTATATATATATATATATATATATATATATATATATATATATAATTACATCACCAGCATCCAGGGGAACCAAATAGGATAATCCTGCTGGAGGTGTGAGAGTAGACCCAGGCAATCCTGCCACACTGTGTGGTTCAAACTAAATGCTATGCTATGTTCATGCTTATTTGTATTCACCACGGCAAGTGCCACATTTATAGCTGCTTATGTTTCAACTTGGGAGCACAGGGTACTAATTAGCTTTATAGATTAAGGTGAGGGGTTAAAGGTGCTAAAAGCTCCCCACAGAGTATAAAATGAAATAGAGCCTTCTTATAACAGAAAGTACTTCAGTCTCATGTTATTATAATAGCATTACCCTAATAATCTAACCTATAAAAAAATATTTCTCAATTGTTTTATCCTTTATATACTCTTTCATAGATATCTAATTTAAAAACTTGCTTCAGAGCATTTTTTAATAACTGATAACTGCTTTTTATTTCAGAATTTAATCCTAGGTATACCTGCCTGGCTTTACCATTAAGCAAAAGGTTAAGGACTTGCAAGGGAGCACCTTCATCCCAAACATTAAAGTAGACTTTTTCTGTAGAGTAGGGCTCCCTCACCCACCCCCCAACCTCCATAGTTATTTGCAGCAAAACTCTCACGATCACTAATTACTTTGCCTCTTTAGCCCGGTGATCTGACATGGTCCTCTGCTTGCATGAAACTGCAAGCTGGGGGCCAGACCGGCAGCCGCATCCATGATTGGCTGAGAGCCAGCCAATCACAGATGCGGTTTACGGCTGTACAGAATGCCGGGGGAAACAGGCAAAGTAAGTATAGATCGGCTATGTTTTGCTGGTAAATAACTATAGCAGTTGGGGTGGGTGAGGGAGCCCTACAGTACAGAAATTGGATTTGGAGCTAGGGGGAGGGAAAGAGAAACGGGAGGTAGAGGGAGGGGGGAGGGCTGCACTGAGCATGTCCAAATTCTCCCAGAGGAGAGACAGGAGGCAGAGTCCTATAATGGACTTTGGAGGGACATTGCAGGGCAGCCATTTGGAGCAGGGATGTAAGGTAAGGATTTTATTACACTACACAGTGGGGCCAGTAGTGGGTTAAAATGTAATTTTGGGGATGGACATGCCCTTTAATAGTGGCTGCCAATTCAAATTTTTCTAGCCAATCAATCCATTCCCTAGTTACCCAATCAAATGGATCAGGTTTAAAAATAGGTTTGGCAATTGGGCCTGGTAGAGCTACTGAGTCTAATTGGGGAATTTCATCTGCAGGTACAAGAACAGGAGGATTTAAATCAATACTTTCAGTAGCAGCCTCCATAGCTTAATACAGAGAACAAATATACAAAGAAAACAGGGAGAATAAATGGTATTACCAGCACCGCTGCCACCAATTTGTACCAGATCACTGCTTTATGGAAGGATTATGGGTAGCATGGCACACAGTGGGTTACTCTGGTGGTGTGGCACAAAGCAGACAGTGCACTTTCTTTAAATAATATAAACCAGTTTTAATTACATTTAACAGTAAGTATTGCAATGATTGAATAACAAAACAAACAGTTTCCCCACATACGTAACATGTGCAGTAATGGAGTAGTCCCTGCCTATGGTGCACCACTTTGAATGACCAGGCCTGTATATTGTGTGTCCTTTTAAGTTTATGTACACTTATCTGTTACCTCAGAGTTTCTGTCCAATGATCTGTCCTCCCAACAGATGGTAACAGGATCTTATACACAGGCTGGGGACATGCCATACAAGGCTGGGGACACGCCATACAAGGCTGGGGACACGCCATTTTAAAAGCATAAAATTAGCTTTCCTAAAGTTAAAAGTTTTTGTTAACCCAGTGCACTTTAGTTTTCTACAACCTATATTAAATGACACTATATCATGGTCACTATTCCCTAAGCTTCCCATTACCTTCATCTCCAAAATGAGCTCTGGGTTATTAGATATCACCAGATCCAACAACGCATTCTTTCTAGTAGGAACTTCTACCATCTGTGAAAGAAAATGCTCATATAGGAAATTTAAGAACTTTATACCTTTTGAGGTGCTGGCAGTTCCATTACTCCAATCTATTTCAGGGTAGTTAAAATCCCCCATAACCAGAACATGCCCCATACCAGCAGCCTTCGCCAACTGCATATGGAGATTCATTTCCACCTCTTCCCCGGCATTTGGCGGCTTATAACACACTCCAACAATTAATTTACCTACCTTCTTGCTTCCTGTACACAGTTCCACCCATAATGTTTCTGCCGCATCGTTTGCTCCCCCATCTATTCCATCTTTTAAATTTGGCTTCAATTCCTGTTTAACATACATACATACTCCTCCTCCTTTCTTATTAACTCGGTCATGTCTAAATAAGGAGTACCCTTCAATATTTACTGTCCAGTCGTGTGAATCATTTAGCCATGATTCTGCTACACCAATTACATCATACCTTTCCTTTAACGCTATTATTTCAAGTTCGCCGGTTTTTCCAGCCAGACTCCTTGCATTTGTAAACATACATTTTAGATTATCAATTGATTTACTTCCATACATGGTCGTACATGCCTCCTTATCCTCTATGCTCCCCCCTCCTCCTTCTCCTCCCTCCGTTGTGTTACTTGCCCCGAGATCCCTAACTTCTCTATCTACCCCTGTGTAGTTAAACGTTCCCTCCCCCCCATACCTAGTTTAAAATCTCCTCCAACCCCCTAGCCATCTTCTCCCCCAAAACAGTTGCACCATCACCATTGAGGTGCAATCCGTCACTACTAAAGAGCCTGTAGCCAACAGAAAAGTCAGCCCAGTTCTCTAAAAACCCAAACCCCATCTCCTTACACCACTCTCTTAGCCACGCATTTATACTCCTGAGCTCCCGTTGCCTCCCTAGCGTAGCACGTGGCTGCGGTAGTATTTCTGAAATCACTACCCTGGAGGTCCTTGCTTTTAACTTGGCCCCTAATTCTCGGAAATCATTTTTAAGGACCTCACCTCCACATTGATCCTGGGTAGAGGATCAGGATTTTAACTTTGAATAAAGAAATGGAATATTATTTACAAACAATTGCTTATGATGACAAGAACATTACAGGGAATTTAAAGATCCGGAGACTAAAATTCCATCCTTCCTAAGAATCCGCATATTTGGTCTGGATAGAGGTAAGGATTCTTTGGCAATACTGAGCCAAAAGCCACTCTCTATATATTGTGAATAGGGTGAACCCATTTCGAAGAGTGCATCAATTGTAGCGGCTGATCACCACTGCATCTGCCATTAAGTTGCTCTTAAAGGGAATGTACAATGCCAAAATGGCTTAGAAGTAACTTTCCAGAGTGCGCTATCCTGTGTACTTTTGCCATATACTTTTTTTTTTTTGGAAGTTATCAGATATTTAGATTTTGTGTTTCTTATGGGTGCAGCCATTGATTTCCTTCCTGTAGGGGCAGGGTGCTTTTGGTCGTGGAGATATGCCCACCAATCAGAAGGGTTTTGCATAAAGGTTAAACTAGCCCTTGCTCTATTTAAATTAATCAATAAAATTTATATATAACCTTTCCTTTCTTCTATAGTCATCAGAACTATATGATCTGATACTGTTTTGTGGCATGTGATGTAGATTGAATCAGCTTATCAATGGTGTATGGTGTGTGGTGTGTGTGTTATGTGTGTATAATATATATATATAATATATATAGTTATATATATATATAATATATAATAATCACCAGCATCCAGGGGAACCAAATAGGATAATCCTGGAGGTGTGAGGTAGACCCAGGCAATCCTGCCACACGCGTGGTTCAAACTAAATGCTATGCTATGTTCATGCTTATTTTATTCACCACGGCAAGTGCCACATTTATAGCTGCTTATGTTTCAACTTGGGAGCACAGGGTACTAATTAGCTTTATAGATTAAGGTGGAGGGGTTAAAGGTGCTAAAAGCTCCCCACAGAGGATAAAATGAAATAGAGCCTTCTTTAACAGAAAGTACTTCAGGCTCAGTTATTATAATAGCATTACCCTAATAATTAACCTAATAAAAAAATATTTCTCAAGTGTTATCCTTTAATACTCTTCATAGATATCTAATTTAAAAACTTGCTTCAGAGCATTTTTTAATAACTGATACTGCTTTTATTTCAGAATTAATCCTAGGTATACCTGCCTGGCTTTCCATTAAGCAAAAGGTAAGGACTGCAAGGGAGCACCTTCACCCAAACATTAAAGCCTAGTACTTTTTCTGTAGAGTAGGGCTCCCTCACCACACCCCAACCTCCATAGTTATTTGCAGCAAAACTCTCCGATCACTAATTACTTTGCCTCTTTAGCCCGGTGATCTGACATGGTCCTCTGCTTGCATGAAACTGCAAGCTGGGGGCCAGACCGGCAGCCGCATCCATGATTGGCTGAGAGCCAGCCAATCACAGATGGGTTTACGGGTGTACAGAATGCCGGGGGAAACAGGCAAAGTAAGTATAGACGGCTATGTTTGCTGGTAAAATAACTATAGCAGTTGGGGTGGGTGAGGGAGCCCTACAGTACAAGAAATTGGATTTGGAGCTAGGGGGAGGGGAAAGAGAAACGGGAGGTAGAGGGAGGGGGGGAGGGCTGCACTGAGATAGTCCAAATTCTCCCAGAGGAGAGACAGGAGGGCAGAGTCCTATAATGGACTTTGGAGGGACATTGCAGGGCAGCCATTTGGAGCAGGGATGTAAGGGAAGGATTTTATTCACATACACAGTGGGGCCAGTAGTGGTTAAAATGTAATTTTGGGGATGGACATGCCCTTTATAGTGGCTGCCAATTCAAATTTTTCTAGCCAATCAATCCATTCCCTAGTTACCCAATCAAATGGATCAGGTTTAAAAATAGGTTTGGCAATGGGCCGGTAGAGCTACTGAGTCTAATTGGGGAATTTCATCTGCAGGTACAAGAACAGGAGGATTTAAATCAATACTTTCAGTAGCAGCCTCCATAGCTTAATACAGAGAACAAATATACAAAGAAAACAGGGAGAATAAATGGTATTACCAGCACCGCTGCCACCAATTTGTACCAGATCACTGCTTATGGAAGGATTATGGGTAGCATGGCACACAGTGGGTTACTCTGGTGGTGTGGCACAAAGCAGACAGTGCACTTTCTTTTAATAATATAAAACCGTTTTAATTACATTAACAGTAAGTATTGCAATGATGAATAACAAAACAAACAGTTTCCCCACATACGTAACATGTGCATAGTAATGGAGTAGCCCTGCCTATGGTGCACACTTGAATGACCAGGCCTGTATATGTGTGTCCTTTTAAGTTTATGACACTTATCTGTTACCTCAGAGTTTCTGTCCAATGATCTGTCCTCCCAACAGATGGTAAAAGGATCTTATACACAGGCTGGGGACACGCCATACAAGGCTGGGGACACGCCATACAAGGCTGGGGACACTAGTACCGTGTATCAGTCGTTCGGACAGAAATATTGCATGGTGTGGGCAGCCGCTGTGTCCAGTCTGCCCAACCGTGCTCGGATATGTGAACTGGACAAACGCGCCTGTTGGTAAATTACGGGCGATCAGTTCCCTATGGTGCCGCATGATTAGTCGCTGACACTATTCTGTGACGCGCAGTGAATTGTTCTGGCTAAGTGCTAGCTAGTAGCGAACGCTCGTTTGGAACAGAACATTTGTATGTGTGTCCCCAGCCTAAGGCATTATGAAAGATTCTAACTCCACCCACTAGTTATTTGGGGGACCCATAGATAGACATTCTGTACAATTCCTTCCTTGGCTATAGTCATTATTAATAACTTTATTAATTCATCAACTTGAAATAGGATTTTGTTTCTTAACAACTTTGGCCAATACTACTGCAGATGCCATTGGACTATTCCTCCCAGTATTCCCCTAAATACTCTCCCACCACTAGAGGAAATCATAATGGATTGTGGGAGTAGCTAAAAAAAAATCTTATTTTACATTTGTAAGAGACCCGTTAAATTGCACAACCTTCTCTATGCTCATGTTCACACAGACACCTTCCAGGCATCTGTAAACCATTGAAATTAACATTTTATACGGGACCAAGTAAGTTAGGGAGAGTTTTTACCACAGCTCCCTTACTTATCATGCAAATAAGGGAGGGAGAGACTTGTGGTTAAAAATTGGAGGGCTTGACTCCACTGCACATGTCTGAAAACTCTGAGCGGAACACTTAGAGGCAGATACGGATTACACCAGGAAATGGCTCCTACTCCACTTTCTGGGACTTTGAACAGTGGCTCTCTGTAAACCACTATGTAATATATTTTGTATAGGTGGGTTAGAGCTTTTCTGTGTCAAGTTGCTGTGCAGGACAGAATCATCCCAAGTCTAGGTCATCCAAAGTTTAACAAGGGAGTTCAACGAGGAGATCAACAACACGGAATTATAAGGAGCTGAGGATCCAATTTCAACTAAGTCTTAATATCTGCCTAATCCGATTGAATCATTATGTAGATAATGTGGCTGGGTCTCACTGTTTGCTGCACCGTGTTCCCTAAATTGTATTTGTATTCCACCCCTCCTCACCAATCTCCCAACTCTGTTTATATCTCTCCATCCCTTCTCTCTACCCCCTCCTACTGCTCCCATTCGCTATATCAGCTCCTTGCTAGCATTGCTCTTCCTTCTGGTTCAAATACAAAAAAGAAAAACACTTACAAATCCTCCTCCCACCTTCTGTCTCTGTTCATCCTCCTACTTCTGTCTGCTGGTGATGTGTCCCCAAATCCTGGGCCATGTAATTTCTCTGTCTGCCACCGTCCACGCCCTGTCTTACCTTCTCTCGCCCCCTGTCATGGTTCAATTCCCTCCAACCTTCTATCTATTCCTCTGATTCCACCATCTTGTCTGCCTTTCTCTTGTGCTCTGCTTAATATTCTCTCGCTGGTTAACAAATCTACCGTCATTCATGATCTCTTCTGCTCTTATTATTTTCAACTTCTTGCCCTTACTGACCTGGCTTTCCCAACATGACTCTGCTATCGAGGCCTCCCTTGCTCATGGTTGGCTCAGCTTATCCCATTCGCCTCACTCCTCCGGTCATGGTGTGGGTGTTGGCCTTTTACTTTCCCCCTCCTGTCGATTTACTAACATTACCTCCCCACCTGACCTTTCATTCACATCTTTTGAGGCTCATTCAATTCAGCTCTCACACCCCTTGTCCCTACGAGTAGCTGTGGTGTACAGACCGCCGTCTACAACGTCTCCGTCTGAATTCCTCTCCGACTTTCTTCCTCTCTGCTGACTGTCCTGCTCTGATTCTGGCCATCTCGCTTCCTACACTTAACCTCCATGTTCTATCTTCAACAATGGACCAACGCTAGTACTCATAAGGATGGCCACTTCCTTAATACTGTCCGTAATACTAGATCCGTAGATCTCCCGACACTCGCCTCATCCCTGCCCTCTAGTCTCTCCTCCCTCTTGACAGTTGATGACACAGACTCGCTTGCTAATTGCTATAATTCTATCCTGACTAACACGATAGACTCTTTTGCCCCCTTGCATTCCCGCAGTCAAGGAACCTCTAATCCTCATCCGTGGCTCAACCCCACTTCAAATTTTATTCGTAGGTGCGCATGTGCTGCTGAACGTGCATGGAGAAAGTCCCGTACAAAGGATGACTTTCTCCATTACAAGTTCATGCTGCAATGTCTCAGCTCTGGGCTCCTGATGGCAAAACAGAACTATTACCGGAAACGTATAAATAACAACAAATCGAACCCACGTAGCCTGTTCTCCATCTTCAACTCCATTCTGTGCCCCTCTCCCCCTGACCCTCTCCTTTCTCCGCACTCTCCTCAGGACTTTGCGCATTACTTTCAGCATAAAGTGGAGTCCATCCATGTGCGGATCTCTACTCCTTGGGATGACTCTCAGATTATGTTGCCCTCCCCCCCCGTCAGCTATTCTAAGTCTCTCGTCTGCTTCTATCATGT
The DNA here is from genome assembly GCA_019447015.1 of Hymenochirus boettgeri. NCBI lineage: Eukaryota > Metazoa > Chordata > Amphibia > Anura > Pipidae > Hymenochirus > Hymenochirus boettgeri. The sequence goes on from CM033473.1 coordinate 296,280,954, forward strand.
CCGCTCATGACCTGTCCTTTTGGTCCAATGCCCTCTGTATTACTGAAGCACTGTAATCATGTGCTTACCCCTATACTCGCCCACATATTCAATGCCTCCCTTACATTTAGAATTTCCCCTTCCGTCTTTAAGCATGCCCATACTAAAAAATCCCTCGCTGGATCCCTCTTGGTCTCTCTCTTACTGATAGCCTCTAAACTGCTAGAACGTTTAGTCTTCTCCCGTATCGCTAACTACCTTCATGCACATAACCTATTGGATCCTTTGCAATCTGGATTCTGTCCTGCACATTCCACCGAGACGGCTCTGTGTAAGGTTATAAATGATCTGCAGGTTACAAAGGCCAATGGTCACTTTTCTATTCTTATCCTCCCCAACCTCTCCTCTACTTTCCACACAGTCGATCATTCCCTCCTTATGCAGATACTTCACTCTTTGGGCATTCGGAATGAAGTGGCATCCTGGTTTCCATTCTATCTCTCTGACAGAACTTACTCTGCATCTTATGCTAGCAATACCTCTTCTCTGGTTCCTCTTGGTGTGGGGGTCCCGCAGGGGTGTGTTCTTAGACCCTTATTGTTCTCCCTCTACACTATTTCCTTGGGAGATGTTATTACCTCCTTTGGCTTCAAATATCATTTATATGCAGATGATACACAAATCTACTTGTCCACCGTTATGCTAACTCCTGACATCCAATCACGTGTCTCCGACTGCCTCCTTGCCATCTCCTCCTGGATGTCCCAACGCTCCCTCTAATTAAATCTTTCTAAAACTGAACTGATAATTTTTCCACCTAAACCTGGTCCTGTCCCATCTTTCCCCATCTCTGTTGAGAAAACCCCCATTTCCCCTATCCAATCTGCTTGCTGCCTAGGGGTAATTATAGACTCCTCTCTCTCCTTTTCTAACCACTAGTATTGCAACCTACTACTTACTGGTCTTCCTGCTTCCCACCTCTCTCCCCTTCAGTCCATACTTAACTCTGCCGCATGTATTGTTTTGCTCTCTAATAAACCGGATCCCAAATCTCCTATGTACCGGACAATAACCTGGTTCCCCGTTAAACAGCACATTGTATACAAAATCCTTCTCCTAACATTTAAATCCCTTCGCTCTGCCGCTCCTCCTTATATTTCCTCTCTAGTCTCCCCATATGTTCCTGCCTGTACCCTCCGCTCTTCACAGAACCAGCTCCTGTACAGACCCCCCACTCGTACTGCTTCCTCTCGCCTCAAACCTTTCTATCTTGTGGCTCCCATCCTCTGGAATTCTATTCCCCTCTCTCTATGTCAAACCTCAATTAGCAGGTTTAAATCTACCCTTATATCCTACCTATCTGGTAACGAGCACAGTATATGGTATCTATATATCTATATATGATAAATCTACCCTTACATCCTACCTATCTGGTAACCAGCACAGTATATGGTATTTATATATCTATATATGATAAATCTACCCTTACATCCTACCTATCTGGTAACCAGCACAGTATATGGTATCTATATATCTATATATGATAAATCTACCCTTACATCCTACCAATCTGGTATCCAGCACAGTATATGATATCTATATATCTATATATGATAAATCTACCCTTACATCCTACCTATCTGGTAACCAGCACAGTATATGTATCTATATATCTATTATGATAAATCTATCTTTACATCTACCATACGGTAACCAGCACAGTATATGGTATCATAATCTATATATGATAAAATTATCCTTACATCCTAACCTATCGTAACCAGCAAAGTATGATATTCTATATATCTATATACGATAAATCTATCCTTACATCCTACCTATCTAGTAACCAGCACAGTATATGGTATCATATACTATATAGATAAATCTACCCTTACATCCTACCTATCGGGAACCAGCCACAGTATATGGATCATTATCTATATGATAAATCTACCCCTTACATCTACCTACAGCCGGTAATCAGCACAGTATATGGTATCTATGTATCTATGTATGATAAATACCTTACATCCTACCCATCTGGGAACCAGCACAGGATAGATGGTATCTAATATATCTAAAAGACAAATCTACCCTACACTACACTGTGAACCAGCACAGTATATGGTATCTATTATCATATGATAAATCTACCCTTACATCCTACCTATCGGTAACCAGCAAGTAATGGATCTATATATCTATATATGATAAATCTACCTTACACCTACCTATCGGTACCAGCACAGTAATATATCTATATATCTATATATGATAATCTATCCTTACATCCCTATATAGTAACCACGACAGATGTGATATCTATATGATAAATCTAGCCTTACACCCTACCTATCTGGTAACCAGCACAGCATATGATATCTATATATAAATCTTCCTTACATCCTACTATCGGTACAGCACAGTATATGATATCTATATATTATATATGATAAATCTACTCCTTAGATCCTACCTGTCTGTACAACACAGTATATGGTATCTATATATCTATATATGATAAATCTACCCTTACATCCTACCTATCCAGTAACCAGCACAGTATATGATATCTATATATCTATATATGATAAATCTACCTTTACATCCTACCTATCTCCACACCCCTTGTCCCTACGAGTAGCTGTGGTGTACAGACCGCCGTCTACAATGTCTCCGTCTGAATTCCTCTCCGACTTTCTTCCTCTCTGCTGACTGTCCTGCTCTGATTCTGGCCATCTCGCTTCCTACACTTAACCTCCATGTTCTATCTTCAGCAATGGACCAACGCTAGTACTCATAAGGATGGCCACTTCCTTAATACTGTCCGTAATACTAGATCCGTAGATCTCCCGGCACTCGCCTCATCCCTGTTCCCTAGTCTCTCCTCCCTCTTGACAGTTGATGACCCAGACTCGCTTGCTAATTGCTATAATTCTATCCTGACTAACACGATAGACTCTTTTGCCCCCTTGCATTCCCGCAGTCAAGGAACCTCTAATCCTCATCTGTGGCTCAACCCCACTTCAAATTTTATTCGTAGGTGCGCATGTGCTGCTGAACGTGCATGGAGAAAGTCCCGTACAAAGGATGACTTTCTCCATTACAAGTTCATGCTGCAATGTCTCAGCTCTGGGCTCCTGATGGCAAAACAGAACTATTACCGGAAACGTATAAATAACAACAAATCGAACCCACATCGCGTGTTCTCTATCTTCAACTCCATTCTGTGCCCCTCTCCCCCTGACCCTCTCCTTTCTCCACACTCTCCCCAGGACTTTGCGCATTACTTTCAGCATAAAGTGGAGTCCATCCATGTGCAGATCTCTACTCCTTGGGATGACTCTCAGATTATGTTGCCCTCTCCCCCGTCAGCTATTCTAAGTCTCTCGTCTGCTTCTATCATGTCCGCTCATGACCTGTCCTCTTGATCCGATGCCCTCTGTATTACTGAAGCACTGTAATCATGTGCTTACCCCTATACTCGCCCACATATTCAATGCCTCCCTTACATTTAGAATTTTCCCTTCCATCTTTAAGCATGCCCATACTAACAAAATCCCTCGCTGGATCCCTCTTATTTAGCCAATTACCGCCCGGTCTCTCTCTTACCGATAGCCTCTAAACTGCTAGACTGATTAGTCTTCTCCCGTATCGCTAACTACCTTCATGCTCATAACCTATTGGATCCTTTGCAATCTGGATTCCGTCCTGCACATTCCACCGAGATGGTTCTGTGTAAGGTTATAAATGATCTGCAGGTTGCAAAGCCGAATGGTAACTTTTCTATTCTTATCCTCCTTGACCTCTCCTCTACTTTTGACACAGTTGATCATTCCCTCCTCATGCAGATACTTCACTCTTTGGGCATTCGGAATGAAGTGGCATCCTGGTTTCCATTCTATCTCTCTGACAGAACTTACTCTGCATCTTATGCTAGCAATACCTCTTCTCAGGTTCCTCTTGGTGTGGGGTTCCCGCAGGGGTCTGTACTTGGACTCTTATTGTTCTTCCACTACACTATTTCCTTGGGAGATGTTACCTCCTTTGGCTTCAAATATCATTTATATGCAGATGATACACAAATCTACTTGTCCACCGTTACGCTAACTCCTGACATCCAATCACGTGTCTCTGACTGCCTCCTTGCCATCTCCTCCTGGATGTCCCAACGCTACCTCTAATTAAATCTTTCTAAAACTGAACTGATAATTTTTCCACCTAAACCTGGTCCTGTCCCATCTTTCCCCATCTCTGTTGAGAAAAACCCCATTTCCCCTATCCAATCTGCTTGCTGCCTAGGGGTAATTATTGACTCCTCTCTCTCCTTTTCTAACCACTAGTATTGCAACCTACTACTTTCTGGTCTTCCTGCTTCCCACCTCTCTCCCCTTCAGTCTATACTTAACTCTGCCGCATGTATTGTTTTGCTCTCTAATAAACCGGATCCCAAATCTCCTCTGTACCGGACAATAACCTGGTTCCCCGTTAAACAACGCATTATATACAAAATCTTTCTCCTAACATTTAAATCCCTTCGCTCTGCCGCTCCTCCTTATATTTCCTCTCTAGTCTCCCCATATGTTCCTGCCTGTACCCTCCGCTCTTCACAGAACCAGCTCCTGTACAGACCCCACTCATACTGCTTCCTCTCGCCTCAAACCTTTCTATCTTGTGGCTCCCATCCTCTGGAATTCTATTCCCCTCTCTCAACGTCAAACCTCAATTAGCAGGTTTAAATCTACCCTTATATCCTACCTATCTGGTAACGAGCATAGTATATGATATCTATATATCTATATATGATAAATCTAGCCTTACATCCTACCTATCTGGTAACCAGCACAGTATATGGTACCTATATATGATAAATCTACCCTTACATCCTACCTATCTGGTAACCAGCACAGTATATGGTATCTATATATGATAAATCTAGCCTTACATCCTACCTATCTGGTGATATCTATATATCTATATATGATAAATCTACCCTTACATCCTACCTATCTGGTAACCAGAACAGCATATGATATCTATATATCTATATACGATAAATCTATCCTTACATCCTACCTATCTGGTAACCAGCACAGTATGTGATATCTATATATGATAAATCTAGCCTTACACCCTACCTATCTGGTAACCAGCACAGCATATGATATCTATATATGATAAATCTATCCTTACATCCTACCTATCCGGTAACCAGCACAGTATATGATATCTATATATCTATATTTGATAAATCTACCCTTAGATCCTACCTATCTGGTAACCAGCACAGTATTTGATAGTTTTATTTGCACTGCATACGTCTCACTCCAGCACTTATACCCATTCTATTGTATCTGTGTGTTACCCACCTAACTAGATTGTAAGCTCTATGGGGCAGGGACCTCATTACCTATTGTGGCACTTCTATTTATATAATGTATATATTTATGTACTGAACTATCTATGTATTTATCCCCCTTGTATGACTTTATTGTATTTTATACTGTACAGCGCTGCGTCCCCAAGTGGCACTATATAAATAAACATATACATACTTGCAATATATTTGTATTGTACCATACCTGTTATGTTGGATATCTCTCCATCCGCACATTGTACACAGTGATAACAGCAAGCTGGCTGTCCTTCTATTTTAAGTTTCCTGAATCCTGGTTTACATGGATCATTACATAGGGATTCTGGGAGCTGTGGGGTTAAATGTACAGTACACACTCATTTCTTGTCTCACACTATAATGAGCATGGAAATGCTTGAGCAAATAATTGATAACTGTAATAACCAGGTGTGATTTTTCCATTTGATAATGTTATAATAACATATAACAGTTACATATAAGTTTTCCCACAGTGACTGGTAAATATATTTTTGCCTACAGCGTGATTAGTATATAAAAGTTTGCCCACAGTGACTTGTACATACAAGTTTGCCAACAGTGTCTGGTACATACCAGTTTGCCCACAGCGTGATTAATACAAACAAGTTCGCCCAAAGTGTCTGGTACATACAAGTTTGCCCACTGTGACTGGTACATACACAGTGACTGGTATATAAAGGTTTGATCTTACTGTGCCAGGACACCCAGATACTGCAGGACTTTTAAGGCATGCATGTGATTGGGGCACTCATTTTTTTCTTTTTTTTGTCTCACAGCTGCCCTTAGAGTTAGGCCCCCAGCAGGCCCCATGCACCTTTGTTGCCTTGTGGGTAATCAGCTCTGCTGGGAAGGGCTAATTTATAATATGCCGTGAAGATTTGGAATTCCAAATATAAAAGGGACATCTTGGAAATGGAGTTAAGAGAAGTGCAACTTAATGGAGGGGCTTGACTATGCAGGCAGATTAGACAAGTTAGGGGTGTTTACACTGGAGAAGTGATGTTTGCGTGGGGATATGATAACTTACAAATATATTAATGGGCCATACAATAAACTCTTTGGTGCATTGTTCACTAGTTTTAGAGTGAGCATAGTGACCCTTTAATAAGATTTTTTTTCCCCCAAGACAGTTACAGTAACTATAGAATGATCCCTCCTTTGGATCCTCGAGAAAATATAGATATAGATCAGGCCTCTCAAAGTCTATAAGCTAAGAAGTCCCAAATGAGTGCTGGAGTAGAACCATCCCAAGTATCAAATCTAATACTGATGCAACAGTACTTAGCCTTCCCCATTATCAAAATGCCTCCATGGCAAAAAAGCCTTGTGTCCTCATGGTTAGAATGGAGTGATGAGGCCAACATAATAAAATGGTAGAAAAAGATATTAACTTGAGTAGCCGATACTGTCCTGTTCCCTTGTAATCACTGTAGACTGGATACCCTCTAGCTGGTAGGTTCCTACTTGGCTGTCAATACCTGGTTTTCCAATGATGATGTCACCTCCTATCCTCTGTAACTCTGCTGTTTTAAGGAATGAATAACTGTAAAGAATGTGCAATATTGAATGAAGGATTCACAAATATTAAAAATAGCCCAGTGCATTGCAAGATATAACCATGGCTTTCTCAGACATTTATGAACAAATGTGCCTGCAACTTGTTATGTGATGCATTAGACCTGCCCACTATACACACACCCAATAATTTTACAAAACAGATATACTATTTCTAATTAGTACACAAAGGTAGTCATTCAATGCCTGGACTCACTCGTCCATGCCGTGTCAAACAGATGCTATTCTTTGACCAAGTGGATGTTGGAGATTTGGAAATCTCATGGGGGCTGTACTAAAAATGTGATTACAGTGGAGGAGGAAGGCCAGCCAGATTCAAGCACTAAAGGTAAAGTATGGAAGGCTAGCAGGGCAAACAAATACCTTTATTTAAAGCCATAGCTATCCAGTAAGATCAGGTTAGGACTAATACTTGTAATGGTTCTATCCCAGTACAAATTTTATACCTTTCACCTTATAGACTTTAACAGGAATATAGACTTTGAGCTAGGTACAGTAACTTTATAGATTGTCCAGCCTAGGGTTCAAAAATGTGTAGTTATCTGATTTAACTCTTATTTTATAATGTTTTATATATATTTTATGTTTATGTATATTTCTGTAATATTTTCTGGATAACTTTACCCTTTAATTAAGTTTATAATATACTATATATATATATACTATAAATCATTATTTCCTTTACACAATATATATACTTTACTCATTAGGTTAGGACTGATGCTGGGATACTGCCTTGAAGTGGCGCATCAGCTGACGCAAGTTTGTACAAACTATGTAACTAAACGTATCCATTTTAACTTTAGTGCAGGTAATCACCCTTCGTTGCTTGCATACTTGTTCGTGATATCTAATTAATTTATGCTTATATGTATAGTTGAGTGCTGGAGACTTCTGTATAATGTATTAATTGCCGGTACTCCTTTGCACCGCATCTGAAAGTAATTTAAAATAAGGGTTTGAGCTGCATATTCTTGTATTTGTAGATAATAAAGGGCAATACGGCTAAGCTCGATTTTATATGCTTTGCTCCCTGGGTAAATTTATTCCCCCGCCCCTTTAAGGCAGTCCAGATAAAAAGAAGGTTTAGAAGCTCTGTAAGCTCCCATGATTCCTTGGTATAGGTCATACTAAATAAAGAGAGAAGCAGGTATGGTCTTGTTCCCCCAGGGATTGAACTTTACTCATTAGGTTAGGACTGATGCTGGGATACTGCCTTGAAGTGGCGCATCAGCTGACGCAAGTTTGTACAAACTATGTAACTAAACGTATCCATTTTAACTTTAGTGCAGGTAATCACCCTTCGTTGCTTGCATACTTGTTCGTGATATCTAATTAATTTATGCTTATATGTATAGTTGAGTGCTGGAGACTTCTGTATAATGTATTAATTGCCGGTACTCCTTTGCACCGCATCTGAAAGTAATTTAAAATAAGGGTTTGAGCTGCATATTCTTGTATTTGTATATATATATATATATATATATATATATACACTAAATATTACTATAACTATATTATACCAGGGGTACCAACTTGTGGCATTTTGTTGTAATTGAATATGATTGTGTAGATTCTCATTTATCCAGGTCATGGTATATCTGTTGTATTTAGTTACATCAAATGGACTTAAAGTTTAGTTCTTGAAGACGTTTTTCTAGTCATCCAACTGTCTTTCTCAATTCAGAATTCAGAGATCCAGAACTAAACATCAATTCTGGTTGATCTAAATGAATACAACATATATGACTGTGTGTTCTTACCTAGGTCAACCCTATACGCCCCACCCACCCTTAGCTCTACTTATGACTGTTAATAAAAAATACTGTTAAATCTCCTAAAAGGGTATCTTTACTCTAAAAAAATAAAATTTTCAAAAAGTGTACATTTAGATACAGCAAGATCCCACTGCACCAAAACCTTTTCAGATTTTAAATCTGAGCTGTAGATTCTGAGAAATCCCTATTTGAAAACACAGCATTTACATGGAAAGACCTGTCACTCCAAAAGCAGAAATTATACTATGTGACCCATTAATTTGCCAGTCTGCCAGCACACTTTCTGCAACATTTAAGAGAATCTGCAGAGAATAGAACAAAGGGGAAGGGAGGGGGAGATGTGTAAGCAGATCAGTGTCCATGGTGAGGCTGTGCAGAACTTATAAGTGTCGCAGACACTACAAGGAGGCAGTGAGTAAAGAAGGGTGGGGCAATTAGGAGCACTCACTAAACATTAATAATGACAAACCAAGCACAGATAAATATGTGAGTACCACCATTTTACTGGTCTCAAATTGTAGTTTCCGAAAATGTAAAGCTTCAGTGAGTATATTGACCCTTTAATTTGTTAAGAATATACAATTTAGCTCCAAGAAAAAGCAAGTCTTCTACAGAGTTTTCCATCCAAATGACTTTTTGACAGTTACTAAACCACAAAAATGTTTTTTTATCTTTGCTGTTACCTCTGTATAGTAAGGTCCCCAGAGATCCTCTGTTATATCAATGACTATTTGTTTTCCAGTAGGTTTGGATGTGTCCAATCTCCCAACCTTTCTGTTTTTTTTAGATGTTTTTGTTAAGGTCCATTTCAGTATATCATACCGGGCTATTTGATCTCTATTGTTCCATAAGTTTATCTTGTCCCCTGAAGGTGTTTTGAATTCCAGTCTATTAAGCAGTTTATTAAGCTATAAAGAAAATGTAAATTTTATTTTCTATTTACTTTATAACTCATAATATTTATTCTTAGAATTACAAGATGGTGACCCGTAGTTCCTAAACATGTGATTATGACATTTCCCTCATTGGAGTGTGTGGCCATTAATGTGTTGGCATAACAATTTTACTTAAAAAAAAAAACAAAACTTGAATACTGAATACATTTTTATATATATATATATATATAATAGTGGAAGAGAGGAGCACTCCATGGACTTAAAGCAATTTTATTTTCATCAATGACACAGATTGATGCGTTTCAGCCAACTCGTGGCTGTCGTCAGGATATGCCTTATTGGACACAAGGACAATAAAAAGATAAAACCCCTCCCACTAACACTCCCACACCACCACCCACCTTATAACTTAACCTTATATACAGTGCACAATAAGAAGTAATTACTGTTTGAGGTAAAAACTTAGTCACACGTGTAAGCTGCATAATATACAATTGAATCATTGCACAAGTATCCAATCCTATTATAACATCATTACGCTACAGAACGATACATACTGCTACTCCCGGTAGTCTATAATGGAAATATTTTAAGCAAAAGAATGCTAGAACATTCATTACTGGTACCAAACAGCTTTTATTGCACCCCGTCAGCCGTCGGGAAAGGGAACAGAGAGAATACGCCCATTTTCTATTGCTTTCTGCACTTCCCTCTCCCAGAAACAGAGAAGGGCTGATGTTCACATGACCTCTCTCTTGCTGCAGACAGCTGCTACAGTGTGGATCACTCTGGACCACAGGGGGGAAGCAGTCAGGCCTGTGTCACTCTGAATTATGGTAATAAGCACACGTGCGGACAGAGAGGGATCTGCGTGCCATAAGTTCACCACCACTGAACTAGATGGACATACGTCTTTATTCAGCCACCCATTTTATGTACAGTATGTTACATTAACAAGAGGAATGGAAGAACTTGACAAGTTTGGATTCTTTACATTGGAGAAGCAAAGATTGCATAGATAACACTATATCAATAAATGAATGGGTCATACAGTTGGTATGTTATTGGGGGTTCATTGGGTAATTTTCAAGAGGGGGCAGGACGCTTTCCTAGAAAATTAAATTACTTAAATTAATACATAATGTTATTGTTGGTCCTACAATTCTTAGAGGGGTTTTTTTGGAGTAAAGAAGAAATTTCTCCCTTTAAACTGGGAAGCCGGTTTTCTTTCCATGGATCAACTGTTAGGCAGGTATTATGTAGGGTAAAAAGGTAAGGAAGTGAACTTCCACATTCTTGGGGGATCTTTATCTATATGGATGGGTGTTCTTATTTAACCTCAACTACCCATCTGTCAAAGACGACAGACAGAATATTGCATATTGTCATCTGTCATCTTTAACAGATGTGAGTGCATACAGTCATGAGCATTTTCCCTATGTAAAGTATAAATATATAAAGTATGGAGAGAACGTTAGTGACCGCCATACTCCCTATATAAAGTATATATAAAGTATAGGGAGAACGTTAGTGACCGCCATATTCCCTATATAAAGTATATATAAAGTATAGAGAGAACGTTATGAAAATGTAAGTATGTAGGTACAGGAGCAGCTGATGATAAGGTAGATATTACAGGTACAGGAGCAGCTAATGATAAGGTAAGTAAATAGGTACAGGAGCAGCTGATGATAAGGTAAGTATGCAGGTACAAGAGCTGCCGATGATAAGGTAAGTATGCAGGTACAGGAGCAGGGAAGCAATGGATATCAAGGTCTGGAATGGGGAAAAAAACTACCTGTTCAGGGCACCCGGCAATTAAGGCTTTTCCGGGAGTGACGTTATAACGCACGTACGTTTGGAGCGTGATGCCACCGCTTGCACCGCAGAGCACAGTGGTGGCCCCTCCCGGCCGCCTCCTATTGGCTAAGGAGGCAGACCAGGGAGGGATTTTAACGCAGGCTATTAAATTATTAAATCGTGAGCTATCAATTAGCTCAGCTTTAACTCCAAATTAGCACCGGATGCGTGGTTTACGCAAAAGACACCCGCACATCCGGCGCTAAGAGTTGTAAATGGGATGACACTGCCACACTGCAATACAACTGAACTCTAAGGGGTTAATTTTAACAAACTAATAAAAACCCCAATATTAAAGGACGCTTTTCACTCACCTTTCTTTTCCATGTGTCATGTTTTTTGCAAGAATGAATTTTATGTGAGTGTGGCATCTGAATTTTGATTTCTTGTTTCTGTAGGTGTTATTGTTGTGCAACATACAGTCCTATGTAATAAAGGTTCTTTTTGTAAAAAATGGTGACAATTTTGCCCCAACCAATTAGTTGTTAAATTTCAAATGTTAAAACATCTGATTGGTTAGCACCATTTTTCACAATAAGAACTTTTATTACATAGGCCTGATAGTCACTATTAAAGGGATATTGTAAAATGTCCAAATTTTTGTTTACCATAAAAAATAAATAAATGTGTTATGTTGTACTCTTAACTTCTCTTGTTAAAGGAGAAGTTAATGTGATACACTTTTAAAGGGGAAGTAGATGCGTTAAAGGACAACTCCACCCTCATAATAACATCTTTTAGAAAGATATCTTTTAAAATATGTTGATATATCATACTTTGTCCTATGAATTCATTACTGTATGCCTGCTATGCTTCTGGATGCCTCATGGAAACTGAGCAATTTAGAAACCTGTACTGAGCCTGTACTGAGCCTGAGCATGCTCAGTAGAGACAGATAGGGGATTAACATTCAGTCATTGGCTGTGATGTCAACTGTCAAATCCATAACTGACAGTTGGTAACTGGAAGAACCAGGAAGCAGAAACGGGCAACAGGACATTGTGCAGGATTTCAGGTGAGACTTATATATCTCAAATTTCAAACTATTACCATTTAGGGTTTTGGTGGGTGATTTACCTGTATGTAAGTTTTCATTTTAGGGCTGGACTTGCCCTTTAAAGGGTAAGTTGATATAATATGCGTTAAAGGGTAAGTTGATTGTGATACGTGTTAAAGGGGGAGTTGATGTAATACTTTTTGTTAAGATTTATAACCCAAAAATATTGCATATTTAAAATGACTCATTACAAAATTATAAAGCTGATCTTTCTACTCAGTGTACAAACCATGACCTTCTACTGACCTCCTTTTTATGGTTATCTGGTCAAGAGGGAAGATCTCAAATTATCTACTCTCTATCTCCCTAAGTTAGTAGGAGGGGAAGAAAAGGTGTTTGCACTGTTTACTTTAATGGAATATTTTCATGTTTTTATAATACTGCAAATTGCAAAAAAGACAAGTTATGTATTATTTAAATCATCATGTTCTGGGACATGTCAGGTAAAATGTGATTTAGCCTTTAAGATATCTATAACATTAGAGGACTAAGAATAATCTGTATATTTTTTGTTCTAAATGACTGTCAGGGCATCTTTTTTAGGGTCCCTGGCATTTTTAGGGTTTCGGGGTGGGGAAATGTCCCATTAATAATAACAAAATATGTTTCACCTTTGGTAGATGTTTGTTCTCCATCCAGTGTAAGTTCCGCCATTGTATGTAAATGTATAGCAGTTAAAGCCCTCATGTCATAGAGAATAGGCCAAACTAACATTTTTAATACAGTTTGTGCAAATATTAAGTTTGGCTAATAATCCCTACATGGACCATCCTACATACCGACCCCCCCCCCCCAGGTGTCTAAGGACAAGGGCATTGTCCTTGGCATCATTTAGAAATCCAAATTACGGACTACAATGTCAGCATATGCACATTTTAAGTAGGGTTTTATTTCCTTAAAAACAGAAGTTTGGATTTAAAACAAAATAAATAATTATAAAAATAAAACACATTACAAGGCTTGAGTGCCTTTCAGATTGCTTGTAAAGACAGAGCTATGCCAAAAATATAGAAATGATTCACATGTCTCACATCAGATCTGCCAGCGGCTTATGAAATCTAAGCAAGGTTACTGTGAAGATAAAATGATAAAATTAGTTGAGTCAATATACTGTAGCCGATGAGATCCAATGTTAAGATGAAAAACAGACATAAAATCCCTGGATGTGGGCATGAAAACCTGTGATAAATCATCTGATCCCCAGGAAGTCAAACTGCAAGCTGTTCTTAGCTACCAAAGGCCATTATATCTAAGCTATGCAAATTGTTCAGCATTCCTTCAAGCCACTGTTTTGGATTGGAATCTGTAATCTCTATCTCACTAGCATCCTTAATCATAATATTAGTTTACTGCAGGATTTGGGAAGCATAGTAGTAATAAAACATGAGTCCAATTTTATTTGGTTGGGAAAAAAGAAACCCAAAGCTTACTCTTAAGAATAATTTAATCTTTCTGTATTCAATATAAACATGCATGATTGCCAATAATTTGCCAAGGCTACGCATTTTATATAATCCTAGCTTTTGCAGGATAGTGGATATCCACTGAGAGCATTAGTTAAGGCAACAGCTGGAAACTGGCACTTAGAAGAAAGAGATGGATTTTTTTTTTTTCCTAAATGATTTCGTCAGATCCAGCTGAAGCTTAGTTTCTGTGTGGTTGCCTTGATAAAAATGTAGCATTTGGCTCACAGGTTGAATTGAGAATAAGAGTTTAAAATCTGATTATTAGTTTAAATTCAATAATGGTCACTTAAGACCAACTGCTAACCTAACTGACATTGCAATGTTGTACTCTTGTGGCGGCATTAAGATTTGTACTTAGAATTGTATAATGCTTTGTATTTTATTTAATCGCCCTTCATCATAGTTATGCTACTGCAAGACAGTCTACTTCAAAAAAGGCCCAAAGACAGACCCCAAAGATTCCCCTATAGTTAGCACTCACAGCATCCCTTTTAAATAGTAGACTCAGGAATGCTAAACCTGCATTCTATTTCATTGTGCTTTTAATTGTGACAGACACATACATATTAATAGAAAAGGCACAAAATAAAACACAAAACATTTTATGATATCTATAAAACATAACAAAACCCTAATCACCCTCAAAAATAAATATTAACATCACTAATTAGAATCCATAGCAAGTAGAACAAACTTTGTGTAGATCCTAATGGTCCCATGCTCTGTTAAGTGTCCTAGATGAACTAGTAACAATCCAGATACTTGGTGTAACAATAACAATATAGATTCATATTTCCAGAGTAGACCCTCATAGCTAAGCTGGAAATTGTAATGGTAGCAGTCAATGATGATCCAGTAATCGGCTTATATACCACATTAGGTTCATGTGCCTTACAAAGAAGTTAATATATTCATAAAATTAGGTCTGCCGCATCAGACACCGCTCTATCAACCTTATTTGTACAATCTACACAAAAACAAGTAGGTACGATTGTGTTACTCATGGCTCTTGAAGCCTCCACAGTGGGTTCTGTGTTATTGTGTTACTCACGACTTTCAAGATATCCACGGTGAGAAGCATCATTTAATGCCTCGCAGCTCCACAGAAAAAATATAGCAGGTGCCTCTCTCTGTGACATATTATGCAACTGATACTGTAAAACAGGCGTGCACATCATGACTATCTATTTTAAATATCTATTGTATTATAAAAAAAAAAATTAGGTTCAAGAAAATGATTTCCGTGTCTTAACCACTAAACATGGTGTTTTTTTAATCTCAGTGGTATTCCCTTCTTACAGCTGTGCTAACCAATTAAATGAATATATGTTAGCGCAACTTTAAGAAGGTATTTGACTGGATGGATCGGTGTACAGGAGTTAAGAGTGCATCTGGAGCAAGCTGAACCAATATTGAATGTGTGCCAATTTTTTGTGAACATTTAACACATTATCATATGTACGACAAGCTTCTTTTATTGAATAGTACTGTATATAGCCTGTGGGGAAAGAGCACAATGCACTGTAGGATATTTTGACTCTACATACTACTTTACAAAAGTAGTTCTCTTATTTTGCTCTTCTATGTGAGCTCTTCTAGTAGAACCTTGCTGAGTTTCTGAATTTCTTTATATTAGAATACCCCTTATGTTGTACAGATTGTAAGTAAAGACTGCAAAATGTAATTATTTCACTATGAAAATGATATTCCCTTATAAAACATTTTCTAATCATGTAAGAAACATTTGTTTGTTTTAGGTATCAAAGTTACATTAGAGATATTAGAGGTTGTTTGATAAAAGGCCATTTTTGTTGAGTTAGCTTTTATTTTAGTTACATTAATAATAATGTTAGGGCTTAATGAGATAAGATTTGAAACATGGTCAGCACTTGTACTCTGGTGTTAACAGATACTGTAATAGCAGTCAGACCCCCCCCCCCCAAACTATATATTATTGTGGTTTATTATATACCCCATAAACCACACAAAAAAAAAATCTTTGGATTGACTGGCCACAGCTTTATTTTACATGACATGAATATCCAAATGCAACATCAAGTAAATGATATAAAATAGATAAATGATAAATGTATCCATACATATATCATATAAAATATATCACATATAAAAAATAGCTAACTACTGAACCTTTACTTTTCTTAAATATTTCTTAAGTATTAATGATAACAACTACTGTAGTTAGCTAGCCATATATGTAAATCCTGCCAGTCTGTTAAGAAGGTAAAACCGTTTTAAATCCAGACTGCCAAGCTGCTCACAGCTGACTCAGGGGGAGGAACGAAAACCATGTAGAAGCTGCCTATCTCTATCTCTCCATGCCAAACTTTGGCCACCCATCTTGTGGTTAGACCAGTTAATTAATATATGTACCATAAAGGCTGCACCATCACCAGTTCAAGCAGACTGACAGGGACCTGCCAATGCTGTGGCAACCCATTTACCATTCTGCTGTGACAACCCACTTGCCAGTCTTCGATCTTTTGCATCTGTGCACAGAAAGAAAAAAAGTCACCAACACAGTCAAGCAACTCAACCTGCACTTGTGGCTGAAACAAAATCTGGGGATCATGGACTTGGTTCATCCAAACTAGACTATTAGTCCTCTAACTCAATAAAGTTACTAAATAGACAGTAGGTACCTTAAGAAATGTTATATTTTGTTAGGAACAGAATGGAAGCAATAAATAAATAAACAAATAAAAGTAGTTGACTGAAGTTAGTCTTTCTCCTGGAAGGCTTAAATTTGAGACACTCATGCAGGCTGCAAAATAAACTGAAGCACAAAAGAAGCTTTCAAATTTCCATATTGGTATATTGGTGTAAAGACATCTG
Organism: Hymenochirus boettgeri; assembly: GCA_019447015.1. NCBI lineage: Eukaryota > Metazoa > Chordata > Amphibia > Anura > Pipidae > Hymenochirus > Hymenochirus boettgeri. The sequence goes on from CM033473.1 coordinate 296,297,816, forward strand.
TATAGAAAATACTGGGGTCAAGGGGATTCGTCTATCGGTGGAAATGCTCACAAGACTGAAGCATTATGTACATGAACAATCTGAAAGCCTTCTTAGTTACAGAATCCACCTTATACATGTGCATAAATGGAACTTTCTGGAGTGATATCTTGTAATGCATGGGTAATCTGGAGGTTTACATTAGGAGCAAAAAATAATAAGTTAAGTTCTCTTTTAAGGACAATTTTTTATTCAAGACTTTACTTTACCTTTAAAAAAGCTTCTGATTTACCCAAATTACTTAATTAATGGGGTTCCTGTTTAATTGTTTTAATAAGTATTAGTTATTTAAATGCTATAGATGTGCAGCGTTTCAGGAAAAAGAACATGCACGCTAATACAAAAAATAATAAAAAGAACAATGCCAATAGCCTAAACACAGTTAATAAAATGTGTTGAATTTCATTTTTTGGAAAAATTTTACATACTGCACATGGCTATATTAAAGCAGGAAATATTGTATTTTTCAGATAAATATAAATCGAAAAATTTTAGTTTGTCATCAAGCGACAGGAAGGCAGTAGCAGACATTCTGAACAATGCCATTAGTTAAATTGGCCTTTAATGCCAATCTTAAAGCTTTCTCTGCTATTATAGTGTTTTTAGAATTAGAGATTACTGAAGCATAGAAAATAGCTACTGTGGCACCCAAAAAAGGTTTCATTTTTGAAAGTTTACCATTTATAAGAGACAACATTTAGTGGAGCTTAAACCAGTAACAAAATAATAGAAAAAATATATCATGTAATGTTTTACATGTTATGCATTTTATCTTACCTGTGATATGTGCCTTAGGGAATGTATGTATGTATGTATGTATGTATGTATGTATGTATGTATGTATGTATGTATGCAGTTCTCTCCTGATACAAATAGAAATATTTCCTGACTGGCATCCTGAATAATCTATGGATTACTTTCTAACTTTATGTAATAATGCCAATAATACTGAATTTTATTTGATTATAAAAGGTGTGCAGCCCTCTCTTGAAGCTCACCAATAAACTTGCCAGTACATTGTTTTTTGAAAAACAATTCAACAGTACTAACATTCCTATTGTAAAGAAACATTTCCTCACAGCAAGGCATAACCTCTTCTCTTCAAATCAATGGGATGCTCCCTGATGTAATACCACCAAGCTGAGCTGTCTTTGTTACTGTAATGCTTCATGGATATACATCTTCTCTATCTTCTGACTTGCTTGAGAAAATATTGTAAAACTTGATTTTCCAAGCAATAACTGCACATTTCTTAATTTATTTGAATGAATATTACTCACAGAAGTACCTGCTTTCAATATTAAGAACACAATGGGCAATATTAAACATTTGTAGAAATTGTAGGTATCCTGCATGTACTGAAGGCCATAAAGTCCATTGAAAATGTGCTGGGTTCTAGAAGTGACCACAGCTGCTAACAACAAGTAATGTAAGAAAAAAAAAAAATTAACTGCAACATGTACACCTTTAAATGTATATATTTTCTTACATATGTAGCACTTTATATATGTAGCACTAGATATATTACACAGCGTTTTATCAAGACTGGCGGGCAGCAATCTTTCTTTTTTTCCCCTTTCTTTCTTTTAAAAGTGATATAATAAATCTGCCCTCCCACATAATTTAAATAGAATTTTAAAGAAAGGGGTGAAGTAAAGGCACAAGGAGCAACTTCTGAATCAAGTGTTGTGGACTTGTGTAACAGGATTCATAAAATTCAGGAACATACAGGAGAACAGGAAGAGCTTGAGGCTTCATTTGTACTGTCCATTGCTGTTCACAACTTAGTTCTTGGCATTAACTTATATGTCTGCATGCTCTTCCCCTCTTTACTTATAGTATCTCCTGTTCTTTCCCCCAAAGTCCAGTGCTGTATAACCAGTGCTTTCATGCATATGAAGATAAACTAGGAGGAGGGTATAAGTATTCTTGGTTAGATAAATGGAAGTAATTGTTGTAAGTTAAATCTATCCAAGAAAGCAGGTAGAGCAGGTTACAAGAAAGGAATAGGCTGAGGTCAAGAAGCATATAAAAATAGCAGTCATAGACACAAATCTTAATACATGTCTCTTACAGTATTTAATAATACTTTTTTGATTGCTTAAATTCACAAATCAACTATTTTTGTTGTGTGTGTCCAGGGCTAGTAAGGAGAATATTATTATGACATTGGAAGAATGTATTTTATAATATAATAACTGTGATCATCTGTTTCGGCAAAAAAAAATTGCAAGTGATGTTGCTTATAAAAGTAATTTTCTGCCATATTTTTTTTGTTATTATTTCATGCCACCCCCTTTTAGAGGATGAACTAGCCAAGACTCGGTTTTTGTTGAAACAAAACTTTGAAATCCGCTTTTTTAAAAGAAACTGTAGATCTAGTATTAATTTGAACTGAATTAATACTGTATGCATTTATTTACATTGGAAATAAATGTCAGATTAAAAAAAAAAATTAAAGTGTTTTTATAATGCTAAAACAACTCAAAACACAAGTTATTTAAGAAAAAAACTGTTAAACTGTTAGTTGATTGACAAAATATAAAATAATTGTACCTAAACTTCATGCTGGATACAAATCATAAAGACTTCACCAAAGAATACTGATTTTTTTTTTTATGATGTAGGCTAACAGCATAAAAATAAACTAAGCTATAAAATTTTATGCGATAATATTTCAAATTATTAAGCAACAAAATGAAATCGTAATCCTAACTTTACCTTAAGAAATAAAGATAAATAATATTTTGTTTACTAGATCATATTTTGGTTGGAAGGTACATGAATCACTTACTAGCTTCACATTAAAGGAATTTTATTTACAGCTCATAAAAGGGAAACATCGTAAACATTTACCTGCAAATTCAAGCATATACCCAATAGGATATAGAGTGCCCAATTGCTAAAGTGCAATATTTTATTTCCATTCTAGAAAACAGTATACAGAAAACATGGGCAAAAAGGTGTATTTATTCATGGATGGCTAAGTTTTGGTCTGGGACCGGGATCTTACTCAAGCCCCACATGAGCTAGTAGCCCAGAACTTAAAATAAAGTGCTGACCGTTTGAGGATCATTACCTGATTCAATAACCAATGGGGTCAATTTAAACAGATCCTTGCAGACAAGTGGCAAATTTTAACTAGCAAATCCTCTACTCAGAACACTGGTCCCAGAGGTACCTCTGGCTACAGCCAGACAGAGTCCTAAACTATGAGACAGATTACGCAAGAGCCAATTTATCAGATCTACAACCTTTACATAGAAGGATAGCCCTGGGAGAGATTGTTTCTTTTGCAAGTATATGTCAAGTAGTAATAAAGGGACTTTTATTATTCTTATATATTTTGAGTGTGTCCTATATACTGCTTTGTTCTGGTACTGAAGTGAAAACAATGTCATTACATGTTATAGTCTGTTCAATCCTGATAGTGTACAGTATGTCTCCACTGAATCTAATAATGACAATTTTCACTTCCCTTGTCTGCCGGGCAATTAATTATTGAGCTTTTGTCTTTTGTGGTTTAATTGCAACTCATTCATATTTGGCTGCAATAATGGATCTGCTTACTGGTCAAGCTCTGTTCTTTCTTTCAGAACACTTTAATGAAATAGTAACTATTCTGTGGGTCAAAGGTTCTCCTTAATTAACACTTATCAGCATCTTCATTAGTAGTGCCAACATTTTGCCTTAATTGAAGCAGATAACATCTTATATAAATCCAATACATCAGAATTCTCACAAGTATATTTGTTGAGATAAAATGAAGGCCTTCATATATTATAGAAAGTTTCTGGTTATCTCTGTTTTATTTCTGCTCCTGCATCTAACCTGGCTTTGGGATTTCAGACTTATCTGTTGGTTATAACATTTTTACAGTGTTCTACACCCCAATGATGAGTATGTGATCAAAAGCACAGATCATTGAAATGGGGGATGAGTAAAGCTTTTAATGACATGAAAGGTATAAATGACAATAAAATAAGTTAATAAAATAAACCACAAATATTAAAAGATATCTATACTCAAACAAAAATCAAAATTCCAAATATTGATACAAATACAGCAAGATCCCACTACTCCATTTTTTTCCGGATTTTAAATCTGAGCTTTAGATTCTGAGAAATCATCATTTGAAATCACAGCATTTACAGGGAAAGTGAAGCAGAAATTATAATATGTTCCCCATACTTTAATTAAGAGAATAAGCAGAGAAAAGAAGGCAGAGGGAAGGGAGGGGGATATGTGTTAGTGGAGCAGTGTTTATTGTGCGGCTGTGCAGAACTTATAAGTGTTGCCGACACTACAAGAAGGCAGTGAGTCACAAAGGTGGGGGGCAATTTGGGCCACTCACTAAACATTTTAAACAATTTAATGTTTACCCTGGCTAATGTAGTGGAATTTCCAACGTGATACTACTAATCATCACGTTCTGAAAGGGCATCTATAGTGAAATGTACTGTATATGTTGCTCGAGTCCAGACATAAAAAAGTTAGTGTATGCGGCCTTATTCCCACCTTCCTCTGTGGCTCTGTGTTTGCAAAAGTCTGATTTACTGCATAGCTCACCACCACCCCCTCCCTTCTTTGGTCATTTCGACGTTCATATAGTCCACTGTGAAATGAGCTGCTCATGCGCATTAATCCACATACACTTCACTCTGACCTTTGTAAAAAAAAAACATAAAAACCTTGGTATGTAAGCCTATAGAGAGCAAATGTTGTTCTGGAGATACTTGAACATAAGGAGTGAGAGGGGTGTGAGTTAGCAGAGACCCAAGTCCTGCCTTATCACAGCCCGATCTCACTTTGACAGGCAATAAATTGGTGAAAGCTGCATTATCCTTCCTTCTTCCTTCTGTTTTAACCCAGTATTTGCCAAGCATTTTAGTGAGCAGGAAGGAGTCATTAGGAGACTTGTTCTAATATTTGTGTAAGCCTGCACACTACACTGGCATGCTGTTAGGGGATTTGACTGATAACTCAAGCAGGAGTGGTGTATTGAAATCTTGACTTCTCTTAACTTATATATCTCGGGACAGAGGCAGAAACTAAAGGGAAAAAACGTACTCTGGGGGTTGGGGGGAATTATAGTACACATAGAAAGAAAAGAAAATTTACATTTTACCACTATATATGCACGTTAAAGGATATCTCTTACCCCCAAATAAAAAAATTCCATAGTGTAGGGTACCCCAGCCCACCCTCAAAACAATCCCAAATAACATAGTTACAGTCATTCGTGGCTCCAGTCCATTTTCCTCATTTGATTTCTAACTTGAATATGGACCTTGCAAAGGGTCAGGGGCTTGGCAGCACACAGACCACACACTGCGAATGAAGATTGGAGTCTCTTTTCTGAGATTTGTTTAATTTTGGTATTGCACGTTGAGACGCCTGGGTTCGGGGGGGGGGGGGGGCCCACTCGACCCACCACGAACCATCTAAAGTACTTGCTTAAGTACTACTCGGTCTCCATTTGAATTTATTTGTTGCTGAATACAATTGAATCTATATGAAGTACCCCACGTTTCCTCACATTAATTTATATTACATTGTTGATAATATGTATCATGCAGCAAATGTATCATCACAAGTGGTGGTAAAATACAGAACTTCTACCATTTTACTTAATACAGATCTTAGCATAGCTCTGTGTAATGCATCTCTAATGAGTATACCATTTTAAAAGGGAAAGTTGAAAGCTATGCAAACTGGCTGTGGGAAATGTTTGCAGTAACAAAAGCTCACTCTCCCTAGCCTTCAACATTCCTTTAGAAAGTCACACTCATCAGAGATGCATTATATAAAGGTGTGTACATTGCACACTGCATCATTAAAATTGTAGCAAGGCTACTGTGCAAATCAGTGAATCTCAGAGAAGCTATATGCACTCTGTGGTTTGATTATTTTCTATTTAATATAAGGGATAATGCGCCCCTTACAGTGTAATATAAGGATATTACGCCACCTAGGAGTTCCCTGACCATATAGAAGCACGAGGCCATAGGCCAAGTGCTTTTATACAGGACAGGGAACTCTGAGGTGGCGTAATGTCCTTATATTATATGTGAAGGGGCGCATTATTTCTTATAATACATAAGTATTGGATTCCTTCACCCCATTCACATTTTAAATTCTAGCCTTGTCCCTATTTCCACCTTAAATCCCCCAAGCTACCTTCTGTAACTTAAACCCAGTAGAAAGGAACATCCCAGCCTGGCATCTATATGGTTAAACAAATCTTTGTGGAGGAGGAGAGAGACATTGGTTATGAAGTGACAGGAAGCAGCTCCAGCAGGTTCTGTTAGTGAAAAAATGCTGAGTCATTGTCCAGACATGAACACTGAAATGGGCGGAGTAGTGGGATATAAGAAATATAAGAAATGAGTCACTTAGTGACATAGCTAAGTGATTTTTATAAGGATATATACCACTGCAGCTCCCATTATAAAATACCACACTTATGTATTATATATTCATACGTCACAGGGGTTAGGAGGTGGGAATGATACTGATCAATAAAGAGATTGGTAATCTGTCAGAATAACAGAGGTGTTGATATTTCCGCAAATATTTATTGAAATTATGCAAAATGTTGATCAGATATGGATAAAGGTTTATACCAAACTTTGCTTATATACCATCCAGCCAACTGACTTGGCTGAATAGACACCCCTTAATGTCATGAGCATTGCTTTTCTTTAAAGTATCGGCTTATTTATAAAATGTTTTTTGTAATAACTTAAGTGCCCTGCTATCTCAATACTGTTTTTAAATGGATGGCTCTCCTGAGTTTTGGTTTATCATTGGAACTTTGCAAAAATTGGTATATTGAACTTGGGGGGGAGGGGGGGGGATTTCATTCATCGCTAGGGGGAGAAAAGCAAACATATGTCTTTCCTGTCCTAAAAATGATTGTATGCTATGTTACTATGCTTTGTTTTCCTTATAACATTTACCATCATATTTCTGGTTTTGTACATCTTGCTATATAATAACACATTTTACTAATAAATGGTAATTAAACTATTTTAGACCGTAACAGGGGGAAAAAAAATCAAAAGAGCAATATCTTGCTAGCTCTAGCCGTGGCTGTCTGGCATTGTTTTCTGCTTTTATACAGGACAGAGAACTCCGAGGTGGCGTAATATCCTTATTTCACTATAGTGAATACAGAGTGAATATTCCTCATTTATACCCTTCATATTATTACAGTCCCTGCTATAAGGACTAGGATTCTCTATAGTGAATACAGAGTGAATATTCTTAATTTATACCCTTCATATTATTACAGTCCCTGCTATAAGGACTGGGATTCTCTATAGTGTATACAGAGTGAATATTCCTCATTTATACCCTTCATATTATTACAGACAGACAGACATTCCCACAGACAGACAGACATTCCCACAGACAGACACACACTCCCACAGACAGACAGACACTCACACAGACAGACAGACACTCACACAGACAGACAGACACTCTGATAGACAGAGACAGGCACTCTAAGAGACAGACAGGCACTCTGACAGACAGTTAGACAGGGACTCTGACAGACAGACAGACAGACAGGCACTTTGACAGACAGACAGGCACTCCCAAAGAGAGACAGACAGGCACTCCCACAGAGAGACAGACAGGCACTCCCACAGACAGACAGACAGGGACTCCCACAGAGAGACAGACAGGCACTCCCACAGAGAGACAGACAGGCACTCCCACAGAGAGACAGACAGGCACTCCCACAGAGAGACAGACAGGCACTCCCACAGAGAGACAGACAGGGACTCCCACAGAGAAACAGACAGGCACTCCCACAGACAGGAAAAAAGGCAATTGAGGGTCGCACTCCAAGAAATTAGAATATAGTAATTATAGTATAGTAATTAAGGTTGAATAAAGACATTCGTCCATCAAGTCCAACCTTCTTTTTTTCCATTTCCCTTTTTACCTGAGCATTAAGCCATGCAGGAGTGGACCTCATTTTTTTACACTTGTTTCCTAAAGGTACCGATTTAGAAATGTTATAGTTTAATATCCCTTTAAAAGTGGTCCACATCTGCTCAGTATCTTTACCTAGAAACAGTTCCCCCCAGTCTATGAGCAGGAGCGATTATTGTGATCCACACATCACACGTCACAACTCCCACAGACAGACAGACAAACAGGCACTCCCACAGACAGACAGACACTCTCACAGACAGACAGACAGACAGACACTCCGACAGACAGACAGACAGGCACTCCCACAGACAGAAAGACAGACAGACACGTGGACATTTTACTCGCGGATTCGATGCTCGCGTATAGGTTTTAATGGACACTTTACTAGCGGATTCGATGCTCGGTTCAAGCCTAGATACCATGGACATTTTACTTACGGATCGATGCTCGCGTATAGGTTTTAATGGACACTTACTAGCGGATTCGATGCTCGCGTTCAAGCCTAGATACCATGGACATTTTACTCGTGGATTAGATGCTCGCGTATAGGATTAATAGGCATTTTACTCGCACATTCGATCGGTGAAACATTCGATATTTATCGAAAATCTGGGTCCGGAATAGTTCGAGAAGTCCGAATTCGAATAGTTCGGCTCAAACTCAGGTTCGAGTTCATCTCTATCTATGACCCCTGCCATAAATATACGGCCGTAGTTGTACATTTACGCCGATTGTATTAAAACAAATAGAATACCATGCGGTAGTAAACTACTACAATGGATTTCTATGGGGATCGTAGATTTACGACCGCTCTATCGTAATTTGCGATCGTTAATTTACGATAGCGATTATAAATAACAATCGCTAAACTGATCGGAATTTACAATCAGTTTCACTAAAAAGCGATACCGCTCCTTTAACAATAGGGCCCAAAGGCAGCTGGTTCAGCGTGACATGTTGGCAGTCATCAAATATCCAAAGGAGGCATGAAAAGCCCACTACTCATATATGCTTAATGCTTTATTTGTGAATCACACACAAAGTTGGACATTCAGCATTATGACTGGGAGAATACTGTATGAGAGAGTCTATTAGAATTAAATACACCTGGTGCAAGATGTCGAATTGTATCAATTTATTACTCTCGAATGGGAACATCCTATTGGCTATGTTACTGGCTGTTTTTTGCCAAAATTAGTGCAAAACCCACGCTACACAATGGCACTAAAGTTTGTGGGCAGCGCCAATTCCAAAAGTTTTGGAAATAGCGTGGCCATAATCAATGTGGTAATGGCACATTTTTCGCTTATATTAACGCCGTTACCACTCTGGTGTACGGGGCCTATGTAAAATGTATGTCTTACCTGACCAGGATCCCGTGATGTAGTAAGTCTTGATAGAGACTTTAAAGCATACAGGATCCGGTAAGGTAAGACATACCTTTTACAATACTACATCATCCTGTTAGTATGAGATTTGCCAAGGTCCCCCCAGTCTGTATCATCTAGTGTAGGAATATACTTGGACCATTTTGCAAAAATGAACAGGGAGTCTTGTAAAGCCTTATAGGAAATCATAAGGAATATGTCAAGATACCTTTGCCTTCTCCTTAAAGGGTAACTGTGGTCTTGAATTCCTCCAACCTAGTAAGGACTATATAAAGCCTCCAATCGAAACTTCAAAATAAAACCAACATCACATCACTAGATAAAATATGTGAGAAGTTATTGCTGAAAGTTTCAGCAATTTACTTCCTACTTGAACATTCCTGTTTTCAGCGTGTGACTAGCTTGTAGTCATGTGACTAGCGCTGCCTGCATTAATAGGCTCCCTTCTCAAACTGTCAGTTGTTTTCCACATGCACTTCTGATTTCCCCAGCATTATGACTTAAGGGATACTTTCCGATTGCCGTTTGGAGTCAGGAAGGAATTTTTCCCCACTTTTTTAGCTGGGGTTTTTTGCCTTCCTCTGGATCAACTTTTAGGTAGGGTTAAAAAAAAAAAAAAAAAAAAAAAAAAAATAGGGAATAGGTTGGACTTGATGGACGAATGTCTTTATTCAACCTTAATTACTATGTTACTATGTTACTATGTTACTATGTATAGGGAGAACGTTAGTGACCGCCATACTCCCTGTATAAAGTATAGGGAGAACGTTCGTGAATGCAATACTCCCTACAACTGCGGCTAACTATACCTTAGTACAGGGAACCGATTGCGAACAAGGAAAAATTTTAATACGAAATGTACACAATTTATAGGCTGTATCATTCCAAACCTAAGGGCAATGATATTTTCAAAAAAATGGAGCACACTTAATGAATCTGATGCATGTGGCTCATCGTACTCCTGATTTATAAATAATCTAGTACTTAATGCTTCTATTTAACACAGTGTGTAGAATAAACACAGAGTCACAAACCTTCTCACCTGCCATTGGTTAAACTGAACTTGCAGATTCCTTGATCTTTCTGGCTGGTTTGGTAGTTTTTGAGTAACAATTAATTCATGGAGAGCCTGAGCCATCGCATACACTGCTGTGTAAACACTGTATGAAATTCTGTGAATGAATGTCTCATACAAATCCAGGTCAATGTCATACAAAGATTCCTTCCCTGTACAAGCTAATGACATAATTAATGAAAGGCTTGCATTTCTTTTTCTTAACATCTCAATGAACTCATCAGAATAAAAAGCGCAGTTAAACAGCCAACCCCAGATCGTTTGAAACGAAGAATGAGATTTATATTGAAATGTTCCCAAATTATAGAAAAAATCTTTAAAACCAGGAATGTTTCCTTGTTGGAAGGACAGAGACAAAGTTCCATTAAAATTAATTCTCTGTTTTATTGTTTGTGTCTCTAAAATTAGAGAGAAAGATGTGGGGGCAATCCAGATTTTGTTTGACAATTTACTCCGTGTAAAAAAATAATTAAGACTGTGAGTGTACTGACTGATATAAATAACAATCACTGTGGCTGTGGTTTGGTAGATTGTGTCATTTATCTTCTTATTTTGGAGAGTATTATCGAGAGTATAAGGAAGTCTGATTAGAAAGGCTAAACAGCCGCCATTTTGGATAATTCCTTTTTCCAGTTGTTCACTGGCTTTGATCCCACTGTAATCATCAGATACAACGAGTCCAACCCATTTCCATCCAAAGTGCTTAACTATGGTCACTATTCCATCAATTTCAGATAACTCATTGGGAACAGTTTGGTAGAAGGATGGGAACTGGATTCTGTCATTGAGAACAGGATCTCGGGAACCGTAACTTATCTGCAGATTAGAGAAGATCAGATCAATGAAATGTGTTTCTGAAATACACCCTGTGATGTGCAACATGTTTTTTTTAAAGGCATTAAATCTATATACATCTATGTAAATAACTAACAACCGTACTTATTGTAACATTAGAGATTAGTCCTGTGTAAAAATAATGGTTTTGAAGAGGAATGGTGGTTTTGAAAATTTGCTGAAATTAGAATTTATGAGAAATTGTGGTCAGAAAAGTAAAACATTTCTGTTTCAATGCTTTTCATAGTAGAAGGTTTCTTTCAACTCTACTTTGCATCTGCGCTTATTTCAGGAAAATAAGAAAGAAAAACATTGCGATGCTAGATGGCATTGTTTGCTGTACCACTCAACTCTGCATTGCCCTCGAATATAGAAAAAGAATCAAGGTAGCTGACAGCAAGGTCATATCAGCATATGGGGTGACAACTCAATACAATCAAAGATGAAGGACACCTAATGCAGTTGTACAGTGTTTAAAAAAACTGCTAGGGAAATAGCGTATCGTGCCCGCCAACATTTATGGCACAATGCCAAAGAAAAATAAAGAGCCTGAAAGCAAAAATGAATGAAACAAAGGATTTTAGACAAAGAAGCGTTCATGGTCGTATTGGCTGTCCTTTTTACCATGAGCTTGACTGTGTGCTATTCAATGAACTTGCCATTACCACATCTGCTGGAAGACAGTTCCACAGTTTCACCGTTCTCACTGTAAAGAAACCTTTCCTAACCTGAACATGAAACTTCTTTTCTCCCAATCATAAAGGATGTCCATGAGTCCTCTGATATGACCTATTAGTGAACAATGCACTAGAGAGTTTATTGTATGGCCCATTAATATATAAGGGATAATGCACCCCTTACAGTGTAATATAAGGATATTATGCCACCGAGGAGTTCCCTGACCATATATAAGCACGAGGCCATAGGCCGAGTGCTTTTATACAGGACAGAGAACTCCGAGGTGGCGTAATATCCTTATATTATAATGTGAAGGGGCGCATTATTTCTTATAATACATAAGTATCGGATTCCTTCACCCCATTCACATTTTAAATTCTAGCCTTGTCCCTATTTCCACCTTAAATCCCCCAAGCTACCTTCTGTAACTTAAACCCAGTAGAAAGGAACATCCCAGCCTAGCATCTATGCTGTTAAACAAATCTTTGTGGAGGAGGAGAGAGACATTGGTTATGAAGTGACAGGAAGCAGCTCCAGCAGGTTCTGTTAGTGAAGTTAAACACTGCAAAAAATGCTGAGTCATTGTCCAGGCATGAACACTGAAATGGGCGGAGCAGTGGGATATAAGAAATATAAGAAATGAGTCACTTAGTGACATAGCTGAGTGATTTTTATAAGAATATATACCACTGCAGCTCCCATTATAAAATATCACACTTATGTATTATATTTGTATAAGGTTATCATATCAAACGCAAATGTCGCTTCTCCAATGTAAACAGCCCTAACTTGTCTAATCTTCCTGCATATTCAAGCCCCTCCATTCCCCTTATTAATTTAGTTGCCCTTCTCTGAACTGCCTCAATTTCCAAGATGTCCCTTTTGTATATGGGATTCCAATACTGCACCGCATATTCCAAATGAGGCCTTACCAGTGCCTTGTAAAGAGGGAGAATAATACCAGGCTGTAGAGAGTTGGTGTAAAGATCTCATATTTAAGAGCAAAAAAGTGCTCTTGTGCCAGTAAATGCCCACCTTATACAAGAAATGGCCCGGGTGCCTAATTGCCCCAGGCCCGTCGCTGTATGGAAAATCCATCAGGTAAATAAATATGATTCAGTCATAAAAAGTTCTTCTCATAACCGGCAAACTATTACCATGTGATTCAAACTCACAGCTCCTTGTCTGTGGTCCGGGTGCAGCCTGCCCCGAACCTTTCACCAAGTTCTATTCACATTCAGTTGGAATTGGATAGGACTTTGGCGCACTCCGTAAGAAACAGCTCGCACAAGGATTTAAAAACATAACATTTATTTCAGTATTAAATTACTTTTGGGAACATTATGTTCTTTTTTTAACTTGATACTGAAATTAATGTTTTTAAATCAATGTGCGAGCTGTTCCTTACGGAGTGCCCCGAAGTCGAAGTCCTTTCCATATACCACTGAATGAGAATAATATTTTTCTCTCTTGAATCTATTCCCCTCTATATACAAGACAATATCTTGCTAGCTCTAGCCGTGGCTGTCTGGCATTGTTTTCTGCAGCTCAGTCTGTTATCTACCACTCTACCAGAACCTTTTTCCATTAGAGATTCACTTAACACAGAGTTATTTATGGTGTAGGTGGCACAAGGATTGTTAAACCCCAAATGCATCACCTTACATTTATCAACATTGGTACAATCTATTATTCATAAATCCAGGCTGACTACTACTAATAAGATCAGTTCTGGAGACAAAGTCAAGGATATGATTCCGTAAGTTTCCAGCACTTTCCCTACCACTGATGTTAGGCTTACAGGTCTATAGTTACCAGGCTGGGAACCTTTTTTAAATATTGGTATTACATTGGCTTTTTTCCAATCCTGCGACACATCACCAGACAAAAGTGAATCTGAAAAGATAATAAACAATAAAACTTCTCTCTTAAGATCTGAGGATGTATTGCTTCCGGTCCTGGGGCTTTATTAATATTTAATTTGTCTAATTATTTCTGTACCATATCCTCTGTCAGCCAGAGTGAATATTCCTCATTTATACTCTTCAAATTATTACAGTCCCTGCTATAAGGACTAGGATTCTCTATAGTGTATACAGAGTGAATATTCCTCATTTATACCCTTCATATTATTACAGTCCCTGCTATAAGGACTAGGATTCTCTATAGTGTATACAGAGTGAATATTCCTCATTTATACCCTTCATATTATTACAGTCCCCGCTATAAGGACTAGGATTCTCTATAGTGTATACGGAGTGAATATCCCTCATTTATACCCTTCATATTATTACAGTCCCTGCTATAAGGACTAGGATTCTCTATAGTGTATACAGAGTGAATATTCCTCATTTATACCCTTCATATTATTACAGTCCCTGCTATAAGGACTAGGATTCTCTATAGTGTATACAGAGTGAATATTCCTCATTTATACCCTTCATATTATTACAGACCCTGCTATAAGGACTAGGATTCTCTATAGTGAATACAGAGTGAATATTCTATATTTATACCCTTCATATTATTACAGTCCCTGCTATAAGGACTATGATTCTCTATAGTGTATACAGAGTGAATATTACTCATTTATACCCCTCATATTATTGCAGTCCCTGCTATAAGGACTAGGATTCTCTATAGTGAATACAGAGTGAATATTCCTAATTTATACCCTTCATATTATTACAGTCCCTGCTATAAGGACTAGGATTCTCTATAGTGTATACAGAGTGAATATTCTTCATTTATACCCTTCATATTATTACAGTCCCTGCTATAAGGACTAGGATTCTCTATAGTGTATACAGAGTGAATATTCCTCATTTATACCCTTCATATTATTACAGTCCCTGCTATAAGGACTAGGATTCTCTATAGTGAATACAGAGTGAATATTCCTCATTTATATCCTTCATATTATTGCAGTCCCTGCTATAAGGACTAGGATTCTCTAAAGTGAATATAGAGGGGGGGAGGAGGATTTACAACAAAAGTCTTTTTGGTCAATCTCTCTACAACCATCTCAGCCCCATTATTTAATGGTCCCACATTCTCAGTCCTTATATTTTTACTATTGATATACATAAAAAACATTTTGTGGTTAAACTTGCTTTTTTCTGCTATCCGTATTTAATTTTCTGTTTTAGCTAGTCTAATTGCTTTCTTGCACTTCTTATTACGGCTTTTCTAGTCCCTGTAAGCCTGTTCTGTTTACTGATTTCAAAATTTGGAAACCCTTTTTTTTTTCCATTTTCCTTTTTACCTAGCATTAAGCCATGCAGGAGAGGATCTTATTTTTTTACACTTATTCCCTAAAGGTATAAATTTAGAAATAGAATAGTTTAATACCCCTTTAAAGCGGTCCACTTCTGCTCAATATCTTTACCTAGGAACAAACCCTCCCAGTCTATGAGCAAGAGTGATTTTTTTGCAACTTTTATTAAATGACACTATATTATGGTTATTACTATTCCTTAAGCTACCCATTACCTTCATCTCCAAAATGAGTTTGGGGTTATTAGATCACAACCTGTCTAGTAGGAACTTCCACCATATGTGAAAGAAAATGTTTGTATAGAAAATGTAAAAAAAAAAGTCCAGCCCAAAAATGAAAACTTACATACAGGTAAATCATCCTCCAAAACCATAAAGGGTAATAGTTTAAAATCTAAAATATATAAGTCTAACCTGAAATCCTGCACAATGTCCTGTTTTCCCTGTTTCTGCTTCCTGGTCCTTCCATTAGCAACTGTCAGTTATGGATTTGACAGTTGACATCACAGCCAATGACTGAATGTTAATCCCCTGTCTGCCTCTTCTGAGCATGCCCAGGCTCAGTACAGGCTCAGTACATGTTTCGAAATTGCTCAATTTCCATGAGGCCTCCAGAAGCATAGCAGGCATACAGTAATGAATTCATAGTACAAAGTATGATATATCAACATATTTAAAGAGGCCATTCTTTCTAAAAGATGTTCTTATGAGGGTGGAGTTGTCCTTTAAGAACTTGATACCCTTTAAGGTGCTGGCAGTTTCATTACTCCAATCTATGTTATGGTAATTGAAATCCCCCATAACCAGGACATGCCCCCCACCAGCAGTCTTCACCAACTGCATTTGGAGATTCATTTCCACCTCCTCACTGACATTTTGTGGCTAATAGCATACACCAACAATTCATTTACCCACCTTCTTGGTTCCTGTACATAGATTTACCCATATTGTTTCTGCCTTATCTTCTATACCCCCATCTATCTCATCTTTTAAATTTGGCTTCAATTCTAGTTTAACATACATACATACATACTCCTCCTCATTTTTTTATTAACGCTGTCATGTCTATATAAGGAGTATGCTTCAATATTTACTGTCCAGTCATGTGAATCATTTAACTATGTTTCTGCTACACTGATCACATCATACCTTTCCTTTAAAGCTATTAGTTCTAGTTACCTAGTTTTTCCAGCCAGACTTCTTGCATTTGTAAACATACATTTTAGATAATCATTCAATTTACTTCCATACTTGTGTACATGCCTCCTTATTCTCTATGCCCCCCATCTCCTCCCTCCATTATCTTATTAGCCCCCTGATCCCTCTAACTACCCCTGTGTAGTCCAACATACCCTCCCCCATACCTAGTTTAAAATCTTCACCAACCCCCTAGCCATCTTTTCCCCAAAACAGCTGCACCATCATCAATTGGCCTTTCATTTAAACTCAACTTGTTTGGAGACAACAGTTCCCCTTTAAGCAAGTTAACAAACCAGCCTCAATACAGTTTGCAAAATATGGAAGCCCCGTTACATTACCCTGAAAATCCTCCAGATATGGAAGGAACCTCAGTAAATTTTCACCATCTAGAGGATGAGGGAAACTAATGCCAATGTTATATATTTTCTTTATATTTAAATGTTGATAATAAAAAAAATGTTCATATAAAAAAAACTTCTTAAAAATTAAGAAGTTAATTACACCAAACACAAGATATCCAGAGACTGTATCAACTTCAACAGTGATTCTTTGAAGGAGATGCAGAAGAATTTACCTATATTAATGTGGAGCTTTTATACAGACAGACTGACAGACATTCCCACAGACAGACAAACATTCCCACAGACAGACAGACATTCCCACAGACAGACAGACATTCCCACAGACAGACAGACACTCCCACAGACAGACAGAACACTCCCCACTACAGACAACCACCAGACAGACAGGTACCCTGTGACAGAACAACAGACAGGCACTCTAAGAGACAGACAGGCACTCTGACAGACAGTTAGACAGGGACTCTGACAGACAGACAGGCACTCTGACAGACAGACAGGCACTTTGACAGACAGACAGACAGGCACTCCCACAGACAGACAGACAGGGACTCCCACAGTCAGACAGACAGGGACTCCCACAGAGAGACAGACAGGCACTCCCACAGAGAGACAGACAGGCACTCCCACGAGAGACGACAGGGACTCCCACACGAGAGACGACTAGGACTCCCACGAGAAACAGACAGGCACTCCCACAGACAGAAAGACAGACAGACAGGTAGACAGACAGGCACTCCCACAGACAGACAGACAGACACTCCCACAGACAGACAGACACTCCCACAGACAGACAGACAGACACTCCCACAGACAGACAGGCACTACCACAGACAGACAGACAGGCATTACCACAGACAGTTCAGACCCCCTTGACCAGAAACAGACAGGGGCTGCAGCAAAGCAATTCTGTACATGCTAACACCCATACATTATGCAGGAATCAGGGTGAGCAAGGCAGTGTAGTAAAAACAAATCACTACAAATCTGGTACAGATCACACTTCTGAAATAGCATTTCCTGGACTAATGATGCATGACAAAGTCAATTATTGCATGACACTGTGGACTTCTGGGGGACAACATAGCATATGATGCACAGGATCAGGGGATTGATTGACAGCAAGAAAGGTAAAGCGAAGTAGAAGATAATGGGAGCTACACAATGGACAGAAAAAGGAGTTTTAACATTTTAACCTTGCGATTAAGGTCAGTAAAGTATTGGGATCACATGGATTAGTTTCGGTTTTGGGGGTGGAGTTACCCTTTAAGTACATTTACAGATTTCTATCTTCACATTTACACTTTCCAATTTAACAATACATACGTACAACTCCAGCAATATATGCAGTCTGTTTCTTTTCCTACTCTGACACAGAAAAACAGACAAATGATTGAAAATGATATCACACTAAAGGAGCTGAAAGAGGAATTAAATAGCTTGGCTACAAACAAGGCCCCAGGTGGCTTACTAACTGAAATCTACACCTCAACCTTGTTGAGGTACCACCCCAATGGCACAATTGTCCCGAATTGATAACCTTTGCTTCAGCCAATCTCTGGGCTAGCCAAGGACTCTACTAGTTTTCCCAAATTGTGGTAGATGACAGTATGGTCTCCTTTATAGAGCTGCAGAAATGTGTACACATTCCTCACACAGTTTTGTTAGGATAACCATTATATAACTGCGTTTCTGGGCAGTAGGATTCCAGTTTCTAAACACCCTATTATACGTATATTACAGTCTTAAAGGGCAACTGTGGTCTCAAAACAAGTTAGGATTAAATGAAAGCCTGCAGTATTTCCTTTAAAATGAGCTGACAATCACATATCTGTCTGGAGCCTGTGAGAATTAGGGTGAATGTTCAAACTTCCTGCTTCCCGTAGGTTGAGTGACATCACCTGACCTCTGTCCCACCCATCCGTCCCAGGGGGAGAAGCATGCTCAGTTAAGTCATAATGCTGGGGAAATCAGGAAGTGCATGGGGAAAAAACTGACAGTTGAGAAGTGGAGCCTATTAATGCAGGCAGAGGCTGGTCACGTGACTACAAGCTGGTCATACGGCTGAAAACAGGAAGTGTTCAAGTAGGAAGTAAAATTGCTGAAACTTTCCAGCAATAACTTCTCACATATTTTATCTAGTGATGTGATGTTGGTTTTATTTTGAAGTTTCGATTGGAAGGCTTTTTATATAGTCCTTACTAGGTTGGAGGAATTCAAGACCACAGTTACCCTTTAAGGAGAAGGGCAAAAGGTATCTCTGACATATTCCTTAAAGATTTCCTATAAGGCTTTACAAAACTCCCTGTTCATTTTTGCAAAATGGTCCAAGTATATTCCTACACTAGATGATACAGACTGGGGGGACCTTGCGAAATCTCATACTAACAGGATGATGTAGTATTGTAAAAAGGTATGTCTTACCTTACCGGGATCCTGTAATGCTTTAAAGTCTCTATCAAGACTTACTACATCACGGGATCCTGGTCAGGTAAGACATACATTTTACATAGGCCCCGTACACCAGAGTGGTAACTGCGTTAAGTATAGCAAAAAATTGTACCATTACCACATTGATTATGCCACGCTATTTCCAAAACTTTTTGGAATTGGTGCGGCCCAAGAACTTTAGTGCCATTGTGTAGCGTGGGTTTTGCACTAATTTTGGCAAAAAACAGCCAGTATAGCATAGCCAATAGGATGTTCCCCATTCGAGAGTAATAAATTGATACAATTCGACATCTTGCACCAGGTGTATTTAATTCTAAATAGACTCTCTCATACAGTATATCTCCCAGTCATAATGCTGAATGTCCAACATTTGTGTGTGATTCACAAATAAAGCATTAAGCATATATGAGTAGTGGGCTTTTCACTGCCTCCTTTGGATATTTGATGACTGTCCAACATGTCACGCTGAACCAGCTGCCTTTGGGCCCTATTGTTAAAGGAGCGGTATCGCTTTTTAGTGAAACTGATTGTTAAATTCCGATCAGTTTAGCGATTGTTAATTTATAATCGCTATCGTAAATTAACGATCGCAAATTACCGATAGAGCGGTCGTAAATCTACGATCCCCATAGAATACCATTGTAGTAGTTTACTACCGCATGGTATTCTATTTGTTTAATTAACTAACAATCGGCGTAAATGTACAACTACGGCCGTATATTTATGGCAGGGGTCATAGATAGAGATGAACTCGAACCTGAGTTTGAGCCGAACTATTCGAATTCGGACTTCTCGAACTATTCCGGACCCAGATTTTCGATAAATATCGAATGTTCGACCGATCGAATGTGCGAGTAAAATGCCTATTATACCTATACGCGAGCATCTAATCCACGAGTAAAATGTCCATGGTATCTAGGCTTGAACGCGAGCATCGAATCCGCTAGTAGAGTGTCCATTAAAACCTATACGCGAGCATCGAATCCGTAAGTAAAATGTCCATGGTATCTAGGCTTGAACGCGAGCATCGAATCCGCTAGTAAAGTGTCCATTAAAACCTATACGCGAGCATCGAATCCGCGAGTAAAATGTCCACGGTATCTAGGCTTGAACGCGAGCATCGAATCCGCTAGTAAAGTGTCCATTAAAACCTATACGCGAGCATCAAATCCGCGAATAAAATGTCCATGGTATCTAGGCGCGAAAGCGAGCATCGAATCCGCTAGTAAAGGGTCCATTAAAACCAATACACGAGCATCGAATCCGCGAGTAAAATGTCCATGGTATCTAGGTGCAAACATCGAATCTACGAGTAAAGTGTCCATTAAAGCCTATATGCCAGCATCGAATCCGCGAGTAAAATGTACATGGTACCTATGCGCGAACGAGCTCGAAAATAACGTGAGTGAGAGTAAAATTGATTTCTCGAATGTCCTGGATATTGGAACTTGTTCCCCAGACCATTTCCCAGGTCCCACAGCCATTTACATTAAGTT
The DNA here is from genome assembly GCA_019447015.1 of Hymenochirus boettgeri. Classification (NCBI taxonomy): domain Eukaryota; kingdom Metazoa; phylum Chordata; class Amphibia; order Anura; family Pipidae; genus Hymenochirus; species Hymenochirus boettgeri. The sequence goes on from CM033473.1 coordinate 296,318,562, forward strand.
ACCATTGATATTTTTATTGTATTTCATTAGAACTTTTCAAACTATTGGACTCCCATTGACTTTAATGGGTCCATTTTCGAACTTTCAAACTTTCCATATAGTTCGAAAGTTCGAAAACGGATCGAACTTTCGAAAGTTCAGCCATCTCTAGTCGTAGATTATCGATAACATGCGGTATCGCTTAATTGCAATACCACGCGTTTACAAATATGACCCTTTGAGTCTTGACTTAAAAGGCATCTATACCAAAAAATTGCTTATTTTAAATTGACCATAACTGGAAACTATAATTCTTCCGAATCACCACTGTATCATTTTTTTTTTTTGATCTTCCCCCTATTTCTTTAGATATCCAATCTAAAACTTCTTATATTTCAGCTGTCAATCAAGTTCCTAGCTCTCAAAAATTATTCTTCTGTGAGTAGTTTTACTGTAGCTGGAATGGTGAGTTTTGACAGTTGGAATGCTGTATGCTGTGTGCATATGCAGGCTTGACAGTTGGTTTGTGGGGAAAAAGTCAGGTTCGGGTGGAAGTGGGAGTGGTTAAAAGAGGGAGGGGGGATACTGCTCCTAAATAAAATGTGTGCTGGATTGAAGGCATGCAGCAACACATGCAAATCAGAGTAAGTGCTACTTACATGTATTCAATTATAGATTAACATGAGGCAAAGTCATTTTTTCAGTATAGTGTCCCTTTAAGCCTATTGTGTCTTTAGGGTAATTCAGACTGGTCAGAGGCTGAGATTAAACTTTTAATAGAAATATTAATGGACTGGTTGTACTGTCCTGGATGGATCCTCAATCACCTAAAGTTGTTGGAAGGATTTAGTCACAGCTAACTTGTCTTATAATAGATTAATTTATAAAAATATGGGGATGTTGGATAAGTTCTCATCTCTATGGAATCTCTGGTATAATTATATTGGTCATTAAAGAAGGCTGTAGGTCCAATATCTTAAAGGATATCTTTTGGGGATGAGTTATCTTAAGTCAACCCTTTTTTTGTGTATATACCTTACATACTCGAGTATAAACCGGCCTGAGTATAAACCGAGGTACCTAGTTTTAGGTAAAAAAGGAGGAAAACCACACTGACTCGAGTATAAACCGAGGGGGTAGTATTTGCCACTAAAGATGTTTGGAAACTACAACTTCCAACATGCTTTATTGCTGGGAGTTGCAGTTTTCAAACATGTTAAGTTGCAAATACTTACAAATAAGAGTAAAACCTTCTTTATTTGTGCATACTGTATGCACAAATATAGGAGGATTTACCCCTATTTGCAAGTATTTGCCACTTAAGTTGTTTGAAAACTGCAACTCCCAGCAATAAAGCATGCTGGGATGCATGCATCTTCGCTCCACAGCCTCTGCGCATCTGGATGATGTCACTACCCGGCGCCTCTCACTTTGCGGCGCCGGGTGAGCCTGAAAACCTCGGTTTATACTCGAGTATATACGGTACATACAAATTAAAATATGAAGACTTTTTTTTTTAATCCGGTAGACATAAATGTTATTTAATATGATAATATTATACAATAATATATAATACTATATTATTATAGTATTATTAAGGAGAATTTTACTCACCTCCACCCAGTTCCACCAGGCGGCAGTCTGTGATCACCGCTGGGATCACCTTCTGTCTTCCGTAATACTTACTTGACTACTTGACTCTGGCTCTACTTCCGCATTTGCGATCCTGCAATGAGATAACACTCTTTGACAAAGCATGTCTTCTCCATAGCTGCCGAATATGTAGAATAAGTAGCGCTATATAAGAAATAAAATACATACATGATCCATTGCCGCTTCCTCCCTCTCTGGAGGCTTGTCCAGGAATGGCAGAGAGCCATGATTGACTGCCTTACCCGGAAGTGGAGAGGGAAGTGCAAAGCTGGGGCGTTGGATCGCTTGTAAGTATGATATCTGTCTAGGAGCATATCTTAAAGATTAAACTAAACAGCACTTAGGTTTTAGGTGGTGCTGGTTATCATATTAAAGGTTTTTCTAAGGGGTGGACATTCCCTTTAAGCTTTTATTGTATCTGGTGATGTAATATATGCGGTTTATTGTTAGTATAAATATATAGTTAAAAAAAAAAAAGGAACTGGTCCAAACCCTTAGTAAAAGTAAAAATGCCCACTAAATATTGATCTCCTACTTGCCCTGAATAGTGATAAATCCCAGATTCAAAGGGAAGCAATCCACAAATCCGAAGGATTTTTCAGAATTTCTGAATCTCTGAACTTTTCATTGAAAGTCAAGCATTAGAAAATTAATCATTTTAAAAACATACAGGGTTATCGTTTAAAATGGTGCTAATTTTGCCCCAACCAATCAGATGTTAGCTTTCAAATGTTAAATAAGATCTGATTGGTTGGGGGAAAATTAGCACCATTTTAAACGATAAGAACTTTTATTGAATCTCCCTGAAAAAAAAACAAAAATTCCTTGCAAAAATGTAAAATTCCTCAAAAATAAAAAAAATACTCAAAAATAACTCAGAACTTTAATAGGTTCCACAGAACCTATTTTTCATCTCTAATTCTGAATAAAATAGTACCCCACTAGCATCATAGGGCCATATTTATAAAACATCGTTATCGTTATCGTAAAAATAACTATCGTGGCTCTACGATATGGACCGTTATTTTACGATTATTTTACTGTTATTGATCGTAATCCTACGATATCGATATCCTAAATCTATGGTACCGATATCGCAAAATACCGATCGTTATCGTAAAATAACGGTCATTACCGTTGAATCGTAAAATAACAATCGATATTCTACGATAACAGACGGTATTCTGCGATAATGGACGGTATTCTACGATAACGGTCGGTATTCTACATTAACGATCGGTATTCTAAGATAACGATCTGTATTTTATGTTAACGATTGGTATTTTACGATATCGGTACCGTAGATTTACGGTAGCGATATCGTAGGATTACGGTCGATATAGTAAAATAACAGTCCATATCATAGAACTCTGATCGTTATTTTTACGATAACGATAATGATGTTTTATAACGATGTATTTGAGTTATTAACCTAAAATACTATAATATTAAATCAATGAGCAAACATACTCAAAATGAGGCAATTTGTAACTTTGGGGCTCTGCTCAAAGTGCTCACTTCAGGCTAGGAATCAATTTACATGTAAAATGACCCAAACAATCTATTTTAGGAATATTTCAGCTATTTAGCACCACCATCCTTTGATTCCTACATGCAGATTGCTTTAGGCAGTTAAAGCACAATCAAGCTTATTAATAACAGGAAAGCACTATTGGGTCTAAATCAGTCAAAATGTCAGGTTAAAGATTGCCACATATCATCTGAGAAGTTTGAAATCTGATGTATAATTTTATCAACATATATGACTTCAAGCGACCAGGATGAGTTAAGGGGCCCACCTTATATATCAAATATCAATTATTACTTATTTCCATATACCGGTATATCTTACTCCTTCTGACTTCTATTGCTTATTAAAATGCATTTCTTACTGTCCCTTTGGCTCTATATTTATATTTTAGCAGTTTACGTGAATAAATGGGCTGTGGGCCCTCCAGGGGATTCCAAAAACTGCAAGGGAGCCTCAGATGTAAAACAGGACAAACCAATAAAGTCTATGCTTATCAGAGCCCCTATAAATAGTATAATATCAAAGTGTCTCATGTGTTTTTCAAAGCAAAGCACCAAATGTGTGGGTGCACCTTTCATTGTTGAGAATGTCAGGAGCCAATTTTTCACACTGCATTTTTGTTAGGTAAAATCCGGTAATGAATTACCACAAGCCTCTATTTTTAATGTTAATCAGTGGAAAGTTATTGGTAATGATAATGGTTCTAAAAAGCCAATTATATCTCTTGAGTGAGGCTCAGTTTCCATTGAAATGTGTGAACTACTAATCACTACATTAGTGATGGGTAAATAAACACATCTTTAACTTTAAAGCTGTGTCTCTGGGTAGTTCTTCCCAATAATGTATTTTTAAGTGGGTTGTGTTAATAGCTGTGGGCAGTACAGTTCATATTGTGGATCTCCCTTTTCTAAGAGATTTCTGGGTTCCAGTTTTGCAAATTGATCTGCAGCAACCACTGATGTAAAGAGAATATTATTTAGTGTATACATTGTTATTCATCTTGTACATATAAAATGTTATTGGTTAAACCTCCTATCTGACATTAGTAACATATTCCTCTAGAACATTTACCTCAGGACACTTTCTTAATTGTTTTAATGTTATTTATACCAACCTGTGGATATCTGTAGATCCCGGCTATCTGGGCTATGCAGAGAGATGGATCAGAAGACAAGTCTCCAATGATCCCCACAACCTTTTTATTATTCCAGCAGCTGTAATTTGGGATTGTCTTTTCTTTCCCTGATAAGAGTCTAAAAGTGCTGGTAAGAGTACGAAGTCTAGAAGAACAGGTGTCCACAGTCTGATAACCCAGAGTAATATTAGGCAATATCCCAGGATCCTTATTGATCTCATCAATAGTAAACATGAAAACCAGTAGATGGCGGAAGAGTTTAAATGACAGACTGTTAAACATGATGAAATATTAGGATACATTTTTTGGAATAAGCTTAAATAAAGGTTATTTTTTTAGATTTAAAGGAGACATTAAGCACAAATACATATACATTCTAGAAACTAATAGTATTTTCTTATTTCAATAATAAATCTGCCCATCTAGTGAAATCTCTGTGTATAAATAAATACTTTCAAAGTAGTGTCTTTGCAGGACCCCTAATAGTATCCATTATGGTCTCAGTCTCTGGGTTGAGTCAGTTGCTCAGAAGATATCTTCATGTTCGACCCACCCAACAGCCAATTGGTAGAAATTACAGTTAGGAATATTTTATAGATGTTCGCATTACAGAACTTTAAAAGGCAGCTCACTAATAACTAAAGATGGCCGAAGTCAATGGGAGGAAATAGTTCAAAAAGTTTGAATTAAATACAAATAAAATATCAATTGTAACTTACTTTAACTTCCATCTACAATCCTCAGGATTTTTAGGACTAGTTTAGCACTAAAGTAGAAAATATCCGCATGCAAATCCCTTCACCCCTGGACAACTCGCACCTCTTTCTTCCTGCCCCACCCCTGCAACTCTGTCACCCATTCTGAAGTTTCAGACCTTATTTTGCCCTCACCCCTTACAACATGTACCCTTGATCCCATGCCCTCCTTCTTACTCAAACACTGCTTTAAAATCATTACCCCTGCTCTCACATCTTTAATTCCTCTCTGACCTCTGGGATATTTCCTGCTGCCTTCAAACATGTGTGTGTCAAGCCCCTTCTTATAAAACCCTCTCTTGACCCCTTCTGCCTCTCTACTGCCCTATTTCCTTTTTATTGTTTGCTTCTAAACTCTTAGAAGGTCACATCTTTACTCTTATTACTAACCACATTCTTGCTAATAACCTATTGGACCTATTGCAATCAGGATTCTGGCTGGGTCAATCAACCGAAACAGACCTCTGTAAGGTTACTAATGACCTACAAACTTCAAAATCCAAGGGCCAGTTCTCTATCCTCATTCTCCTTTATTTATCGTCTGCCTTTGATACTGTGGACCATTCTCTTCTCATGCAAATTCTGCATTTGCTGGGCATCTGAAATCTAGCTGCTTCATGGTTGTCTTCTTACCTTTCTAACAGATCTTTCTCTGTCTTCTGTGCTAATAAGATTTCCTCTCCTATTCCCCCAGGGCTCTGTTTTGGGACAGTTACTGTTCTCCCTCTACACTGTCTCTTTGGGAGATATAATTAATTCATTTGGCTTTAAGTTCAATCTGGAATCTCTAAATGTCTGGTCTATATTTTCTCCTGGATGGTGCACCATCTTATACTTAATCTATCCAAAACTGAACTTATGCTTCTCTATTTCTATTGATAATGTGGTTATTAACCCTGTTGAAACTGCATGCTGTCTTGGAAAAATCTTTGATTCTACTCTTTTCTTCTGTCAGAACATTAACAATGTCACCAGGACGTGTCATTTTCTCCTTCACAATACCAAGATCCACCCTTTCCTCTCTTGATCCATTACTAAATGCTTGTGCATGCCCTTATATTCTCCCATCTTGACTACTGTAATATTTTTCTACTTTGTCTCCCAGCCTGTCATTTGTCCCCTCTCCAGATGATCCTGAACTTAGCAGTTCAGTTTATTTCACTCTCCTCCAAGTAAGAACCTGCAACCCTGATAATGCATTCTATGGGGTGTCTTCCCATCAAGAAAAATAATAACATTCAATACCCTTCTTTTAACCGTGTCCTCCGTTCCTAACAAGGAAATCTTCTCCCACCTTAAATCATTCTCCCTTGCTGCTCCCTACCCTTTGGAACTCTCTCCCTCGGTCGCTTCGCCAGATGACATCCATTAATACCTTCAAATCTAGACTGTTATCCCAGGAATAGTTTTTTAAAATAATTTTGCAATTCCAAAATAATGGCAAAATAAAATGGAAATTCTGTCATGATACATCACTAAAAAAGCAAGTAAGATATGTAGAATTAGGTCTACATAGTTCTTAGAGGCTTTAACAGCATTCAAAGTGCAGAGCCCGAGAGCCGATTGCAGACTGATTCTGTTCTAGTTCTGCTAGAAGTCTCTGCTCATGTTCTGTATCATTTCAAATTTTCCTTTTTTGCCCTTTGCAAAACATTTTCTTCTCTTTCATACAGCGACCTAAACATAAATGTATTTTATTTACTAAGACCCTTTCTATTGCATTACATGGTTATGGCTCTGTAGAAAACAAAGTAAGATGTACACTACTCAAATAGAATAAAGGAAAATTGTACATACGATAAACATTCTTCATATTGTACTTCATATATCTGTATAAACGCACCAATAATCATATCCCCATCACTGTAATAGTATATCTTAAATAAATCTTGCAGGCTGTTCCTGGAGCTGGGACAGACTGTTTTATTTAGAGCAGGAATTGCACAAGATCTTCCAATCACTATCAGCACCGTAACACTCAGAATAACGAAAATCACCGGAGAGTCACGTACAGAGGAGATGAGATGTAGATTGTAGATCTGATGGTGACAGAGATGGGACATCATTATGGAGAGGGAACATCAGTCAGACAGCAGGTGGAGATCACAGGTAAAGATATCAGCACTGAGATAGAAAGAGACAGAATCCTGGTTTATATATTTTCAGAGAACAGTAATTAATAAGCACCGGTATTTAAAGAACAAGGCTGTTTATTTCTATCATTTCTGTGTTTTACAGAAATAGTTCCAGTCCCAAACCAGAGTCTTGTTTAATCTTATCTGTCCCCTGTTCCCAGCTATGTGGACACCTAAGATTATACTATAGATATTTTGATTCAATTAAAAACGCGTAGTAAAGCTTAAACAAAGAAGGCTTGCTATATTGTTTCCTACAAAAAATGTCATACTATGGCCACATAGATCATAAATGTTCTTAGTGTCAGTTCTCATTAGACTGTATCATATCTCATTCAGTTTGGTTCGATCTTACCTTTCTACTCTGAGATTGAATTATTTTTTTCTTTTTATTAACATTTTAATTCCAATGAATAAATAATATACAAAATGTAAGTTATGAGAGTGACTTTGCAAAGATTCCTATTACAAAATTATAGAAACAATTGAACAATCTAACACATTAACAGAATACTGTAAGAGTCCTTTATGAAATATCAATGTATAGTAAGTTTTTTTAGTAATATTAAAAATAAATAAACAAAAACAGCCAAGTAAATATGACTAGTAATAGTTACAAACATTTTAAGATGTAATCGACAGACATGTATTAGGGGTTCGAATAGAACACGGTTTCGAACCGAATCTGAGGGTTTCGATGTACCAACAAAACTTTCTGAACTTTCGAAACTCAATTTTTTGCCTCGAAAATTGTGGTCGATTTTGGTAACCATCAAATTCAGAATTTTCAATTTCGATAATCCTTGAATATGCCAGTCGATTTCGATATCACTCAAATTCTTGATATCAGCAACGCTTGAATCTGGAAATTTTTTTCTCTATCAAATTCAATCAAATGAGCTTTATTGGCAGGATCAAGTAACGTGTTGACATTGCCAAAGCAAACAAAAAAATAAGAAAACTTGTTAGTGTGCGGAATATAGAGGGGTTCACAGTAGGGGGTAGTGATGGCCCAGTTTGCGGATCCGAACCCGGATCCGCGGTGGATTTACCTCGTTCGCGAACGGTGGATATCGCGGCTTTTCTGGTTTTCCGCCTTCCGAACTTTTCCGAACCGCGTTTTCGAAAATGGTCTGTCCGTATTTCCGAATAATCCTCGTATTTTCGAAGAATCTTTAATTTTAATAGGTTTTAATGGGTCCGCTCGTGTATTTTCGAATTTTCGAATTTTTTCTAAAATTCACGGATCCTCGAGCGGACTGGATTTTCGAAGTTCGGACATCTCTAGTAGGGGGTAATTGGTATCAATGAGAACATAATATATAGACAGTACTATAAGGGATATATGGGGGTTCAATCCTGAGATATAATGATTGGGGAAGGATAAAGGGATAAGTGGGCAAGTAGTCCATGGACATTAAAGGTCATGTCCATCCCCAAAACTATAATTTCCCCCACTACTGGCCCCACTGTGTAGTGTAATAAATTCCTTACCTTACATCCCAGTTCCAAATGGTTCTCCTGTAATGTTCCCCCAAAGTCCAAAAAACTGTTCACCAGGAGCCTAGCAGAGGGGCAAATTGTTTCCGCCTCTGAAGCTTCCTCTGAGAGGTTTGTGGCATTCTCTAAGCAGCCCTCCTCCCCCCTCCCTCTCCCTCCCGTTTTGGTCTCCCTCCCCTTAGCACAAACCTTAGTACATATTGTAGGGTTGCTCCCACAGCCCCAACCGCATTTATCTTATTTGCAGAAACTCCCCCAATCTTTACTTACCTTCCCTCTATCCTCCGCTGTTCTGAACACGACGGAGGATAGAGGGAAGGTAAGTAAAGATTGGGAGAGTTTCTGCAAATAAGATTAATGCGGTTGGGGCTGGGGGAAGGTGCCCTACAACATATTAAAAGTTTTTTTAAAGGGTGGACATGCCCTTTAAGTTAATTTATGCCCCTCTCAGTCTGTGACATGCCGTTACATAGTGTGACCCAATATTTACTGTGGCTTCCTCCTCTCCCAAATCAATTTAAAAGAGCTTAACTGGCAGGATCAAGTTACATGTTGACATTGCCAAAGCAAACAAAAATAATAAAACATGTTAGTATGGAGGATATAGAGGGGTTCACAATAGGGGTAATGGGAATCAATGGATAAGTAATATATGGACAGTAGTATAAGGGATATATTAGGTTCAGTCTTAGGCTAGGCACATAGGCGATTTTTCAGACAAACCGACCAATATTTCCAGAAACCCATCGGTCGCACTGAAAAATCACCAGGGTGTGTGCCACCATTGGCAACCGATGTCTGTCACCAGTTCACCCGGATCCGGCAAAAAGGCGGTTGGAAATTATGGTAAATCACGGGCGATGGTGCGTTCTTCTATGGACCTGTGATCGGTCGTGGAGATCTGTTGACGATTTTCCCTGCAACCGATAGTGATTCAGCCTGGCCGACCGCTCGTGATGAATGGTCAGTCGAGGCTGAAAAATTCTCCTGAGTGTACCCAGCCTCAGGGAGTATGGGCAGTATTATAAGGGATATATCGGGGTTCAATCCTGGGATATAACAATTGGGGAAGGATAAAGGGATAACTGGGCTAGTAATCCATGGACATTGAATTTATTCATGCAGATAAAAAACCAACTACTGAACATTTACGGAAATGAAATTGTATAATAAAATTTCTGCTTTAATAATAGGTGAAGAAATATAGAAATATAATTTACCAGATGTAAAATTACTTTGGATATTTGAAATACATATACCATATGGCACATTATAATAAACAATAGAATTTCTTGAGAAGTTATCAAAAAACTAAACGATTAGAACTGTATATACATCAAAAGATGTACTAAATGCATCTTTTTGATTATGTATCAGAAATCTCAAGATGCATTAATATATGAAGGCATTATGGCTGTCCACATTTATTTATTACATTTAATCCAAAAGTAGGAAGAAATAAAACAGAGTTTTTCCAACTTTAAGTTTATTCTTAGAAATAATAACAAACAAAATATTTGGTGATACAAAGCATTTTAATATTCATTAGAATGGCAAAAAAAAAGGTCTACAGCATATATATTTATCTATTAATTTACCGAGATTTAATTGACTCTATTATTTCTGCAGAACTCCCTAATAAAGAAATGTTTATTTCATTTCATTAAAGCTCATATGATTCATGGACCATGGAAAAAGTATCCTTTCTTGACAAATGCAACAAATGCACTAAAATGTTTTTTTTATTCATTTAGAAAAATAATTTCAGAATAAGGATTTCTTACATAGAATCATGCTCCTCCAGGTCAAACAACAGTAATAAAAATTAAAAACTAAAAAAGTAATAATTTTATTATAGACAATTTAGAGATTAACAAAACTTTGCTTTGAACCCAATTGAATCTGATTTCTTTAAATTTTCTGCTGCAATTTTTAATTTTCAAACAAAATTTTGCAAGTGAATGTAAGATGTTTGAATTTTAAAATTTTCTAATATTCAATTTTCGAATATTAGAGTTTCAGGTTTTTTTTTTCTAAAATGGGAGTTATTCCTATAGACAATTAACAGATAGTTCAGTATAGTCCAACTGTAAGTAGTTTGTTTAATGCCTATATTAATATATAATTCTGTAATTCTATAAAATCTATTAAATACATTTGTAAATTTATTTTAAAAAACTAGTCATCAAGCTATGTTTTGTGATTTAAGTGATATAAATGATAAAACATCGCTTAACTGTTCATTAGAAAACTGAGTTTAAATGTTCAACCTTATTATGCAAAACAACAAATAAAATTACCTTAAAGATTAATTTGCACCCACATTATTATATAATAAAATTCAAAGCTTTTATGTCTAAGAAAAATATATATTTAAAAGATGTAAAAATGGAATTCCACATGAAGTTTTTCCAGATAAAAAATATAGTAATAGACTCTACGTAGTAAATCCATTAAATACATAATTCTACCATTTGGTATACTAAGCCATCATGTCAAAAGTCCTATGTCATTTCATAATGTAAAAACTGTACATGGAATTCAACATAATACATTTCATGCTGGCACTTAATCTTTCAGAAAGTGATAATTGTTGAGGAAACAACTCTTAAAGGGAAGTTAGGCACAGGAACAATTGGAGTAAGTGCATTAGAAGCCAAGTGTCAGGTGCACCAACCATTAAAACAGCAATTAAAACAAACAATAAATGCAGCAAGAATGGTGTGGTTTGGGTGCCTTTCGCTGCCAGCAGAATTCACCAGTTTGCGTGCGTTAAATGCCAGAAGAATTTTCAGGATTTTATACACATGTGGTTCAGTCAAAGGAAACCCCCCAGTAAATCAGGAATATTATACATTGTTTTTTTCAGCACAAATTGTACTTTAACATGGTAACAAAATTTTGTAACTTTCCTGGAAACTTTACTGGAATTATCGGTAAAATATGTCAACATTTTTTTAAAATTTTCATGGATTTTTCCCATTTTTACTTATAGTTATCTTAAGGTTAGACACAAAAATCTTACTATTTCTAAAAGCTCTGATACTCCCGAGTACAACGATACCAGATATATGTAGGTACCCGACTTTTTCTGTACAGGAGACCCCCCCAAACTAAAACTGCACGAGAATATTACACCAAATTGCTTGTGAAGGTTCTCATTCATCCAGGTCATGGTAAATCTGTTGTATTCAATTAGATCAACTGGACTTGAAGTTTAGTTCTTGAAGACGTTTCGCTAGTCATCTGAATTGAGAAAGCCAGTCGGGTGACTAGCGAAACGTCTTCAAGAACTAAACTGTTGAATACAACAGATATTACACCAAATTAAAATGTATAACCACTTGATGGTTAACATAGAATATCTTCCAAATTAACTAAAATATCCCCACAAGTGAGAGATCTTTAGAAACTACACACCCGCAGGATTTTATGAGTGATGTAAGTTTCGATCAAAATGCAGATACCTGGGCGCAGCGCTTCGTCCAATTGTAAGTTATTTTCTCACATTTTCCTTTTTTTCCTCAACTGTAAAGCTGTCACACTGACAGCTTTACTATACCAGGTACTGCACTGTGATTTGAATGAAGATCGCAGTGCAGTACCTCCACTAGACCACCAGGGGCAGCCTCCTACCACTCTTAGGGAAGACCCCGGTGAAGGAGGAAGCTCCATGACATCACCGGGGTCTCCCTTTCCACTTCGACTTCTTCCTCCACGTGGGACTGGCTTCCTGCTATGCGGTCAAGGCTAAAGGTTGGGATATCTCCTGATCCCCCCTCGGATTTGGACATCGGAGACAGCTTGCTTATGGTTAAGGTCCATTAATGGCCAATAAAGTGTAACTAAGTCTGTCCAGTTCCAGTGCTTCCACCTGATATATATTTTGTGTTAAAAGTCATTAATCTGTTATGAATTTTATTAAATTAGCTTCCAAAGTGTATATAGCAAAGGAGCGTGCACACTGTAAGGTCCGGGAATCAACACACTTTAACATCCATAAAATCGTCTTTATCTAAAGTATGACATGGTGCGAGTGAGAAATACCTATCGCACTATGTCATACTTTAAATAAAGACGATTTTATGGATGTTAAAGTGTGTTGATTCCCAGACCTTACAGTGTGCACGCTCCTTTGCTATATACACTTTGGACGTTATGAGCTGTAGCGACGGGCTCGGGGCAGTCTGCATCTGAGCCACTTCCAGTGTTCGGTGAGTCATTTTACTTGTACTCACAGTTCTTTACTGCTGTTTTAACGCTTCTGATGCTCCAATCGGCTGTGGCAGGACGCCAGTTTTCTAGCGAGAGGTCTGGGGCATGAGCACCCGGACCTACTTATGACTTACGTAAGTCAATGTGTCTATTTGGTTATTATACATCTACCTTTACCTTCTATGGTTCAATTTAGCTCTCCACCTGGCCTCTTGTAATATTATTTCTTTGTAGCCTCCAATGGTTACTTTATCTCTTGTTCGTATTGGAACAAATGTAACAGACGGAGTTTTTTGATACACATCTGATTACTCCTAGAGTCTGCGGTCTTCCTGTGGTAAATTATCCCTACTTGGTAGTGGTTACTTACCCATACAGTACAATTGTATTTGTAATTTATTAAATTAGCTCACTAAGAATTTTTAATAAATGCAGACGTGACACTTTCAGGGTTATTCAATAAAAGTTCTTACCATTAAAAATGGTGTTAAGTTTGCCCCAACCAATCAGATGTTAGCTTTCAAATGTTAAACAATATCTGATTGGTTGGGGCAAACTTAGCACCATTTTTAACAATAAGCACTTTTATTGAATCGCCCTGTTTCTGTATTTATTGAAAATGCTTAGTGAGCTAATTAAATAAAATTCATAATTTTTGTGATTACTGCTGATGCATGTATATCTCAATATAGCTCAATAATCTTTAGTAATGTTTCAATCACTGGGTAAAGACTTTAGAAGAAGCATGTTATAATGAGAGTCCACACTAAATCAGTTATTTGAAATTATTATAATTGTAGGTCCAGCTTTAAACCCTTTAGAACTTTACACCACATGTAAAAACTATATGGCCCAAGAGATACCAGATCAACGTATGATAACATTTAATGTCAATATTTATAATAAATTCTTAATAAAACTTATTTTTAACTATGAATAATAAAATGTTAGCTGAATATAGCTTATTCCAAGCATAGTCTCAACATATATATTATATAGTACAAAATTACAACACTGAAGATCAAAAGAAATATGTAGAAAAAAAACATAACCTGAATCCTGAACAAAATTTGTCGTTTATTAAATGCTTTAAATGAAAATCTAGATATAATACATAAGGCTCTGTCATTCCAATGGGGAGGTGCTGTGGTGAGAATCTATATAATCAGTCACTCAGATGCATCACTGCACCTTCCGATTTCTCTCTCCCTCCCTGTATTAGTAATGTCCATAAGAAGCTTAATTTTCATACAAATGGTTAACTGTTGTTTCTTTTTCAAACTTAAAAAAGAGAAAAAACATCGGCTCTCACCCCTCACCCGGTGCAGTTCTGATTTGTTACACTGACTGACTGAATTACTGTGCTGATAAGGAGGAGTGAGTGGCCGAGCCAATTATGACTCTCAGGAATGCGCTCGCTCCTTCTTATCAGCACAGTAATTCAGTCCTTGGAGTTCCCTGACCTGTATAAAAGCCTACGACCATGTGCTTTTATATGGTCATGGAACTCTAATCTCCTTATATTACACTGTAGGTAGCATATTATTCCTTATATACTTCAGCTGATGTAATAAAACGTGCAAGTGTTTGCCTGTGCTATTCATCTGAAACAACCAATAAAATTTTATGGAACTATGATTGGTTGTTGCAAATGAACAGCACGGGCAAAGATTTTCAAATATTTTCTTGGAAGACATTTCTTTTAAAACTTCTATAAGCACAAACAAGACATGAAGGTAAAATTGCATTGGCTGTAGAATTTTCTGGGAGAACTGCACATTCATTATTTAAATTCCCACTAAATTTACAAAATAATAAAAATGCAATTTGTTATTTGTTATATTTGTAAAAACTCTCCTGAAACAAAAATTTAAAAAATCTGAAAATGGACCCACAGAAATCAATGGGGGAAGAATCTGAAGTTCTAAGTAAAATAAGGGTATAAAAAGCATGGTAACTTACAGTAGATGGCCCAAATATGTCACCTAAACGTAAATAGAATTTCCTTCACGCAAGCTATTTTCAAGCTTCCGCATTTATACATGTATATTTGAGGCTACGTTCAGTAACCCTTGTAGCCTTGTATATTTATTAACCCTAGAAAGTAGATATGATTACCCTCAAAAGTAGATAACCCTCGAAAGTAGCCATTATAACCCTCAAAACTAGCATCGGTAACCCTCAAAAATAGATTTGGTAATCCTCAAAACTAGCTTCGGTAACCCTCAAAAGTAGATTTGGTAACCCTCAAAAATAGATTTGGTAACCCTCTAAAGTAGCTTCGGTAACCCCCGAAAGTAGATTTTGTATGGGTTACCGAAGCTACTTTAGAGGTTCCAAATCTATTTTTGAGGGTTACCAATCTATTTTGAGGTTACCGAAGCAGTTTTGGATTACCAAATCTATTTTTGAGGGTTACCGATGCTAGTTTTGAGGGTTATAATGCTACTTTCGAGGGTTATCTACTTTTGAGGGTAATCATATCTACTTTCTAGGGTTAATAAATATACAAGGCTACAAGGGTTACTGAACGTAGCCTCAAATATACATGTATAAATGCGGACTTGAAAATAGCTTGCGTGAAGGAAATCTATTTACGTTAGGTGACATATTTGGGCCATCTACTGTAAGTTACCATGCTTTTTATACCCTTATTTTACTTAAACTTCAGATTCTTCCCCCATTGATTTCTGTGGGTCCATTTTCAGATTTTTTAAATTTTTGTTTCAGGAAGTTTTTACAAATATAACAAATACAAATTGCATTTTTATTATTTTGTAAATTTAGTGGGAATTTAAATAATGAATTGTGCAGTTCTCCCAGAAAATTCTACACCAATGCAATTTTACCTTCATGTCTTGTTGTGCTTATAGATTTTAAAAGAAATGTCTTCAAGAAAATATTTGAAAATCTTTGCCCGTGCTGTTCATTTGCAAACACCAATCATAGTTCCATAAAATTTTATTGGTTGTTTCAGATGAATAGCACAGGCAAACACTTGCACGTTTTATTACATCAGCTGAAGTATATAAAGGAATAATATGCTACCTACAGTGTAATATAGGAGATTAGAGTTCCATGACCATATAAAAGCACATGGTCGTAGGCTTTTATACAGGTCGGAACTCCAAGACTGAATTACTGTGCTGATAAAAGAGCGAGCGCATTCCTGAGAGTCATAATTGGCTCGGCCACTCACTCCTCCTTATCAGCACAGTAATTCAGTCAGTCAGTTGTAACAAATCAGAACTGCACCGGGTGAGGGGTGAGAGACCGATTTTTTTCTCTTTTTTAGTTTGAAAAAGAAACAACAGTTAACCATTTGTATGAAAATTAGCTTCTTATGGACATTACTAATACAGGGAGGGAGAGAGAAATCGGAAGGTGCAGTGATGCATCTGAGTGACTGATTATATAGATTCTCACCACAGCACCTCCCCATTGGAATGACAGAGCCTTATGTATTATATCTAGATTTTCATTTAAAGCATTTAATAAACGACAAATTTGTTCAGGATTCAGGTTATGTTTTTTTCTACATATTTCTTTTGATCTTCAGTGTTGTAATTTTGTACTATAATATATATGTTGAGACTATGCTTGGAATAAGCTATATTCAGCTAACATTTTATTATTCATAGTTAAAAATAAGTTTTATTAAGAATTTTATAAATATTGACATTAAATGTTATCATACGTTGATCTGGTATCTCTTGGGCCATATAGTTTTACATGTGGTGTAAAGTTCTAAAGGGTTTAAAGCTGGACCTACAATTATAATAATTTCAAAATAACTGATTTAGTGTGGACTCTCATTATAAACATGCTTCTTCTAAGGTCTTTACCCAGTGATTGAAACATTACTAAAGATTATTGAGCTTATTGAGATATACAGCATCAAGCAGTAATCACAAAAATTATGAATTTTATTTAATTAGCTCACTAAGCATTTTCAATAAATACAGAAACAGGGCGATTCAATAAAAGTGCTTATTGTTAAAAATGGTGCTAAGTTTGCCCCAACCAATCAGATATTGTTTAACATTTGAAGCTAACATCTGATTGGTTGGGGCAAACTACACTTTTTAATGGTAAGAACTTTTATTGAATAACCCTGAAAGTGTCACGTCTGCATTTATTAAATTCTTAGTGAGCTAATTTAATAAATTACAAATACAATTGTACTGATGGGTAAGTAACCACTACCAAGTAGGGATAATTTACACAGGAAGACCGCAGACTCTAGGAGTAATCAATTGTATCAAAAAACTCCGTCTGTTACATTTGTTCCAATACGAACAAGAGATAAAGTAACCATTGGAGGCTACAAAGAAATAATATTACAAGAGGCCAGGTGGAGAGCTAAATTGAACCATAGAAGGTAAAGATAGATGTATAATAACCAAATAGACACATTGACTTACGTAAGTCATAAGTAGGTCCGGGTGCTCATGCCCCAGACCTCTCGCTAGAAAACTGGCGTCCTGCCACAGCCGATTGGAGCACAGAAGCGTTAAAACAGCAGTAAAGAACTGTGAGTACAAGTAAAATGACTCACCGAACACTGGAAGTGGCTCAGATGCAGACGCGCCCGAGCCCGTCGCTACAGCTCATAACGTCCAAAGTGTATATAGCAAAGAGCTTGCACACTATAGGTCTGGGAATCAACACAACTTAACATCCATAAAATCGTCTTTATTTAAAGTATGACATGGTGCGATAGTTATTTCTCACTCGCACCATCATACTTTAGATAAGACGATTTTATGGATGTTAAAGTGTGTTGATTCCCAGACCTTACAGTGTGCAGCGCTCCTTTGCTATATACACTTTGGAAGCTAATTTAATAAAATTCATAACAGATTAATGACTTTTACTCAAAATATATATCAGGTGAAGCACTGGAACTGACGACTTAGTTACGCTTTATTGCCCATTAATGGACCTTAACCATAACAAGCTGTCTCCGATGTCCAAATCCGAGGGGGGATCAGGAGATATCCCAACCTTTAGCCTTGACCGCATAGCAGGAAGCCAGTCCCACTGGAGGAAGAAGTCGAAGTGGAAGGGAGACCCCGGTGATGTCATGGAGCTTCCTCCTTCCCCGGGGTCTTCCCTAAGAGTGGTAGAGGCGCCCCTGGTGGTCAGTGGAGGTACTGCACTGCGATCTTCATTCAAATCACAGTGCAGTACCTGGTATAGTAAAGCTGTCAGTGTGACAGCTTTACAGTTGAGGAAAAAAAGGAAAATGTGAGAAAATAACTTACAATTGGACGAAGCGCTGCGCCCAGTATCTGCATTTTGATCGAAACTTACATCACTCTAAAATCCTGCGGGTGTAGTTTCTAAAGATCTCTCACTTGTGGGTAATTTTAGTTAATTTGGAAATATTCTATGTTAACCATCAAGTGGTTATACATTTTAATTTGGTGTAATATCTGTTGTATTCAACAGTTTAGTTTTGAGACGTTTCGCTAGTCCACCGACTGGCTTTCTCATTCATCAGATGACTAGCGAAACGTCTTCAAGAACTAAACTTCAAGTCCAGTTGATCTAATTGAATACAACAGTTTACCATGACCTGGATGAATGAGAACCTTCACAAGCAATTTGGTGTAATATTCTCGTGCAGTTTTAGTTTGGGGGGGTCCCTGTACAGAAAAATTCGGGTACCTACATATATCTGGTATCGTTGTACTCGGGAGTATCAGAGCTTTTAGAAATAGTGGATTTTGTGTCTAACCTTAAGATAACTATAATAAAAATGGGAAAAATCCATGAAAATTAAAAAAAATGTTGACATATTTTACCGATAATTCCAGTAAAGTTTCCAGGAAAGTTACAAAATTTTGTTACCATGTTAAAGTACAATTTGTGCTGAAAAAAACATGTATAATATTCTGATTACTGGGGGGTTTCCTTTGACTGAACCACATGTGTATAAAATCCTGAAAATTCTTCTGGCATTTAACGCAAGAAGCATTTATAAAATCTCCTGAGAGAAGTATACTTTTCCTCCTAATAAATTAGTATTAGATAATAAAGGGCTATAAATTAGAGATGTCTGAACTTCGCAAAATCCGTCCGCTCGACGATCTGCGAATTTTTGAAAAAATTCGAAAATTCGAAATTCGAAATCTGCGAGCAGACCCATTAAAACCCATTAAAACACAAAAATCCTTAAAATACGAGAAAATCCGTATTTTCACAATACGAAAAATCCTCGTCATTTCGAAAAATTTCGAAAACGCAGTTCGGAAAAGTTCGGAAGGCGAAAAAACGGAAAATCCGCAATATCCCCCATTCACGAACGAGGTAAATCCGCCGTAGTGATGGGATCCGTGAACTGGGCATCCGTGAACTGGGCATCACTACTATAAATATGCAGCAACCAATCAGAAGTTGTCTATGGTATTTAACTGCAGTTATCATGTAAATGGATTGGTTTCTACAAATCAATAAATAGCACTGGCAAGAGTTTGCAAACTCTAATTGGATAAGCCCCCAAGTCTTTTAATGTTATAGTTTCTGCTAGGAAATTCAAAACCCCCGGTTCCCGGATCTCAGAACTTTCAATATTTTCGGTTACTAAGCTCTTCTGGGGTTATAGAGGCTACTTTAGAGGGTTACTGTAGCTACTTCTGAGGGTTATAGAGGCTACTTTCAAAGGTTACCAAACCTACTTTTGAGGGTTACAAAATCTACTTTCGGGGGTTACCGAAGCTACTTTAGAGGGTTACTGTAGCTACTTCTGAGGGTTATAGAGGCTACTTTCAAAGGTTACCAAACCTACTTTGAGGGGGAAAGTAGATTTTGTAACCCTCAAAAGTAGGTTTGGTAACCTTTGAAAGTAGCCTCTATAACCCTCAGAAGTAGCTATAGTAACCCTCTAAAGTAGCTTCGGTAACCCCTGAAAGTAGATTTTGTAACCCTCAAAAGTAGGTTTGGTAACCTTTGAAGGAGAGAGAGTGTGTGTGTTGTGTATGTGTGTGTGTGGTGTGTTGTGGTGTGTTGTGTGTGGTTGTGTAGAATCGACCAGACAGCAGTCCCGACGGATCCTCTCACGTTCTGTGCATGCACTAAAGGAAAGCATCGGACATTTCCCAGACAGGCAGTCACTGAAAGTGGATGGACCTGCACCATCCCCAGCGTTCTGGGGAAACTCATTGGATTTCTTCTAAACTACTGCTGAAAGACACAGGATACTGCAGGTACATATCCACCTTACACATATCTATCCTACACCAGGTGACTTTTATCAGTGGAGATACCCTTTAAACATGCAGCTATGAGGTCTGCACGTGTCCATTTAGAATAACCAGAAGCATTTTATAAAATCTCCTGAGAGAAGTTATACTTTTCCTCCTAATAAATTAGTATTAGATAATAAAGGGCTATAAATTAGAGATGTCTGAACTTCGCAAAAATCCGGTCCGCTCGACGATCTGCGAATTTTGAAAAAATTCGAAAATTCGAAAATTCGAAAATCTGCGAGCAGACCCATATAAACCCATTAAAACAAAAAAATCCTATAAAATACGAGAAAATCCGTATTTTCACAAATCAACAATCCTCGTCATTTCAAAAATTTTTCGAAAACGCAGTTCGGAAAAGTTCGGAAGGCGAAAAACGGAAAATCCGCAATATCCCCCATTCACGAACGAGGTAAATCCGCCGTGTGAGGGATCCGTGAACTGGGCCATCCGTGAACTGGGCCATCACTACTATAATATGCAGCAACCAATCAGAAGTTGTCTATGGTATTTAACTGCAGTTATCATTAAAATGGATTGGTTTCAATCAATAAATAGCACTGGCAAGAGTTTGCAACTCAATTGGATAAGCCCCCAATCTTTTAATGTTATAGTTTCTGCAGGAAATTCAAACCCCCGGTTCCCGATCTCAGAACTTTCAATATTTTCGGTTACTTAAGCTACTTCTGAGGGTTATAGAGGCTACTTTAAGAGGGTTCACTGTAGCTACTTCTGAGGGTTAGAGGCTACTTTCACAGGTGATAATGGAGAAAGGAAAACAGAAACCGAATTGGCCTATACAATACACACCCCGCGCTACACTGCTAGTGAAGGGACGGGGATCCCCTGACAGATCTCGTAGGGTTGGGTACTGTTTTTTTTGCCATGCTGGGTTCCAAAGGTGTGAACAGGTTAGTCGCTGGAATTGCATTTTGCATCCTTCTGTATAGAAAGGAGGCTTTTTCTTGGTGATTACTACGTTTGGATTTCTTCAGGGGCAGGGTCGAGGCATGTTTTTCATCTGGTGGACTGAGATTTCAACAACCACCTTTCAAGTTTTCAGTGCTATTATTCAGTTCCTTTTACGGAGTTGTCAAACTTACTATGCATGTGGTTTGGTGTTGTAGATGGGTTTTTGGTGCAGCAGAGGAGAGCAACGGTGTTAAAGGTATATAGGACACAACTGTTGTAGTTTTGCAGGTGTCGAAGGTCAATCGCGTTTCAAAGCGGAGGGGTGTTGCAACAAGTGTTGGGGGGTGGTAGCCTTTCATAGTAGATAATGTTACCCCTACTGTAAATTAAAAGAGAAGAGAAGTCACAAGAAGTTCTGTGGACCATATTAAAGCACGGAACTCAGCAGGTGGAATCTGATATCCATAATCATTTACAGGGGGGTACTTATCTGTTATCAATTTACCCCTTTCCACCCCTTAATTTAAGGTTATGAGTAGCATTCCCCATTATAGCTGCACTCAGGCATGCGCCGGGGAGCATTCCCACCTCTCTCTGACTACAGTGAAAAAAAAAAGTTCGGGAAGTTGTAGGGAAAACCACCTCCCAACCCTAACACATGGTTTAAATTATAAAAAAGTGCCCAGGAAAGTAATTACCAGACTGGTTCACTCGGGCTAAATCAATGAGCCAGCAGCAGGTCTGTTGATGGCGACTCCAGCTGGTAAGTAAGTTTCTGAAAGTAATTTGGGGGGGGCATACCTGTTTAAAAATTAAACAGATTTTTTTTTCTCTTGAAAACTAGTGAATCCTAAATGTACTTTTAAAATATATTTTTTGTAGATGCAGATGATTGCCTGAAAATGCTCCAAAACTATTGATAAAACCTACCAAAGGAGAACTGACTGCTCCCCTAGGGATATAAATTCCTTTCTATGAAGAAACATTGGGGTCTACTTTTATTCTTTCCATCGCTGTAATATTTTTTTCTCCATGACATGTGCTGGAATTCCTGGGATGGAATCTTCTTAAAGTACGTGAGGGACTCCTTATAGTGAGAGCCAACACAGAAATCTACAGCTGTATCCTCCCATCTCTCTTCATTGTTTGTGTTTCCTCTGCACTTTATATGCATTGGTCGCCCCACACAGATTCTTGTCTCCTCCGACAAGCAGCATTTGGAATTATTTTTACCAGTCGTATTCTTCTGTGTGCCCCCCCCCCCCCCCAAAAACTCTCAACAGTTGTTATTGGCCTCAATGTACAAGCTGGAGGAAAGATGAAGAAGGAAGAAGTTTAGGACCCCACTGTCCATCATATGGTCACTGTTTGATCGTTGGGGGAGATTTATAATCTCAATGGTGGATGGGACATTAACAGGCCATTGAAGAAGTTTGATACTATATGATGAAAATTTTGTTTTCTTGCTTTGTAATGAAGGATCTGTTATTTGGTTCTTTAGTGTCAGTGGATTATAGGAACTCTGGCTTACTAAGTTTTCATTGTTGCATTTCTGGATAAGGATTTCCCGACCGATTTAAGTTGAAGCTAAAACATTCAATTCAGTATGTTGGTGTTCTGTAGGTGTGGGTATCATTTGTCCCAGCATACCTGAGCAGTAAGGGGAGTAAAATGGGGCTGTTGAGATATTCTCCATCTTATTCATCCAGTTCTGGGTGTTATGTATGTTGTATCGTCATTCCCAAGGTTATTTATTACCCATAAGTCCTTAAACTGCACTATTAAAACTACTGGTTTTTAGAAAAGTGGGAATATAAAATAAATTGCCTCTATAATTTTTCACCATTCCATTTATTATGTACCCCACCTTCAATGTTATCTTTCTTGTTCTTAGACAATGCGAGTGGATGGAAATGTTAAAAAATTTTTAGCATCTTTTCATCTATGAAAAGATTTAAAATATTAATCCTATCGAATTGATGCAGACACTCTTCATGGTGGTTAGGTTGACCACCAAAGATTCTGTGGTATGCTCTGAATACCATTTGTATTGTATAAACCATTTTTATTTTAAAACACTAAGAACACCATCGTTTGCTGCGGTTCGGGGAATGTGTCGAAATTTAGCAGAACTTGAAATTTTAAACCCACATGGGGTAATAGAAGAAATAGAGTGACATTTTTTTTTAATTTTTGACATCAAAGTTTGATTTTTGCAAACACGGTTACATTTTTAACACTGTGACTCCCACCCCCCTCCGACCCCCCAATTCAATATCCACATTTTGACACAATTCCACAAAGTTCCCAACCATAGTAAGAATCATCACTATACTGGAAGATTATAATTTGAAGAACACTGTAAAAGATGAATAAACCCAGAAAGAAAAAACAGTAGTTAAACAGTTAACAGTAAGTTTCAGTAAGAAAGTAATTGCGTTGGGGCAATATCGTAATGTGTATTAATGCCTTTGAATGAAGTTGTTTAATTGCAATACTACACATGCCTAATTACCCTTAATAGGTGTGTGCCTTACTACACCAAATGATCTAGTTGGATGGTAGGTAGAGTGTGTTTTTGTTATTGATTTGTCCACAGGGAAAACTTAAGGACCCAGGACCCAATATTCTACCATAAGTCTGAAGCTAAAAGGCGGATCTCTATTTTTGATGCCATTATTAAGAAGACAGATTGTCTACGTGCTGTTTTAGGGAAGTTGAGAGGGGTCAATTTAATGTGTGAAATCTTAGGGATTGTGTTCCCTTCAAATGGGCCCAAAACAAACACCTACAGGGCCCTCCTAGTAGGCTAGTCCTATCTATATTTTTTGATAAATGGGGTTTTAAAAGTATATGTGTACGAAATGCTTTCCCACCGGCCTGTAAATAATAGAACTCCGGGTAACAGCGATTTAAACTTAACTAAGGACGCCCACTCATGGCTTCTTCCACAGTTAACGTGCACGAGTGCACTTTCTAGCTTTATGATAAGCATGGCATGGGCAAAGGATAGGGAGCTCAGTCACGGACATGCGCCATTATGCTGGAATCAGACCTATTGAGGATATTGACCTAATAATATACTGACGTAAAATATTTATAAGCTAATGTAATATTATAACTTAGTTCTATGAATAATTGTGGAAAGTTTTAAGCTCCTCACAAGTTGCTATAGGTGGAGCCCAAATACAGTTTAAAAGGCAATCTATACTGGAAAAAAAGGTTTATTTTAAATTGGACCAAACTGGAAAAACTAATTCTTACCAACCACCACTGTAGCAATTTTTCTATTTATCGGACCCCCTATTCCTTAAGGATATCCAATATAAAACATCATACATGTCAGCGGTCATCAGCCTTTTGCTCTCAAAAACTATTCTTTTCTGTGGGAGTAGTTTTACTGTTGCATGAATGTGGACAGAGTATTGATAGTGGGAATGCTGTGTGCAGGTTTTGGACAGTTGGTTTTGTAGGAGGAAAAGTCAGGTTGGATGGAAGGGAAAGTTTTTTTTTAAAAGAGGGAGGGGGCGTGGGTTTTACTGCTTCTTAAAGGGTATCTCCAGCCAAAAAATCACAGTTCCCCATAGTGTTCCTTCATATTTTACTTGCCTGATTTGCAGAGACAAATTCTTTTTTTGCTTGCGCTTACAAATATCACAGCATGTGTTTCTACTGAGTTCCTCTCCAGCTGTCAATAAAAGTACGCGCTTTCATCACACAGCAAGTTTAGTATTGCTCACCCCTAGCACGTTAGTATTCACGTCACCAACTCACCCAAGTAGGGGGTCTGTAACGAGGGTTCTGAGCAAGCAGGAAACGCGTTGCGCAAACCGGAAGCTGGAACTGGACAGGTCCCGAGGTAAAAGAGGACGGCCGGCGGAACAAACACTGAAAACTGGACAGTAATACAATGTCGTCGGGGGGACTGTATGGTTTTTCTTGATACCCTTCAAATAAAAATGCAGAGATTGTGAACTTGTTGTTACTGTGGCTACCTCTTTTATGTCACACTTCAGTAGTTAACTGCCCTTGGTAGTCCTCTCTCTATGAGAGTGTGATCGGCCTGCAAAACAAACTAATGAAAGACAGAGGAAGGGATCGAAGGTCAGTATCAGTTTCAGTGCAGTTAAATCACCCACACCCTTGGCGTACCCCGTATGAAAAGGGGGGGGGGTGGGGTTGTTTGTTGTAGAGATAGTGACTTTAAAGTGCGTAGCTGCTTTGCAAAGCAATGCAAATGAAATCCGATTGGCTAGCAGGGACCAAATAGTGTGAGGGGGTGTGTCAGTTCTCTGAAACAGCTAGTCAGAGTAGGCATGCCCGACGCTCAGTAGATGCTCAGTACACTGAAAAGTGGGGCGTTTGAACCCAAACCAGCGTTCAACACACTACTATTTCCTTTCCTCACGACATCCAAGAGCTAAGGCAGGCACCAGCAATGCTCCAGGGGGATCCAAGTAGGTCAAAGCAGATATTTAAACCAGCATGCTTTCTGTAAGTTTTCATTAAGGAGGCTGAGTGTAATTAACAAATTGTGTGCTGGATTGGAAAGCATGCAGCAACACACACACCTCAAAGTAAGTGCTACTTATATGTATTCAAAAAGATTAAGATTAGGGAAAAGTCATTTCTTTTTTCCAGTATAGTGTCCCTTAATGCATGTGTGGAAAAACCCTGGAGGCACAGAGTGTATTAAAGTTAATTGGATAATAATGACGGTTAATCAAAAGGAAATGTCCGGTCTTATAGTGTGTGTCCTTTAACCAAATTATATTTATTACATTCTCATTTAACATTGCTAAAATAGTCAGATTAAGTCTGGGATGGTTATGAAGATTTTGAGATTAGGAATAAATGTTTCTCTCAGTTTATTAAGATGGGATTTTTAAACATAAATGCCAATAGTTCGATGTTGGCATAAATGGTTCAAGGTTTGTGTTGTATGACATATGTAATAAAGTATCTGCAAAATGCTTAAGGTGCAGTGATTATTATATTGTTTTTACTGTAACCGATTTAAACATAGTTCTATTAATATAGGTGATTTTAAAGGGTATCTCCACTGAGGAAAAGGCATTTTTTTTTTTGGTGATTTATTTTAAAGTACACCATCCCCCAAAACACTCCCCCCTACATTTTTTCCCTTTCGTTTGATTGCAGCAGCATGGGGACAGTTGTGCAGGTTCCTGGGGGTGGTCTCCCGGCTGGGGTTGATGGCACTTCAATGTTGCATTTAATTGGTAGCAAAGAACACACCCACTTGGCTGCAAGTAAGAAATTCTTTCCTCCCCCTGACTCTCTAAGTTCATTTTCCAGCTGATTATGCAGAGAGAGACAGAGGAGGAAAAGTTAAACCCTCTTCCCACCAAACTACTATAACAAATACAGGGGACTTTGTGTTGTTGTTTTTATAAAGATTGTTTGGTCGAACTCTAGATTGATTCATAGGGGATGCTGGGAATATGAGGCAATTTGCTATGGGAGGGTGGGAGAGGGAGAAAAAGGAGAGTACCTGATTACTCCATGAATTAGTGAAGTCAGCAAGCTGCTGTGATGGTCATGTGATTATCCTCATTAGCAGTGAACTCAGTAGCTTGGAGAGAGAGAGAGCGAGAGAGAAGAGAGAGACGAGAGAGAGAGAGAGTGTGTTTGTTGGTGTATGTGTGGAGGTTGTGTGTGGGTGTGTGTGTGTGTGTGTGTGTAGAATCGACCAGCAGCAAGTCCGACGGAGCCTCTAACGGTGCGGTGCATGCACTAAAGGAAAGCATCGGACATTTCCCAGACAGGGCAGTCACTGAAAGTGGATGGGACCTGCAACCATCCACAGCGTCTGGGGAAACTCATTGGAGTCCTCTTCTAAACTACTGCTGGAAGACACAGGATACTGCAGGAACACTTATCCACCTACACAATCTACCTTACAACCAGGTGACTTTTATCAGTGGGATACCCTTTAAACATGCAGCTATCGAGGTCTTGCACGTGTTCCATTTAGATAACCAGAGCATTTTATTAAAATCTCCGAGAGAAGTATACTTTTCCTCCTAAGTAAATTAGTAGTAGATAATAAAGGGCTATAAAATTAGAGAGGTCTGAACTTCGCAAAATCCGGTCCGCTCGACGATCTGCGAATTTTTGAAAAAAATCGGAAAATTCGAAAATTCGAAAATCTGCGAAGCAGACCCATTAAAACCCATAAAAACAAAAAAAATCCTATAAAATACGAGAAAATGCCGTATTTTCACAAATACGAAAAAAATCCTCGTTTCAGTTCGAAAAATTTCGAAAACGCAGTCGAAACAGTTCGAGGCGAAAAAAACGGAACAATCCGCCAATCCCCCATTCACGAAGAGGTAATCCGCCGTAGTGATGGGATGATCCGCTGAACTGGGGCCCATCTGTTACGGGCCACACTACTATAAATATCAGCAACCAACTCAGAAGTGTCATGTATTTAACTAGGCCGTTATCATGTAAAATGGATTGGTTTTTCTACAACATCAATAACATCAGCACTGGCAAGAGTTTGCAACCTCTAATTGGAATAGCCCCAAGTCTTTAATGTTATAGTTTCTGCTAGGAATATTCAAACCCCCGGTCCCGGCCATCTCAGAACTTTCAATTATTTTCGGTTACTACAGCTACTTCTGAGGGTTATAGAGGCTTACTTTAAGAGGGTTACTTGTAGCTTACTTCTGAGGGTTTATAGAGGTCTAATTCAAAGGTTCCAAACCTTACTTTTGAGGTTACAAAATCTACTTTCGGGGGTTACCGCTAATACTTTGAGGGTTAATATATGCGCTACTTCTTAGGGGTTATAGAGGCTACTTCAAAGTTACCAAACCTACTTTTGGGGTTACAAAAATCTACTTTCGGGGGTTACCGAGCTACTTAGAGGGTACCAAATCTATTTTTGAGGGTTACCAAATCTACTTTTGAGGGTTACCGAAGCTAGTTTTGAGGATTACCAAATCTATTTTTGAGGGTTACCGATGCTAGTTTTGAGGGTTATAATGGCTACTTTCGAGGGTTATCTACTTTTGAGGGTAATCATATCTACTTTCAGGTTAATAAATATACAAGGCTACAAGGGTTACTGAACGTAGCCTCAAATATACATGTATAAATGCGGAAGCTTGAAAATAGCTTGCGTGAAGGAAATTCTATTTACGTTTAGGTGACATATTTGGGCCATCTACTGTAAGTTACCATGCTTTTTATACCCTTATTTTACTTAGAACTTCAGATTTTCCCCCATTGATTTTGTGGGGTCCATTTCAGATTTTTTAAATTTTTGTTTCAGGAGAGTTTTTACAAATATAACAAATAACAAATTGCATTTTTATTATTTTGTAAATTTAGTGGGAATTTAAAAATGAAGTGCAGTTCTCCCAGAAAATTCTACAGCCAATGCAATTTTACCTTCATGTCTTGTTTGTGCTTATAGAAGTTTTAAAAGAAGTCTTCCAAGAAAATATTGAAAATCTTTGCCCGTGCTGTTCATTTGCAACAACCAATCATAGTTCCATAAAATTTATTGGTTGTTTCAGATGAATAGCACAGGCAAACACTGCACGTTTTATTACATCAGCTGAAGTATATAGGATAATATGCTACCTACAGTGTAATATAAGGAGATTGAGAGTCCATGACCATATAAAAGCCCATGGTCGTAGGCTTTACACGGTCAGGGAACTCCAAGGACTGAATTACTGTGCTATAAGAAGGAGCGAGCGCATTCCTGAGAGTCATAATTGGCTCGGCCACCATCCTCCTTATCAGCCACAGTAATTCAGTCAGTCAGTGTAACAAATCAGAAATGCACCGGGTGAGGGGTGAGAGCCGATGTTTTTTCTCTTTTTTAAGTTTGAAAAAGAACAACAGTTAACCATTTGTATGAAAATTAAGCTTCTTATGGACATTACTAATACAGGGAGGGAGAGAGAATCGGAAGGTGCAGTGATGCATCTGAGTGACTGATATATATAGATTCTCACCACAGCACCTCCCCATTGGAATGACAGACGCTTATGTATATATCTAGATTTTCATTTAAAGCATTTATAAAACGACAAATTTTGTTCAGGATTCAGGTTATGTTTTTTTTCTACATATTTCTTTTGATCTTCAGTGTTGTAATTTGTACTATATAATATATATGTTGAGACTATGCTTGGAATAAGCTATATTCAGCTAACATTTTATTATTCATAGTTAAAAATAAGTTTATTAAGAATTATTATAAATATTGACATTAAATTATCATACGTTGATCTGGTATCTCTTGGGCCATATGTTTTACATGTGGTTGAAAGTTTAAAGGGTTTAAGCTGGACCTACAATTATAATAATTTCAAATAAACTGATTTAGTGTGGACTCTCATTTTAAACATGCTTCTTCTAAAGTCTTTACCCAGTGATTGAAACATTACTAAAGATTATTGAGCTATATGAGATATACATGCATCAGCAGTAATCACAAAAATTATGAATTTATTTAATTAGCTCACTAAGCATTTTCAATAAATACAGAAACAGGGCGATTCAATAAAATGCTTATTGTTAAAAATGGTGCTAAGTTTGCCCCAACCAATAGAATTGTTTAACATTTGAAAGCTACATCGATTGGTTGGGGCAAACTTAACACCATTTTTAATGGTAAGAACTTTATTGAATAACCCTGAAAGTGTCACGTCTGCATTTATTAAAAATTCTTAGTGAGCTAATTTAATAAATTACAAATACAATTGTACTGTATGGGTAAGTAACCACTACCAAGTAGGGATAATTTACCACAGGAGACCGCAGACTCTAGGAGTAATCAGATGTGTATCAAAAAACTCCGTTGTTACATTTGTTCCAATACGAACAAGAGATAAAGTAACCATTGGAGGCTACAAAGAAATAATATTACAAGAGGCCAGGTGGAGAGCTAAATTGAACCATAGAAGTAAAGATAGATGTATAAAACCAAATAGACACATTGACTTACGTAAGTCATAAGTAGGTCCGGGTGCTCATGCCCCAGACCTCTCGCTAGAAAAACTGGCGTCCTGCCACAAGCCGATTGGAGCATCAGAAGCGTTAAAACAGCAGTAAAGAACTGTGAGTACAAGTAAAAGACTCACCGAACACTGGAAGTGGCTCAGATGCAGACTGCCCCGAGCCCGTCGCTACAGCTCATAACGTCCAAAGTGTATATAGCAAGGAGCGTTCACACTATAAGGTCTGGGATCAACACACTTTACATCCATAAAATCGTCTTATTTAAAGTATGACATGGTGCGATGGTATTCTCCCTCGCACATGTCATACTTTAGATAAAGACGATTTTAGGATGTTAAAGTGTGTTGACCCAGACCTTACAGTGTGCACGCTCCTTGCTATATACACTTTGGAAGCTAATTTAATAAAATTCATAACAGATTAAGACTTTTAACTCAAAATATATATCAGGTGGAAGCACTGGAACTGGACAGACTTAGTTACCTTATTGCCCATTAATGGACCTTAACCATAAGCAAGGTCTCCGATGTCAAATCCGAGGGGGGATCAGGAGATATCCCAACCTTTAGCCTTGACCGCATAGCAGGAGCCAGTCCACGTGGAGGAAGAAGTCGAAGTGAAAGGGAGACCCGGTGATGTCATGGAGCTTCCTCCTTCACCGGGGTCTTCCCTAAGAGTGGTAGGAGGCTGCCCCTGGTGGTCTAGGGGAGGTACTGCACTGCGATCTTCATTCAAATCACAGTGCAGTACCTGGTATAGTAAAGCTGTCAGTGTGACAGCTTTACAGTTGAGGAAAAAAAGGAAAATGTGAGAAAATAACTTACAATTGGACGAAGCGCTGCGCCCCAGTATCTGCATTTTGATCGAAACTACATCACTCATAAAATCCGCGGGTGTGTTGTTCTAAAGATCTCTCACTTGTGGGGATATTTTAGTTAATTTGGAAGATATTCTATGTTACCATCAAGTGGTTATACATTTTAATTTGGTGTAATATCTGTTGTATTCAACAGTTTAGTTCTTGAAGACGTTTCGCTAGTCACCCGACTGGCTTTCTCAATTCAGATGACTAGCGAAACGTCTTCAAGAACTAAACTTCAAGTCAGTTGATTTAATTGAATACAACAGATTTACCATGACCTGGATGAATGAGAACCTTCACAAGCAATTTGGTGTAATATTCTCGTGCAGTTTTAGTTTGGGGGGGTCTCCTGTACAGAAAAAGTCGGGTACCTACATATATCTGGTATCGTTGTACTCGGGAGTATCGAGCTTTTGAAATAGTAGATTTTTGTGTCTAACCTAAGATAACTATAAGTAAAAATGGGAAAAACCATGAAAATTTTAAAAAAATGTTGACATATTTTACCGATAATTCCAGTAAAGTTTCCAGGAAAGTTACAAAATTTTGTTACCATGTTAAAGTACAATTTGTGCTGAAAAAACAATGTATAATATTCCTGATTCTGGGGGGTTTCCTTTGACTGAACCACATGTGTATAAAATCCTGAAAATTCTTCTGGCATTTAACGCACGCAAACTGGTGAATTCTGCTGGCAGCGAAAGGCACCCAAACCACACATTCTTGCTGCATTTTTGTTTGTTTTAATTGCTGTTTTAATGGTTGGTGCACCTGACACTTGGCTTCTAATGCACTACTCCAATTGTTCCTGTGCCTAATTCCCTTTAAGAGTGTTTCTCAACAATTATCACTTTGAAAGATTAAGTGCCAGCATGAAATGTATTATGTTGAATTCCATGTACAGTTTTTACATTAGAAATGACATAGGACTTTTGACATGATGGCTTAGTATACCAAATGTGTAGAATTATGTATTTAATGGATTACTTACGTAGAGTCTATTACTATATTTTTTTCTGGAAAAACTATGTGGAATTCCATTTTTAACATCTTTTAAATAATATTTTTCTTAGACATAAAAGCTTTGAATTTTATTATATAATAAGTGGGGTGCAAATTAATCTTTAAGGTAATTTTATTTTGTTGTTGCATATAAGGTTGAACATTTAAACTCAGTTTCTAATGAACAGTTAAGCGTGTTTTATCAATTATATCACTTAAATCACAAAACATAGCTTGATGACTAGTTTTAAAATAAATTTACAATGTATTTAATAGATTTTATAGAATTACAGAATTATATATTAATATAGGCATTAAACAAACTACTTACAGTTGGACATATAGAACTATCTGTTAATTGTCTATAGGAATAACTCCCATTTAGAAAAAAAAAACCTGAAACTCTAATATTCGAAAATTGAATATTAGAAAATTTTAAAATTCAAACATCTTACATTCACTTGCAAAATTTTGTTTGAAAATTAAAAATGGCAGCAGAAAATTTAAAGAAATCAGATTCAATTGGGTTCAAAGCAAAGTTTTGTTAATCTCTAAATTGTCTATAATAAAATTATTACTTTTTAGTTTTTTAATTTTTATTACTGTTGTTTGACCTGGAGGAGCATGATTCTATGTAAGAAATCCTTATTCTGAAATTATTTTTCTAAATGAATAAAAAAAACATTTTAGCATTTGTTGCATTGTCAAGAAAGGATACTTTTTCCATGGTCCATGAATCATATGAGCTTTAATGAAATGAAATAAACATTTCTTTATTAGGGAGTTCTGCAGAAATAATAGAGTCAATAAATCTCGGTAAATTAATAGATAAATATATATGTGTAGACCTTTTTTTTTGCCATTCTATGAATATTAAAATGCTTTGTATCACCAAATATTTTGTTTGTTATTATTTCTAAGAATAAACTTAAAGTTGGAAAAACTCTGTTTTATTTCTTCTACTTTTGGATTAAATGTATAAATAAATGTGGACAGCCATAATGCCTTCATATATTAATGCATCTTGAGATTTCTGATACATAATCAAAAAGATGCATTGTGACATCTTTTGATGTATATAACAGTTCTAATCGTTTAGTTTTTTGAATACTTCTCAAGAAATTCTATTGTTTATTATAATGTGCCATATGGTATATGTATTTCAAATATCCAAAGTAATTTACATCTGGTAAATTATATTTCTATATTTCTTCACCTATTATTAAAGCAGAAATTTTATTTTACAATTTCATTTCCGTAAATGTTCAGTAGTTGGTTTTTATATGCATGAATAAATTCAATGTCCATGGATTACTAGCCAGTTATCCCTTTATCCTTCCCCAATTGTTTATCCCAGGATTGAACCCGATATATCCCTTATAATACTGCCCATACTCCCTGAGGCTGGGTACACTCAGGAGAATTTTTCAGCCTCGACTGACCATTCATCACGAGCGGTCGGCCAGGCTGAATCACTATCGGTTGCAGGGAAAATCGTCAACAGATCTCCACGACCGATCACGGTCCATAGAAGAACGCACCATCGCCGTGATTTACCATAATTTCCAACCGCCTTTTTGCCGGATCCGGGTGAACTGGTGACAGACACGGTTGCCAATGGTGGCAACCACCCTGGTGATTTTTCAGTGCGACCGATGGGTTTCTGGAAATATTGGTCGGTTTGTCTGAAAAATCGCCTATGGTGCTAGCCTAAGACTGAACCTAAATATCCCTATACTACTGTCCATATATTACTTATCCATTGATTCCCATTACCCCTATTGTGAACCCTCTTATATCCTCCATACTAACATGTTTTATATTTTTGTTTGCTTTGGCAATGTCAACATGAACTTGATCCTGCCAGTTAAGCCTTTTTAAATTGATTTGGAGAGGAGGAAGCCACAGTAAATATTGGGTCACACTAGTAACGGATGTCACAGAATGAGAGGGGCATAAATTAACTTAAAGGGCATGTTCCACCCTTAAAAAAACTTTAATATGTTGTAGGGCACCTTCCCCCAGCCCCAACCGCATTAATCTTATTTGCAGAAACTCTCCCAATCTTTACTTACCTTCCTCTATCCTCGTCGTGTTCAGAACAGCGGAGGATAGAGGGAAGGTAAGTAAAGATTGGGGAGAGTCTGCAAATAAGATAAATGCGGTTGGGGGTGTGGGAGCAACCCTACAATATGTCTAAGGTTTTGCTAAGGGGAGGGAGACCAAAACGGGAGGGAGAGGGAGGGGGGAGGAGGGCTGCTTAGAGAATGCACAAAACCTTCAGAGGAAGTTCAGAGGCGGGAAACAATTTGCCCCTTGCTAGGCTCCTGGTGAACAGTTTTTTGGACTTTGGGGGAACATTACAGGAGAACCATTTGGAACTGGGATGTAAGGTAAGGAATTTATTACACTACACATGGGGCCAGTAGTGGGGGAAATATAGTTTTGGGGATGGACATGACCTTTAATGTCCATGGACTACTTGCCATTACCCTTATCCTTCCCCAATCTATAATCTCAGGATTGAACCCCATATATCCCTTATAGTACTGTCTATATATTATGTTCTCATTGATACCAATTACCCCCTACTAGAGTGTCCGAACTTCGAAAATCAGTCCGCTCGAGGATCCGTGAATTTTAGAAAAAATTCGAAAATTCGAAAATACACGAGCGGACCCATTAAAACCTATTAAAATAAAGATTCTTCGAAAATACGAGGATTATTCGGAAATACGACAGACAGACCATTTTCGAAAACGCGGTTCGGAAAAGTTCGGAAGGCGGAAAACCAGAAAAGCCCCGATATCCACCGTTCGCGAACGAGGTAAATCCACCGCGGATCCGGGTTCGGATCCGCAAACTGGGCCATCACTACCCCTACTGTGAACCCCTCTATATTCCGCACACTAACAAGTTTTCTTATTTTTTTGTTTGCTTTGCAATGTCAACACGTTACTTGATCCTGCCAATAAAGCTCATTTGATTGAATTTGATAGAGAAAAAAATTTCCAGATTCAAGCGTTGCTGATATCAGAATTTGAGTGATATCGAAATCGACTGGCATATTCAAGGATTATCGAAATTGAAAATTCTGAATTTGATGGTACCAAAATCGACCACAATTTTCGAGGCAAAAAATTGAGTTTCGAAAGTTCAGAAAGTTTTGTTGGTACATCGAAACCCTCAGATTCGGTTCGAAACCGTGTTCTATTCGAACCCCTAATACATGTCTGTCGATTACATCCTAAAATGTTTGTAACTATTACTAGTCATATTTACTTGGCTGTTTTTGTTTATTTATTTTTAATATACTAAAAAAATAACATTACATTGAATTCATAAAGGACTCTTACAGTATTCTGTTAATGTGTTAGATTGTCAATTGTTTCTATAATTTTGTAAGGAATCTTTGCAAAGTCACTCTCATAACTTACATTTTGTATATATTTATTCATTGGAATTAAAATGTAATAAAAAGAAAAAAATAATTCAATCTCAGAGTAGAAAGGTAAGATCGAACCAAACTGAATGAGATATGATACAGTCTAATGAGAACTGACATAAGAACATTTATGATCTATGTGGCCATAGTATGACATTTTTGTAGGAAACAATATAGCAAGCTTCTTGTTTAAGCTTACTACGCGTTTTTAATTGAATCAAAATATCTATGTATAATCTTAGGTGTCCACATAGCTGGGAACAGGGGACAGATAAGATTAAACAAGACTCTGGTTTGGGACTGGAACTATTTCTGTAAAACACAGAAATGATAGAAA
Organism: Hymenochirus boettgeri; assembly: GCA_019447015.1. Lineage (NCBI taxonomy): Eukaryota > Metazoa > Chordata > Amphibia > Anura > Pipidae > Hymenochirus > Hymenochirus boettgeri. Next base: position 296,354,282 of record CM033473.1, read on the forward strand.
TAAACAGCCTTGTTCTTTAAATACCGTGCTTATTAATTACTGTTCTCTGAAAATATATAAACCAGGATTCTGTCTCTTTCTATTCAGTGCTGATATCTTTACCTGTGATCTCCACCTGCTGTCTGACTGATGTTCCCTCTCCATAATGATGTCCCATCTCTGTCACCATCAGATCTACACTACATCTCATCTCTCTGTACGTGACTCTCCGTGATTTTCGTTATTCTGAGTGTTACGGTGCTGATAGTGATTGGAAGATCTTGTGCAATTCCTGCTCTAAATAAAACGTCTGTCCCAGCTCCAGGAACAGCCTGCAAGATTATTTAAGATATACTATACAGTGATGGGGATATGATTATTGGTGTGCGTTTATACAGATATATGAAGTACAATATGAAGAATGTTTATCGTATGTACAATTTCCTTTATTCTATTTGAGTAGTGTACATCTTACTTTGTTTTCTACAGAGCCATAACCATGAATGCAATAGAAAGGGTCTTAGAAATAAAATACATTTATGTTTAGGTCGCTGTATGAAAGAGAAGAAAATGTTTTGCAAAGGGCAAAAAAGGAAAATTTGAAATGATACAGAACATGAGCAGAGACTTCTAGCAGAACTAGAACAGACAGTCTGCAATCGGCTCTCGGGCTCTGCACTTTGAATGCTGTTAAAGCCTCTAAGAACTATGTAGACCTAATTCTACATATTTACTTGCTTTTTTAGTGATGTATCATGACAGAATTTCCATTTTATTTTGCCATTATTTTGGAATTGCAAAATTATTTTAAAAAACTATTCCTGGGTAACAGTCTAGATTTGAAGGTATTAATGGATGTCATCTGGCGAAGCGACCGGGGAGAGATGTCCAAAGGGTAGGGAGCAGCAAGGGAGAATGATTTAAGGTGGGAGAGATTTCCTTGTTAGGAACGGAGGACACGGTTAAAGAAGAGGTATTGAATGTTATTATTTTTCTTGATGGGAAGACACCCCATAGAATGCATTATCAGGGTTGCAGGTTCTTACTTGGAGGAGAGTGAAATAAACTGAACTGCTAAGTTCAGGATCATCTGGAGAGGGGACAAATGACAGGCTGGGAGACAAAGTAGAAAAATATTACAGTAGTCAAGATGGGAGATATAAGGGCATGCACACGATTTAGTAATGGATCAAGGAGGAAGGGTGGTCTTGGTATTGTGAAGGAGAAATGACACGTCCTGGGGACATTGTTAATGTTCTGACAGAAGAAAAGAGTAGAATCAAAGATTTTTCCAAGACAGCATGCAGTTTCAACAGGGTTAATAACCACATATCAATAGAATAGAGAAGCATAAGTTCAGTTTTGGATAGATTAAGTATAGATGGTGCACCATCCAGGAGAAAATATAGACCAGACATTTAGAGATTCCAGATTGAACTTAAAGCCAAATGAATTAATTATATCTCCCAAAGAGACAGTTAGAGGGAGAACAGTAACTGTCCCAAAACAGAGCCCGGGGGAATAGAGAGGAAATCTTATTAGCACAGAAGACAGAGAAAGATCTGTTAGAAAGGTAAGAAGACAACATGAAGCAGCTAGATTTCAGATGCCCGCAAATGCAGAATTTGCATGAGAAGAGAATGGTCCACAGTATCAAAGGCAGACGATAAATAAAGGAGAATGAGGATAGAGAACTGGCCCTTGGATTTTGAAGTTTGTGGTCATTAGTAACCTTACGAGGTCTGTTTCGGTTGATTGACCCAGCCAGAATCCTGATTGCAATAGGTTCCATAGGTTATTAGCAAGAATGTGGTTAGTAATAAGAGTAAGATGTGACCTTCTAAGAGTTTAGAAGCAAACAATAAAAAGGAAATAGGGCGTAGTAGAGAGGAGAAGGGGTCAAAGAGGGTTTTATAAGAAGGGGTTGACACACATGTTTGAAGGCAGCAGGAAATATCCAGAGGTCAGAGAGGAATTAAAGATGTGAGAGCAGGGGTAATGATTTTAAAGCAGTGTTTGAGTAAGAAGGAGGCAGGGATCAAGGGTACATGTGTAAGGGGTGAGGGCAAAATAAGGTCTGAAACTTCAGAATGGGTGACAGAGTTGCAGGGGTGGGGCAGGAAGAAAGAGGTGCGAGTTGTCCAGGGGTGAAGGGATTTGCATGCGGATATTTTCTATTAGTGCTAAACTAGTCCTAAAAATCCTGAGATTGTAGATGGAAGTTAAAGTAAGTTACAATTGATATTTATTTGTATTATTAAACTTTTTGAACTATTTCCTCCCATTGACTTCGGCCATCTTTAGTTATTAGTGAGCTGCCTTTTAAAGTTCTGTAATGCGAACATCTATAAAATATTCCTAACTGTATTTCTACCAATTGGCTGTTGGGTGGGTCGAACATGAGATATCTTCTGAGCAACTGACTCAACCAGAGACTGAGCCATAATGGATACTATTAGGGGTCCTGCAAAGACACTACTTTGAAAGTATTTATTTACACAGAGATTTCACTAGATGGGCAGATTTATTATTGAAATAAGAAAATACTATTAGTTTCTAGAATGTATATGTATTTGTGCTTAATGTCCCTTTAAATCTAAAAAAATAACCTTTATTAAGCTATTCCAAAAAATGTATCCTAATATTTCATCATGTTTAACAGTCTGTCATTTAAACTCTTCCGCCATCTACTGGTTTTCATGTTTACTTGATGGATCAATAAGGATCCTGGGATATTGCCTAAATTACTCTGGGTTATCAGACTGTGGACACCTGTTCTTCTAGACTTCGTACTCTTACCAGCACTTTAGACTCTTATCAGGGAAAGAAAAAGAAGAAAGTAGATTTTGTAACCCTCAAAAGTAGGTTTGGTAACCTTTGAAAGTAGCCTCTATAACCCTCAGAAGTAGCTACAGTAACCCTCTAAAGTAGCCTCTATAACCCTCAGAAGTAGCTTAGTAACCGAAAATATTGAAAGTTCTGAGATCCGGGAACCGGGGGTTTTGAATTTCCTAGCAGAAACTATAACATTAAAAGACTTGGGGGCTTATCCAATTAGAGTTGCAAACTCTTGCCAGTGCTATTTATTGATTTGTAGAAACCAATCCATTTTACATGATAACTGCAGTTAAATACCATAGACAACTTCTGATTGGTTGCTGCATATTTATAGTAGTGATGGCCCAGTTCACGGATGGCCCAGTTCACGGATCCCATCACTACGGCGGATTTACCTCGTTCGTGAATGGGGGATATTGCGGATTTTCCGTTTTTTCGCCTTCCGAACTTTTCCGAACTGCGTTTTCGAAAATTTTTCGAAATGACGAGGATTTTTCGTATTTGTGAAAATACGGATTTTCTCGTATTTTATAGGATTTTTTTTGTTTTAATGGGTTTTAATGGGTCTGCTCGCAGATTTTCGAATTTTCGAATTTTCGAATTTTTTCAAAAATTCGCAGATCGTCGAGCGGACCGGATTTTGCGAAGTTCAGACATCTCTAATTTATAGCCCTTTATTATCTAATACTAATTTATTAGGAGGAAAAGTATAACTTCTCTCAGGAGATTTTATAAAATGCTTCTGGTTATTCTAAATGGAACACGTGCAGACCTCATAGCTGCATGTTTAAAGGGTATCTCCACTGATAAAAGTCACCTGGTTGTAAGGATAGATATGTGTAAGGTGGATATGTACCTGCAGTATCCTGTGTCTTTCAGCAGTAGTTTAGAAGAAATCCAATGAGTTTCCCCCAGAACGCTGTGGATGGTGCAGGTCCATCCACTTTCAGTGACTGCCTGTCTGGGAAATGTCCGATGCTTTCCTTTAGTGCATGCACAGAACGTGAGAGGATCCGTCGGGACTGCTGTCTGGTCGATTCTACACACACACACACACACACACACACACACACACACACACATACACACACACACACTCTCTCTCTCTCTCTCTCTCTCTCTCTCTCTCTCTCTCCAAGCTACTGAGTTCACTGCTTAATGGAGGAATAATCACATGACCATCACAGCAGCTTGCTGACTTCACTAATTAATGGAGTAATCAGGTACTTCCTTTTTCTCTCTCCCACTCCCTCCCATAGCAGATTGCCTCATATTCCCAGCATCCCCTATGAAATCAATCTTAGAGTTAGACACAAACAAATCTTTATTAAAAACAACACAAGTTCCCCTGTATTTGTTATAGTAGTGTGGGAAGAGGGTTTAACTTTTCCTCCTCTGTCTCTCTCTGCATAATCAGCTGGAAAAATGAACTTAGAGAGTCAGGGAGGAAAGAATTTCTTACTGCAGCCAAGTGGGTGTGTCTGCTACCATGATGATGCACATTGAGTGACAGCACGCCCAGCACCGGGGAAGACACACCCCCAGGAACCTGCACAACTTTCCCATGCTGCTGCAATCAAACGAAAGGGAAAAAAGGTAGGGGGAGTGTTGGGGGATGGTGTACTTTAAAATAAACCAAAAAAAAAAAATGCTTTTTCCTCAGTGGAGATACCCTTTAAAATCACCTATATTATAGAAATATGTTATACGGTTACAGTTAAAAAACAATATAATAATAAACTGCACATTAAGCATTTTGCAGATACTTTATTACATATTGTCAATACAAACACAAACCTTGAACCATTTATGCCAACATCAACTATTGGACATTTAATATATCATCTTAATAAACTGATAGAAACATTTATCCTAATCATCAAAATCTTCATAAACAATCCCCAGACTAATATGACTATTTTAGCATGTATAAATGAAGAATGTAATAAATATATTTGGTAAAGGACACACACTATAGACAGGACATTTCCTTTTGATAACTTCATTAATTATCCAATTAACTTTAATACACTCTGGCCTCCAGGGTTTCCACTACATGCATTAAAGGGACACTATACTGGAAAAAAAAATGACTTTTCCTAATCTTAATCTATTATTGAATACATATAAGTAGCACTTACTTTGAGGTGTGTGTGTTGCTGCATGCTTTCAATCCAGCACACAATTTGTTAAATGACAACTCCAGCCTCCTTATGAAAACTTACAGAAAGCATGGCTGGTTTAAAATATGCTGCTTTGACCTACTTGGATCCCCCTGGAATCATTAGCTGGTGCCTGCTTAGCTCTTGGATGTCTTGAGGAAAGGAAATAGTAGTGTGTTGTAACGGCTGGTTTGGTTCACGCCCACTTTTCAGTGTACTGAGCATCTACTGAGCGTGGGCATGCCTACTCTTGACTAGCTGTTACAGAGAACTGACACACCCCCTCACACTATTGGTCCCTGCTAGCCAATCGGATTGCATTTGCATTTGCATTTGCAAAGCAGCTACGCACTTTAAAGTCACATAATCTCTAACACCCACCCTTTGCAATACCGGGTGGATACGCAAGGGTGTGGATTGATTTACTGCACTGAACTGATACTGACCTTCGATCCCTTCCCTCTGTTCTTTCAATTAAGTTTGTTTGCAGCCGATCACAATCTGCATAGAGAGAGCTACCAAGGGCAGTTAACTATGAAGTGTGACATAAAAGAGGTAAGCCACAAGTAACAACAATTTCACAAATCTTATGCATTTTATTTGAAAGGGTATCAAGAAAAACCATACAGTCCCCGAACGTACATTGCTATTACTGTCCAGTTTTCAGTGTTTGTTCCGCCGGCAGTCTCTTTTACCTCAGGGACCTGTCAGTTCAAGCTTCCTGGTTTGCGCAACAGTTCCTGCTTGGCTCATACCTCGTTACAGACCCGCCTACTTGGGTGATGTGACGTGCATACTAACGTGCTGGGTGAGCATACTAACTTGCTGGGTGATGAAAGCGGCAGTACATTTGATTGACAGCTGGAGGAGGAACTCAGTAGAAACACAATAGCTGTGATATTTGGTACAGCAAAGCAAAAAAAGAAAATTTGTCTATGCAAATCAGGCAAGTAAAATATGAGGAACACTATGGGGAAATGTTATTTTTTGGCTGGAGATACCCTTTAAGAAGCAGTAACCCCCCTCCCTCTTTTAACCTTTCCCACTTCCATCCAACCTGACTTTTCCCCTACAAACCAACTGTCAAACCTGCACACAGCATTCCAACTATCAATACTCTGTCACCATTCCAGCAACAGTAAAACTACTCACAGAAGAATAGTTTTTGAGAGCAAGGAACTTGATTGACAGCTGACATGTATGATGTTTTAGATTGGATATCTTAAGAAATAGGGGTCAGATAAATAGAAAAAATTGATACAGTGGTGGTTGGGAAGAATTATAGTTCCAGTTATGGTCAATTTAAAATAACCTTTTTTTTCCAGTATAGATGCCCTTTTAAACTGTAGTTGGGGCTCCAACTATAGCAACTTGTTGAGGAGCTTAAAACTTCCACAATTATGTAATAGAACTAAGTTATAATATTTACATTTAGCTATAAATATTTACATGTCAGTATATTATTAGGTCAATATCCTAAAATAGTTGCTATTCCAGCAGATGGCGCAATGTCTTGACTGAGCTCCTATCCTTTGCCCATGCATGCTTATAATAAAGATAGAAGTGCAATCGGGACAGTTAACTGTGGAGAAGCCATGAGTGGAGCGTCGTTAGTTAAGTTAATCTCTGTTACCCGGATGTTCTATTATTTACAGGCAGGTGGGAATAAGCATTCTGTAACACATATACTTTTAACAACATTTATCAAAAAATATAGATAGGACTAGCCTACTAAGGAGGGCCCTGTAAGTGTTTGTTTTGCCCATTTGAAGGGAACACAAATCCCTAAGATTTCACACATTAAAGTGACCCCTCTCAAACATTCCCAGAAAACATGCACGTAGAACAAGTCTGTATTCTTAATAATGAGCTATCAAAAGTAGAGATTCCGACTTAGCTCAGACTTATGGTAGAATATTGGGTCCTGGGTCTTAAGTTTCCCTGTGGAAAAATCATAAACAAAAACACACTCTACCTACCATCCAAACTAGATCATTTGGTGTAGTAGGCACACACCTATTAAGGGTAATTAGCATGGCTGTAGTAATTGCAATTAAACAACATTAATTCAAAGGCATTATACACATTAACGATATGGCCCCAACACCAATTACTTTCTTACTGAAACTTACTGTTACTGTTTTTCTGGGTTTCATTCTCTTTTAACAGTGTTCTTACAAGATTATAATCTTACAGTATAGTGATGATTCTTACTATGGTGGGAAACTTTGTGGAATTGTGTCAAAATGTGATATTGAATAGTCAACAGTGTTAAAAATGTAACAGTGTTGAAAAATCAAAACTTTGATGTCAAAAATTAAAAAAAATGTCACTTCTATTTCTTCTATTACCCCATGTGGGTTTAAAATTTCAGTTCTGCTAAATTTCGACACATTCCACAGAACCGCAGCAAAACGAATGGTGTTCTTAGTGTTTTAAAATAAAAATGGTTTATACAATACAAAATGGTATTCAGAGATAACACAGAATCATTTGGTGGTCCAACCTAACCAACCATGACAGAAGTGTCTGCATCAATTCGATAGGATTTAATATTTATCTTTTCATAGATGAAAAAGATGCTAAAAAAGTTTTTAACATTTCCACCGCATTGTCTAGAACAAGAAAGATAACATTGAAGGTTGTACATAATAAATGGAATGGTGAAAAATATAGAATTCAATTTTATTTTATATTACCACTTTCTAAAACCAGTAGCTTTTATGTTCAGTTTAGGCTTATGGTAAATAATATAACACTTGGGAATGAAGATACAACACAATAACCCAGAACTGGATGATAAGATGGAGAATATCTCAACAGCCACCATTTTACTCCCCTTACTGCTCAGGTAGGCTGGGACAAATGATACCCACACACTACAGAACACCAACATACTGAATGTGATGTTTTTAGCTTCATTAAATCGGTCAGGGAAATCCTTAGCCAGAAATGCAACAATGAAACTTAGTAAGGCCAGAGTTCCTATATATCCAATGACACTAAAGAAACAAATAACAGATCCTTCATTACAAAGCAAGAAAACAAAATTTTCATCATAGGAAGTATCAACTTCTAGAAATGGCCTGTTTAATGTCATCCACACAATGGAGATTATAATCTCCCCCAACGAGCAAACAGTGACCAATATGATGGACAGTTGGGGTCCTAGATACTTCTTCATCTTGCTCCCAGGCTTTGTAGCATTGAAGGCAATAACAACTGTGAGAGTTTTGGCCAACACAGAAGATACAGAAATGGTAAAAATAATTCCAAATGCTGCTTGTCGGAGGAGACAAGATATCTGTGTTGGGCGACCAATGAATAATAAAGTGCAGAGGAAACACAACATGAGAGAGATGAGGAGGAGACAGCTGAGATTTCTGTTGTTGGCTCTCACTATAGGAGTCTCACGGTACTTTATAAAGATTCCCAGAATTCCAGCACATGTCATGGAGAATATTACAGCGATGGAAGATAAAGTAGAACCCAATGTGTCTTCATAGGAAAGGAAATTTATATCCCTAGGGATGCAGGCAGTTCTCTCTTTGGTAGGTTTATCATAGTTGGAGCATTTCAGGCAAATCTCTGCATCTAAAATAAATATTTAAAAAGTACATTTAGGATATTCACTAGTTTCAAAGAGAAAAAAAAATCTGTTTATTTTTAAAGGGTATGCCCACCCCAAAATATACATTTCAGAAACTTACTTACCAGACTGAGAGTCAGCCAATCACAGACACGGCTGCTGGCTATTGATTTAGCCGAGTGAACCAGGTCTGGTAATTACGTTTCTGGGCACTTTTTTTATAATTTAAACCATGTGGTTAGGGTTGGGAGGTGGGTTCCTACAACTCAGAAAATCTTTTTTTTTTCCACTGTAGCATAGAGGGTGGGAGGGCTCCCCTGCGCATGCCTGAGTGCAGAGCTATTAATGGGGAGATGCTACTCATACCTTAAATTAAGGGGGAAAGGGGTAAATTATAACAGATAATGTACCCCCCCTGTAAATGATATGGATATCAGATTCCACCTCTGAGTTCCGTGCTTTAATATGGTCACAGAACTTCTTGTGACTTCTATTACGCTTTTAATTTACAGTAGGGGGTACATTATCTACTATGAAAGGCCTAACACCCGAACACTTGTGCAACAACCTCCGCTTTGAAACGCTGATTGACCTTGACCCTGCAAAACTACAACAGTTGTGTCCTATACCTTTAACACCGTTGCTCCTCTGTGCACCAAACACATTACACCAAACCACAATGCATAGTAGTTTGACAACTCCGTAAAGGAACTGAATAAATAGCACTGAAAACTTGAAAGGTGGTTGTTGAAATCTCAGTCACCAGATGAAAAACATGCCTCGACCCTGCACCTGAAGAAATACCAAACAGTAATCACCAAGAAAAAAGCCTCCTTTCTATTACAGAAGATTGCAAATGCATCCAGCAGACTAAACTGTTTCACACCTTTGGAACCCAGCATGGCAAAAAAACAGTACACAACCCTAAAGAGATCTGTCAGGATCCCCTCCTGCAGCTAGCAGTGTAGCTCGGGGTGTGTATTGTATAGGCCAATTCGTTTCTGTTTTCCCTTTCTCATTATCTCATTGGTTCTGGTTTTTTATTTTTTTGGCTTCTTCCTCTTTCAGCTGACACTGAGTCTAAAAGTGGCCCATACACATTAGTCATATTAGGTAATTCCCGTTGTGGACGGATTGTATGATTTAACATGTATTTTTTTGTATAGCCATGCATCTTGTGTTATTTAGTATTCATTTGAACTTGTGTAAGTACAGACTAGGCACCAGGGGAGAGAACAGCCTTGATTGACAGAAAGGGAGACACATTTATATGTACATATCTGGTTAGTAATACATCCACCAACGTGCTGAATATATTGGTTGGAATCTGGGGCAGAAAACAGATAAGTGGCCAGTTTTAAGGGTGGACATCTTCTTTAAATAAGGTGATGGGCTTGGTGACCTGGTGATAATATTTTAACTGTTGAATAAAGGAATGGTCTGTACACATGTTAGTGGAATAAAATTAATAAATGTTGTACTTCTACTGACTGGACCATTATAGGGAAATGTATAAGATCCCGAGACAAGAATTCCATATAGTATTGTACCATACCTGTTGTGTTGGATATCTCTCCATCCACACATTGTACACAGTGATAACAGCAAGGTGGTTGTCCTTCTATTTCAGATTTCCTGTATCCGGGTTTACATGGATCATTACACAGAGGTTGTGGGAGCTGTAGGGTTAAATGTACACACTAATTTCTTGTCTTCTACTATAATAAATATATTTAAAAAAGGATGAGCATTCAATTGATAAGTTTTGTGATATACAGGTGAGATGTTTTTATTTCAAAATTATGAATAATCACAACAATAGCAAACGTTGTCTACAAAATTTGGTAATGAAGCAACCAAAAGAAATGTATCCAGAAAACCACTGAAAAAACTAAATCAAAAGGTATATTCATACAAAAAAAAGGTAATAAAAATGAATGCACCAGATAATTAGAGTTAAAGGGTAATTCCAGACCAAAAATAACTTTGCTCCCAGACCGAAATATAGTATATACATACAGCCGATCCCTCGCCACATCCTCCTTCTCTTCTGGGTTATGATTGTCAGTCATGGCCGAGACACTGACGTCATAGCCAATGGCTGACAACCATTAACAATCGATCAGTTTTTGCAACAGAAGCAGAGCAGGAGGGACTTCGAAGAAAGGATTAGCTGTGTGTAAGTAGCTATAGCTCAGCGATGGAGCACCCGAGAAAGTTAAGATTAAAACAAAAGTGGGGTCTTTCTAAATAGCTTGATTTATTTTGAGGCTGGAGTTACCCTTTAACTCTTATTATCCGATGTATTCATTTTTATTAAATGAATTTGTAAGAATTTACCTTTTGATTCAGTTTTTGAGCGGTTCTCTGTATACAATGCTTTTTTCCACTGCAAAATTCAAGTTCCTGTTCCTCCTTGAGCGGCTTGAATATATTCACCACTCTGTGTAGACACAGTATTAGTGAAGCTGAGCTTATTGTTAATGGAAGTTATATCATCCTTTCCTGTACATAGGTGTTTTTAGGAGGATTACAGGTGCCTAGATTTGCTGGTTTATCTGCAGTTTTGGCACCTTGAATTCATCAGAAAGTGCGATGAATGTCAGTGTGAAAGGGGATTAAACAATGGGAGCCAAGATATGGATAGTAGGGGCTTGGCCACACAAGCATGTTTCTCACTTCCTTACAAACACATTCTGATGCATTCTAATAAAGGACTATTACCAGAAGTTAAACTTATCTGTGCCTATGATGAAGATAGGAGCAAGATTGGGACAGCGCGCTGATCAGCGAGTGAAAAACGGCGAGTGGAGCACTATTATTCACAGGGAGCTGGGAATAGATGGTCTCACCTCACTGTGAATAATAGATACAGATGATGAGTTGAGATGGCTGAAACTGAAAAGTTTTTGTTCCATTTTCGGAATTGCAGATCTCAGGAAAATCCCGAAGATCTGAAAATCTGCAAACGAAACATGCTTTCAGGACTTCGGATCTCATTTTCGATGATTATTGAACGATAATCCTCGGAAATACCCTTGAACATTCAATAATCCTCGAAAATACAATTGGAAACTAATTTCGAGCTTCCAATCATGTTTTCAAGGATTATCGAATGTTCAAGGATATTTTCGAGGATTATCAAAAATAGTTCAAATGTTCGTTAATCATCGAAAATGGGATCCGAAGCCCCGGAATCCAAACATTTGGATTTGGGAACCGAGGGGTTCCGTGTCAGATCCGGGTCCAAGACGGACCCGGATCCCATATCTAATGATGAAAACTAGATGAAAATACTAGTTTTGTGTTCATTTAGGAATATACAGTTTTGCTCTATGGAAAAGCAAGTTTCTACAGTTTTCTACTCAAATCCTTTTTTTTGGTATTTACTAAAAATTATCTGCAGTTACCTTTGTAAAGTAAGGTCCCCAGAGACCCTTTATCTCATAAATGACTATTTGTTTTCCAGTAGGTTTGGATGTGTCCAATCTCCCAACCTTTGTAGTGGTTTGTTGAGATGGTCCTGTTAAGATCCATTTTACAATATCATAACGGGCTATTTGGTCTCCATTGTTCCATAAGTTTATCTTGTCACCTGAAGGCATTTTCAATTCCAGTTTATTAAGCAGTTTGTTGAGCTAAAAAATAAAAGTTTATTTAAATTACTATTTACCTCATAATTCATAATATAATTCATAATATTTGCAACCAGAATGACAAAATGATCACCTGTAGAGGCGATCCCCCAAAAAAGTTTTTGAAATCTTATGAACTTATCAAGAAACTGTATTTTTCTTAAATAAAAAAACTTATTTAAGGTTAAATATGCAGGGATGTCTGATCACGTTAATATAACTTGGAACTAATTTGGGAGGGATATTTACCACTTCAAGTCTGTTGTAGGTAAATTTACATGAAATTACTATGCAACCATTTCTAAAGGGCCATATTTATTTATAAGAGTTATTAACAATGATATAGCCAAGGGCATTTTTTTCACAAATTAAAGGGGAAACTTGGTCTCCATACAAGTGTTCTCGAATCATTCATATCAAACAAGGCTAGGATTCTAGCTCTCTGGATCTTAAGTTATATGCTTGTAAAGTTACACATTCTGAATGTCTAAATCTCTGTGAAAAGTAATTGATAAGGTGTGTAAAAAAAAAAAAAAAAAATTTCTGATGCTAGTTACAAACCTGCAGGCATTCTCTGCCTTTTCAGGTTTGTAGATAGCTTTAAAAATGATAAAGAAGTTCAGAGACAGAGCTTATGATGCAGCTGATGATGCTCTTTCCCAGCAGTAGGATACAAATGGGCATGGTCAAACCAGAGACTTGGGGGGGAGCAGTGTTAATAGGACAAACTCCAGAATTTGATCTAGTGACGGAGTTTCCAGCTTCTTCCCTGCCACCGATGTTAAACTTACAGGTCTATAGTTACCACCATTTTTGCATCTTGTTATAGCTTTGTCTGTGATTGGCTGAGACATTGCATCCAAAAAAGGCACGTAACAGCAGCAGATGGAAACCGAAGGAACTAGGACTGGTAAGTATATTTAGAAGCGGATTTGCAAAGTTTCGACCTTGCAAGGTTGAGGTTTTGGGAGGCAGTTAGTCCAGATACAAAATGTAATGTTTGGGGTGGACATACAATTTATAGGGTTAAGATCCAAAAATGTATTTCATCAGGCCCTGGAGCTTTATTGCTTTAAAGGGGAACTGTGGAATTGCTCTCCTGAGAGTTTTTGCATTGTTTTGAAGATCTTTAAATTTCTGTGTGTGATATGGCAGCAGCATTACCAGGTCCCCTGCACTTCCTGCCTCCTGCTCTGAAACCATGTCAGTCAATCTGCCCTGTGTCTCCTCCTCCCCTTTACAGCTCCCCTGGTCCCTCCGATTCATGGACCCCATGGTCCCTCCAGTTGCAGGCCCCCATGGCCCATTCTCTTACAGCCCCATGTAGCCCTGCCCACCTGCGGCTGCCGTGGCCCCACTCACCAATATAAAATAAAAAACAGATAGCTGAACAAAGCAAGACAAACCCCAAAATGTTTTTTTTCCTTTCAATTTGCTTTCTTAAAGTAAAAAAAAGACTACTGAAAAATGGGGCTAGAAAGGTAGAAAATAAAAAGTTAGCAAACAAATTATTCAATCTTAAAATAAAGATATATTTGGTGGTACTTGATTTTGTTTCTATAGCTGAGAGTTCTTGGATGATGTGGATTTAATATTTCTTCCTCAAATCGTTTCCAAATTTTAAACTTCTATTCACCTGCATTAACCTTATTAGACAAGGGAAAAAACGAAAGACTGGAGGTGAAAATCAATATTATATAGATGCAAAAAAAGTGCTATCTTCTGGGAAATCTTAAAGGATTTATTACTTTTACTAGTATTACTTTTAAATATATATGATACTTCCACAGAAAGGCATTCAACATCAACCCGTATAAATAGCCAAGGGTGTGGTAGTACAGTTTGGAATCCTACATGAAGAAAAAAAAACTTTTTGGGAAAAGGATTTAGTGAGTGTTTAACATTTGGACTAAATGGATATATGTCTTTATTCAAACTCCCATGTTATTTACAGTATGTCAAATTATGGAAGGGGAATGGAGAAGCTTGAATAGAGAGGTTTGGATTTTTTGCAATGGAAAAAGCAAAACTTGCATGGATATCGCCATAAATAAAAACATTAAAGGTTATCTCCACTCAAAAACTACAGTTGGGCTATTTAGTTTTATTGAATACATGGGGTCTAATATGGCCCCGACCTATGAAAACATGGATGCAAAATCTGACAAAAAATTAGAAATGATATATATACATAAACATACTTACCATGTATTTGCCATAACATATTGATAATAAAACCACACTGGGCCCAATCCAAAGTCATATCTTTTAGAATGCAGTTCTCTACTGCCTTTAATCCTCCATCATGGGGTATATTTGTATACAAACCTTCTATATCCATTGAGAAAAACTACATTTCATCCCCTTTAATTTCCCTCCCAAGGACTCATTTTCCAATACGTATGGTCCAAGAACCTTTTCTAGGAACTTTGCTAGGGGGCTGAAAATGTATTCAATGCTAGCAATAATGGGATGTCCAAGATTGTCCAAGAGTGTTCACGCATTAAATAATTACATAGGGGATAATCAATTATTTGTTTCTCAATTGCTTTAATAACTGTTTCTGGATCTGTTCTAAATGATTGCCCTTTAACTTTTTATACACATTCTTATTATCCGTAATCACATATCATCTTTATGTACTGTTCTCTTTCTAAGATCACTGTTGCTTCCCTATTCTTCACTGGCTTCATACCTAGATTTTTATTATTTTGTAATTTCATAAGCATATTTTCTTTGCTAGCTATATTGTTACTATGGCCTTTAATCTCCGCATTAAAGATTCCTTCGTCGCCCTGGTCTACCTCAACCTTCCAGACTGTGATTGCCGGCGATGCCTTAGTCAATCACAGGAGCAGATGCCGTTTGAGCTTCTACTTGATTTCTGTGCACAGAAAAGGCACGGACATTAAGCAGAAGGCAACAGGGGAACGAAGGCTGTTAAGTACATTTGGGGAGATCTTTGAGTGCCATAAAACTTGTGAGGTCAAGGTTTTATGGCCGTTTGCTACAACATATACAATTTTAGTTTGGG
This sequence comes from Hymenochirus boettgeri, assembly GCA_019447015.1. Classification (NCBI taxonomy): domain Eukaryota; kingdom Metazoa; phylum Chordata; class Amphibia; order Anura; family Pipidae; genus Hymenochirus; species Hymenochirus boettgeri. The sequence goes on from CM033473.1 coordinate 296,369,519, forward strand.
GGTGGTCATACCCTTTAATACACTTTACTGAATTCTGACCTGAATCTTTTGCATGAAATAAAGAAAATGAGAGAAAAGAGGAAAAACAAGGGAAGACAGTAAAAGTTCTTTGGTTACATCATGCTTTATTAATAGAAGTACCACAAAAAGCCGTGGAGGAGATGGTATCAACGGAGGCCTCTGGGTGCATCGGCCTGAATTGCTGGAAACCGCTCCCACTAACTCAGGTGCAGTAAGACTGTTTCTTTATTAATAGAACATTTCATTAAAAAAGAGTAACTGAAGCCCATGACATATTTTTCAAAAAAAAAAAAAAAATGGAGCATAAATCATTTGCAGGGGGATTCGCTAAGTGGGCTGCTAAGTGGCAGATGAGATTCAATGTTGATAAATGTAAGGTGATGCATTTTGGACTTAAAAATCCTTGTGCTGCTTATACTATAAATGGCTCTGTGTTAAGTGAATCCCTGTTGGAAAGGGATCTTGGAGTTTTGGTGGATAACAAACTTAAAGGAAGCAAGCAGTGCCAGGTGGCCACAGCCAGAGCCAGCATGGTATTGTCTTGTATAAAGAGAGGTATGGATTCAAGGGAGGAAAATGTAATTCTCCCTCTTTACAAAGCATTGGTAAGGCCTCATTTGGAATAAGCAGTGCAATTTTGTAATCCTGTGTACAAAAAGGACATCTTAGAAATGGAAAGGGTTCAGAGAAGAAGGCTTGAAGAAATTTGGTCTTTATGTTCAAAAAGGGTTTTTCACTGTAAGATCATAAAACTATAGAACCGTCTTCCATTGGATGTGGTGATGGCTGGTTTATTAGATAGTTTTTTTTAAAAAAAAGAAGAAGCTGGATTTGTTTCTTAAAACAAATATTGTTGCATGTATAAAGTGGAGTTGATTTAGGGATATATTTTTTCCTCCTTTCTTAAATTTGGTGGGTTTTTTTTGTTTGTTGTTTTACCTTTCTCCAGACAGTTAGGCAGGGTATTGCTGAGTAGGATGGACTGGATGGACATATGTCTTTATTCAACCTTAAATACTATACTATACGTAGCTAAACATTCTAACAATTTAAAAATACTATGGGTTCAAAATGTTTAATCCGGTGTGTAGAATAAAATCTTCTTACCTGCCACTGGTTAAAGTGAACTTGCAGATTCCTGGATCTTTCTGGCTGATTTGGTAATTTTTGAGTAACAAACAATTCATGGAGAGCCTGTGCCATCGCATACACTGCTGTGTAAACACTGTATGATATCCTGTAAATGAATGTCTCATACAAATCCAGGTCAATGTCATGGAATGATTCCTTCCCTGTACAAGCCATGGCAGGTAATGATAGATTTTTTTCTCTTAACATCTCATAATACTCATTAGGATAATAGTGACAGTGAAACAACCAAGCCCATATCATTTGAAATGTAGAATCATTAATATATTTAAATTTTCCCAAGTCATAGAAAAACTCTTTAAAACCAGGAATGTTTCCTTGTTGGAAGGACAGAGACAAAGATCCATTAAATGCAATATTCTTTGTGGGTAATCTCTCTAAAATTCTAGAGAAGGATGTGGGTGAGATCCATATTTTATTAGGCAATTTAATCGAAAAGAAATAACGATAATAGTCATAATGTGGGCTAATAAAAGTAACAATAACCTCGGCTGTGGTTTGGTACAGTGTATCATTTAACTTTTCATCTCTAGTGTTGTGATTAAGTCTGATTAGAAAGGCTAAACAGCCGCCATATTGGATAATTCCCTTTTCCAGTTGTTCACTGGCTTTGATCCCACTGTCATCATCAGACACAATGAGTCCAACCCATTTCCATCCAAAGTGCTTAACTATGGTCACTATTCCATCAATTTCAGATAACTCATTGGGAACAGTTTGGTAGAAGGATGGGAACTGGATTCTGTCATTGAGAGCAGGATGTCGGGAACCGTAACTTATCTGCAATGTAGAGAATATCAATTCAACGTGTTTCTGAAATGCACTGTTTGGTGTTCAAAATATTTTGTTTAAAGGCATTACATCTATATACATCTATATAGCATAACAGATGAGTAACAGTTTCAAAATAAACCTGGGTTTGTAATGGAATCACAAGTTTATTGTTTATTATCTTCCATCTGTCCTTGTTACCTGTATTATGTATTACCCTCTACTTGTCCTTGTTATCTGTATTATTTATAATCCTCTATGTATCCCTGTTACCTGTATAGCTTATTATCCTCCACATGCCCTATCTCTCCCTGTTACCTATGTTATTTATTATCCTCTACTTGTCCTTGTTATCTGTATTATTTATTATCCTCTATATATCCCTGTTACCTGTAAAGCTTATTATCCTCCACCTGTCCTACCTCTCCCTGTTACCTGTATTATGTATTACCCTCTACTTGTCCTTGTTACCTGCCTTATTTATAATCCTCTACATGTCCCTGTTACCTGTATAGCTTATTATCCTCCACCTGTCCTACCTCTCCCTGTTACCTGCATTATTTATTATCCTCTACTTGTACTTGTTATCTGTATTATTTATTATCCTCCACCTGTCCTACCTCTCCCTGTTACCTGTATATTTTATTATCCACCACCTGTCCTTTACCAATCTCTGTATTATTTTTTATTCTTTACCTTTATTACGTATACTCCACTTGTCCCTGTTACCTGTATTGTTTCTTGTCCTCCCCCAGTCCATAACCTGTACTGTTTCTTGTACTTCCTTGTCCCCATTACAAATATTGTTTCATGTCCGCCTCCTGTCCTTGTTACCCTTATTGTTTCTTGTCCTCCTCCTGTCCTTGTTACTTGTATTGTTCCTTGTCTTCCACCTTTCCCTGTTAACCATATTGTTTCTTGTCCTCTCCCTGGACAGATACGGTAAGCGTTATTGGTTTCCAGATAAAAAAAATTAAAAATGTATTTTTAGTTTCATTATTATAATAAATATTGATACTCCGGCTCCTTTACAGCTGTGCTGGCTAATATTAATATTTTACTACTATGTCATAAATATCACTATGTTCCATATGGGGAAATATTGCGAGGTGGTAAAATACTACTTAACATGAAATGATGGCATATCTGTTTTCCTCTTTGGCGTTGAGAAATACCAACAGAATTGCTATTTTGCACCCAGATAAAACTTGTGAAGTTATAAGCCATTTATTATAATGCAAAAATGATTCCAAATTGCTTTAGAAGCTCTTGACTCCTAGTCTGCCTTCCTGCCATCATTAAAACAATATTTTTATTAAAGTTAGGCTGTCTGACAGAGCTATCCATGACTGTTGTAAAATTTCTAAAGCTATTAACTCCTAATGACAGCAAAACAGGAGGTAGGAATACTTCTATTTCTACCACCTACAATTATAGATACATGGGAAAATTGTTCATTTCTGGATATAGTGGTCCTTTTGGGTTTCCTATAAGAATGTTGATGTTAAGAATGTTGTTGGCAGGTTTGCTATCAGTAGTGTAATTTCCCTGGAACCACCATGACATTCAGGACCTTAAAGGATATGTACATTGGCAAATTTGTTTTCTTTAAAATGCCTATTAGTGGAAACTAAAATTCATCCAAACTCTCATTGTATCATTTTTTTGTTGATCTGACCCCTATTTCTTTAGATATCCAATCTGAAACATCTTACATTTCAGCATTTCTGTAAGCAGTTTTGCTGTAGCTGGGATGGTTTGACAGTTGGTGTGCTGTATACTGTATGCAGTATTGACAGTTGGTATGTAAAGTACTTTATTGAAGGCATGCAGCATTGCACAAACCTCAGTGTAGGTGCTACTTACACATATTTATTAATAAATTAAGATGATGCAAAATCATTTTTTCAGTATACATACACTTTAAATTTCAATACCAACCCCAACAACCAGTTTATTTTCTCGACAAAGTTGGGTTTTTTAATATCCCATCTTTACTAGCTGTTTAATTCATTATTTTTTTATGTTAACTGTGCTTGTGTGAATACATTTACGGGTGTACACACATACACAGCTACCAATTAACTCCTAAGGGGTCCAATGCAATTGCAGAGAAAAATATTTTACGAGCTCTTTATTTTTAACATATTCCAGTTTTTAAAAGTTAACACCGTTCAAACATATAAATACCCCCAAACTATATATTTTTGGAATCTACACACCTTCAGCTACATTATTTTGGACACAGTTCTTTGCAGAATTCAATTATTTTAGGAGATTTTCTGAAAAAAAACATAATTAAAAATCTTGCTCAAACCCACATGACAAGTAAAAACTCCCACTAAATATCAATCACCCACATGTTCTGCATTAAACGGATTGCTACATAGTTGCACAACAGTGATTACACCCCTCACATTATTGTAAATATCTTATTATACCTTTCCATGGGACAATACTGAAGATATGACACTTTAAAACAATGTAAAGTAGTCAGTGTACAGCTTGTATGACAGTGTAAATTTACTGTCCCCTCAAAATAACACACACCATTAATTTATAAACTGCTGGCTACTACTGGTAAACCCCTAAGTAAAAAATGTCCAAATTGTGCCCAATTTGCCATTTTTCCTCACGTGTCTCGTTAGCGTTACAAGGTCTCAGGCGTGAATAGGGAGCAGGTATGTTAAATATGGTGTTATCGCTCTCACACTCTCATACTGGTGACTGGAAACTGAGTTGCAGCACGGTTGCCAAGATCATGTCAGGTTCCACTCAGAACAGGTTTAAGGGGGAGGTGGTCAGTCTGTCAGTGCTCAGACCATATGCCGCACGCTGCATTAAATTGGTCTGCATGGATGTTGCCCCAGAAGGAAAACTCTTCTAAAAATGATGCACAGGAAAACCCACCAACAGTTTGCTGAAGACAAGTAGAACATGGATTAATGGAACCATGATTTGTGGTCTGATTTGGTTCGGATGTTGTCAAGCGTGTATGGCGCCAACCAGGTGAGGAGCACAATTATGCCTTGCCTATACTCAAGCATGATTGTGAGAGTGTGATGATTTGGGCTGCATAAGAACTGCTGACATTGGGGAGCTACAGTTCATTGAGGGAACCATGAATAGCAACATGTACTGTGACATACTGAAGCAGAGCATGATCCCCTCCCTTCAGAAACTGAGGCACAGGGCAATATACCAACATGATAATGGCCCCAAACACACCAAGTCAACCACTGCCTTGCTAAAGAAACTGAGGGCAAAGGGGCTGGAGTGGCCAAGCATGTCTCCAGACCTAAACCCTATTGAGCATCTAATGAGTATCCTCAAATGCAAGGTGGAGAAGCGCAAGGTCTCTAACATCCACCAGCTCTGTGATGTCATAATGGAGGAATGGAAGAGGATTCCAGAGGCAACATGTGAAGCTCTCGTGAGTATGTCAGGCAACACAAAATATAATTTTTTACTCACTTTTGTTGCCAGCAGTTTAAACATTAATGGCTTTGATAAGTTATTTTGAGGGGACAGCAATGATATATACAAGCTGTACACTGACAGTTTTACATTGTATCAAAGTGTCATATCTACAGTATTGTCCCAATAAAAGGTTTAATAAAATATTTACAAAATGTAAGAGTGTACTCACCTTTGTCAAATACTGTATGTGCATTTAGATACATGGATAGAAAATAGTCTCAAAGGGATTCAAAGCATCATTTTGGGGCTTTGCTCTAAGGGCAAATATGCTTTCATAGGGATAGAATTCTGCACACAGTCCTTTGTAGAAATTTGTACTTCTAGCAGCTTTGTTAAAAAAGTGGCAAAGAAGGCGCAAATCTTTACCAAACCAGTAAAAAGAGAAATTTTTATATTATTATATAAATTATTATATTGATCATTTGGAATATGCGGTGCAGTTTTGGAATCCCATATACAGATGGGAAATCTTGGAAATGGAAGCAGTTCAGAGAAGGGCAACTAAATTAATAAGGGGAAGGGAGGGGCTTGAATATGCAGGCAGATTAGACAAGTTAGGGCTGTTTACATTGGAGAAGTGACATTTGCGTGGGGACATGATAACCTTATACAAATATATTAATGGGTCATACAATGAACTCTCTGGTGCATTGTTCACTAATAGGTCATATCAGAGGACACGTGGACATCCTTTAAGGTTGGAAGAAAAGAAGTTTCATCTTCAGGTTAGGAAAGGTCTCTACAGTGAGAACGGTGGAACTGTGGAACTGTCTTCCAGCAGATGGGGTAATGGCAAGTTTATTGAATAGCTTTAAAAGTGGGCTGGATATATTAATGGGCCATACAATGAACTCTCTGGTGCATTGTTCACTAATAGGTCATATCAGAGGACTCGTGGACAACCTATAAGGTTGGAAGAAAAGAAGTTTCATCTTTAGGTTAGGAAAGGTTTCTTTACAGTGAGAACGGTGAAACTGTCTTCCAGCAAATGTGGTAATGGCAAGTTCATTGAATAGCTTTGAAAGTGGGCTGGATAAGTTTCTAAACTAAATAATATTGAGAATTCCTGGTATTAATGAATATAGATCTGGTTGATCCAGGGATACTTTCCAATTGCCGTTTGGAAGGAATGGAATTTTTTCCCCTTTTTAGCTGTTTTTTTTTTTTGCCTTCCTCTGGATTAACTGTTAGGTAGGGATTCAACCTTAATTACTATGTTACTATGTTACTATTTACCTGTCTTGAATAAAACCCAAGGTGCATCTGTGTATACAAAGACACAGCCAGCAGATAGCCTCAAACGGAGATAAAAAAAGCACAATTTTAGGGCTGTACTTGAAGTGCATACTTGTTTTGTTTTAGACACAACACCCCTTACATAGATAACAATTCCAAACATTATATATTTATGGAATCTAAACTCCTTCAGCTACATAACGTTGCTATTCTTTCACACAATGTACTGGATAGAATTTCATGCTTTTTCTGAAAAAATTAACAAAAATAGTTAGAAATATTCTCAAACCCACATGACAAGATTCCCCCCCACACATTAAATATCAATCTCCCATATGTTTTAAATCAAATGGTATGCCACGTGTGGGTGTGCAGAGAGACCCAGCCACTAACTAACCCAGAATGGGATAAATGCATGTGTTCAATTTTTTTGGGGGGAAAAACAAAACAAAAAAACCCAGCCTATATACAGTACATACACGCAGAATTCTTCTGTTCTTTTTAGAAATTTCCACTTTTAGAATTATTATTTTTTAGTTAAAAAAAGGTTCAAATTTAGAAATCTTTATTCGAAACCCCATAAGCAAAACAACAAACAAAGATCCATTAACCCTTTCACTGCCAGGAGATTTTCCATTTTTTTTTGCGTTAACTGCCAGAAGAATTTTCAGGATTTGCCCTCAATCGTTTAGACTAATTTTACAGTAGGAAACTTTGGCAGTAAATCAGGAATATTATACATTGTTTTTTTCAGCACAAGTCTACTTTAACATGGTAACAAATTTTGTAACTTTTCTGGAAATTTTATCTGGAATTATGGGTAAAATATGTAAAAAAATGAAAAATTTGCAAATTTTCATGATTTTTTCCCATTTTTACTGATAGTTATCTAAGGTTTACACACAAAAATCTTACTGTTTTCTAAAAGCTCAGATACTCCCGAGTACAACGATACCAGATATATGTAGGTACCCGACTTTTCCTGTACAGGAGACCCCCCCCAAACTAAACTGCACCTTCAAGAATATTACACCCAAATTAAAATGTATAACCCTACTGACAGTTAACATATAGAATTCTTCCAAATTAACTAAAACTCACAAGTGAGATATTTTTAGAAACTACACACCCACAGGATTTTATGAGTGAGGTAAGTTTCGATCAAAATGCAGATACCCGGACAGCAGCTCTTCGTCCAATTGTAAGTTATTTTCTCACATTTTCCTTTTTTTCCTCAACTGTAAAATCAAGACAAAATCAAATGCGAATTTCAGCTAAATCTGTGGAGGAAGTTCAAACGCCTCTCAAATATGAAGCCCTAACCCCTCCCGAATAAAACGGTATGCCACATTCATGTGTACCCAGAGACATGCACCAACTAACCCAGAGCGTGACCAGTGCCAAATGTCAGTAGCAGCAAAAAAAAAATTAGCCGTTTTTTGTATTGAACAGTTGCATGTTTTTCCCAAAAACACCCCCCCCCCCAACAACTATATATTCCTGAAATCTACACACCTTCAGCTATGGTAACGCTGTAGTTCGTTCATTCATACCATCAATGGTGTGGGCGCAGTTCTTCGTAGAAGTTTTGCCTTTTACTACAGATTTTCAAAAAAAATTAACATCAAACAACATTCAAAAAGGTAGAAATCATGCCAAACAACAGATTTAAAAAACATAAAAAAAAAAAAAAAACCCCCGCCCGCCCCCCACCCCCCCCCACACCCCACACCACCTCCACCCCCTTCCCCACCCCCCCTCTCTCCCCCCCCCTCCCCACCCTACCCCCCCCCCCCACCGCCACTCCCCCCCCCTCCCCAGAACCCAACTCACCCCACCCCCCCCCCCCCCCCAATCACTCCCCCTCCTTCCCCCCCCCCCCCCACCCCCCCCCCCCCCCCCCCCCCCCACCCCCTTCCCCCCCACCCCCCCCCCCCCCACCTCCCCCCCCCCCCCCCTCCTCCTCCCCTCCCCTCCCCCCCCCCTCCTCCCACTCCCCCCCCCCCCCCTACACCCCCCACCCCCCCCCCTTCCCCCCCCCCCAGCCCCTCCCCCCCCCCCCCCCCCCCCCCCTTCCCCCCCCCCCCCCCCCCCCCAATTCCCCCCCCCCCCCCCCCCCCCCCCCCCCCCCTCCTCCCCCCACCCCCCCCCTCCCCCCCCTCCCCCCCCCCCCCCCCAACCCCCCCCCTCCCACTCCCCCCATCCCCCCCCCCCCACCCCTCCCCCCCCCAGCCCCCCCACCCCCCCCCCCCCCCCCCCCTCCCCTCCCCCACCCCCCCCCCCCCCCCCCCCCACCCCCCCCCCCCTCCCTCCCCCCTCCCCCACCCCCACCCCCCCCCCCTCCCGCCCCTCTCTGATCCTCCCCCCCCCCCCCACCTCCCCCCCCCGCCCCCCCCCTCCCCCCCTCCCCCCCCCCTCCCTCCCCCCCCTCCTTCCCCCCCCAACAAACTCCTGAAATCACACTCCCAGCATGTTTGCGCTGCTACTCCACCTCCCCCACACTCCCTTCTCGTAGACCCCTCTCTTACCCCGATCCCCATCTCTGCCAACCCCTATGGAATTTAAAAAAAGTTACCAAATATCAATCTCCCAAATGTCCTGAATCAAACGGTATGCCATATGTGTGGTTACACACGCGGACGTGGAAGCGAAAAGCCACAAAGTGAGACAATGCACGATGGCTCAGAAACAGCGAAAATATTTAGCCAATTCCGATTCGGACAGTCTGCAGTTTTTCCACAAAACACCCCCGTAACTTAGAAATAACCCCCACAACTGTATATCCGAAAATCTACACCTTCAGCTATGTAACACTGTAGTTTGTTCATTCATCCCATCAATGGTGTGGCGCGCAGTTCTCATAGAAGTTTGCATTTGTCTGAAAAATGAGCAAAAAACTACTTCAAAAGGTAGAAATCATGCCAAACCTCATGAATCTAAAAAAGTTACTAAATATCAATCTCCCAAATGTCCTGAATCAAACGGTATGCCATATGTGTGGTTACAAACACGGACGTGGAAGCGAAAAGCCACAAAGCGAGACAATGCACGATGGCTCAGAAACGGCAAAAATATTTAGCCAACTCCGAATTTGGACAATCTACAGTTTTTACCACAAAACACCCCCGTAACTAGAAAAACCCCACAAACTATATATTCCTGAAATTTACACACCTTCAGCTATGTAACACTGTAGCTTGTTCATTTCATACCATCAATGGTGTGGGCGCAGTTTCTTCGTAGAAGTTTGCATTTGTCTGAAAAAATGAACAAAAACAACTTCAAAAGGTAGAAATCATGCCAAAACCCTCATGGAATGTAAAAAAAAGTTACTAAATATCAATCTCCCAAATGTCCTGAATCAAACGTTATGCCATATGTGTGGTTACACACGTGGACGTGGGCCAAAAGCCACAAAGTGAAACAATGCACGATGGCTCAAACAGCAAAAATATTCAGCCAAATCTGAATTTGAACAGTCTGCAATTTTTCCCCACAAAACAACCCCCACAAACCATATATTTCTCAAATCCACACACCTTTATCTACGAAATTCTGTAGTTGTTCATTCGTACCATCAATGGTGTGGGCGCAGTTCTTCTGTAGAAGTTCACAGTTTTAGCAGATTTTCTAAAAAATTTGGAAAAAAACACTCTCAAAGGTGAAATATTGCCAAAATCCCAAGTAATGTAAAAAAAAGTTACCAAATATACATCTCCCAAATGTCCTGAATCAAACGGTATGCCCTATGTATGGTTACACACGCAAACGTGGAATCAACTAGCCACAAAGTGAGCCAATGAACATGGCCCATTTACAGCAACTTTCAGATTTGTCAGACTAAACACCCCTCTATATTAGAAATACCCCCCAAAACTATATATTCTTGAATTTACACATCTTCAGCTACACAATGGTGTGATTCTTTATGCATACCACCAATGGTATGAGCGCAGTTTCATGTAAATTTCGCTTTTTTTACCAGATTTTCAGGAAAAATTTATAAATACAATTTAAAGTTAAAAATCATGGCAAATTTCCATGTCATGTAAAAAAAACTTGTCAATTATCAATCTTCCAAATGCCCTAAATCAAACGGTATGCCATATGCGTGGATTACACAGGGACATGGCCACCAACTAGCTCAAATGGGACACATGCACAAGTGTAATTACAAGAAAAAAATCGAAGTGCTCTGTAATTTCAAACAGCCCAAAACTTGGAAATGCCCCCCACAAATAAACCCCCAACTAAATATCAATCTCCACATTTTCTGAATCAAACGGTATGCCCTATGTGTGGATGCACACAGAGACGTGGCCACCAACTAGCTCAAATGGATGCATGCACAAATGCAATTACTAGAAAAAATCAAAGTGCTCGTAATTTGAACAGCCTACCTTTTTCTAAGGAAACAGTCCAGAAACCATGGAAATTCCCCCCACAAGCTATATATTTTTGGAATCTATACACCTTCAGCTACGTTACCATGCCATGCTTTCATACATACATGAAGAATTCCAGACCCAGTGATCCAAAGAACTCTTGTGTTTTTAGGAGGTTTTGTGAAAATAAATAAGATGATTCAAGGATTGAAATCCTACCTAAACCAACTTGACAGCAAAAAACCCACTAAATGTCAATCTCCCACATATCCTACATCAAACGGTATGCCATATGTGTGGTGCACACAGAGACGTGGCCACCAACTAGCTCAAATGGACACATGCACAGTGTAATTACAAGAAAAAATTCAAGTTGTCTGTAATTTCAACACACAGCCCCAAAACTTGGAATGCCCCCCAATAAACCCCCCCACACAATATCACTCTCCCACATGTTCTGAATCAAACAGTATGCCATATGTGTGGATGTACAGAGACGTGGCCACCAACTAGCTCAAATCGGACGCATGCACATGTGTAATTACAAGAAAAAAATCAAGTGCTCTGTAATTTCAAACAGCCCAAAACTTGGAAATGCCCCCCACAAATAAACCCCCCACTAAATATCAATCTCCCACATGTTCTGAATCAAACGTTATCCATATGCGTGGATGCACACAGAGAACGTGCCACCACTAGCTCAAATGGGACGCATGCACAAATGCAATTACAAGAAGAATCAAGTGCTCTGTAATTTAACAGCCTACACTTTTTCTAAGGAACAGTCCCGAAACATGGAAATTCTCCCACAAACATATATTTTTGGAATCTACACACCTTCACTACGTTACATGCCATCTTTCATACATACATGAAGAATTCCAGACCCACTGATCCAAAGAAGTCCGTGTTTTTACGAGGTTTTGTGAAAAATAAAATAAGATGATTCAAGGGTTGAAATCCTACCTAAACCCTTTTGACAAGCAAAAAAAACCCACTAAATGTCAATCTCCCCACATATCCTGCATCAAACGGTATGCCATATGTTGTGGGTGCACACAGAGACGTGCCCACCACTAGCTCAAATTGGACCATGCACAGTCCAATTACAGAAAGAAAAAATCAAAGTGTACTGTAATTTGAAGCCTATCAACTTGGAAATACCCCCACAAACTATAATTTTGAACTACACACCTTCAGCTACGTGATGGTATCATGCTTTCGTATATACATGAAGAATTCCAGGCGCTGTTATCCATAACTCCTTGCTTTTGGGAGATTTTGTGAAAAAATAAATAAGAGGACTCAATGGTTGAAATCCTACCTAAACCCACTCGGCAAGTAAAAAAACCACTAAACAGCAATCTCCCACATGTCCTGAATCAAACGGTATGCCATAGGGGTGGGTGCAAACAGAGACGGGCCACCAACTAGCTCAAATTGACGCATTCACAAGTCCAATTACAAGAAAAAAATCAAAGTGTTCTGTAATTTGAACAGCCTAATCAACTTGGAATTACCCCCACAAACTATATATTTTGGAAGCTACACACCTTCAGCTACGTGATGGTATCACTTTCGTATATACATGAAGAATTCCAGGCGCTGTTATCCATAGACTCCGTGCTTTTAGGAGATTTGTGAAAAATAAAATAAGAGGACTCAATGGTTGAAATCCTACCTAAACCCACTCGGCAAGTAAAAAAACCACTAAACGGCAATCTCCCACATGTCTGAATCAAACGGTATGCCAAAGGGTGGGTGCAACCAGAGACGGGCCACCAACTAGCTCAATGGATCCATGCGCAATTGCAATTATAAGAAAAAATTAAAAAACGCTACAACCCACCCCCCCACCCCTATCCCCACTCCCCCTTTTAGTGGAAAACCGTTAGTACGGAGAGTCACACAAGTTTTTTGCACACTTTACTGATCCTAAAAAATCAATACAGTCTTTTTTTGGTACCTCTGCAAAATTTCCTACTAAAATAGGCTTAGTTTCCCTTGAATCCAACAATAAATGATCCGCGTACTTTACCGATATCACCGGGGACATTGGGAAGCTTGGAGAAGACAAAGTTTTTTGCTAATTTATATGTTTAGGGTAAAAAAAAAAAAAGGTGTGTGTATCACTTTAAGATTTTTTTGTGTGCATTTCTCCTTTTTGGGGGGATCATTCCCAAAGATGATCATCAAATCATCTTAGGGAATGATACCGAACTTGAAATACGGGCATAAATGCCCGTTTTCCAATTCGAAATCCGATCTGAAAAATCACTTCCCGGAAACATTTTCCAGGAAGTGATTTTTCATTCATTGGCAAGATCAATAATTTGGTGATGAGAAGTGATCACCAAATTTTGATCTCTGTCCCCATTTTTTTTCGAGGTCTTCGCTAAGTAGCAAAGACTTAGAAAAATCCTATTTGTGAATGGAACTTTGAGTTCCATTCACAAAATGTATAGTAAAGCTGTCAGCTTGACAGCTTGTGCTATACAGGTACTGCAGCATGATCTAAAAAGAGATCGTGCTGCAGTAGCTCCGCTAGACCACCAGGGGCAGCATCTTACCTATCTTAAGACCCCGGTGTGCAGCGAAGCCGAGTATGTCACCGGGGTCTCCCTTTCCGGACAAGAGACCTCCTCCTCTCTCTTCCTCCACGTGGGACCGGCTGCCGGGCTGCAGGCAGGGATATCTCCTGATCCCCCCCTCGGATTTGGACGAAAACCGAGGGGGATCGAGGGCTAGGGGGGCAGTTGAATGCTGCCCCCCGATCGCCCCTAGCAGGGGGGAAAATTTTTTTTGGAGGGGGGAAGCCACAGATCGTATATTCACGATCTGTGGCAGTTTGAGTATTCACTGCACAGATCGTGAATATACGATCTGTGGCAGGGAAAGGGTTAAATATTAATCTCCTACATGACTTGTACAAATCAGTTGTATCAATGCATGCAGAGACACAGGCAGCAAAGAACCTCAAAATGTGACCATTTTGACCCCCTGTGCTCTCAGTGCACATTCAGGGAACAAGCCCTTTACCTTTGAAACGATCCTTACAATCTATTTTAGGAACACATTGTAGAAGTTTTCAGCTATATAGCACGACCATCCTACAGGTCAGGATACCTTGTTGTGTATGCAAATAATTTTGCCGGTGAAGAGAAAATCTATTGAAAATGATTGGACATATTATCAGAGTAGTTTGAAACCTCATCGGGGAGATTAACCCAGAGCCCCTATTGCTCCATGCGATGCTCCCCAGCTGGGCTTGTGTGCATGAGGTTAAAACATTCTGATAAATCTAGAGCAAATGCAATATTGGATTTTGTGAAACCCACGCAGCCAGCACAAAGAAGAAACCAGTGCAGCGTGAAACAGTACTCCTACTTCTGAATCACTAAACAATACAGTGTTCCATTTATCGCTTACCTAAGCCTGTATTAGTAATGTAATATCAGAACATCACAAAGTTTTTGTTAGTAAATACCCCAGATTTGCTAATAAAATGGGTAGATATGTCATACTTCATATTAAATAAAACAATCATTTGCTTAACATTTTGGAACTGGTTTATGAAAATTTTTTCGTTTTTTTAGAATTAGTGAAATCTGTTACCATCCAAACTAGGTCAGCAATATTATATTGTTACAGATATTGAAATTGAAATATATATTTGTGGCTACAAATAAAAGAGCTGAGAACATTTTTAAGACTATTACCAACCCCCAGTGTTAGATGGGATACAAATGTCAACCAGGAATTAATTTCTAAATGCATTGCCATGTGATTTTTATTGTGCTCTAGCTATCATACCTGACTATTGGTCTGTAGGTGGAAAAGTTTGAACCTGAGCTATTGATTGAAGAACGGGAGGTAAGGCATAGCTCCTTAACCTACTGAGATTCACATTGAGAGTGAACCATTTCTTTAAAGTTGTAATAAGTGTTAATTTCCCATTAAACAAATTCACAACATGAGAAAAAAAATATGTAACCTGTCAACAAATAACAAAATATATCACAATAATGTACAATACAGCTCATCAAATTCCATTACCATTTAGTGTATAATATCATCAAATCTTTGAAAGCATGTCAAGCAAATAGGGAGATTTTCTTCGAACGCGCCTCACCTGCCCGAGTTCCCGCGATGCAAAAACCCCTGTGCGAGAGTTTGTACATCGCGGGATCTCTGCCAGGTAAGTGCGCCAGCTAACACCTCCTATTCAGTGCCGTAAAGTTGCACGCTACATAGTAGAGCAAAACTTTACTAAGGGCGGTTTTGCATCCCCACGCTTTCTCAGAAATGGCGCAGGCAACGCAAACTCGGTATAAAACCCACATTAGCCCGATAATACATTGGATAGTGTGAGTTTTACACTGACTTGGGCATTTTGTGTCCAATATTACATTGCCCCCCTAGAGTAAATCTTCCATACACAATTCAATATTGCGTGTGCAGCCATGGGAAAATCCAACATGCTTTAAGCTAGCATTGAAAACATGCACGCACAAATTGGCACACACACGATAGTGAATCACTTGTGCCAACTGCGAAGGTGTCTCTTTTGATACCCGTACAGATAGGGCAAGTAATAGGTAAAAGTCATGCAAACAGAACTTGAATTGGTTAGCGTGACTACAAAAATATTTACAGCGCCTCTCTGTATATCTGCCCAAAAATATAATCAATCAATCCAATCACTTGTTCAATTATTTTCCATAATATATCTGAATTCTAGTCTTATATAACATCACAGGAATTATTATTGAGGATTTATATAGCGCCAACATCTTCTGTAGCGCTTTACAATTACACGTTTACATTAGGCCCTGCCCCGAAGCACATTTATCTGATACAACCTAGGGAAAGCTTGGGAAAGTTATATATAATAAACAGTGTCGGACTGGACTGTTGGGGCCCACCAGGAAATCTAAGATGAGGGGCCCACCAAGATGAGTTTAAGAGCCCAACTAACATTTCATATCTCTATTATCCCCCATTTACATACCTACCCTACTCCTACTGACTCCTGTTGTTTAGGAAAATGCATTTCCCACGGTTCCTTTTGCTCTGTATTTAAATTTTACCAATTTTCTCTGTTTTTTTGGGTAAAATAAGCTGTTGGCCCACCGGGGGATTCCCCTGTAGCCCTGTGGGCTAGTCCGACACTGATAATAAAGGTGTTTTTGTGTCTAATGTCCACCACTGGGCCTTTCATTACGTATGATGATTTTCTGTTTTCTCATGTTTATGATTACGTTACCCTTTATGCCCTCATTTAACCTGGTGCTATTAGTTTTCTTCCCTCTCTTATCCTATTTCCCTATCTTATCCTATTGTTTACCAGGCTCTGCACTCACTTAATTAATGATACTACTGGTAACTTTTATATGCCCCATGTACAGTTACTGTGCCTTTTGTCTATATTATTAATCCTGGAGTATACTCTTTATTCATACCTCTAGTAGTAGAAACAACATGGTGCATAACTGCAGGGCCAAATAATGAAGTGAACCTGATCTTAGCACATTTTTTGCCATGCACGCCTCATGTACCTCATTTTGATACCCGTGCAGATGGGGCAAGTAATGGGTAAAAGTCATACAAACGGATTTTGAATTGGTTGTCGTTACTTTAACTACAAAAATATTTACAGCACCTCTCTGTATATCTGCCCCAAAATAATAATCAATAACAGGCAATTAGGAAGTGAAGCCAGGGTGAATTCTGATTGAAGCAGGTTGAACAGATATTACAGGATTGGCCCATTTTAAAATAATTTTAAAAATTAGCAGATTTCCTCTGGTGTTCTGACAGCACACACTGGGAAAATAAACCAAGCAAGGAGCTGCATGTGCACGTGGAGGGATACAGATAAACCAGTGATGCTTGATATTAATCTCCTACAACTAAGTGTGTAAACACCCCCCTCCCCTTTTATACAATGATTGCTAATGTGTGCTCTTGTTTCAAAATAAGTTCTCCCTTTGGGCCAATATCAGAATCAATTAATCTGTCTCTCATATTAGTTGCTTAATGCTATTTGGCACCTTGGGCAGTTTTAATAACATCCCTTAACCTCAATGCATCCACACCTTGAATTCAGAAGGTCCCTAACACCTGGCTGTGATATGCTAATTGGGACTTTCCAGGGTACATAATTGCCAACAAAATCTTGTACAAGTCATTCTGAATTGAGAAAGTCAGTCGGATGACTAGCGAAACGTCTTCAAGAACTAAACTAAAGTCCAGTTGGTCTAATTGAATACAACAGATATAAAGTAGCTTATGTTTGTTTTCTGGTCCTGAAACATATGTATACTATATTTCATCAAAATACATATATTGATTTTTATATTTGTACAAACCTGAGGATATCTGTAGATCCCGGCTATCTGGGCTATGCAGAGAGATGAAGCAGAAGACAAGTCTCCAATGATCCCCACAACCTTTTTATTATTCCAGCAGCTGAAATTTGGGATTATTTCTTGTCTTCCTGATAAGATTCCAAAAGTGTTTAGAACAGACAGACGTCTAGATGAACAGGAGTCATAGATCTGATAACCCAGAGTAATATTAGGCAATATCCCAGAATCCTTATTGATCTCATCAATTGTAAACATGAAAACCAGTAGATGGCGAAAGAGTTTGAGTGACGGACTGTTAAACATGATGAAATATTAAGATAAGTTTTTTGAAATCAGCTGTTATTTAAAAAAATAAAATAAAATAAAGGGGATGTTCAGCATAAATATGATTTCAAGAAAAATTTGGAGTATTCTCTTATTTCAATGACTATAATGTGCCCATCCAGTGAATTCTCTATGGATAAATAAATACTTCCAAAGTACTGACTTCCTGTTTGCAGGACCCCTAATAGAGTCTGTTATGGTCTCAGCTCCTGGGTTGATTCAGTTGCTTAGTAAAGATCTGAGCATGTTTAACTCATCCAACAGCCAATCAGTAGACATTACTGTTTGGAACATTTCATGGATGTGTGCATCCTGGGAAGAAGAAAGACCATTACAGAAACTGGAATGTCAGTTCACTACTGACCACAGCAAAGCATAGCAAATGGAATGAAAATAATTGATTTTTCAAAAATGAACACAATATGTAGAATATATGTACACCATGTATGTTTAATATAAATAATTTTAATAATACATTTTCCACTGAACTTCTCCTTTAAGAAGGTATGACTTTCTCTTAAAGAATGACTAAAGAAAAAAATATTTTAAAGGAAAATTATACTCATGCAGTAACTGACCTCTTTGGCTCCTCATTGTCACTGACAATTCTCCCATCTCTGACACAAGAGAATATATAGTAACATAGTAATTAAGGTTGAATAAAGACATACGTCCATCAAGTCCAACCTATTCACTTTTTTTTTTTTTTAACCCTACCTAACAGTTGATCCAGAGGAAGGCAAAAAACCCCAGCTAAAAAGGGGGAAAAAATTCCTTCCTGACTCCAAACGGCAATCGGAATGTATCCCTGGATCAACCAGATCTATATGCATTAATACCAGTAATTCTCAATATTTTTTAGTTTTAGAAACTTATCAAGGCCTTTTTTAAAGTTATTCAATGAACTTGCCATTACCACATCTGCTGGAAGACAGTTCCACAGTTTCACCGTTTTCACTGTAAAGAAACCTCTCCTAACCTGAACATGAAACTTCTTTTCTTCCAACCTTAAAGGATGTCCACGTGTCCTCTGATATGACCTATTAGTGAACAATGCACCAGAGAGCTCACTGTATGGGCCATTAATATATTTGTACAAGGTTATCATGTCCCCACGCAACCGCCGCTTCTCCAATGTAAACAGCGAACCCTAGCACCAGGCAGACAACACACTGTTCGGCATGTAGGGTCTTGGCGACAGATTACCCTATCTACCCTTCTAATAATGGATTCCCCTACCACTACCACCTGCCTATCATTCCTAGCCCCCAGTTCTCCCTCCCTTGTATTGGAGATGGCCGTCCCCTGGGTGCTCAAGGGAAAGGCCGCTCCATACATGCTGCTTCCGAGCCATCGTCCTCCACATCTTCGCCTAAAATGGCAAATCTGTTGGGATCGACCAGCTGGGAAGAAGCGCCTCCATCCTTCCGTCCCCTACTTCCCCTGGTGACCCTTACAAATCTCTCTTCCTTCTCCACCTTATCTGCCCCATGTCCACCCTCCAGTTTACTGGCCCCTGCCAGTACCTGCATTTCCCCCAGATTTGCCAAGCCCTGCAATGCTGCAAGTTTACCCCTTAGATTCTGGACCTCAGATTCCAAATGGGCAACCCACTCACATCTGACACATACATAGGTCCCCTGGGGTGGCTGCTCCAAGATCCCATACATGCGGCAGGATGCACATTGCACGGCCCCAACAAAACTGTCCATACTAAACAGCAATACACACCAGAGGCACAGGAACAGCAATACACAGCAGAGACACAGCAATACACAACAGAGAAATAGCAGTGTTGTTCTTAAACGCTTTCTTGTTTTAAACGCTTTAGTTTTTTAACGCTCTCAATTCCCTTAAAAACAGAAAATCTTATATACATACAAAACCAGTGACTCAAATGGAACACTAATACAGTATATATAATACAGTAATACAGACTATATACCAAACAAGACACACAGTGCAATCTATGAACTATATAGACTAAAGCAACTAAAATGTAAAAGGACAACAAGCAGTGTCACTGTGTTTGTGAAGGTCTCACTACAAGCTGCTGTTACACTGACTCTCTCTTCAGTGATTATGATCTCAGCTAAGCAGGGGGAGAGATATGAACTTTAGGTAAAAAGTAAATAACAATTAGCAAAGTTAGAGAACAGGCAGAGTTCAGTAACTTACTTGTAAAGAATCTCAGCACCACTTGTCCTCCTCTCCCCCCCTCTGCCCCTCCCTTCAGCATATTGCTACTTTATTCAACACTTTGGTTGCTTGCAGTCTAGCTCTGGAAGGGAGGGGTCAACAGGATGTCAGCACTTCATTTAAAGTCCTTTCAACTGACAATGCTCGGACTCTGTATACAGCCCGTCACTGCTTGAGGGGGAGTAGACAGAAAGGGGAGGGGCACTACACAGCTTGGTACAAACTTCTGCCAGTGTGAAGAAACGAAGCCACACAGAAACATGAAAGTAAGGCAGCTTATACTAAGTGATCTATACATTGTATACAGACAAAGTTTTTTTTTCACTATAGTTGCCCTTTAACGTTTTGCAGGCCACCGTTTTTTAAATTACAATCTCCTTTCCAGCTGGCAATTGTGCTAAAGCTGCAACATTGTATCATATAGTTCAGGGGTAGAACTTGCTAATTAGCTCCTGTAGTTAATGATACAATGTTGTTATTACAGGCAGGTCAGGGAGGGGAGGACATGACAGGCAATGGAAATGAGTATAAATCAGTACAGCTGTTTTGACCCCTAAAGGGTGTAAATTGTCTGTTTTTTGAGGTGATCTATAACCAACCATATCAGACTATTTTATCCTACTCCCCAATGGCAATTAACAAAAAAAATTCTCATTTATTGTATACTAGCAGAGTACCTGGCATTGCCACAGACTCGCAGCTGTCTAACCAAACCTGACCCATTCAAACTCACTGTGGGTTAACTGAGCCGCAAATCTGGTAAACCTCAATTGCCCGACACAATGCAGGATTCTAAGCCAAATCTCATCCCCAATTACATACATCACAACATTCGGAAACATAACTAGATAGAGGGACACATTGTGGCAGACCATACCCACTTTGTTTAGTCTGAAACCACCTTTACCTTACAGGACAGGTAATAGAAAAGCAGAGCACACACTTAAAAACTAGCGATATATATTTAATTCAAACTAAAGACTAGAGATGGACTAGAACTCAAACCTGTGTTCAGACGAACTCTGACTTTTCGAACTTTAAAGGCCAAGTTTGCCAAACTTATTCCGAACTCGCTGACGAATGACCGCCAATTACCGAATGACCGCCAATCCCCCCAACTGTACCGCGATCATCAGTTTCTAAACAGCTGATTGCACGAATGTAAGTGAAGGTGCCCGCGACCAGCAGTTTAAAAACTGTTGATCTAGCAGGTGTGTTAGGGGCCTGGCTGTACCGGGCCCCTGCCCTCCCAGGGCCACAATGGACCTTAAGCCTTTGGGGGCTTAAGTGATCCTGCAGCTTGAACCGGAACTCCCTCCCCGGCACTGATAAGTGCCCTTATTGCCCTGGGAAAGGCCTTTTGGAGCTTAAGGGGTCCCGCAGCTTTAACGGGGACCCATCTCCCTGGCACTAATAAGTGCCCTTTTTGGGTTTAAAGTGTATGTATACTGAAAAAATTACTTTGCTTATCTTAATCTATAAATCAATACGTATAAGTAGCACCTACACTGAGGTGTGTTGCTGCATGACTTTAATACAGTACTTGTTTTTCTCAGGCTCTGACTACTGACCTGACTATTTTCCCACATACCAACTGTCAAGACTGCATACATCATACAGCACACCAACTGTCCAACCATTCCAGCTACAGCAAAACTGCTTACAGAAGAACAATTTATGACAGTAAGGCACTTGAATGACAGCTGAAAGATTATCTAAAGAAATAAAGGACAGATAAACAAAAAAATTGGTACAGTGATAGTTGGGATGAATTATCAAATGGTGAAATATACAATATAACAGGTATGGTACAATACGATACGGAATTCTAGTTTCAGGATGTTATATAGGATGTAATACATTTCCCTATAATGGTCCAGTCACCATACGTAGAACATCTGTAAATTTTATTCCACTAATATGTGTTTAGAATGTTCCTTTATTTAACAGTTAAAAACTGACTCCCAGGTTATCAAGCCCCTCCCATAATTAAAGGAGATGTCCACCCTTAAAACTGGTCACTGTCTGTTTCCTGCCCCAGATTCCAATCAGTATATCCAGCACATTATTACAGATATTACTAACCAGATATTTCTCCTTTCTGTCAGACAAAGCTCCCTCCATGCAGTCAATCAAGACTGTGACAGCTGACATCACATCCAGATATTGACTGCCCCTTCCCATGGTGCCTAGTCTGCACTTGCACAAGTTCCTTAAAGCTCATTAGGCAGGGGAAGGTTATGGCATCGTCTCCAAGAAAGGGAGGCAATGAGTGAAATATCTATACATATCTAGCTAGAAATGCAAATAATAAAGTACTAAAAATAGCAGTTGAGGTTAGAGGGAAATAAATGACCAGTGGATGAGTGAATATCCTTAATGTCCAATTTTAATATTTGCTTTAGATGCAGAGATTTGCCTGAAATGCTCTACCTGATGAGAAACCTACCAAAGAGAGAACTGCCTGCATCCCTAGGGATATAAATTTCCTTTCCTATGAAGACATGACATGTGCTGGAATTCTGTGAATCTTTATAAAGTACCGTAAGAGTCCTATAGTGAGAGCCAACAACAGAAATCTCAGCTGTCTTCTCCTCATCTCTCTCATGTTGTGTTTCCTCTGCACTTTATTATTCATTGTCACCAACAACAGATATCTGTGTCTCCTCCACAAGCAGCATTTGGAATTATTTTTACCATTTCTGTATCTTCTGTGTTGGCCAAAACTCTCACAGTGTATTGCCTTCAATGCTACAAAGCCTGGGAGCAAGATGAAGAAGTATCTAGGACCCCAACTGTCCATCATATTGGTCATTGTTTGCTCTTTGGGGGAGATTATAATCTCCATTGTGTGGATGACATTAACAGTCCATTTCTAGAAGTTGATACTTCCTATGATCCAGATTTTGTTTTTCTTGCTTGTAATGAAGGATCTGTTTATTTGTTTCTTTAGTGTCATTGGATTATAGTAAACTCTGCCTTACTAAGTTTCCTTGTAGCTTTTCTGGCTAAGGATTTCCCTGACCGATTTAATGAAGCTAAAACATCACATTCAGTATGTTGGTGTTCTGTAGTGTGTGGGTATCATTTGTCCCAGCCTACCTGAGCAGTAAGGGGAGTAAAATGGTGGCTGTTGAGATATTTGCTATTTTATCTTCCAGCTCTGGGTTACTGGGTTGTATCTTCATTCCCAAGTGTTATATTATTTTCCAGAAGCCTAAACTGAACATAAGAGATATCGGTTTTAGAAAACATTAGAATGATTTTGTTGTTACAGTAGTAAGATAAAATAAAATGGAATTCTATATTTGTCACCATTCCATTTATTCTGCACAACCTATAATGTTATCTGTCTTGTTCTGCACAGAAAAGTTAAGCTATGAAAAGTTAAAGCCTATGTAAATCAAAGGAGTCTAGAAGAACAACTATTGTCTGTAATTTTATACTGTGATCAAACACTTCACACCCTGTTAAGTTACGGGCGGTTAGGTTGACCAACCAAATCATTTTGTATCATTACTGAATCCCATGTTATGTTGTACACACCAATTTAAAACACTATCAGCCTGATAGCCCGCAATCGGCTACCCGCAACGACAGAGTTTAAGTTGCGTTAATCGATATAACACCAGAACCGGTGTATGAACATCATTGTGATAACAAATAGATTGTACAAAAGAAACATAAAGTAAATGCCATGGTTGAATGCCACAGAATATAGAGAAATGAATCTGGTGAGTTTCGTTCTGCTGGCGTTTATGTGGAATGAGTCAAAATTCAATGGAATTGACATTTTAGAGGAATTAATATATTTTTTACATCAAAGTTTTAAAAAATATCAACTTTCGGCATTGAATTTTGACTTTTTGTCACCGTGTTAAATTTTTAACAATGAATATTGAATAGTCAATATCGCATTTTGACAAAATTCCACAATTTCCTCCTTAGAAATTACTTTAAGCCAAATCCACAAATTTTGAAAGCTAAAATTTTACCTGAAAACCAGGAATCATACCATAAGGTCATAACCCTATACAATGTGTAGGAACACGGTTAGAGAGAATGAAACCCCCAAAAAACAGTTTTTATAAGAAAGTAATTGGTGTTGGGCCCCATATCGTATATTCATATATTTGTAAGAGGATTTAGAATTAAAGAAAATCTTCATCCAAAAAACAATTTCATTCCAGTGAAAGGCTTGTTAATTTGCAATAAAATGATCGAGTTATGTCTGAATTTACACCACAACCATTGCAGTCAACTTGCAAATTTCTAAATTCTAGTACATGCTAAATCTGCATACCTTAGGGCTCCACCGTCTATTATCCCTGGTGGGCACATTGGTACTAATTAGCTTTTTTAAGGTATTTACCCCTGCCATTTTTAACCACAAGCTGGGAAATTACCCAGAAGTCTCTCCTTCCCTTATTTGCATGATAAGTAAGGGAGCTGTGGTGAAAACTCTCCCTAACTTACTTGGTCCCTTATTAAATTATATTTTAAAGCAGTTTACAGATGTCTGCAAAGTGTTGGTTTAAATATGAGCACAGAGAGAGTTGTGCAATGTTACAGGCCTTTGTAAAAAAGTAAAATAAGATTTTATTTCTGTGAAAACTCCCACAATCCATTCCAGTCTTCTACTGGTGGGAGAGTATTTCTAGGAGAATACGGGGAGTAATGGTCCAATGGCAGTAGTGTTGGTCAAATCTGTAGTAAGGTGTTTGGCCAGGAGAAACAAAATCACATTTCAAGTTCAGTGAATTAAAGAAATATTGATTAAGATTTTTTTTTTATGTTAACTAATAATTAGGGATGGACTAGAACTCGAACTCAAGCCCGAGTTCGAGCGTTCGAACGGACTCGGACTTCTCAAACTATCCCCGGACCCGGATTTCTTGGACTTTCGATGTTTCTGCCGTTCACTAACTCTAGAATGTAGTACAGTGTAATGTAGTGGATGGATAGTGTAGTGGTTAAAGGCCCTGCCTTTGATGTGGGAGACCAGGCAGTGCCTTTTGTATGTGGAGGAGACCAAACAGCAACTGCATCAACATATGGCCCAGCACAGAAGTGCCAATTTCTTGGGTCAGGACTCAGCCGTGTACCTGCATCTTAAGGATAAAGGACATAGCCTTGAAGATTGTAATTTTAACATATTGGCAAAGGAACGTGACTGGTTCAAGAGAGGTGGCAAGGAGGCCATTTATGTGAAAATAAAGAAACCAAGCTCCAATAGAGGTGGGGGGGACACCAACTGTCTGCCATGTACAATGCTGTTTTGACACCTTACCCTGGGCAGTTTTGATAACACTTCTTAGCCACTATGCAATCACACCTTGCATTCAGAAGATCTTTAACACCTGCCTATCATATGCTAATTGGGACTTTCTAGGGAACATAATTGCCACAGATTCTTGTACAAGTCATTCTGAATTGAGAAATCCAGTCGGATGACTAGTGAAACGTCTTCAAGAACTAAACTTCAAGTCCAGTTGATCTAATTGAATACAACAGATATCTGTACAATTTATTATATATTTAGTGTTTTATAATGTTTTTATTAGACAATAAAACACATTTTTATTTGGGATAATTTGGTATTTTATTGCTCTATCAGATATGTGATCAGTATAGAAGAAACATGATAAATGATTCACATGACTGGGAAGTAAATCTAGAAGAATACTCTTTGTTTAGACCTGATATAGTTGCAAAATCTAAAAGATGGAATTGATGGGGGTAAAAACGATAAGGCAGAAATGATATGCATGGAGTTGTTTACGAGAAGAAAGAAGTTCCTACTAGACAGTATTCATTGTTGGATCTGTTGATTTCTAATATCCCTGAGCTCATTTTCAAGATGACTGTAATGGGAAGCTTAGGGAATAGTGATCATGATTTAGTGTCATTTAACATAGATTGCAAAAAAAAAAAAAAAAACATGCACTGGGTTAACAAATGCTTTTAACTTTAGGAAAGCTAATTCACTTAGCCAAAAAGAAAAGACGATATAAAAATCGAACCCTAATAGTACAATAATAAAAAGTCCAAAGTGTGGATCCACTTTGCACTTTGTATTTTTATTATTTTCCATTTGGGTTTTTATGTTGCTAATTTATATCCTTTCAAATTGTTTCTATTACCTGTTACAGTCTTGCAGAGGCGATTTGTAGTGTTCTGATCCTCCTCCTGTAATTGGTCCAAGCTACCCATTTGATTCATCACATGACCAGCTGACTCATGACCATTCCTGGACAACGATGAGAAGAGATCGGGCTCACTGACCAAGTGGAGAGGTCCGTTGAGGAGAGGTGTAGATCGGCTGGTTTGGAGGGTGGAAGGGGTAGCAAGGGAGCCTGGACCCATGTTGGATGCTATCATATCTGTGTTGGAATCCCTCTTGCCAGTGAGAAGGAAGGTACCTTCGACATTTGTGGAGGCTTGACTGATCCGGGGAGTGGGGGTCTTTATCACTTTAAGGTTTGCTATCCCTAGGGCTGGAATCTCAGGTTTATCCTGTCTTTATGATATTTTTTGATTGATATATTTTTGGTAAGACATTGGACACTACCTATTTTGACTATCTGAGCATTTATACTATATGTGGGACTCTTGATTACTGGACTCTTTTATATACATATCTTTTACTTATGTGCATTTATATATGTAAGGTTTAATATATTGCTTTTATACATCAAGTCGTGTGCTATACTGTGTAGGAACATTCCTAGATTAAAGTTATTACTACGTGGTTGTATCCCTGCTATTTCTCATTTTCTTTACTTCCCACACAAACAAAGGATTTATTTTTTTGTACATAGAGTGTGCAGAGGTCTATATTAGGGATGGCCGGTTCGCGGATCCGAACCCGGATCCGCCGCGGATTTATCCCGTTCGCGAACGGCGGATTTTTCCGGATTTTCCGCCTTCCGAACTTCCGATTCGCGGATTTTCGAATTTTCAAATTTTTTCGAAAATTCGCGGATCCTCGAGCGGACCGGATTTTGCGAAGTTCGGACATCTCTAGTCTATATACCTTTTTCTTTTTTCTTAAAACTTGTATTATTATCCTTCTCTTGCACCTCCTCTAAAATTTACATATTTACAGGGTAACTCAGATCAGGGTGACAAGGACAATGCCCTATCAACTCTCCTTTATAACATGTATAGTGGATGGGATTCTTTCCATGTTATGATTAAAGATGGAATTAATTAAAAATGTTCCTCACACCATGTAAAAAATAAAAAAATATGTGGTCAGTAGTAGTATACCATAAATATCAGTTTAAAGGGTGTCTATACTCAACAATTACTTAGATACAGCAAGATCCCACTCTATCCACTTTAAAGCTGTATCCTACTTTAGATACAGCAAGATCCTACTACTTCATAATGTTTTTCGGATATTAAATCTGAGCTGTAGATCCTGAGAAATCATCATTTGAAATCCCAGCATTTACATGGAAAGACCTGTCACACCAGGAGCAGAAATGATAATATGTGACCCATCCCTGACCTCTTACTAGGAACTTTGCCTGCCTGCCAGCACACTTTGTGCAACAATTAAGAGAAATGGCAGAGAAAAGAAGGCAGGGGAGATGTGTAAGCAAAGCAGTGTCCATGGTGAGGCTGTGCAGAACTTATAAGTGTCGCAGACACTACAGGGAGGCAGTGAGTAATGGAGGGGGGGGGCAATTAGGAGCACTCACTAAACATTAATAATTTATTGACAAAGCCACAGATAAATAGTGAGTACCATCATTTTAGTTCTCTCAAATTGTAGTTTCAGATAATGTAAAGTTGTTTGAGTGAGTATAGTGACCCTTTAAAATCCAATACATTAACCATATAATAAATAGATAATAAGGACACTTACATAGTCCAGTAGATTTCCAAAAAGTTTTATTCCTTAAAAATGCTCAGGTTGCCAGCAAGACAGTTTAAAACACCAGTAAAAATATCTTATAAAAACATGCAAACCTTGTGGAGTATTAAAAAGTGTTTACAAATTCCTGTTCTTGCTCTTTAAAAAATCCTTAAAACCCGACACATTTCACTGCAATCCAGCAGCCTTTTTGTCTTGTTTCCTGTCTACGATCCTTTCTGCCTGAACCAAGCTCTGACAGACCTTTGATTCTGATTCCCTTCATCCCTTGGTACCATTCTTGGCTGACTTTTCTCCTGTGTTTGACTTCTTGCTTCGTCTCTGACCTTGTTTTTGTTTCATCCCTGTTCTTGTTTTGTTCTAGGCGCTCTGGACTTCTCGGGTATAATCAGCATTGATATCTTGCACTTAAATTCCTGAGGGCAAACCATGTCCAGATAAAGCATCCCAGCAAATGGGGGACATCTACAGGTGAAGAAAGCATTGTAGATTGGGATATCAGGGCTGAATGTTTATTCAAGGGTCCCCAGGGCATTACATAAGGTTTTAGACAACATTTACCCAGATTTCGCCAGTAGAATGAAACATTCAAATGTCTTAACTTTTATTAACACTGTACATAAAATAATTTAATAAATGAATACTTTAATTATTAATTGGTTCATCCCTTAATTACTATTTAAAACTTTCTTTTTCAGAGTAGAAATAAATACATCCATGCAAAATTCACTTTAAAATAATCAAAGACAAATAATTTAATTGTCTAACATTGAAATCTTTCATTCCTTTGTATCTTATTTATGATTGGTTAATAGAGGGCCCTGTGTTCACACATTAAAGAGAATCCAGTCCAACGGAATTTCCGTCTGATCCTTTCCGGCTCGGAAGCCAATGGCGATGGTGCCCGTGTATGGCCCCAACTAACAATCATTCCTGTTTATGTCTGCACCGTCAAACTCATTATCCGATTCCAACAGAATCAGGTCGTGCGTTTGGAACTGAGGTTGCAATGTGTATGATCTATATATAATATCTTACTATGTGTACCCAGCCTTACACACTCCCTTCTCTCCCTGCACTAATGACTCCCTTTCTCTCCATGCTATGGGCAGCACCTCCCCTCCCTCTGTATACAGTCTGCTTCCATCCACCGCCCCTACATTCACTGCTTGGCACTGTTTGTCACTCGATCTCTGCTTTACTATTGCTGCTCTCCCCCCCCAGGGAATCGAACTGATAACTAAAGTAGTCTGTATAAGCAGAAATCGAATAACAAGCAGTGACAAACTGTGAATGAAGGAGCGATACCTGGATTGGAACAGACAGTAAACAGATGGAGGAGGGGGGAAGGAGAGCTGCCCATTACAGGGTGGGAAAACACGTTATTAGTACCTGGATAGACACGAGAAGGAGAATCATCCCAAATCTCAGTGTCTGATCAGTAATTTCTATGCTGCTTGGACTGTGCTGGTCATAGAGAGGTGGCTGATGGCTAATTTTAAATGTAGGAACTGGGTCTTTCATTTAGAATAAACTAATGTGAACACACCAGTTCCCCTTTAATTTATAACCCAGAACTATTTTATTAACATGATATATTAATTACATTTCAAGGTGCTTTGTGCACCAACAATATCCCCCCCCCTGTAAAATCACTAAATGATTTCACCATTGCAAGTCATCTTGTTTTATTATGTCTCATTCACCCACTGGTTCAGACATGCTCACTGAGTTTCACCTGTGTCACTATCGGCGTTTTATTCAACATGTTCTAGGCTATCAGAAAAATATCTAATTTACCATAAATGAAATGTATTTCTGTCAGTGTCTATTCTATTACATGGTTATGGTTCTATAGAAAACAAAGTAAGATGTACACTACTCAAATAAAATAAAGGAAAGTTGTACATACATTGAACAAGCTTCATAACGTACTTCATTCATCTGTATAAATGCCCCAATCATCAGATCACCCTCACTGAAATAGTAAAAATCCCTCCAATTTTCTGGGCGGTTTTTGGAACTGGGACAGACTGTTTTAGGTAGAGCAGGATTTGCCTTAGATCTCCCAGTCACTATCAGCACTGTAACAATAAGAATAACGAGAATCACCAGAGAGTCACATACAGAGGGACGAGATGTAGATTGTAGATCTGATGGTGACAGAGATGGGACATCTTTATGGAGAGGGAACATCAGTCAGACAGCAGGTGAAGATCACAGGTAAAGATATCAGCTCTGAGATAGAAAGTGTCAGAATCCTGGTTTATATATTTTCAGTGAACGGTAATTGGTAAGCACCGGTATTTAAAGAACAAGGCTGTTTATTTCTGTGTTTTACAGAAATAGCTCCTGTCCCAAATCTTGTTTAATCTTGTTCTCAGCTATGGGGACACCAGGGATTATAGATATTAACCAAAGAAAATGAATTACCAAGGTTTACTATACTGTTTAGCTGGACTTTAAGTCTATAATTGGCTGTGCAATCCTCCTCACACCATTACATACAATAAATAAGAGCAAACGCAATATTAATGTAAAATATTATTTTAAATCCCAATACACTATAATCATATAAAATAATTGTGATAAAAAAAACATTCAGTCTGATACAAAGATTTGTCAAAGTTTTATTCAATTCCTTAAGGTATAATAATATATAAGAATTAAGTATATGTAGGGAACTATAAACTAGTTTTAGTTTTTAGTTTTCTTGTTCTTACAGGATTTGGCAAGTAGGGGCACTGTGTAAATGTATAAAAGGGAGAGCAGTCATGTGACCAGCCTCTTTCTGATCTCCTTGAGTTTCCCCAGAGGATAGGGCAGAGCATTGGACATTAAATAACAGCTAGGCCCAGTTAATGTGAGAATAGTCTCTGTTATAGATCACTCCAGGAGTGACAGATAGGAGTGGGGTACCTAGTGAGCAACCTGAGCTCCAACAAGGAAATTTAGTAAGGAATAGAGTCTTGGGTATACCACCCAAGAATAGGGACATAGTACCAGACATAGGGTTAGAAGATCCCACTAGAGTGACCTGAGAGCTGGGGTGGCAGTAACAAGCTGATTGTTATTTATGCTATTTCTGATTCCTCTGTTTTATGAGTATTTATATGATATCTGTGCCACCTCTATAACGCTAATTGCCAAGCCTTATTATGTGCCTCCAACATATGCGAGGGCCCATTCCTGATAAACAAGAGTCTTCTGCATAGAATTTTGGATAAGGCTGACAGTCTCTGGAGAAAATTAAGTACCCTCATTTTACTATCTCCTTACATATATATTATGATACAAGCCAGGGGATTCCATTGTGAACATTCCTATAGACCATCCAAACCTAGTGGTGTCTGATAGAGGGGGTTTAAACTGCTGTGTGCTTGTTCAAGAATTTGCTATGTTCCCTGTTGTTTCTCGTTGTACCCACCTCTATCTGATGTCATGCATTCCATTTTCCGTAACCTTTTCTTTGTATCTCCGTCATTTTAAAAATGTGAATGGCCGTACTCCTTCTCCTACCTTAGTCCTAACCTCAAAATACCTGTGGTTTTATAGAGTATGGGTCTATACACCCTCCCTCTCGCTATATCTATCTTGATTGGGTTGTATAGAGGACATACATATTCAATTAATTGTGTGCTGAAAGGGCATGGCCACTCCCAAACTAAAATTTAACCCACTACTGGCCCCACTGTGTAGTGTTAAATAATGCTTACCTTTCTTCTCTACTCCTTATGGTTGTCCTGCAGTGCCTGCTGAAAGTCCAGAAAAGTAAAGAGTAGGAGCCTCTTTATGAAATCCGGCACCTGCCTTTTTCTTGTCCTTTTAGAGGACTCTGGTATGCGCAGGGTAAACCACCCCCCCCCTCCGGATCCCTCGGTGCTGTATTAAATTATAACAAAAAATTAACCATAATATAATATAGGGGATCCGCAACCCTAAACACTAATAGGGCTATGTACTGAGAGCCGCTGTCACAAAGATGGTGTAAAGTTAACAAGAGTTACTTGTATTCAATAAACCATTTGCGATTAATAGTACATACAGTAAGTGTTTGCGTTAGAAAGTCACGTTAGGAGCTTAACTTAGGTTTTAGTAATAAAGTTGTGTAAGTCTTGATACATAACGGTAAAGTCACGTTAAGGGCTTAGCTTGTGTTTTAGTAGTGGAATTGCGTAAATTGTGGTACATAAGCAATGCAGGTACTCTCGCTCACAAGAAACATCCATAGGCCACTTATTATATATTGACTTAAATTACAGAGAAATAAGTTCACCCACAGTATAGTATAGTATAGTATAATATAGTATAGTACAGTACAGTACAGTATAGTATAGTATAGTATAGTATTTGAGGTTGAATAAAGACATATGTCCATCCAGTCCAACCCATCTAGCAATATCCTCATTTCCTGTTGATCCAGAGGAAGGCAAAAAAAAAAAACAACCAAATTTATGAAGGGGGAAAAATTCCTTCCTGACTCCAAGTGGCAATCAGAAATTTCCCTGGATTTACTTTATGTATCAATACAAGTAACTTGCAACATTCCTTGTTTGCAGAAACTCATCCAGCTTCTTTTTTAAACTGATCAATGAACCTGCCATAACAACGTCCACTGGAAGACAGTTCCATAGCTTTACCGTTCTCACAGTGAAAAACCCTTCCCAACTTGAAGCCTAAACCTTTTTTCTTCAAGTCTTAAGGGATGTCCTCGTGTCCTCTGACATGTTCTATTGGTGAACAATGCCCCAGATAGTTTATTGTATGGCCCGTTAATGTATTTATACATTGTAATCATATCCCCACACAATCGCCTTTTCTCCAGTGTACATAATTGTCACTTTTCAAGTCTCTCTTCATATTCAAGCTTCCCCAATCCCCATATTTTTTTTTTTTTTTTGAATTCAAGAAGATTTTTATTGCAAATAGTATCATAGTAAAAACAACGTTGGAGACAGAAACCAAAACAGAGACTTAACATTGCTTATCAAATATAATTTTAGTCTTAGGGGCATATTTATAAAGGATTGTCTTTTTCGCCAAATAATTAGCGCAGCACATCGCAGCGAAAATAGCGCCATTTGGGGCTTCGTTTCGCCTTATTTATAAAAAAGCGAAAAAAACACACTTCGCGGCTGAAAAAGGCGAACGGGAGCGATAAAGAGCGAAAAGTATCGCAGCGAAAACTTAACGCATCTAAGAGGACTGCATTGTGAAAACCATTCGAAACCAGAAAAGCCCACTAGAAAATGATGTCAAGTTCAAAATGGCCACCTCACATTTACCAAGAAGTCAGCCATGTCTTATTTAGTCAATTGGAATACAATTTTCTTTTGCATTGCACATTCGCCTTTCTAATGTGCGTTCGCCTTTCTAATGCGCGTACGCCTTTCTAATGGGTTTGAATGTAGGCCAGGTAGGAATTGTGGGGAGTGGGTAATTGGTGACATATATCCAGAAATTTCGGAAAGGCTTGGTTTTGTTTTTTTCAGGATTTCGTCCCATATTTGAAGGATATGTGGTAGGAAGAAGGATGATTGTATGGACGGTTTCCGGTCCACCGGTCGGAGCCAGGGTACTGTTGTTAGGGGGTGTGGGGCTAATTTGGTGACCACCTCGACCCAGAGTTTATCTTCTGTATGATGAAACCAGTCTGTTATATGTTTTAGCATTATTGCCTGATGATATTGTTTTATATCCGGAAGATTTAGTCCTCCGTCTTCCTTTCGTCTGGTTAGTGTTGCAAATTTAAGTCTTGGGGTTTTCTTTCCCCATATGTATTGGGTCATTAGTCTTTGCACGGATTTGAAAAATATGGGTGGCAGAGCTATTGGTATAGCTTGGATGGTGTATAATATTCTAGGCAAAACATTCATACGTATAACATTAACTTTCCCAAACCAGGAGTGGTTTTTATTTTCCCAGTTGCACAGGTCGGAGGAAATGACGCCAAGGAGGGGGGTAAAATTCAATTGATATAGATCCTTAAGGTTTGTTGGGATTTTGATCCCCAGGTATGTGACGGAATTTTCCTGTGTTTTGAAGGGGAAATTGTGTTTGATGGAGTTGAATATATTTTCTGGTAGGGAGATGTTTAACAATTTGACTTTTGAAAGTTTACCTTAAAATTGCTCAGAGAGCCATAGGTTTGTAATTCTGCCAGTAGGTTCGGGATTGAAATATGGGGGTTAGAGATATATAGGAGTAAGTCATCTGCGTATAAAGCTAGTTTATGGTTTATTTGGTTTATTGTTATGCCGGAGATGTCGGGGTTGGATCTGATTGCGTTGGCAAGGTATTCCATGGTTATAATATAGAGTAGCGGTGAAAGGGGGCACCCCTGACGGGTGCCGTTGTATAATCGAAAGGAGTCGGACATTTGGCCGTTTATTCTGACTTTTGCAGAGTTGTGTGAGTATAGCGCCATTATTTTGTTTAGGCAATATTGGCCTACTCCGGCTTGAGACAGGGCCAGTCTTAGGAAATCCCAGCTGACCCTGTCAAACGCCTTTTCTGCGTCTAAAGAAAGGAGGCAGAGGGGAATTTTTAGTTTGTGTGCTTGATCTATTATAGTTATGGTTTTGATGGTATTGTCTCTTCCTTCCCTGCCAGGGATAAATCCCACTTGGTCTCTATTGATCCAAGTGGGGGCAAGGAATTTTAGTCTTGAGGCAATCATTTTAGCATATATTTTAATATCGATATTAATTAAAGATATAGGTCGGTAACTACTGCACATAGACGGGTCCTTATTGGATTTGGGTATGACTACGATATGTGTTTCTAACGCTTGTGGGGGGAAGGGAGACTCAGGGGAGATGTTGTTGTATGTTTTGAGTAGTAGTGGTGATAATTCTTTTTGGAAGAGTTTGTAAAATGGGGTTATGAATCCGTCTGGTCCTGGGCTTTTGTTCCCTTTAAGGGAGGCTAAAGTTTGGTCTAATTCAGTCATAGAGAAAGGTGATTCAAGGGATGCTGTCTGTTCTGGTGTTAGGGCAGGTATGGCTGTTTTCTTTAGGTATTCCTTAGTTTCTAATATGTTATGAGTGGAGGAAGAGGTGTGTGGTGTTTGAATTGCATATAATTTGGAATAGAACTGCTTGAATTGTTCAGCGATGTCCTCCGACCTGTGCAACATTTCATCTTGATCTGATTTTACCTTTGGAACAATCGTTTTGGTTTTTTTATTCCTAAGGGAGTTAGCCAGGGGTCTGCCACATTTGTTGCTGTGTTCGTACATCATTCTGTTTTTGTAGTCTTGTCTTAGGCAATAGGCTCTGTTGAGCGTGTGCAGAAGTTGGGTTCTGATTTGCAGTAATTCTTGATATGTTTGTTCGTCTCTGTGTAATTTGTGTGTAGTTTCTAATCTTAATATTTCTGATTGTAAGTGTTGGATGTATTGGGTAGCTTCCCTTTTTACTCTGGTGCCATGTTTTATTAAAATGCCCCTCAGAACGCACTTTAGTGCTTCCCATTGGTATGGGGCGGGCGTGGGGTCTGATTGGTGGGCTTCCATAAATATAGATATGTTTCGTTGGATATCTTGTATGCAAATTTTATCTCTTAGTAAGTGTTCGTTTAGTTTCCAGTTCCATGGTGGTTTAGAGTTTGTAGGTATCTCTAATGTGAGGTAAACAGGGGAGTGGTCCGACCATATGGATGGTCCCACTGAGCAGTCTGGTCGCCATGATAGTAGATTGTGGGAGATTAAGAATATATCTATTCTGCTGTAAGTGTTGTGGGGGGCTGAATAATATGTGTAGTCTTTTGTGTTTGGGTGTAAAATTCTCCAGATGTCCATGATTTGTGTGTCGTGCAGTTTTCGTTTGAGTTTATTGAGGGCTCTGTAGGAGATATGTGTGTGTCCTGATGTGGAATCTAGTTTTGGATCTAGTACTAGGTTAAAATCACCCCCAAGAATTATATGTCCCCCGGGCGAAATTGTTAAGTTGTGTGAGATAATGGATGCTAGTATTGATTTGTGCCTGATTGGGTAGATACCAGTTGGCTAGTGTGAATTTGTATTCATTAATGGTAAGGTTTAGCATTATATATCTGCCCTGTAAATCTATTTGTGTGTTTGTGATTACTGCGTTTAGTTTTTTGTGGAGGGATATGGAAACCCCTTTTGATTTAACCTCTGGGTTTGTACTATGAAACCATTGAGTGTAGTTTTTGTCCCAGATTGAAGGTATTGCATTCGTCCTAAAATGCGTCTCTTGAAGCATTAATATGTCTATTTTCTCTTTGTGCATTTGATGTAGAATCTGCGAGTGTTTTTGAGGAACGTTTAAACCTTTAGCGTTTAATGTGCAGACCCTTAGCTTCGTCCCCATAACGGCTTAACGTAGTTTTCTAGCAAGTAGTGTAGGCCTGGGCAGAGGAGATTAGGGGAGATTTGTGGGAGAATTGGTATTAGGAATGGGGAGAGTGAGAGTATAAGCAGAAGATTTCCTGTGCAATACAAAGCTGACACCACCCCTGTATTTTGTGTCGAATATTGTCGACAGCGATAGGTGGTTGGGGGTGTTAAAATGGAGAGAGCATTTACACTGCACAGGGAGCCTGTTCCTGTGATCAGTTTCCTGATCGGAAGTAAAAGTAGATTAAGGAAAAACAAATAAGACTTATACATCTTAAACAACAATATAAACATTATAAACAAAAATATAAAACATGACCAGGTCGGTGCCTGGTAAGAAACCTTATACCGTTGACCTCCCGGGTCCCTTGGGAGGTGTTTATCCCTGGTGGGGATAGAGGTTATCGCGGGTTTCATTGGTGGTCACTTGCCCCTTTGTATCCTTTTGCTTGGTGGGTTAGGAATTGAAAATTCCTTTTTGTTGCCCCAAAAGAGAGTTTTTGGAAAGCGTGGGGGGCTTATTGCGGGTGTCAAAGTTGAGTCTTTGTGGACTCTGTCCTTGGTTGTTGAGTGGCTCCCCGAACTAACGTCTGACCGGAACATTTTTCTTTGTGGTTTTCTGGGTCCTCCAAGCCTCTCTCGTCGGTGTATATGAAGTAAAGGTAGGTTGATCCCATTCTGGTAGGGAGACTTGAGGTAGATCCAATTTATTTAGGAACGAGGGGAGATTCTCCGGGGCCTGAAGGATAGCGGTTTTGCCATCCTGTTTTGCTATAAGAGAGAATGGGAAGCCCCACTTGTATGGGATGTTACGTTCTTGTAATAGGGAAAGTAAGGGTTTAAGGGCCCTTCTCTGTTGTAGTGTCCTTCGTGACAAGTCCGAGAACAAAGACAGCTTAGCTTCGTTAAAGTTTATATCAGTGCAGTTTCTTGCTTTTGCCATAATTTGCTCTTTAATTGAGTAATAGTGTACGCAGCAAATCACGTCCCTCGGCCTGGAGTCACTGATCTCCCTGGGGCGCAAAGCTCGATGTGCTCTGTCCAGTTCCATGGGAGAGTCCTCTGGCGTCTCTAGCAGGGTATTAAAGATTTTTTTTAAGACTTTGGGTAGGTCTGGCGTAGATATTTTTTCGGGGAGGCCTCTTACCCTTATGTTGTTTCTGCGGCCTCTATTCTCAAGGTCATCGCGCTGGTTAAGGAGGGAGCGGGAAAGTGCCTTTTGGCCTGTCATATCAGCGCCTATTTGTGCTAAGGCGGCTTCGTGTTGTTCGGTTTGTGTTTCTAGCTCTCCTACCTTGTTGCTGATGTCTTTTATGTCGGCGCGCAGCGATGCAATCTCCTCCTTGCAGGTCTGCTCTACCCTCGTTAGGAGGTTAGTGAAATCTCCCTTAGTGGGCAGTGAACGTAAGACCGACCCGAGGTCGTCCAATCGCTCCGCGTCTTCTTCCGAGTCTGAGGGAGAGCTGAGGTGTTCCTCGTGGTTTGGGCTCTCACTGCGCGTCCGTTTTAGGTCAGCCGCCATCTTGGATTTGGAGTCCGATTTAGTTTTGATGAAAAACTTATTCAAGTTGGGATTTGTGGCTCCGCTTTGTGAGGCTGGTGTCTTTGGGGGTTTAGGTTTACCCATATCGTGTCGGTAGGTTACCTTTGGGGCAATATGCTCTTCTGTAACGGGGGTGAGATCAGGAGCTCTCACTACATGCGACCGGACAGAACCCGCGTTAAGCCACGCCCTCCCCCAATCCCCATATTAATTTAGTTGCCCTTCTCTGAACCCTTTCCATTTCAAAGATGTCCTTTTTGTACACAGGATTCCTAAATTGCACTGCATATTCCAAATGAGGCCTTACCAATGCTTTGTAAAGAGGGAGAATAACATTTTCCTCCCTTGAATCCATACCTCTCTTTATACAAGACAATACCATGCTGGCTCTTACATTTATCAACATTGAATCTCATCTGCCACTTAGCAGCCCAATGTGACAATCTATCTAGATCCCCC
This sequence comes from Hymenochirus boettgeri, assembly GCA_019447015.1. Lineage (NCBI taxonomy): Eukaryota > Metazoa > Chordata > Amphibia > Anura > Pipidae > Hymenochirus > Hymenochirus boettgeri. The sequence goes on from CM033473.1 coordinate 296,407,704, forward strand.
TGCAACGATTGCACATCCTCTATATTTTTAATGGTTGACAAAGTTTTGTGTCGCCAGCAAACACAGAAACCTTGCTGACAATACCCACTTCCAAATCATTAATAAATAGATTAAATAGAAGCGGCCCCAACACAGAACCCTGTGGCACCCCACTTAGCACTTTAGTCCATAATGATGAAGCCCCATTTACAACTGCTCTCTGCATCCTATTCATTAACCAATTTTCTATCCATGTACAAATGCGACTCCCCAGACCAACAGACCTTAGCTTATACATTAGTCACCTATGGGGTACTGTATCAAAAGCCTTTGCAAAATCCAAGTAAACTACATCTACTGCTATGCCAGAGTCTAAATTTCTACATACTTCCTCATAAAAGCTAAGCAAGTTAGTTTGACAAGATCTATTCCTCCTAAATCCATGATGGTTACTACTTATAATGTCAGTCTTTGAAACATACTCTAGAACATTATTAAACTTATTAAACTTTCCAGGATCTTCCCCGCCACTGAAGTTAAACTTACAGGCCTGTAATTACCCGGCTGTGAACGACTACCCTTTTTGAATATTGGAATAACATCAGCCTTTTTCCAATCCAGAGGCACACCACCGGACATGAGGGAATCTGCGAATATAAGAAACAATGGCCTAGATAAAACTGAACTGCTCCCTAAGGACACGAGGATGTATTTTATCCGGTCAAGGAGATTTATTAATATTAACTTTATTTAGTGTTTTCTGTACCATATCCTCGGTTAACCAAAGTGCACTTAAATCTTTTATACTATTATTGCTACTATACTCTATGATATCTGTACTTGGATATTCTATAGTGTATACAGAGGGGGAAAAAGTATCCAAGACATTTGCTTTATTGCCATCCTCCGTAACTAACTTATCCCCATTAAATAATGGTGCCACATTCTCAGTCCTCATCTTCTTACTATTAATATACTTTTAAAAAAAATTAGGCTTAGTGATGCTTTGTTCAACTATCCTAACTTCATTATTAATTTTAGTTAGTTTGATTGCTTAATATTTTGAAGAGATGCTTTTAACCTGGGAAAATTTGCCTTCCCTGAAATTAAAAGTCTTTGTTAACCCAGCGCACTTTTCCTTTCGAAGTCCAAACGCCACTATTTTATGATCACTATTGTCTAAGCCTCCAGTTACCTTTATAGCTATAATGTGCTCCACAATTTAGATATTACCAGATCCAACTGAGCTCCTTTTCTAGTAGGAACCTCAACCAGAGAGAGAAAATTATCCTGCAGCAAATTCAGGAACTTGCTGCAGAACTTACTGCCTTTTTCTGTGATGGCAGTTCCACTACACCAATCAATATCAGGGTAATTAACGTCCCCCATAATGAGCACACTCTCTAAACTTGCAGCCCTTGCCAAGGGCCCCTTTAAGAAAATCTGCTCCTGTTATGTCGGTTAATGGTAGTAGGTAGTGGCTAGGTAAGTAGTTAACTAATTGGCTTAGCAACACACATGATAGCTCACAATGAACATACTATACATTCATAAATATAAATGAAGCAACAATTATTAGCGTTGCATATACTGTATAAAGTAACATCAAGAAAAGCTTGCTTGCTACACACATGCATGCGTGATTTGTGATTGGTCTGCGTCGACCAATTACACATTACAAAATGGGCCAATCATAAGGGTGAAATCACATGATAGCAATGTGCACATATACCGCCTCTCTGTACATAGGGCTTTTTCAGTTAACGTCTGATTAAGACCATCATTGTGGTGGCGTTAACACTCTAAAATATCACGTTATAGTCACGCATTAATGGTGTTAAAATTTGGTACATTACTTGCGTTGTCTAGACGTGCAACGTTAACACGAATAACGCACGCATCGGAACTTACATCTAAAAGTCACGTTAAGTGTTGATAAATCCCTTTTAAGATGTTAATGGAACTTAACTCCACTAACCAGCACCCGTGTCTATGATTGGCTAACTCTAACCCTAGAGTTTAGGGTTGGGAGGATCCCTACACTATATTAAATTTGGGTTGGGGTGGAGAAAGGTATCTCAACAAAGCATGCAAAGCGTTTTGTTTATAAAAACTTCATCATGCCTGATGAAGTTTTTATAAACGAAATGCGTTGCATGTTTTGTTGTGGGTCCACTTTTTTATATTTATTGTCATTTACTGATTCCCATTGGGATATTTATTGCTTTTGTTTACATTTCCATTAGCGCTGTTACTTACCTGCCGGGGGTCCCACAGAACAGAGTGTAGTAACCAGACCTCTACTCTGTCACTGGTCTGTCACTGGTCCATCACATGACCGGCAGTGCCAAGTGGACGAGTTGGAGCAGCACCAGAGTATTGGAAGCCGCAGGACCGACCTCAGAACAGGAATGAACCAGAAAGCAGAACACCTCGATATTAAAGCAGTTATCTGACTCAGTTCTTTCTTTATTGCCATGTATAGGAAGTGGTAATTTACAGTTTATTGATGATCAATGTGTTGTCAGCCCTCCAGTTCAATATCCAGTGTGAGGCAGCCCTCCAGTTCATTATCTAGTGTTAGTGTTATTCAGCCAACTAGATCATTAGACAGTATAGTCATCCCTCCATTTCGTTATCCTGTGTTGCCAGCCCTCCAGGTTATTACCCAGTGTTGTCAGTACTCCAGGTCTTTAGCCAGATTAGTCAGCCTTCCAGTTTATAAGACAGTGTTAGTCAGCCCTTAAATTCATTAAACAATGTTTATCTGCCAGTGTTAGTCATTCCTCCAGTTCATTTTCCAGTGTTGTCAGCCCTCCAGTTCATTGGCAAGCATAGACAGCCCTCCAGTTCATTAGCCATTGTTTGTCTGCCCTCCACTTCATTAGCCCAGGTAAGTCAGCCCCCCAGTCCATTTGCTAGTGTTGTCAACAATTAGACAGTGTTGTCAGTCCTCCAGTTCATTAGCCAGTGGTAGTCAGCCCTCCAGTTCATTAGCCAGTGTTAGTCAGCCCCCTAGTTCATTAGCCAGTTCATTAGCCAGTGTTGTCAGCCCTCCGGTTCATAAGCCAGTGTTTTCATCCCTCCAGTTAATTTGCCAGTGTTGTCAGCTCTCCAGTACATTAGATAGTGTTAGCCCTCCAGTTCATTAGACAGTGCTAGTTAGCCCTCCAGTTCATTAGACAGAGTGTCAGCCCTCCAGTTCATTACCCAGTGTTATTCAGCCAACTAGTTCATTAGACAGTATAGTAATCCCTCCATTTCATTAGTCTGTGTTGCCAGCCCTCCAGTTTAGTTGTCAGTACTCCAGTTCTTCAGCCAGAGCAGTCAGCCCTCCAGTTTGTAAGACAGTGTTAGTCAGCCCTTAAATTCATTAGACAATGTTTGTCTGCCCTCCAATTAATTAGTCAGTATTAGCCCTTCAGTTCATTAGCCAACATTAGTCAGCCCTCCAGTTCATTTTCCAGTGTTGTAAGCCCTCCAGTCCATTGGCCAGCATAGAAATCCCTCCAGTTTACTTGCCAGCATTATCAGCCCTCCATTTTATTAGCCAGTGTTGTCAGACCTTCAGTTTATTAGCCAGTATTTGTCCACCCTCCACTTCATTAGCCAGGGTTAGTCAGACCCTCAGTTCATTTGCTAGTATTGTCAGCAGTCTAGTACATTAGCCAGTGTTGTCAGCCCTCCAGTTCATTAGCCAGTCTCAGCCTTCCAGTTCACTAGACATTGTTAGTCTTCTCTCCAGTTAATTTGCCAGTGTTGTCAGCTCTCCAGTGCATTAGCCAGTGTTAGTCAGCCCTCCAGTTAATTAGACAGAATTGTCAGCCCCCTAGTTCATTAGCCAGTGTTAGTCTGGCCTCCAGTTCAATAGCCAGTGTTGGCAGCCCTCCAGTTCATAAGCCAGTGTTTTAGCCCTCCAGTTAATTTGCCAGTGTTGCCAGCTCTCCAGTGCATTAGCCAGTGTTAGTCAGCCCTTTAGTTCATTAGCCAGTGTTAGTCAGATGCCCAGTTCATTAGCCAGTGTTGTCAGCACTCCAGTTCATTAGCCAGTGTTGTCAGCCCTCCAGTTCATTTCCGTTCTCAGCCTCCATTTCATAATACAGTGTTGTCAGCCCTCCAGTTCATTAGCTAGTGTTAGTCAGCCCCCTAGTTCACTAGCCAGTGGTAGTTTGCCATCCAGTTCATTAGCCAGTGTTGTCAGCCCTCTGGTTCATAAGCCAGTGTTTTCATCCCTCCAGTTAATTTGCCAGTGTTGTCAGCTCTCCAGTACATTAGATAGTGTTAGCCCTCCAGTTCATTAGACAGTGCTAGATAGCCCTCCAGTTCATTAGACAGAGTTGTCAGCCCTCCAGTTCATTACCCAGTGTTAGTCAGCCCTCCAGTTCATTTTCCAGTATGAGTCTGCCCTCCAGTTCATTATCCAGTGTTATGCAGCCCTCCGGTTCATTAGACAGTGTTGTCAACCTTCTGCTTCATTAGACAGTGTTTTCAGCCTCCAGTTCATTAACCAGTCTCAGCCCTCCATTTCATAATACAGTGTTGTCAGCCCTCCAGTTCATTAGCCAGTGTTAGTCAGCCCCCTAGTTCCTTAGCCAGTGGTAGTTGCTCTCCAGTTCATTAGCCAGTGTGGTCATCTTTCCAGTTCATTAGACAGTTTTGTCAGCCCTCCAATTCATTATCCAGTCTCAGCCCTCCATTTCATAATACAGTTGTCAGCCCTCCAGTTCATTAGCCAGTGTTAGTCAGCCCCCTAGTTCCTTAGCAGTGGTAGTCTGCTCTCAGTTCATTAGCCAGTGTGGTCATCTTTCCAGTTCATTAGACAGTTTTGTCAGCCTTCCTGTCATTAACAAGTATTGTATGCTCTCCAGTTCATTATACAGTTTGTCAGCCCTCCAGTTCAATACCCAGTTTAGTCAGCCCTCCAGTGCATTAGCCAGTGTTGTCAACCCTCCAGTTCATTAGACAGTGTTGTCAGCCCTCCAGGTCATCATCCAGTATTTGCATCCCTCCAGTTCATTACCTAGTGTTTACTGCCCTCCAGTTCATTAGCAAGTGTTAGTTAGCCCTCCAGGCTTTTAGACAGTGTTGTCAGTGCTCCAGTTCATAATACAGTGTTGTCAGCCCTCCATTTCATTAGACAGTGAAGTGCCCCAGTGAGTGCCCTCCATTAGCCAGTGCTAGTCAGCCCTCCAATTTACTAGACAGTGTATTCCTCTAGTTTATTAGCCAATGTTGTCAGCCCTCCAGTTCATTAGTAGGGTTAGTCAGTTCTCCAGTTCATTATCCAGTATGAGTCAGCGCGTCCAGTTCATTATCCAGTGTTATCCAGCTAATTTCCCAGTATTGTCAGGCCTCCAGTTCATTAGCCAGCATAGACAGCCTATCAGTTTACTAGCCAGTATTGTCAGCCCTCCAGATGATTAGACAGGGTCAGTCCCACCAGTTCATTTGCAGTGTTGTCAACACTCTAGTTCATAAGCCAGTGTTGCCAGCACTTCAGTTTATTAGCCAGTCTCAGCCTTTCAGTTCATTAGACATTGTTAGTCAGCACTCCAGTCCATTAGACAGTGTAGTCATCCCTCCGTACATTAGCCAGTGTTTTCAGCCTCCAGTTTATTAGCCAGTGCTAGTCAGCCCTCCGTTCATTAGCCAGTGTTGTCAGCCCCCTAATTCATTAGCCAGTGTTAATCCGCCCTCCAGTTATTAGCCAGTGTTAGTCAGCTGCCCAGTTCATTAGCCAGTGTTGTCAGCCCTCCAGTTCATTATCCAGTGTCAGCCCTTCATTTCATAATAGTGTTGTCAGCCCTCCAGTTCATTAGCCAGTGTTAGTCAGCCCCTAGTTCATTAGCCAGTGGTAGTCTGCCCTCCAGTTCATTAGCCAGTGTTGCCAGCCCTCCGGTTCCTAAGCCAGTGTTTTCAGCCCTCCAGTTAATTTGCCAGTGTTATCAGTTTTGCAGCGCATTAGCAAGTGTTAGTCAGCCCTCCAGTTCATTAGACAGTGTTAGTTACCCTCCAGTTCATTAGACAGAGTTGTCAGCCCTCCAGTTCATTACCCAGTATTAGTCAGCCCTCAGTTCATTTTCCAGTATGAGTCAGCCCTCCAGTTCATTATCCAGTCTCAGCCCTTCATTTCATAATACAGTGTTGTCAGCCCTCCAGTTCATTAGCCAGTGTTAGTCAGCCCCCTAGTTCATTAGCCAGTGGTAGTCTGCCCTCCAGTTCATTAGCCAGTGTGGTCTGTTCTCCAGTTCTTTACACAGTTTTGTCAGCTTTCCAGTTCATTAACAAGTATTGTCTGCCCTCCAGTTCATTATACAGTGTTAGTCAGCCCTCCAGTTCAATACCCAGCTTTAGACAGCACTCCACTTTATTATCCAGTGTTATTCAGCCCTCCAGTGCATTAGCCAGTATTGTCAACCCTCCAGTTAATTAGAGAGTGTTGTCAGCCCTCCAGGTCATTATCCAGTATTTACAGCCCTCTAGTTCATTACCTAGTGTTTGCTGCCCTCCAGTTCATTAGTAAGTATTAGTCAGCCTCCAGGCTTTTAGACAGTGTTGTCAGCCCTCCAGTTCATAAACAGTGTTGTAGCCCTCATTCCTTAGACATGAAGTGCCCAGGAGTGCCCTCTTAGCAGTGTTTTCAGCCCTCCACTTAATTAGTACGCTGTGTAGCTCCTAGCTCCATATATTCTTCTCAGATTAGCATGTCCTATTAAGTCCAGGCTTCACAACTCATGTGTCCAGTATGAGTCACATCCAGTTCATATCCAGTGTTACCATATTAATTTCCAGTGTTGTCAGGCCTCCAGTTATCAGCCAGCATAGACAGCCCATCAGTTTACTAGCCAGTATTGTCAGCTTCATTTTATTAGCCAGTCTTGTCAGCCCTCCAGTTATTAGCCGGTTTGTCCGCCCTCCACTCATTACCAGGGTCAGTCCCCCCCAGTTCATAGCTAGTGTTGTCAGACTCATTAGTCATAAGCTAGGTTTGTCAGCCTCCAGTTTATAGCCAGTCAGCTTTTCAGTTAATTAGACATTGTTAGTCAGCGCTCCAGTAATTTGCCTGTGTTGTCAGCTCTTAGTGACATAGCCAATGTTAGTCAGCACTCCAGTCCCTTAGACAGTGGTGTCATCCCTCTAGTACATTAGCCAGTGTTTTCAGCCCTCCAGTTTATAGCCAGTACTAGTTATCCCTCCAGTTCATTAGCCAGTGTTGTCAGCCCCTAATTCATTAGCCAGTGTTAGTCTTCCTCCAGTTCATTAGCCAGTGTTAGTCTGCCCTCCAGTTCATTAGCCAGTGTTATCAGCCCTCCACTTTATTTGCCAGTGTTAGGCAGCCCTCAGTTCATAGACCCTTTGTTGGCCTTCCAGTTCATTACCAGTATTGTCAGCCTACAGTTCATTAGGCCATTTTATCCCGTGTTCTGTAGCCAGATTGTCGTCCCTTTAGTTCAATAGCGTGTTTTCAGCCCTCCAGATCATTATCCAGTGTTATTCACCCCTCCAGTCATTAGCCAGTGTTAGTGCACTCCAGTTGATTAGCCAGTGTTAGCCCTCTAGTTCAGTAGCCAGTGTTGTCAGCCCTCAGTTAATTAGCCAGTGTAGTCAGCCCTCCAATTTTATATCCAGTGTTAGTCAGCCCTCCAGTATAATACACAGTACTGTCAGCAGTCCAGTTAATTAGCCAGTGTTATTACCTCCAGTCATTCTCCAGCGTTATTCACCCCTCCAGTTCAGTAGCCAGTTTTTGTCAGCCCTCAAGTTCATTATCCAGTCTCAGCCCTCCAGGTCATAATTCTGTGTTGTCAGCCCTCCTGTTATTAGCCAGTGTTAGTCAGCCCCCTAGTTAATAGCCAGTGCTAGTCTGTCCTCCATTTCATTAGCCAGTGTTGTCAGCTCTACAGTTCATTAAACAGTTTTGTCAGCCTTCCAGTTCATTAACAAGTATTGTCTGCCCTCCAGTTCATTATACAGTGTTAGTCAGCCCTCCAGTTCAATACCCAGCTTTAGACAGCACTCACTTTATTATCCAGTGTATTCAGTCCTCCAGTGCATTAGCCAGTATTGTCAACCCTCCAGTTAATTAGAGAGTGTTGTCCAGCCCTCCAGGTCATTATCCAGTATTTACAGCCTCTAGTTCATTACCTAGTGTTTGCTGCCCTCCAGTTCATTAGTAAGTATTAGTCAGCCCTCCAGGCTTTTAGACAGGTGTTGCAGCCCTCCAGTTCATAATACAGTGTTGTCAGCCTCCATTTCCTAGACAATGAAGTGCCCCAGTGAGTGCCCTCTATTAGCCAGTGTTTTCAGCCCTCCAACTAATTAGCCAGTGCTAGTCAGCCCTCCAGTTTATTAGACAGTGTATTCTTTCTAGTTTATTAGCCAGTGTTGTCAACCCTCCAGTTGTCCAGTATGAGTCAGCATCAGTTCATATCCAGTGTTATCCAGTAATTTCCCAGTGTTGTCAGGCCTCCAGTTCATCAGCCAGCATAGACAGCCCATCAGTTTACTAGCCGTATTGTCAGCCCTTCATTTTATTAGCCAGTCTTGTCAGCCCTCCAGTGATAGCCAGGTTTGTCCGCCCTCCACTTCATTAGCCAGGGTCAGTCCCCCCCCAGTTCATATGCTAGTGTTTTCAGCACTCTAGTTCATAAGTTGTGTGTCAGCCCCAGTTTATTAGCCAGTCTCAGCTTTTCAGTTAATTAGACATTGTTAGTCAGCGCTCCAGTTAATTTGCCTGTGTTGTCAGCTCTCTAGTGCATTAGCCAATGTTAGTCAGCACTCCAGTCCATGACAGTGTTTGTCATCCCTCTAGTACATTAGCCAGTGTTTTCAGCCCTCCACGTTATTAGCCAGTACTAGTTATCCCTCCAGTTCATTAGCCAGTGTTGGCAGCCCCCTAATTCATTATTAGCCAGTGTTAGTCTCCCTCCGTCATTAGCCAGCGTTAGTCCCTCGTTCATAGCCAGTGTTATCAGCCCTCCACTTATTTGCCAGTGTTAGGCAGCCCTCCAGTTCATTAGACCCTTTTGTTGGCCTTCCAGTTCATTAACCAGTATTGTCAGCCCTACAGTTCATTAGGCCATTTTATCCCTGTAGTCTGTAGCCAGTATTGTCGTCCTTTAGTTCATAGCAGTGTTTTCAGCCCTCCAGATCATTATCCAGTGTTATTCACACCCTCCAGTTCAATAGCCAGTGTTAGTCTGCACTCCAGTTGATTAGCCAGTGTTAGCCCTCTAGTTCAGTAGCCAGTGTGTGTCAGCCTTCAGTTAATTAGCCAGTGTTGTCAGCCCTCCAATTTATTATCCAGTGTTAGTCAGCCTCCAGATATACACAGTACTGTCAGCAGTCCAGTTAATTAGCCAGTGGTATTACCCCTCCAGTTCATTCTCCAGCGTTATTCACCCCTCCAGTCAGTAGCCAGTTTTTGTCAGCCCTCAAGTTCAATATCCAGTCTCAGCCCTCCAGGTCCTAATTCTGTTGTTGCCCTCCTGTTATTAGCCAGTGTTAGTCAGCCCCCTAGTTCATTAGCTGTGCTAGTCTGTCCTCCATTTCATTAGCCAGTGTTGTCAGCTCTACAGTTCATTACAGTTTTGTCAGCCTTCCAGTTCATTAACAAGGATTTTCTGCCCTCCAGTTCATTACACAGAGTTGTCAGCCCTCCAGTTCAATACCCAGTGTTAGTCAGCCCCCAACTTATTATCCAGTGTTATTCAGCCTCTGGTCATTAGCCAGTGTGTCAACCCTCAAGGTCATTATTCAGCATTTGCAGCCCTTCAGTGTATCACCTAGTGTTTGCCCCCTTCAAGTTCATTAGCGTTGTCAGCCCTTCAGTTCAATAGACAAACTCAGTGGCAAGCTATTCTCAACAAATGCAGGTTTGACATAAAGCATTGATAAACTCCCAAACAAAGTTATCCCTATCAGATCAGAATTCAGAACACCAAGGATCAAATTGTAGCCTCATCGGGAGGAAAACCGTGCTACTCAAATATTTGAAGAAGTTACCCCAGCACCCCTAATTACAGAGACACTCTGTTAGCCAGGAAATACTAATACACAGAGAGACGCTGTGGATTACCTACACGATCAAGTGTACAACTGGAAAGAAGGAGAGGCCCAGGCAGAGGGGAGAATAAAGGGAGTCACCCACAACCTGCCGCTATAGACTGAACCCTACTCGACAGCGCTCCGGTTCCAGAACAGGAAGACCGAGATATCGCGGGAATATCCCCGCCGTGACATCCTCACCAGGCGCCTCACAACACACGGCCTACATGAAGAATATCCCTCCAACTCGGGCAGCCACCTCTTCAAGCCCGTGAAGGATGTGCCAATATATCCACTGCTGACCCCCTTTTTTTTTTAGGAGAGGACTGGCTTCTCACAGGCACAAAACCAAAGAAGAGCTCTGTACATCCAAACCACTCCGGGAATACCTACGAGCTGAGACAGAGACCTCGCAGGTACAGTTCCTGGTAGTGAACATATCCTCTTGTACACTGTCTGATGTTGAAATAACGTGGCTTAAGGGCCTAGGGTTGTACCCTGTTACAACTTGACTTTATTAATTGGGAAATTACATTTCTTAAAACATGTAAATTGAAATGGCAGATGTACTTTGGTGACGACACTAGTGCTTGTAATACCTCTAAGAATATGTGTTTTAAAAAAACAAGTGGTTTCACACCTAATATTGAAAATGCCAATCTGAATGCATTTACCGATACGATGGTTCATGAGTAAAGAAAATGTGGTCTGACACACCTCATAAATGTATGTACAACATGTCACACAGAGAGTTTAAGACATCTCTTCACCTCAAAGGTAGATCTGATGGTAATTAGACCAGCAGATAAAGGTGGGGCTAATGTGGTAATTAATAAGACATTACATTACATTAAAGAAGCATACCGCCAATGTCAACCCCAGGTCATTACCAAACATATCCCTCAAGACCCAGTTTGGTCAATCAAAAAAGATATAGACCTTATGGTACATGAGGCCCACCTCAATGGCACTATCTCTAAAGACAATCCTTGAAATTTATTATACCGCATCCAGGCACACCGATAGTATACCTATTACCACAAATCCACAAAAACACTGGACAACCCTCCAGGATGCCCCATTGTTTCAGACATTGGATCCATCCTAGTAATTTGTGGATACATACCTGCAACCAATAGTAAAACCCAGGACACAACAGATCTACTATTTCAACTAACACACACTGGACTTACCTAATCAAGATTATACAAACTAGCCACAATAGACATACAAAGTCTATACACATCTATTCCCCAACAAGAAGGGATCAGAGCCGTTGAAACAGCTCTTTTAGACACGCCTTACCACACAACCTAATCTACTTATACTAGATTGCCTTAACCTAGTGCTCACCAAAACTATTTCAAATTAGAGAGAGTTCTACTGGCAGACACAAGGTACAGTATGGGTGCTGCAGTAGCTCCAGCTTTTGCACATATATTTGTTCACACTCTAGAATTAAAAATCTTCCTATCTCTTCCCAACCCTTACCTATTTACAAATACTGGCGTTACATTGATGACATCTTGATCATATGGGCAAGCACCAATAACGAATTTAATGAAATGATGAGAACAGGGCAAATGAATCACACCACCCTACCATCAAATTCACTTTCGACCAACCCTCCAACAGGTTACTTCTTAGACATAACTCTTTCTATAAAAGGTAATGCAAGACACAGAGCTATCGTAAATCTATGGACTGAACAATCTATCCACAGCAAGTAGTTTCCATTGCCCTAACGTTATCAGAGCCATCCGCGAGGCCAATTTCTTAGAGCCAAAAGAAAATCATCTGACCAGTCCAAATACAGAAATCCGGCAGAAAGACTTTGTACATGGTTTAAGAATAGGGGCTACAATATGAAGGACATAAACATGCCCAAGAAAAACAAAGATCAGACCAGAAACAAAAGAAATGAGAGGAAACCTATCTTTGTCTCTAAATAAGCTCACACACAGAAGACAAGACAAAGAAGTTAGAAAACAAAGAAAGATGGACTCATCCTCATGCGAGATCACAAATATGGGTCTATGTTTCAAACCGTCCCTTATTCAGCTATTCGAAGGGGCGCACATTGAGGGATATTCTCTCGCCCTCGAGATTTTCCCTACCCTAAAACGAGATTTATGGGTAAAGTAAAAATGGGAACCTTTCCCTGTGTTAATGCAATTGCTGTACTCTGGTCATAAAAGGGGATACTATGTACCATCCCAGTAAAGGGACCCCTATTAAATTAACGGGTTATGCCACAGGTGATACTCCTTTTGTTATTACATGTTAAAGTGCCCCTGTGATATGGTCTATGTAGGCCAGACTACCAGACCAGTAAAAAATGGATACAGGAACACAGGGGCAATATTAAAAACTTTGGGAAAACTCTAACACTGATACCTTGTGGCTAGACATTTCCACATGAGGGCCATAATCTGAACCAACTAAGATGGTCAGTGTTAAGTAGAGTTTTAATCTACCGCGAAAGAGGGGGGGATATGGTACGGTTTTCTCCTACAAAAAGGAGAAACCATTGGATAAAAAAAAAAAACTGAATTAGCTTACTCCGAATGGTTTGAACGAGAAACATTAATATGTGGTACTTTGTCTAATAGTCATATCTTATTACTTGACAATTATTTCCTTACTTAACAGATAATGACCGTCTGCCTGAATATTATAGCCTCGGATGGGTAAGCCCAATCATAGTATGATATGCTACGGTTACAGTCACTGGGACTGGGACAAAATAAAAGGTAGGCCTAGGAGTGATAGATATGAGTAGGATAGCTAGTGAGCCTCCAACAAGAAGATTAGTAAGGACTAAGAGTCCTGGGTTATCCACCCCAAGAATGGGGACATAGTGCCAGATACAGAAGGTAGAAGATTCCAGTGACCTGAGAAGCTGGGGTGGCATCTACAAGCTGATTGCTATTTGTGCTGTTTGGTTTGTGAGAATTTATGTAATATCTGTGCCATGCTATGTCACCTCATGTTGCTGCTTGGAATGCTTTATTAATATTGTTCTGTTAATAAATTAGATACTTTAAGTTGGAGCCAGTGGTGTCAAAGAACACCACTGGCGCCCATAATTGCATTCTACCAAGAGTGGTAGTTCAGCAACATCCTGCCTCCAAATATGCAAGGGCCCACTCCTGATAAATAAGACTAAAAAAGAGTCTTGTGCATAGAATTTGGATAAGGCTGACAGTTCTGGAGCAGAATTAGTACCCTCATTTTACTATCACCTTACAATAGCATAAAAATTAGCTTTCTAAAGTTAAATGTTTTTGTTTTTGCAACCTAATATTAAATGACACTATATCATGATCACTAAATCCCTAAGGTTTCCATTAACTTGTCTCCAAAATGAGCTCAGGGTTATTACCAGATCACCAACCATGCATACTGTCTAGTAGTTCCTGTCTTATCGTTTATACCCTCACCAATTCCAGCTTCTAGATTTGCACAATCTTGTTTAAAATACAAATATACCCTCTTTATTAACTCTGTCATGTTGAAAAAAGAAATTCTTCCAGAAGATTCTCCCAGTAATGGCAATCATTTAGCCCTGTTTCTGCTACACATGATAACATCATGCTTCTTTTAAAGCTATTAGTTCTAGTTCCCCAGTTTCCAGACTTCTTGCATTGTAAAAACATACTGTACATTTTAAATTATCATTTAATTTATTCCCACACTTTGACATACATACCTCCCTATTCTCTATGTTCCCTCTCCTCCCTCCACTATCCCCATGATCTCTTACCCCTCTTTTTTAACTCTATGTAGTCCAAAGTACCTTCCCCTCTAATAATCACTACCACTTGCTTATCCCTGGGCATTAAGTTCTCCTCCCTTGTTTTAGAGATAGTGGTACCCTGGGTGATCAAGGGATCAGCCCACTCCAAACATGCTCTCTGGAGCTGTCCTCCTCTATTTCATCACCTAACATAGCAAAGATTTAGGGATGGACATAGCTGGAAAAAAGCAATGCTTCTGAACCTGCAAAAACTCTCCTTTACTATCCTATTTGCCCCATTTTCACCCCTCAGTTAACTGGCCATTTTTTGAAAATTCTTTCGGCACTCTTAAACAACAGTGAAAGCCCTCAAAACAGAATGCCCCCATCACTCAAAGATAACACACTTCTTATTTGTTTGTATAAATGTTTGACAGATCAGTAGCAGTCCACAAAAATGTAATTGTAATTTATGCTAAGGAGTGCTTCCACAAATCGTTCTATTGTATGTATTTAGGAAGCATGGTTAAGCTTCCATGTGTAATAGCACCCCCAACACGGCCCTTTAATAGGAGGTCCTATGCCTTTAATATAGAGCACTGGATGGACAGCCTTTTCCCTCATTTTAAAAAGCTAAAGGGCTGGTGGAAAGTGAGAAAGCCTGTTGAATGGACCAGTGTGTTCAAGTATAGAAAGAAATGCAAAAGTTTGCTAATGGTAATTGATGTAAAAAGGTTAGAAGTTAGGGACCTTCCAGCCTGGGGTTACCTTGAGTGGTTGGAAAGCTTTTCATATGTGATCACAGTAATGTATACTAAAAACCCTTTGTTTATAAAGTATGCCAGTGTGCAGATAATATGATTATTGTATGGGGCCTAGGAATGTGCATTGATTATCTTTCTATGTTTTATAAAGTATGTCAGTGTGCAGATTAATATGATATTGTATGGGGCCTAGGAATGTGGCATTGATTATCTTTTCTATGTTTATAATGTATGCCAGTGTGCAGATAATATGATATCATAATTAAGCATAAGGACGTGGCACAGCCCCCCGAAACAAGGGTAAACCATGCTATTGTTATTCCGTTAATGGACATGTTTACACTAAAATTAACACTTTCTGTATTACTGTATGTACCTATATCCAAATGCTTCACTACTGCATCTCCCTTCACTTCCAGTGATACTCTGCAGTCATGGCCCTGACAAATGAGTCTCAATCAATTCACTGTAGAGTTTTTTGAGCTTTTTGGTGCTGTATTCCAACCAAATTATAGATTGATTTGTGAGAATTACAGAAATTGAAGGCTACATGCGAGGGTTATCAAAAAACGAACATACATTTAAGGGTTACTGAATTCGAACTTTTCATCCGATTATATTGAAAATAAGTCCGTGAAACAGTTCAGATAGTTTGAGTTCGTCCAAAAAATAATAAAGTTCAGGCCAAACTCGGGTTCGGGTCCATCACTAATGAGGGAAAACACAGCTGTTGTATGTTTGTGAGTGTGCTACTTCTATTGGGAAAATGTTGTCTGGAGACTTTAGTCCCTTTCACTAAATTGTCATAAAATAGTTACACTGTTATGTTATTCCTTTGATGAACATGTTACACCAAAATTAAATTTCTATATCATGCTGCTACATGTGCTTCTACTGCATCTCCCTTGCACTTCTAGGTATACACTGCAGTCAGGGCCATGACAGATGAAGTCTTGGTCATGACTATAGAGTATGCACGAAGAATCATCTTCTGAGCACTGAGAAAGCCAGTGGTGTGCGTGCCGTTTTTGAGTTACCGTGCTGTATGCCCTCCCCACACTCCTTGGCCTGTGAGTATTATGTGCGAAAGGCTTTGAGATGGGCCTCAGGTATATAGAAAAAATTTTTGGGGTGGACCTGCCCTTTAAAACTGATTAGTAGTGAGTATGGATATGGGTTGACCTAAATTTGGTTGATGTGGATTGTAACATTGGTTAAAAGAAAAGCTGGAGATAGATTTGGTGGGTTCGTGCTGCTTGGGGAGGAAAGCCATTGATCCACCCTAGCCCACTGGAACTTTAATAATCGCAGGGATTTTGCCACCGAAGAGACCAGCGGGGGATTGCCTAATACTCAAAAGACACCCGGGAGCCTCCATTCCTCCAGTTCATTAGCCAGTGTTGTCAGCCCTCCAGTTCATTATCCAGTCTCAGCCCTCCATTTCATAATACAGTGTTGTCAGGCCCTCCATTTCATAATACAGTGTTGTCAGCCCTCCAGTTCATTAGCTAGTGTTAGTCAGCCCCCTAGTTCACTAGCCAGTGGTAGTTTGCCATCCAGTTCATTAGCCAGTGTTGTCAGCCCTCTGGTTCATAAGCCAGTGTTTTCATCCCTCCAGTTAATTTGCCAGTGTTGTCAGCTCTCCAGTACATTAGATAGTGTTAGCCCTCCAGTTCATTAGACAGTGCTAGATAGCCCTCCAGTTCATTAGACAGAGTTGTCAGCCCTCCAGTTCATTACCCAGTGTTAGTCAGCCCTCCAGTTCATTTTCCAGTATGAGTCTGCCCTCCAGTTCATTATCCAGTGTTATGCAGCCCTCCGGTTCATTAGACAGTGTTGTCAACCTTCTGCTTCATTAGACAGTGTTTTCAGCCTCCAGTTCATTAACCAGTCTCAGCCCTCCATTTCATAATACAGTGTTGTCAGCCCTCCAGTTCATTAGCCAGTGTTAGTCAGCCCCTAGTTCCTTAGCCAGTGGTAGTCTGCTCTCCAGTTCATTAGCCAGTGTGGTCATCTTTCCAGTTCATTAGACAGTTTTGTCAGCCCTCCAATTCATTATCCAGTCTCAGCCCTCCATTTCATAATACAGTGTTGTCAGCCCTCCAGTTCATTAGCCAGTGTTAGTCAGCCCCCTAGTCCTTAGCCAGTGGTAGTCTGCTCTCCAGTTCATTAGCCAGTGTGGTCATCTTTCCAGTTCATTAGACAGTTTTGTCAGCCTTCCTGTTCATTAACAAGTATTGTATGCTCTCCAGTTCATTATACAGTTTTGTCAGCCCTCCAGTTCAATACCCAGTTTTAGTCAGCCCTCCAGTGCATTAGCCAGTGTTGTCAACCCTCCAGTTCATTAGACAGTGTTGTCAGCCCTCCAGGTCATCATCCAGTATTTGCATCCCTCCAGTTCATTACCTAGTGTTTACTGCCCTCCAGTTCATTAGCAAGTGTTAGTTAGCCCTCCAGGCTTTTAGACAGTGTTGTCAGTGCTCCAGTTCATAATACAGTGTTGTCAGCCCTCCATTTCATTAGACAGTGAAGTGCCCCAGTGAGTGCCCTCCATTAGCCAGTGCTAGTCAGCCCTCCAATTTACTAGACAGTGTATTCCCTCTAGTTTATTAGCCAATGTTGTCAGCCCTCCAGTTCATTAGTAGTGTTAGTCAGTTCTCCAGTTCATTATCCAGTATGAGTCAGCGTCCAGTTCATTATCCAGTGTTATCCAGCTAATTTCCCAGTATTGTCAGGCCTCCAGTTCATTAGCCAGCATAGACAGCCTATCAGTTTACTAGCCAGTATTGTCAGCCCTCCAGATGATTAGACAGGGTCAGTCCCACCCAGTTCATTTGCTAGTGTTGTCAGCACTCTAGTTCATAAGCCAGTGTTGCCAGCACTTCAGTTTATTAGCCAGTCTCAGCCTTTCAGTTCATTAGACATTGTTAGTCAGCACTCCAGTCCATTAGACAGTGTTAGTCATCCCTCCAGTACATTAGCCAGTGTTTTCAGCCCTCCAGTTTATTAGCCAGTGCTAGTCAGCCCTCCAGTTCATTAGCCAGTGTTGTCAGCCCCCTAATTCATTAGCCAGTGTTAATCCGCCCTCCAGTTTATTAGCCAGTGTTAGTCAGCTGCCCAGTTCATTAGCCAGTGTTGTCAGCCCTCCAGTTCATTATCCAGTGTCAGCCCTTCATTTCATAATAGTGTTGTCAGCCCTCCAGTTCATTAGCCAGTGTTAGTCAGCCCCCTTTAGCCCAGTGTTTTCAGCCAACTAGTTCATTAGACAGTATAGTAATCCTCCATTTCATTAGTCTGTGTTGCCAGCCCCCAGTTTAGTTGTCAGTACTCCATTTCTTAGCCAGGCAGTCAGCCCCCAGTTTGTAAGACAGTGTTAGTCAGCCCTTAAATTCATTAGACAATGTTTGTCTGCCCTCCAATTATTAGTCAGTATTAGCCCTTCAGTTCATTAGCCAACATTAGTCAGCCTCCAGTTCATTTTCCAGTGTTGTAAGCCCTCCAGTCCATTGGCCAGCATAGAAATCCCTCCAGTTTACTTGCCAGCATTATCAGCCCTCCATTTTATTGCCAGTGTTGTCAGACCTTCAGTTTATTAGCCAGTATTTGTCCACCCTCCACTTCATTAGCCAGGGTTAGTCAGACCCTCAGTTCATTTGCTAGTATTGTCAGCAGTCAGTACATTAGCCAGTGTTGTCAGCCCTCCGTTCATTGCCAGTCTCAGCCTTCCAGTTCACTAGACATTGTTAGTCTTACTTCTCTTCCAGTTTCATTAGCCAGTGTTGCCAGCCCTCCGGTTCCTAAGCCAGTGTTTTCAGCCCTCCAGTTAATTTGCCAGTGTTATCAGTTTTGCAGCGCATTAGCAAGTGTTAGTCAGCCCTCCAGTTCATTAGACAGTGTTAGTTAGCCCTCCAGTTCATTAGACAGAGTTGTCAGCCCTCCAGTTCCATTACCCAGTATTGTCAGCCCTCCAGTTCATTTTCCAGTATGAGTCAGCCCTCCAGTTCATTATCCAGTCTCAGCCCTTCATTTCATAATACAGTGTTGTCAGCCCTCCAGTTCATTAGCCAGTGTTAGTCAGCCCCCTAGTTCATTAGCCAGTGGTAGTCTGCCCTCCAGTTCATTAGCCAGTGTGGTCTGTTCTCCAGTTCTTTACACAGTTTTGTCAGCTTTCCAGTTCATTAACAAGTATTGTCTGCCCTCAGTTCATTATACAGTGTTAGTCAGCCCTCCAGTTCAATACCCAGCTTTAGACAGCACTCACTTTATTATCCAGGTGTATTCAGCCCTCCAGTGCATTAGCACGTATTGTCAACCCTCCAGTTAATTAGAGAGGGTTGTCAGCCTCCAGGTCATTATCCAGTATTTACAGCCCTCTAGTTCATTACCTAGTGTTTGCTGCCCTCCAGTTCATTAGTAAGTATTAGTCAGCCTCCAGGCTTTTAGACAGTGTTGTCAGCCCTCAGTTCATAATACAGTGGTGTCAGCCCCTCATTTCCTTAGACAGTGAAGTGCCCCAGTGGAGTGCTCATTAGCCAGTGTTTTTCAGCCCTCACTTAATTAGCCAGTGCTAGTCAGCCCTCCCGTTTATTAGACAGTGTATTCTTTCTAGTTTATTAGCCAGTGTTGTCAACCCTCAGTCATGTCCAGTATGAGTCAGCATTCAGTTCATATCCAGTGTTATCAGTTAATTCCCAGTGTTGTCAGGCCTCCCGTTCATCAGCCAGCATAGACAGCCCATCAGTTTACTAGCCAGTATTGTCAGCCCTTCATTTTATTAGCCAGTCTTGTCAGCCCTCCAGTTGATTAGCAGTGTTTGTCCGCCCTCCATTCATTAGCCAGGGTCAGTCCCCCCAGTTCATATGCTAGTGTTGTCAGCACTATGTTCATAAGCTAGTGTTGTCAGCCCTCAGTATTAGCCAGTCTCAGCTTTTCAGTTAATTAGACATTGTTAGTCAGCGCTCCAGTTAATTTGCCTGTGTTGTCAGCTCTCTAGTGCATTAGCCAATGGTAGTCAGCACTCCAGTCCCTTAGACAGTGGTTGTCATCCTTAGTACATTAGCCAGTGTTTTCAGCCCTCAGTATAGCCAGTACTAGTTCCTCCAGTTCATTAGCCAGTGTTGTCAGCCCCCTAATTCATTAGCCAGTGTTAGTCTTCCCTCCAGTTCATTAGCCAGTGTTAGTCTGCCCTCCATTTCATTAGCCAGTGTTATCAGCCCTCCACTTTATTTGCCAGTGTTAGGCAGCCCTCCAGGTCATTAGACCCTTTTGTTGGCCTTCCAGTTCATTAACCAGTATTGTCAGCCCTACAGTTCATAGGCCATTTTATCCTGTAGTTTGTAGCCAGTATTGTCGTCCCTTGTTCATTAGCAGTGTTTCAGCCCTCCAGATCATTATCCAGTGTTATTCACCCCTCCAGTTCATTAGCCCGTGTTAGTCTGCACTCCAGTGATTAGCCAGTGTTAGCCTCTAGTTCAGTAGCCAGTGTTGTCAGCCTCAGTTAATTAGCCAGTGTTGTCAGCCCTCCAATTATTATCCAGTGTTAGCAGCCTCCAGATATACACAGTACTGTCCGCAGTCCAGTTAATTAGCCAGTGTTATTTACCCCTCCAGTTCATTCTCCAGCGTTATTCACCCCTCCAGTTCAGTAGCCAGTTTTTGTCAGCCCTCAAGTTCATTATCCAGTCTCAGCCCTCCAGGTCATAATTCTGTGTTGTCAGCCCTCCTGTTTATTAGCCAGTGTTAGTCAGCCCCCTAGTTCATTAGCCAGTGCTAGTCTGTCCTCCATTTCATTAGCCAGTGTTGTCAGCTCTACAGTTCATTAAACAGTTTTGTCAGCCTTCCAGTTCATTAACAAGTATTGTCTGCCCTCCAGTTCATTATACAGTGTTAGTCAGCCCTCCAGTTCAATACCCAGCTTTAGACAGCACTCCACTTTATTATCCAGTGTTATTCAGTCCTCCAGTGCATTAGCCAGTATTGTCAACCCTCCAGTTAATTAGAGAGTGTTGTCAGCCCTCAGGTCATTATCCAGTATTTACAGCCCTCTAGTTCATTACCTAGTGTTTGCTGCCCTCCAGTTCATTAGTAAGTATTAGTCAGCCCTCCAGGCTTTTAGACAGTGTTGTCAGCCCTCCAGTTCATAATACAGTGTTGTCAGCCCTCCATTTCCTTAGACAGTGAAGTGCCCCAGTGAGTGCCCTCTATTAGCCAGTGTTTTCAGCCCTCCAATTAATTAGCCAGTGCTAGTCAGCCCTCCAGTTATAGACAGTGTATTCTTTCTAGTTTATTAGCCAGTGTTGTCAACCCTCCAGTTTCTGTCCAGTATGAGTCAGCATCCAGTTCATTATCCAGTGTTATCCAGTTAATTTCCCAGTGTTGTCAGGCCTCCAGTTCACAGCCAGCATAGACAGCCCATCAGTTTACTAGCCAGTATTGTCAGCCCTTCATTTTTTAGCCAGTCTTGTCAGCCTCCAGTGATTAGCCAGTGTTTGTCCGCCCTCCACTTCATTAGCCAGGGTCAGTCCCCCCCCAGTTCATATGCTAGTGTTGTCAGCACTCTAGTTCAAAGTTAGTGTTGTCAGCCTCCAGTTTATAGCCAGTCTCAGCTTTTCAGTTAATTAGACATTGTTAGTCAGCGCTCCAGTTAATTTGCCTGTGTTGTCAGCTCTCTAGTGCATTAGCCAATGTAGTCGCACTCCAGGCCATAGACAGTGTGTCATCCCTCTAGTACATTAGCCAGTGTTTTCAGCCCCAGTTTATTAGCCAGTACTAGTTATCCTCCAGTTCATAGCCAGTGTTGTCAGCCCCTAATTCATTAGCCCCGTGTTAGTCTTCCCTCCAGTTCATTAGCCAGTGTAGTCTGCCCTCCAGTTCATTCCAGTGTATCAGCCCTCCACTTTATTTGCAGTGTTAGGCAGCCCTCCAGTTCATTAGACCCTTTTGTTGGCCTTCCAGTTCATTAACCAGTATTGTCAGCCCTACAGTTCATTAGGCCATTTTATCCCTGTAGTTCTGTAGCCAGTATGTCGTCCCTTTAGTTCATTAGCAGTGTTTTCAGCCCTCCAGATCATTATCCAGTGTTATTCACCCCTCCAGTTCATTAGCCAGTGTTAGTCTGCACTCCAGTTGATTAGCCAGTGTTAGCCCTGTTCAGTAGCCAGTGTTGTTAGCCCTCAGTTAATTAGCCAGGTTGTCAGCCCTCCAATTTATTATCCAGTGTTAGTCAGCCTCCAGATTAATACACAGTACTGTCAGCAGTCCAGTTAATTAGCCAGTGTTATTACCCCTCCAGTTCATTCTCCAGCGTTATTCACCCCTCCAGTTCAGTAGCCAGTTTTTGTCAGCCCTCAAGTTCATTATCCAGTCTCAGCCCTCCAGGTCCTAATTCTGTGTTGTCAGCCCTCCTGTTTATTAGCCAGTGTTAGTCAGCCCCCTAGTTCATTAGCGTAGCTAGTTGTCCTCCATTTCATTAGCCAGTGTTGTCACGCTCTACAGTCATTAAACAGTTTTGTCAGCCTTCCAGTTCATTAACAAGTATTTTCTGCCCTCCAGTTCATTACACAGAGTTGTCAGCCCTCCAGTTCAATACCCAGTGTTAGTCAGCCCTCCAACTTATTATCCAGTGTTATTCAGCCCTCTGGTTCATTAGCCAGTGTTGCAACCCTCAAGGTCATATTCAGCATTTGCAGCCCTTCAGTGTATCACTAGTGTTTGCCCCTTCAAGTCATTAGCGTTGTCAGCCCTTCAGTTATTAGACAAAACTCAGTGGGAAGCTATTCTCAACAAATGCAGGTTTGACATAAAGCATTGATAAACTCCCAAACAAAGTTATCCCTATCAGATCAGAAATTAGAACACCAAGGATCAAATTGTAGCCTCATCGGGAGAGAAAACCGTGCTACTCAAAATATTGAAGAAGTTACCTCCAGCACCCCTAATTACAGAGACACTCTGTTAGCCAGGAAAACGCTAATACACAGAGAGACGCTGTGGATTACCTACACGATCAAGTGTACAACTGGAAGAGAGGAGAGGCCCAGGGAGGGGAGAATAAAGGGAGTCACCCACAACCTGCCGCTATAGACTGAACCCTACTCGACAGCGCTCCGGTTCCAGAACAGGAAGACCGAGATATCGCGGGAATATCCCAGCCGTGACATCATCACCAGGCGCCTCACAACACACGGCCTACATGAAGAATACCTCCAACTCGTGGCAGCCACCTTCTCAAGCCCGTGAAGGATGTGCCAAATATCCACTTGGACCCCTTTTTTTTTTTTAGGAGAGGACTGGCTTCTCACAGGCACAAAACCAAAGAAGATGCCTGTACATCAAACCACTCCGGGAATACCTACGAGCTGAGACAGAGACCTCGCAGGTACAGTTTGGTAGTGAACATATCCTCTTGTACACGTCTGATGTTGAAATAACTGTGCTTAAGGGCCTAGGGTTTGTACCCTGTTACAACCTTGACTTTATTAATTGGGAAATTACATTTCTTAAATTCATTCGTAAATTGAAATTGGCAGATGTACTTTGGTGACACTAGTGCTTGTAATACCTCTAAGATATGTGTTTTAAAAAAACAAGTGGTTTCACACCTAATATTGAAATGCCAATCTGAATGCATTTACAGATACGATGGTTCATGAGGTAAAGAAAATGTGGTCTGACACACCTCATAAATGTATGTACAACATGTCACACAGAGAGTTTAAGACATCTCTTCACTCAAAGGTAGATCTGATCTGGTAATTAGACCAGCAAGTAAAGGTGGGGTATTGTGGTAATTAATAAGACATTACATTACATTAAAGAAGCATACCGCCAATTGTCAACCCCAGGTCATTACCAACTATCCCTCAAGACCCAGTTTGGTCATCAAAAAAGATATAGACCTTATGGTACATGAGGCCCACCTCAATGGCACTACTCTAAAGACATCCTGTGAATTCTTAATACACCGCATCCAGGCACACCGATAGTATACCTATTACCAAAATCCACAAAACACTGGACAACCCTCCAGGATGCCCCATTGTTTCAGACATTGGATCCATCCTAGTAATTTGTGGATACATACCTGCAACCAATAGAAAAACCACAGGACACAACAGATCTACTATCAAAATAAACACACTGGACTACCTAATCAAGATTTACAACTAGCCACAATAGACATACAAAGTCATACACATCTATTCCCCAACAAGAAGGGATCAGAGCCGTTGAACAAGCTCTTTTAGACACGGCCTTACCACACAACCTAATCTAATTTATACTAGATTGCCTTAACCTAGTGCTCACCAAAAACTATTTCAAATTGAGAAAGAGTTCTACTGGCAGACACAAGGTACCAGTATGGGTGCTGCAGTAGCTCCAGCTTTTGCCATATATTTGTTCACACTCTAGAATATAAAATCTTCTATCTCTTCCCAACCCTTACCTTTTACAATACTGGCGTTACATTGATGACATCTTGATCATATGGGCAAGCACCAATAACGAATTTAATGAAATGATGAACAGGGCAAATGAATCACACCCTACCATCAAATTCATTTCGACCAACCCTCCAAACAGGTTAACTTCTTAGACATAACTCTTTCTATAAAAGGTAATAGCATAGACACAGAGCTCTATCGTAAATTATGGACTGCAACAATCTACTCCATGCAAGTAGTTTCCATTGCCCTAACGTTATCAGAGCCATCCCGCGAGGCCAATTTCTTAGAGCCAAAAGAAAATCATCTGACCAGTCCAAATACAGAAATCCGGCAGAAAGACTTTGTACATGGTTTAAGAATAGGGGCTACAATATGAAGGACATTTTCAAACATGCCCAAGAAACAAAGATCAGACCAGAAACAAAAGAAATGGAGGAAACCTATCTTTGTCTCTAAATACAGCTCACACAGCCAAGAAGTAGAAAAAAACAATTAGAAAGTATTGGCTCATCCTCATGCGAGATCACAAATATGGGTATAGTTTCAAAACCGCCCTTATTCAGCTATTCGAAGGGGCGCACATTGAGGGATATTCTCTGCCCTCGGATATTTTCCCTACCCCTAAAACGAGATTATTAGGGTAAAGTAAAAATGGGAACCTTTCCCTGTGTTAATTGCAATTGCTGTACTCTGGTCATAAAAGGGGATACTATGTACCATCCAGTAAAGGGACCCCTATTAAATTAACGGGTTATGCACAGGTGATACTCTTTGTTATTTACATGTTAAAGTGCCCCTGTGATATGGTCTATGTAGGCCAGACTACCAGACCAGTTAAAAAATGGATACAGGAACACAGGGGCAATATTAAAAACTTTGTGGCTAACTCTAACACTGATACCTTTGTGGCTAGACATTCCACATGATGGGCCATAATCTGAACCAACTAAGATGGTCAGTGTTAGAAGTTGTTAATCTACCGGAAAGAGGGGGGGATATGGTACGTTTTCTCCTACAAAAGGGAGACCATCTGGATAAAAAAAAAACTGAATTGCCTTACCGAATGGTTTGAACGAGAACATTAATATTGGGTACTTTGTCTAATAGTCAATATCTTATCTTGACAATTATTTTCTTTACTTACAGATAATGACCGTCTGCCTTGAATATTATAGCCTCGGATGGGTAAGCCCAATCATAGTATGATATGCTACGGTTACAGTCACTGGGACTGGGACATAAATAAAAGGTGGCCTAGGAGTGATAGATATGAGTAGGATAGCTAGTGAGCTCCAACAAGGAGATTTAGTAAGGACTAGAGTCTGGGTATACCACCCAAGAATGGGGACATAGTGCCAGATACAGAGGTAGAAGATTCCAGTGACCTGAGAGCTGGGGTGGCATCTACAAGCTGATTGCTATTTGTGCTGTTTCTGGTTTGTGAGAATTTATGTAATATCTGTGCCATGCTATGTCACCTCTATTGTGCTGTTGGAATGCTTTATTAATATTGTTCTGTTATAAATTAGATATTTTTAAGTTGGGAGCCAGTGGTGTTCAAAGAACACTGGCGCCCATTTATTGCATTCTACCAAGAGTGGTAGGTCAGCAACATCCTGCCTCCAACATATGCAAGGGCCCACTCCTGATAAATAAGATAAAAAAGAGTCTTGTGCATAGAATTTGGATAAGGCTGACAGTCTCTGGAGCAGATTTAGTACCCTCATTTTACTATCACCTTACAATAGCATAAAATTAGCTTTCTAAAGTTAAATGTTTTGTTTTTTGCAACCTAATATAAATGACACATATATCATGATCACTAATCCTAAGGTTTCCATTAACTTTGTCTCCAAAATGAGCTCAGGGTTATTACCAGATCCAACCATGCATACTGTCTATAGTTCCTTTCTTATCGTTTATACCCTCACCAATTCCAGCTTCTAGATTTTGCTCAATTCTTGTTTAAAATACAAATATACCCCTCTTCCTATTAACTCTGTCATGTTGAAAAAGGAGTATTCGATTCCAGATTTACTTCCAGTAATGTGAATATTTAGCCATGTTTCTGCTACACTGAAACATCATGCTTTTCTTTTAAAGCTATTAGTTCTAGTTCCCCAGTTTTCCAGACTTCTTGCATTTGTAAACATACTGGACATTTTAAATTATCATTTAATTATTCCCACACTTTGACATACATACCTCCCTATTTCTATGTTCCCTCTCTCTCCTCCACTATCCCCAATGATCTCTTACCCCTCTTTTAACTCTATGTAGTCCAAAGTACCTTCCCCTCTAATAATCACTACCACTTGCTTATCCCTGGCATTAAGTTCTCCCTCCCTTGTTTTAGAGATAGTGGTACCTGTGGGTGATCAAGGGATCAGCCCACTCCCAAACATGCTCCTCTGAGCGTCCTCCTCTATTCATCAACCTAACATAGCAAATTGTTAGGGATGGAATAGCTGGAAAAAAGCAATGCTTCTTGAACTCTGCAAAACTACTTCCTTTACTATCCTATTGCCCCATTTTCACCCTTCAGTTAACTGGCATATTTTTGAAACTTTCGGCACTCTAACAACAGTGAAGCCCTCAAAAACAGAATGCCCACTCACTCAAAGTAACACACTTCTATTGTTTGTATAAATGTTTGACCAGATCAGTAGCAGTTCCACAAAATGTAATTGTAATTTGCTAAGGAGTGCTTCCACAATCGTTCTATTGTATGGATTTTAGGAAGCATGGTTAAGCTTCCATGGTAATAGCACCCCCAACACGGCCTTTAATAGGAGGTCCTAGCCTTTAATATAGAGCACTGGATGGACAGCCTTTTCCCTCATTTTAAAAAGCTAAAGGGCTGGTGGGAGTGAGAAACGTTGAATGGATCCAGTGTGTTCAAGTATGAGAAATGCAAAAGTTTGCTAATGGTAATTGATGTAAAAAAGGTTAGAAGTGTAGGACCTTCCAGCCTGGGGTTACCTTGACGTGGTTGGAAAGCTTTTCATTCATGTGATCACAGTAATGTATACTAAAACCCCTTGTTTATAAAGTATGCCAGTGTGCAGATAATATGATATTGTATGGGGCCTAGGAATGTGCATTGATTATTTTCTATGTTTATAAAGTATGTCAGTGTGCAGATAATATGATATTGTATGGGGCCTAGGAATGTGCATTGATTATCTTTTCTATGTTTATAATGTATGCCAGTGTGCAGATAATATGATATCATAATTAAGCATAAGGACGTGGCACAGCCCCCCGAAACAAGGGTAAACCATGCTATTGTTATTCCTTTAATGGACATGTTTACACTAAAATTAACATTTCTGTATACTGTATGTACCTATATCCAAATGCTTCACTACTGCATCTCCCCCTTCACTTCCAGTGATACTCTGCAGTCATGGCCCTGACAAATGATGTCTCAATCAATCACTGTAGAGTTTTTTGAGCTTTTTTGGTGCTGTATTCCAACCAAATTATAGATTGATTTGAGAATTACAGAAATTGAAGGCTACATCGAGGGTTATCAAAAATCGAACATTACATTTAAGGGTTACTGAATTCGAACTTTACATCCGATTATATTGAAAATATAGTCCGTGAACTAGTTCAGATAGTTTGAGTTCGTCCAAACTAATAAAGTTCAGGCCAAACTCGGGTTCGGGTCCATCACTAATAGGGAAAACACAGCTTGTTGTATGTTTGGTGTGGCTACTTCTATTGGGAAAATGTTGTGGAGACTTTAGTTCCCTTTCACTAAATCTGTCATAAAATAGTTTACACTTGTTATGTTATTCCTTTGATGAACATGTTTACACCAAAATAACATTTCTATATCATGTGCTGTACATGGTGCTTCTCTACTGCATCTCCCTTGCACTTCTAGGTATACACTGCGTCAGGGCCATGACAGATGAAGTCTTGGTCAATGACATATAGAGTATGCACAGAGAATCATCTTCTGAGCACTGAGAAAGCCCAGTGAGTGTGCGTGACAGTTTTTGAGATTACTGTGCTGTATTCCAACACTTCTTGGCTTGTGAGTATTATGTGGTAAAGGCTTTGAGATGGGCTCTAGGTATATAAAACATTTTTGGGGTGGACCTGCCCTTTAAAATGATTAGTAGTGAGATATGGATATGGGTTGACCTAAATTTGGTTGATGTGGATGTAACATTATGGTTTAAAGAAAAGCTGGAGATAGATTTGGTGGTTCGTGCTGCTTGGGAGAGAAAGCCATTGATGCCACCCTAGCCCACTGGAATTTAATAATCGCAGGATTTTGCCACCTGAAGAGACCAGCTGGGATTGCCTAATATCAAAGACACCCGGGTCCATTCTCAATTTTTCAGTCAGGATACCAATATCCTTATTTAAGTCTTAGTTGTGTTTGTCTATGGTAAAATGTTACGTTGTGTTACACCCAATATTGAATTAAAGCCACCTACGCACACGCATGGAGCAAAAATATAGTGCAGGCCATCAAACTTTACACTTAATTTATTTAGTTTTTGCAATAGGAATTATTCTCACAAATCCCATTATTCATAGTGTGTATATTTTTATTTTTATAAAAAAATTGTGTGAAATAAAAACTAAAAATGGGGGCAACAGTGCAATATTTCTTTATAAAAACCACTCAGCTTTGTAGAAAGATAAATATAATGTTAGAAATCAGACATGGCTGCTATTGCTTGGGTAAATGCACCTTCCACGATTTAATATCGCAATTTTAATGCCAGCTATGTGCTGCCGTTAAAATCCTGTGCTAAATCTAGCGCAAACGCGATGTGGAATCGCGAGCATGGGATGCGCAGGTGATTTTTGCGTAACCCTGCGCATCCGGTGCTACTATGGAGTTAAAGTTGCGCTAACGGTAGCGATCTGGTTAGCGCGACTTTGACTCCATTATTTGCCCAGGAGTCTGGGTAAATGATCCTGTAGGACTTTTATTGAATAGCCCTGTCTGTATTTAAAATATTTTGTTAATAAAAACATATACAGGGTTATTCAATAAAAGTTCTATAGTTAAAAATGGTGCTAATTTTGCCCCAACCAATCAGATGTTAGCTTTCAAATGTTAAATAGGATCTGATTGGTTGGGGCAAAATTAGCACCATTTTAAACAATAAGAACTTTTATTGAATCTCCCTGATTGTGTAATAAAAATATTATCAGTGTAAAATTTGCATATTATCCATGTATGAGGGTAAAACCATGTGAATAAAAGTACTAAAACTCCAGTTTGTGTCTTATCTAATCCATACTGAACATAATTTTGATTTCTTGTCATACAATACTTCTGAGGACAATTTATTCTTTTAGCAAGCCATCTAGTGGATCTTTAAGAGAACTACTCAGTAAGGCTTGCTAAATGGCAGAATCCTGGTTTATATATTTTCAGTGAACAGTATAATAAGCACTGGTATAAAGTTTAATTTCTGTGTTTAACTGAAAATAGCTTCAGTCCCAAATCAATTCAAAGAAAATCCATCAAGGTTTCCTACAGACATGTCAATGTAGCCACATAGATCATTTCTTAGGGTTAAATTTCATTAGACTGTGTATTATATCTCAATCCAAACTGGGTTTGCTTTGGTTTTACTTGCTACTCTGTGATTGGATTCTATTAATAAGTGACTGCACGGCCCCTCTATAAACAATCAGTTGATGAGATACAAAGTAGTGGGAGATGGACATATAGACAAGTAGATTAAACTATTGTCTTTGGTCATTAAAGTAATGTTTGCATGGATGTATTTAATCTACCCTAAAATATAATGTTTAAAAGTGATTAAGAGATGACTTGAAGGAATAGTTTACTGCAAAGTTAACTATTCCTTTGCATTGATTGAAAATCAGAAGTAAAGGACCTATTACTGAGCTTCGTTCTGGCTCCTGGTCAATTGATTTAAGAATGTAAAGTAAAGCCATAGGTCCATTATCTCCCAGTCTTCAGTCAATGCATTAAAGGAATGGTTCACTTTTTCAGTGAACTATCCTTTAATTGTCCATTATATTATTTAAGTTCCCAGATAAAAAGTGATCCATTAAATTTTAAATTGATTAACTATATAGAATATTCCAGCTTTTTTCTAAAGTCCTATGATGCAAGTACATCTAGAAAACCAAGAAATAGAGTTATTTATTTGTACAGTATTATCATAAGTAAAGACATCCCTCATCTATAATATTTATATTTTTATGGACACGAATTGAGTTTTTTAGGAGGGTACCAATGTGATGGGGGAATATAATATATATATAGGAAAGGTGTATGTACATGTTGGCCTTTCTCACTATTACCATAAACATGCATATAAAGTATAATACTCCATTATAAGTTTAGAAATGTACTTACATTGATGGTACCCCTATTTTAATATGACATAGTCAAATGCAAGGTTTAGCCGCACCTTACTGCTACAAACCTCTGTATGTGTTATACTGATATATCAGGTGCGGTTTGTAAGCATGTGACAGTCTTATCCACCAAAAAGAAGACTTCCTGTAGAGGGAGAGATCAGTAGTGCTTAAAAGTGATACTGCGCCTTTATAAATATGGCCCAATGAATTATATATTCCAGAAAATGTATTTTAGCTTTGCTCATTGAAGGGAAAACAAATCCCTTTCTAAGGTTTGACACATTCAATCTTAAGCACTAAAATGTTTGGATTTAAAATGAACTGTTACTCTAACATATTCCCACAAACATGCACATGCAACATAGAACAATTCTGCATTATTTTTTAATGAGATATCAGACATAAATAGAGATTCAGACATGGCTCAGACTTACAGTAGACTCAGGTATATGTATGTATTTATTTCTTATATAGCGCACATATTCCGCAT
Organism: Hymenochirus boettgeri; assembly: GCA_019447015.1. NCBI lineage: Eukaryota > Metazoa > Chordata > Amphibia > Anura > Pipidae > Hymenochirus > Hymenochirus boettgeri. Next base: position 296,438,544 of record CM033473.1, read on the forward strand.
AGCTACAATTATTTACTCAATTACATCAGGCCCTTCCTGAAGAGCTTACAATCTAAGCACATTTATTACACATACAACCTATCAATATGTCTTATGATGTGGGGGAAACCGAGGAGGAAACCCACGCCAGCAACGGGGAGAACATACAAACTCCTTGCAGATGTGTCCAAGGGTGGAATTGAACTCAGGACCTCAGCGCTGCAAGGAATCAGTGCTAAACTGAGCCCATAACATAATATGCTTCCAGATAAAATGGTAATCGTACATGAAGGTTTGATTATTAGTTAAACATACTTAAAGAAACGAAACCTAAAATACAAGGCAGCTCCACAGATCCATAATTGTCTCTTAGTAAAACTATTAATGTCTCACCTCACCTCAGCCACTATCTAGGGTGCTCCTTCTTGGTGGTCATAGACACACAACTACTTCTTCAGTTGGTAATTAGGACCTTGTGTTTATCCAAATCCCTAATGCTAAGCGCAATATTGTTTATATAGAAAGGGAAATGTTGTAGGATATGCCATTTGCAGCTCTGCATAACTTTGCATACAATTAAAGGGTTATAATACATGTTCTATAAAATTTGATACAGTAGGAGGGCTATCTGTAAGAAATTATCATAAACAAAGACCACACTTCCTACCCTTCAACCGGGACTAGAACAATTAGTCTAGTAGGAAATGCAAAGTTATTATAATTAAAACCATATTACAGGGCATCTACAGTACATTGCCAAAATGACTTAAAGTAAATTTGCGAGCGCACTACTTGTGTGCTTTTGCCTATACTTTAATAATCATTTTTTTTGGAACAGTTATCCAGATATTTTCATTTTTGTGTGTCTTATGGGGCAGCCATTGATTTTCTCTCCTATAGGGGGCAGTGTGCTTGTAGTCTATGGAGATGTACCAATCAGAAGGGTTTTGCATAATGGTTACAATAGCCCTTGCTCTATTTATTAATTAAACATGAGGTTTTTGAACCTCATTTAAGGCCTTCCCATGAGCGATTAGCTCTGAGTGATTTCCTGTTTAAAGAGATTTTTCTGTTTTTAAGAGAATTGACAGCGTTAAAAAACTAAAGCGTTTATTAACTGTGGTTGCAGCCTAGTAAGGTACTAACCTAACACATTTATTCTAGGAGGGTGCCTGTGAAGTAATTAATCACTGGTGTGTTTTTGTTGTTTTTTTTTTTTTACTACTTACTGCTTGAATAAGGTAGTAGGGATTGTGAGTAAACTCAAAGCACTGGGTTACTGAAACAAATACTGGTGTTTAAACAGCACTGTTACCTGTGGAGCGGGGGCTGGTAGGAGACAAAGGAAGGCATTTTTTTTTTTTCTCTCTCTCTCTGATTGGATGGGGGTGTACTAATGGTTAAATTGGCTGAGGCCTGGTGGCTCTGGTTGGTTTTGAACCTCATTTAAGGCACTTCCCATGAGCGATTAGCTCTGAGTGATTCCTGTTTTAAAGAGATTTTTCTGTTTTTAAGAGAATTGACAGCGTTAAAAAACTAAAGCGTTTAAAACAAGAAAGCGTTAAGAACAAACAATATTCTCTGCTGTGTCTCTGCTGTGTATTGCTGTTTAGTATGGACAGTTTTGTTGGGGCCCCCGCAATGTGCATCCTGCCGCATGTATGGGATCTCTGGAGCAGCCGCCCCAGGGGAACCTATGTATGTGTGATGTGAGTGGGTTGCCCATTTGGAATCTGAGGTACAGAGTCTAAGGGGTAAACTTGCAGCATTGCAGGACTTGGCAAACCTGGGGGGGAAATGCAGTTACTGGCAGGGGCCAGTAAACTGGTGGGTGGAGATGGGGCAGATAAGGTGGAGAAGGAAGATAGATTTGTAAGGGTCACCAGGGGAAGTAGGGGACGGAAGGATAGGGGGGCTTTTCCCAGCTGGTCGATCCCAACAGATTTGCCATTTAGGTGAAGAGTGTGGAGGACGATGGCTCGGAAGCAGCATGTATGGAGCGGCCTTCCCTTGAGCACCCAGGGACGGCCATCTCCAATACAGGGAGGGAGAACTGGGGGCTAGGAAGGAGACAGGTGGTAGTGGTAGGGGATTCTATTATTAGAGGGTAGATAGGGTAATCTGTCGCCAGGACCCTGCATGCCGAACAGTGTGTTGTCTGCCTGGTGCTAGGGTTCGACATGTGGTGGATCGTGTAGACAGATTATTGGGTGGGGCTGGGAGTGGACCCGGCGGTCTTGGTCACATTGGGGCCAATGACAAAGTTAGAGGGGGAGGTGAGGTCTTAAAAATGATTTCCGAGAATTAGGGCCAAGTTAAAAGCAAGGACCTCCAGGTAGTGGTATGATTTCAGAAATACTACCGCAGCCACGTGCTACGCTAGGGAGGCAAGGGGAGCGAGAGTATAAATGCGTGGCTAAGAGAGTGGTGGTAAGGAGATGGGGTTTGGGTTTTTAGAGAAATGGGCTGACTTTTCTGTTGGCTACAGGCTCTTTAGTGACGGATTGCACCTCATGGTGATGTGCAATGTTTTGGGGGAGAAGATGGCTAGGGGTTGGAGGAGATTTTAAACTAGGTATGGGGGGGGAGGGAATGTTTAACTACACAGGGGTAGATAGAGAAGTTAGGGATCGGGGGCTAGTAACACAACGGAGGGAGGAGAAGGAGGAGGGGGGGAGCATGAGGATAAGGAGGCATGTACGACCATGTATGGAAGTAATCAATTGATAATCTAAAATGTATGTTTACAAATGCAAGGAGTCTGGCTGGAAAAAACGGCGAACTTGAAATAATGCTCTAAAGGAAAGGTATGATGTAATTGGTTATAGCAGAATCAGGCTTAATGATTCACAACGACTGGACAGTAAATATTGAAGGGTACTCCTTATTTAGACATGACCGAGTTATAAAAAAGGAGGAGGAGTATGTATGTATGTTAAACAGAATTGAAGCCAAATTTAAAAGATGGAATAGATGGGGGAGCAAACGATGGAGAGAGAAACATTATGGGTGGGACTGTGTACAGGAGCAAGAAGGTAGGTAAATTAATTGTGTGGTGTTGTATAAGCCGCCAAATGCCGGGGAAGAGGTGGAAATGAATTCCATATGCAGTTGGCGAAGGCTGCTGGTATGGGGCATGTTCTGGTTATGGGGATTTTACCCTGAAATAGATTGGAGTAATGGAACTGCCAGCACCTCCAAAGGTATAAAGTTCTAAATTTCTATATGAGCATTTTCTTTCACAGATGGTAGAAGTTCCTACTAGACAGAATGCGTTGTTGGAATCTGGTGATATTCAATGACCTGAGCTCATTATGAGAGAATCCAGTTCATTAGACAGAGTTGTCAGCCCTCCAGTTCATTACCCAGTATTAGTCAGCCCTCCAGTTCATTTTCCAGTATGAGTCAGCCCTCCAGTTCATTATCCAGTCTCAGCCCTTCATTTCATAATACAGTGTTGTCAGCCCTCCAGTTCATTAGCCAGTGTTAGTCAGCCCCCTCAGTGTTGTCAGCCCTCCAGTTCATAATACAGTGTTGTCAGCCCTCCATTTCCTTAGACAGTGAAGTGCCCCAGTGAGTGCCCTCTATTAGCCAGTGTTTTCAGCCCTCCACTTAATTAGCCAGTGCTAGTCAGCCCTCCAGTTTATTAGACAGTGTATTCTTTCTAGTTTATTAGCCAGTGTTGTCAACCCTCCAGTTCATTGTCCAGTATGAGTCAGCATCCAGTTCATTATCCAGTGTTATCCAGTTAATTTCCCAGTGTTGTCAGGCCTCCAGTTCATCAGCCAGCATAGACAGCCCATCAGTTTACTAGCCAGTATTGTCAGCCCTTCATTTTATTAGCCAGTCTTGTCAGCCCTCCAGTTGATTAGCCAGTGTTTGTCCGCCCTCCACTTCATTAGCCAGGGTCAGTCCCCCCCCAGTTCATATGCTAGTGTTGTCAGCACTCTAGTTCATAAGTTAGTGTTGTCAGCCCTCCAGTTTATTAGCCAGTCTCAGCTTTTCAGTTAATTAGACATTGTTAGTCAGCGCTCCAGTTAATTTGCCTGTGTTGTCAGCTCTCTAGTGCATTAGCCAATGTTAGTCAGCACTCCAGTCCATTAGACAGTGTTTGTCATCCCTCTAGTACATTAGCCAGTGTTTTCAGCCCTCCAGTTTATTAGCCAAGTACTAGTTATCCCTCCAGTTCATTAGCCAGTGTTGTCAGCCCCCTAATTCATTAGCCAGTGTTAGTCTTCCCTCCAGTTCATTAGCCAGTGTTAGTCTGCCCTCCAGTTCATTAGCCAGTGTTATCAGCCCTCCACTTTATTTGCCAGTGTTAGGCAGCCCTCCAGTTCATTAGACCCTTTTGTTGGCCTTCCAGTTCATTAACCAGTATTGTCAGCCCTACAGTTCATTAGGCCATTTTATCCCTGTAGTTCTGTAGCCAGTATTGTCGTCCCTTTAGTTCATTAGCAGTGTTTTCAGCCCTCCAGATCATTATCCAGTGTTATTCACCCCTCCAGTTCATTAGCCAGTGTTAGTCTGCACTCCAGTTGATTAGCCAGTGTTAGCCCTCTAGTTCAGTAGCCAGTGTTGTCAGCCCCTCAGTTAATTAGCCAGTGTTGTCAGCCCTCCAATTTATTATCCAGTGTTAGTCAGCCCTCCAGTATAATACACAGTACTGTCAGCAGTCCAGTTAATTAGCCAGTGTTATTTACCCCTCCAGTTCATTCTCCAGCGTTATTCACCCCTCCAGTTCAGTAGCCAGTTTTTGTCAGCCCTCAAGTTCATTATCCAGTCTCAGCCCTCCAGGTCCTAATTCTGTGTTGTCAGCCCTCCTGTTTATTAGCCAGTGTTAGTCAGCCCCCTAGTTCATTAGCTAGTGCTAGTCTGTCCTCCATTTCATTAGCCAGTGTTGTCAGCTCTACAGTTCATTAAACAGTTTTGTCAGCCTTCCAGTTCATTAACAAGTATTTTCTGCCCTCCAGTTCATTACACAGAGTTGTCAGCCCTCCAGTTCAATACCCAGTGTTAGTCAGCCCTCCAACTTATTATCCAGTGTTATTCAGCCCTCTGGTTCATTAGCCAGTGTTGTCAACCCTCAAGGTCATTATTCAGCATTTGCAGCCCTTCAGTGTATCACCTAGTGTTTGCCCCCTTCAAGTTCATTAGCGTTGTCAGCCCTTCAGTTCATTAGACAAACTCAGTGGCAAGCTATTCTCAACAAATGCAGGTTTGACATAAAGCATTGATAAACTCCCAAACAAAGTTATCCCTATCAGATCAGAAATTCAGAACACCAAGGATCAAATTGTAGCCTCATCGGGAGAAAACCGTGCTACTCAAATATTTGAAGAAGTTACCTCCAGCACCCCTAATTACAGAGACACTCTGTTAGCCAGGAAATACGCTAATACACAGAGAGACGCTGTGGATTACCTACACGATCAAGTGTACAACTGGAAAGAGGAGAGGCCCAGGCAGAGGGGAGAATAAAGGGAGTCACCCACAACCTGCCGCTATAGACTGAACCCTACTCGACAGCGCTCCGGTTCCAGAACAGGAAGACCGAGATATCGCGGGAATATCCCAGCCGTGACATCATCACCAGGCGCCTCACAACACACGGCCTACATGAAGAATATCCCTCCAACTCGTGGCAGCCACCTCTCTCAAGCCCGTGAAGGATGTGCCAATATATCCACTGCTGACCCCCTTTTTTTTTTTTAGGAGAGGACTGGCTTCTCACAGGCACAAAACCAAAGAAGATGCCTGTACATCAAACCACTCCCGGGAATACCTACGAGCTGAGACAGAGACCTCGCAGGTACAGTTCCTGGTAGTGAACATATCCTCTTGTACACTGTCTGATGTTGAAATAACTGTGCTTAAGGGCCTAGGGTTTGTACCCTGTTACAACCTTGACTTTATTAATTGGGAAATTACATTTCTTAAATTCATTCGTAAATTGAAATTGCAGATGTACTTTGGTGACACTAGTGCTTGTAATACCTCTAAGAATATGTGTTTTAAAAAAACAAGTGGTTTCACACCTAATATTGAAAATGCCAATCTGAATGCATTTACAGATACGATGGTTCATGAGGTAAAGAAAATGTGGTCTGACACACCTCATAAATGTATGTACAACATGTCACACAGAGAGTTTAAAGACATCTCTTCACTCAAAGGTAGATCTGATCTGGTAATTAGACCAGCAGATAAAGGTGGGGCTATTGTGGTAATTAATAAGACATTACATTACATTAAAGAAGCATACCGCCAATTGTCAACCCCAGGTCATTACCAACATATCCCTCAAGACCCAGTTTGGTCAATCAAAAAAGATATAGACCTTATGGTACATGAGGCCCACCTCAATGGCACTATCTCTAAAGACATCCTTGAATTTCTTAATACACCGCATCCAGGCACACCGATAGTATACCTATTACCCAAAATCCACAAAACACTGGACAACCCTCCAGGATGCCCCATTGTTTCAGACATTGGATCCATCCTAGTAATTTGTGGATACATACCTGCAACCAATAGTAAAAACCACAGGACACAACAGATCTACTATTTCAACTACACACACTGGACTTACCTAATCAAGATTTACAACTAGCCACAATAGACATACAAAGTCTATACACATCTATTCCCCAACAAGAAGGGATCAGAGCCGTTGAACAAGCTCTTTTAGACACGGCCTTACCACACAACCTAATCTACTTTATACTAGATTGCCTTAACCTAGTGCTCACCAAAAACTATTTCAAATTTGAGAAAGAGTTCTACTGGCAGACACAAGGTACCAGTATGGGTGCTGCAGTAGCTCCAGCTTTTGCCAATATATTTGTTCACACTCTAGAATATAAAATCTTTCCTATCTCTTCCCAACCCTTACCTATTTACAAATACTGGCGTTACATTGATGACATCTTGATCATATGGGCAAGCACCAATAACGAATTTAATGAAATGATGAACAGGGCAAATGAATCACACCCTACCATCAAATTCACTTTCGACCAACCCTCCAAACAGGTTAACTTCTTAGACATAACTCTTTCTATAAAAGGTAATAGCATAGACACAGAGCTCTATCGTAAATCTATGGACTGCAACAATCTACTCCATGCAAGTAGTTTCCATTGCCCTAACGTTATCAGAGCCATCCCGCGAGGCCAATTTCTTAGAGCCAAAAGAAAATCATCTGACCAGTCCAAATACAGAAATCCGGCAGAAAGACTTTGTACATGGTTTAAGAATAGGGGCTACAATATGAAGGACATTTTCAAACATGCCCAAGAAACAAAGATCAGACCAGAAACAAAAGAAATGAGAGGAAACCTATCTTTGTCTCTAAATACAGCTCACACAGCAAAGAAGTAGAAAAAACAATTAGAAAGTATTGGCTCATCCTCATGCGAGATCACAAATATGGGTCTATGTTTCAAAACCGTCCCTTATTCAGCTATTCGAAGGGGCGCACATTGAGGGATATTCTCTGCCCCTCGGATATTTTCCCTACCCCTAAAACGAGATTTATGGGTAAAGTAAAAATGGGAACCTTTCCCTGTGTTAATTGCAATTGCTGTACTCTGGTCATAAAAGGGGATACTATGTACCATCCCAGTAAAGGGACCCCTATTAAATTAACGGGTTATGCCACAGGTGATACTCCTTTTGTTATTTACATGTTAAAGTGCCCCTGTGATATGGTCTATGTAGGCCAGACTACCAGACCAGTTAAAAAATGGATACAGGAACACAGGGGCAATATTAAAAACTTTGTGGCTAACTCTAACACTGATACCTTTGTGGCTAGACATTTCCACATGATGGGCCATAATCTGAACCAACTAAGATGGTCAGTGTTAGAAGTTGTTAATCTACCGGAAAGAGGGGGGGATATGGTACGTTTTCTCCTACAAAAGGAGACCATCTGGATAAAAAAAAACTGAATTGCCTTACTCCGAATGGTTTGAACGAGAACATTAATATTGGGTACTTTGTCTAATAGTCATTATCTTATCTTGACAATTATTTTCTTTACTTACAGATAATGACCGTCTGCCTTGAATATTATAGCCTCGGATGGGTAAGCCCAATCATAGTATGATATTGCTACGGTTACAGTCACTGGGACTGGGACATAAATAAAAGGTAGGCCTAGGAGTGATAGATATGAGTAGGATAGCTAGTGAGCTCCAACAAGGAGATTTAGTAAGGACTAGAGTCCTGGGTATACCACCCAAGAATGGGGACATAGTGCCAGATACAGAGGTAGAAGATTCCAGTGACCTGAGAGCTGGGGTGGCATCTACAAGCTGATTGCTATTTGTGCTGTTTCTGGTTTGTGAGAATTTATGTAATATCTGTGCCATGCTATGTCACCTCTATTGTGCTGCTTGGAATGCTTTATTAATATTGTTCTGTTAATAAATTAGATACTTTTTAAGTTGGGAGCCAGTGGTGTTCAAAGAACCACTGGCGCCCATTTATTGCATTCTACCAAGAGTGGTAGTTCAGCAACATCCTGCCTCCAACATATGCAAGGGCCCACTCCTGATAAATAAGATAAAAAAGAGTCTTGTGCATAGAATTTGGATAAGGCTGACAGTCTCTGGAGCAGATTTAGTACCCTCATTTTACTATCACCTTACAATAGCATAAAATTAGCTTTCCTAAAGTTAAATGTTTTTGTTTTTTGCAACCTATATTAAATGACACTATATCATGATCACTAATCCCTAAGGTTTCCATTAACTTTGTCTCCAAAATGAGCTCAGGGTTATTACCAGATCCAACCATGCATACTGTCTAGTAGTTCCTGTCTTATCGTTTATACCCTCACCAATTCCAGCTTCTAGATTTTGCTTCAATTCTTGTTTAAAATACAAATATACCCCTCCTTTCTTATTAACTCTGTCATGTCTGAAAAAGGAGTATTCTTCCAGATTTCCAGATACTTCCCAGTAATGTGAATCATTTAGCCATGTTTCTGCTACACTGATAACATCATGCTTTTCTTTTAAAGCTATTAGTTCTAGTTCCCCAGTTTTCCAGACTTCTTGCATTTGTAAACATACTGTACATTTTAAATTATCATTTAATTTATTCCCACACTTTGACATACATACCTCCCTATTCTCTATGTTCCCTCTCCTCCCTCCACTATCCCCAATGATCTCTTACCCCTCTTTTAACTCTATGTAGTCCAAAGTACCTTCCCCTCTAATAATCACTACCACTTGCTTATCCCTGGCATTAAGTTCTCCCTCCCTTGTTTTAGAGATAGTGGTACCCTGGGTGATCAAGGGATCAGCCCACTCCAAACATGCTCCTTCTGAGCTGTCCTCCTCTATTTCATCACCTAACATAGCAAATTGTTAGGGATGGACTAGCTGGAAAAAAGCAATGCTTCTGAACTCTGCAAAACTACTTCCTTTACTATCCTATTTGCCCCATTTTCACCCTTCAGTTAACTGGCCATTTTTTGAAATTCTTTCGGCACTCTTAACAACAGTGAAGCCCTCAAAAACAGAATGCCCACTCACTCAAAGATAACACACTTCTTATTTGTTTGTATAAATGTTTGACCAGATCAGTAGCAGTTCCACAAAATGTAATTGTAATTTAGCTAAGGAGTGCTTCCACAATCGTTCTATTGTATGTATTTATTAGGAAGCATGGTTAAGCTTCCATGTGGTAATAGCACCCCCAACACGGCCCTTTAATAGGAGGTCCTATGCCTTTAATATAGAGCACTGGATGGACAGCCTTTTCCCTCATTTTAAAAAGCTAAAGGGCTGGTGGGAAGTGAGAAAGCCTGTTGAATGGATCCAGTGTGTTCAAGTATGAGAAATGCAAAAGTTTGCTAATGGTAATTGATGTAAAAAAGGTTAGAAGTTAGGACCTTCCAGCCTGGGGTTACCTTGACGTGGTTGGAAAGCTTTTCATTCATGTGATCACAGTAATGTATACTAAAACCCCTTTGTTTATAAAGTATGCCAGTGTGCAGATAATATGATATTGTATGGGGCCTAGGAATGTGCATTGATTATCTTTTCTATGTTTATAAAGTATGTCAGTGTGCAGATAATATGATATTGTATGGGGCCTAGGAATGTGCATTGATTATCTTTTCTATGTTTATAATGTATGCCAGTGTGCAGATAATATGATATCATAATTAAGCATAAGGACGTGGCACAGCCCCCCGAAACAAGGGTTAAACCCATGCTATTGTTATTCCTTTAATGGACATGTTTACACTAAAATTAACATTTCTGTATACTGTATGTACCTATATCCAAATGCTTCACTACTGCATCTCCCCTTCACTTCCAGTGATACTCTGCAGTCATGGCCCTGACAAATGATGTCTCAATCAATCACTGTAGAGTTTTTTGAGCTTTTTTGGTGCTGTATTCCAACCAAATTATAGATTTGATTTGAGAATTACAGAAATTGAAGGCTACATTCGAGGGTTATCAAAAATCGAACATTACATTTAAGGGTTACTGAATTCGAACTTTACATCCGATTATTATTGAAAATAAGTCCGTGAACTAGTTCAGATAGTTTGAGTTCGTCCAAACTAATAAAGTTCAGGCCAAACTCGGGTTCGGGTCCATCACTAATAGGGAAAACACAGCTTGTTGTATGTTTGTGAGTGTGCTACTTCTATTGGGAAAATGTTGTCTGGAGACTTTAGTTCCCTTTCACTAAATCTGTCATAAAATAGTTTACACTTGTTATGTTATTCCTTTGATGAACATGTTTACACCAAAATTAACATTTCTATATCATGCTGCTACATGGTGCTTCTCTACTGCATCTCCCTTGCACTTCTAGGTATACACTGCAGTCAGGGCCATGACAGATGAAGTCTTGGTCAATGACTATAGAGTATGCACAGAGAATCATCTTCTGAGCACTGAGAAAGCCCAGTGAGTGTGCGTGACAGTTTTTTGAGATTTACTGTGCTGTATTCCAACACTTCTTGGCTGTGAGTATTATGGAGTAAAGGCTTTGAGATGGGCTCTAGGTATATAAAACATTTTTGGGGTGGACCTGCCCTTTAAACTGATTAGTAGTGAGATATGGATATGGGTTTGACCTAATATTTGGTTGATGTGGATGTAACATTATTGGTTTAAAAGAAAAGCTGGAGATAGATTTGGTGGTTCGTGCTGCTTGGGGAGAGAAGCCATTGATGCCACCCTAGCCCACTGGAACTTTAATAATCGCAGGATTTTGCCACCTGAAGAGACCAGCTGGGATTGCCTAATATCAAAGACACCCCGGGTCCATTCTCAATTTTTTCAGTCAGGATACAATATCCTTATTTAAGTCTTAGTTGTGTTTGTCTATGGTAAAATGTTACGTTGTGTTACACCCAATATTGAATTAAAGCCACCTACGCACACGCATGGAGCAAAAATATAGTGCAGGCCATCAAACTTTTACACTTAATTTATTTAGTTTTTTGCAATAGGAATTATTCTCACAAATATCCCATTATTCATAGTGTGTATTATTTTTTTATTTTTATAAAAACTTGTGTGAAAATAAAAACTAAAAATGGGGGCAACAGTGCAATATTTCTTTATAAAAACCACTCAGCTTTGTAGAAAGATAAATATAATGTTAGAAATCAGACATGGCTGCTATTGCTCTGGGTAAATGCACCTTCCACGATTTAATATCGCAATTTTAATGCCAGCTATGTGCTGCCGTTAAAATCCTGTGCTAAATCTAGCGCAAACGCGATGTGGAATCGCGAGCATGGGATGCGCAGGTGATTTTTGCGTAACCCTGCGCATCCGGTGCTACTATGGAGTTAAAGTTGCGCTAACCGGTAGCGATCTGGTTAGCGCGACTTTGACTCCATTTATTTGCCCAGCGAGTCTGGGTAAATGATCCTGTAGGACTTTTATTGAATAGCCCTGTCTGTATTTTAAAATATTTTGTTAAATAAAAACATATACAGGGTTATTCAATAAAAGTTCTTATAGTTAAAAATGGTGCTAATTTTGCCCCAACCAATCAGATGTTAGCTTTCAAATGTTAAATAGGATCTGATTGGTTGGGGCAAAATTAGCACCATTTTAAACAATAAGAACTTTTATTGAATCTCCCTGATTGTGTAATAAAAATATATAATCAGTGTAAAATTTGCATATTATCCATGTATGAGGGTAAAACCATGTGAATAAAAGTACTAAAACTCCAGTTTGTGTCTTATCTTAATCCATACTGTAACATAATTTTGATTTCTTGTCATACAATACTTCCTGAGGACAATTTATTCTTTTAGCAAGCCATCTAGTGGATCTTTAAGAGAACTACTCAGTAAGGCTTGCTAAATGGCAGAATCCTGGTTTATATATTTTCAGTGAACAGTATTAATAAGCACTGGTATAAAGTTTAATTTCTGTGTTTAACTGAAATAGCTTCAGTCCCAAATCAATTCAAAGAAAATCCATCAAGGTTTCCTACAGAGATGTCATAATGTAGCCACATAGATCATATTCTTAGGGTTAAATTTCATTAGACTGTGTATTATATCTCAATCCAAACTGGGTTTGCTTTGGTTTTACCTTGCTACTCTGTGATTGGATTCTATTAATAAGTGACTGCACCGGCCCCTCTATTAACCAATCAGTTGATGAGATACAAAGTAGTGGGAGATTGACATATAAGACAAGTAGATTAAACTATTGTCTTTGGTCATTAAAAAGTAATGTTTGCATGGATGTATTTATATCTACCCTAAAATATAATGTTAAAAGTGATTAAGAGATGACTTGAAGGAATAGTTTACTGCAAAAGTTAACTATTCCTTTATTGCATTGATTGAAAATCAGACGTTAAAGGACCTATTACTGAGCTTCGTTCCTGGCTCCTGGTCAATTGATTTAAGAATGTAAAGTAAAGCCATAGGTCCATTATCTCCCAGTCTTCAGTCAATGCATTAAAGGAATGGTTCACTTTTTCAGTGAACTATTCCTTTAATTGTCCATTATATATATTTAAGTTCCCAGATAAAAAGGTGATCCCATATAAATTTTAAATTGATTAACTATATAGAATATTCCAGCTTTTTTCTAAAGTGGAATATCTTTGTCCTATGATGCAAGTACATCTAGAAAACCTTAAGAAATAGAGATTATTTATTTGTACAGTATTATCATAAGTAAAGACATCCCTCCTATCTATAATATTTATATTTTTATGGACATCGAATTGAGTTTTTAGGAGGTACCAATGTGATGGGGGAATATAATATTATATATAGGAAAGGTGTATATGTACATGTGGCCTTTCTCACTATTACCATAAACATATGCATATAAAGTATAATACTCAATTATAAGTTTAGAAATGTACTTACATTGATGGTACCCCTATTTTAATATGACATAGTCAAAATGCAAGGTTTAGCCGCACCTTACTGCTACAAACCTCTGTATGTGTTATACTGATATATCAGGTGCGGTTTGTAAAGCATGTGACAGTCTTATCCAACCAAAAAGAAGACTTCCTGTAGAGGGAGAGATCAGTAGTGCTAAAAAGTGATACTGCGCCTTTATAAATATGGCCCAATGAATTATATATTCCAGAAATGTATTTTAGCTTTGCTCATTTGAAGGGAACACAAATCCCTTTCTAAGGTTTGACACATTCCAATCTTAAGCACTAAAATGTTTGGATTTAAAATGAACTGTTTACTCTAACATATTCCCACAAAACATGCACATGCAACATAGAACAATTCTGCATTATTTTTTAATGAGATATCAGACATAAATAGAGATTCAGACATGGCTCAGACTTACAGTAGACTCAGGTATATGTATGTATTTTATTTCTTATATAGCGCTACATATTCCGCATAGCTTTACAATTATTTACTCAATTCACATCAGGCCCTTCCCTGAAGAGCTTACAATCTAAGCACATTTATTTACACATACAACCTATCAATATGTCATTATGATGTGGGGGAAACCGGAGGAAACCCACGCAAGCACGGGGAGAACATACAAACTCCTTGCAGATGTGTCCAAGGGTGGAATTGAACTCAGGACCTCAGCGCTGCAAGGAATCAGTGCTAACCACTGAGCCCTATATACATAATATGCTTCCAGATAAAATGTTAATCGTACATGAAGGTTTGATTATTAGTTAACATACTTAAATAAGAACGAAACCTAAAATACAAAGGCAGCTCCACAGATCCTATAATTGTCTCTTAGTAAAACTATTAATGTCTCACCTCACCTCAGCCACTATCTAGGTTTGCTCCTTCTTGGTGGTCATAGACACACAACTACTTCTTCAGTTGGTAATTAGGTACCTTGTGTTTGTATCCACATCCCCTAATGCTAAGCTGCACTATTAGTGTATATATGAAAGGGAAATGTTGTAGGATATGCCATTTGCAGCTCTGCATAACTTTGCATACAATTAAAGGGTATAAATACATGTTCTATAAAATTTGATACAGTAGGAAGGCTATCTGTAAGAAATTTATCATAAACAAAGACACACTTCCTACCCTTCAACCGGGCCACTAGAACAATTAGTCTAGTAGGAAATGCAAAGTTATTATAATTAAACCATATTACAGGGCATCTACAGTACATTGCCAAAATGACTTAAAGTAAATTTGCAGAGCGCACTATCTTGTGTGCTTTTGCCATATACTTTAATAATCATTTTTTTGGAACAGTTATCCAGATATTTTCATTTTTGTGTGTCTTATGGGGCAGCCATTGATTTCTCTCCTCCTATAGTGGGCAGTGTGCTTGTAGTCTATGGAGATGTCTACCAATCAGAAGGGTTTTGCATAATGGTTACAATAGCCCTTCCTCTATTTATTAATTAAACATGAGGTTTTTGAACCTCATTTAAGGCCTTCCCATGAGCGATTAGCTCTGAGTGATTTCCTGTTTTAAAGAGATTTTTCTGTTTTTAAGAGAATTGACAGCGTTAAAAAACTAAAGCGTTTATTAACTGTGGTTGCAGCCTAGTAAAGGTACTAACCTAACACTATTTATTTCTAGGAGGGTGCCTGTGTAAGTAATTAATCACTGGTGTGTTTTTTGTTGTTTTTTTTACTACTTACTGCTTGAATAAGGTAGTAGGAATTGTTTGAGTAAACTCAAAGCACTGGGTTACTGAAACAAATACTGGTGTTTAAACAGCACTGTTACCTGTGGAGCGGGGGCTGGTAGGAGACAAAGGAAAGGCATTTTTTTTTTTTCTCTCTCTCTCTGATTGGATGGGGGTGTAACTAATTGGTTTAAATTGGCTGAGGCCTGTTGGCTCTGGTTGGTTTTGAACCTCATTTAAGGCACTTCCCATGAGCGATTAGCTCTGAGTGATTTCCTGTTTTAAAGAGATCTAATAACCCAGAGCTCATTATGGAGATGAAGGTAATGGGAAGCTTAGGGAATAGTGACCATGATATAGTGTCATTTAATATAGGTTGCAGAAAACTAAAGTGCACTGGCTTAACAAAAACTTTTAACTTTAGGAAAGCTAATTTTATGCGAGCTCATTATGGAGATGAAGGTAATGGGAAGCTTAGGGAATAGTGACCATGATATAGTGTCATTTAATATAGGTTGCAGAAAACTAAAGTGCACTGGCTTAACAAAAACTTTTAACTTTAGGAAAGCTAATTTTATGCTTTTAAAGGAATCGCTCCTGCTCATAGACTGGGGGGAACTGTTTCTAGGTAAAGATACTGAGCAGATGTGGACCACTTTTAAAGGGATATTAAACTATAACATTTCCAAATCGGTACCTTTAGGAAACAAGTGTAAAAAAATTAGGTCCACTCCTGCATGGCTTAATGCTCAGGTAAAAAGGGAAATGGAAAAAAAGAAAAGGGCTTTTAAAATTTTGAAAGCAGAAGGCACAGAACAGGCTTACAGGGACTTCAAAAGTTGTAATAAAGAGTGCAAGAAAGCAATTAAACTAGCTAAAATAGAAAATGAAATACGGATTGCCGAACAAAGCAAGTCCAACCCCAAGATGTTTTTTAAGTATATAAATGGTAAAAAAATGAGGACTGAGAATGTGGGACCATTAAATAATGGAGCTGAGGTGGTTGTAGAGGATGCCGAAAAGGCTAATCTGCTAAACCGTTTTTTTACATCGGTTTTTACTGTTGAGAATCCTTACAGTAGGGATTGTAACAATGTGCAGGGAGGAAATGAAGAGTTTTCACATTGGATAACAGAGGATATGGTACGGAATCAATTAGACAAAGTTAATATCAATAAAGCGCCAGGACCAGATGGATTGCATCCTAGGATTTTAAAAGAGCTTAGTTCAGTTCTAGCAAGACCACTGTGTCTCATCTTTTCAGATTCGCTTTTGTCTGGGGATGTGCCGCTGGATTGGAAAAAAGCCAATGTAATACCAATATTCAAAAAAGGTAGTCGTTCACAGCCTGGTAACTATAGACCTGTAAGCCTAACATCAGTGGTAGGGAAGGTGATGGAAACTTTGTTAAGGGATCATATCCTTGACTTTGTCTCCAGAGATTATCTTATTAGTAGTAGTCAGCATGGATTTATGAGAAATAGATCATGCCAGACAAATTTAATTGGTTTTTATGAAGAAGTGAGTAAGAAGTTAGATTCAGGCACAGCTGTGGATGTGGTATATTTGGATTTTGCAAAAGCCTTTGATACTGTGCCACATAGGCGACTAATGTATAAACTGAGGACTGTTGGCCTTGAAGAAAACATTTGTTCATGGATAGAGAACTGGTTATTGGACCGCAAACAGAGAGTGGTGGTTAATGGAGCTACATCTATGTGGGCTAAAGTTCTAAGCGGAGTTCCTCAGGGTTCTGTACTGGGGCCGCTTCTGTTTAATCTGTTTATAAATGACTTAGAAGGGGGCATTGAGAGCAAGGTCTCTGTGTTTGCTGATGACACTAAATTATGCAGAGCTTTGGAAACTTCCAATGATGTGCAAGTGCTGCAAGCAGACCTAGATAGATTATCAAAATGGGCAGCAGAATGGCAGATGAGATTCAATGTTGATAAATGTAAGGTGATGCATTTGGGATTTAATAATCCCTGTGCCACCTACACCATAAATAACTCTGTGTTAAGTGCATCTGAAATGGAAAAAGATTTGGGGGTTCTGGTAGATAACAGACTTAGCTGTAGCAAACAATGCCAGGTAGCAACAGCTAGAGCTAGCAAGATATTGTCTTGTATAAAAAGGGGAATAGATTCAAGAGAGAAACAATTATTCTCCCTATTACAAGGCACTGGTAAGGCCTCATTTGGAATATGCGGTGCAGTTTTGGAATCCCATATACAAAAGGGACATCTTGGAAATGGAAGCAGTCCAGAGAAGGGCAACTAAATTAATAAGGGGAATGGAGGGGCTTGAATATGCAGGCAGATTAGACAAGTTAGGGATGTTTACATTGGAGAAGCGGCGGTTGCGTGGGGACATGATAACCTTATACAAATATATTAATGGCCCATACAGTGAACTCTCTGGTGCATTGTTCACTAATAGGTCATATCAGAGGACTCGTGGACATCCTTTAAGGTTGGAAGAAAAGAAGTTTCATCTTCAAGTTAGGAGAGGTTTCTTTACAGTGAGAACGGTGAAACTGTGGAACTGTCTTCCAGCAGAGGTGGTAATGGCAAGTTCATTGAATAACTTTAAAAAAGGCCTGGATAAGTTTCTAAAACTAAAAAATATTGAGAATTACTGGTATTAATGCATATAGATCTGGTTGATCCAGGGATACTTTCCGATTGCCGTTTGGAGTCAGGAAGGAATTTTCCCCCCCCTTTTTTAGCTGGGGTTTTTTGCCTTCCTCTGGATCAACTGTTAGGTAGGGTTAAAAAAAAAAAAAAAAAAAAAAAAAAAGGGAATAGGTTGGACTTGATGGACGAATGTCTTTATTCAACCTTAATTACTATGTTACTATGTTACTATGCAGAATCAGTTAAACATGCAATCAATTAATTTGTAAGTCCCATCTGGGATTCTGGGATTTTACATTAAGCCTTTCCCTTCTTCTATAGTCATCAGGACTACATGATCTGATATTGTTGTGTGCAAATAGCAGGTTAATGTTATATTGATTCAGTTTATCTGTGTAACTTCACATACAGATTTAGTAGATATTTCAGACTTTCTTTATTTTATATATCAGGTTATACCAGCAGACGTTTAAACAGTACAATAACATTTGTAAAGCGCATTTCTCCTAAAGGGGAATCTTTACTTCATAAGCGTGATCAACTAAAACAGCTGATCGCAAGTCTTCTAAGGAGGGGGTGGGTGGGTGTCATGTGCCCAGACTCCATTCTTGCAAGGAGCCCAGTCCCTTGCAGTTACACAAAGAGAGATAGATACAAGATTATCTGGTGAATGAAGAACATAACTGTTGTTATAAGCAGGGCTGTATTTATTACAGACTGGTTACTTTTACACTGTAATTATTCAGACTCAGCTTTGCTACATGTGTTTCTGATATCCCTTTAATTACCATGTCGCTCTCTAGACAGGTTTGAAATCATCTCCCTCTGTTCTATTACTGGAGATTAATTGTGGTGAAATATTGGAAGCAGATATTCCAATACATCAATAGCGATGTTACTCAGATCTACTGTTAGGTACTTAGTTGGGGTAAATCAATTTTTGGTCCAAGATCCAAGATCCAATCAGATTTAAGATTGTTTCTAGACCAATCAGACTTGGGTGGTGTGTTTGGGAAACACTATAAAAAGTGAGACGTCTGAGTTGCAGCTTAGTATAAGCTCAGCAGCTATACTGGAATGTCTTGGACTTGTGGTTAGATATAAGCTCTGCAAGCTGTTTGCTGTTAGTCTAGGATCCATGACTGGGAAAGCTCAATGGGCTGTTTTTAGCCATTGTGGATTTCAGTTTGATCTTGTTTATTGCACTGTATTTACTGACAAGCATCAATACTGGGCTAGTGTGAGAGCTGATTAGGCTCCTGAATAAGACATTGATGGAAGAATCTCATTCCAACCTCTGGTTATTTGGAGAACCCATAAGAAGACATTTAGTGTAATTCCTTTTTTACTAGTGTAAAAATAATCTTTATCAATATTTCTTTAATTCATTGAACTTTAAATGTGATTTTTTTTCTCCTGGTCAAACACCTTACTACAGATTTGACCAACACTACTGCCATTGGACCATTACTCCCGGTATTCTCCTAGAAACGCTCTCCCACCAGTAGAAGACAATCAGAATGGATTGTGGGAGTTACGTATTATGACTTTATGAAAACCTGTAACATTGCACAACTCTCTCTGTGCTCATGTTTACACACACTTTCCAAGCATCTGTAAACCACTTTAAAATATCATTTACTAAGGGACCAAATACGTTAGAGAGATTTTTTACCACAGCTCCCTTACTTATCATGCAAATAAGGGAAGGAGAGACTTCTGGGTAATTTCCCAGCTGGTGGTTAAAAATGGGAGGGGTAAATACCTTAACAGTAATCCAAAGATGAAGAACGCGACACACCTACACCTGCATGGTGCAAAAAGGCTCTTAGCCTACTTTTTTGGAAGCACGAATATCGTTTTGGGGGTATTTCTAAACCCTTCATCAGATAGTGGCAATACCAACAGTGAAAAGAATATATAGGTGCACTAACTCCCATCCACAAATCTTACCCTCTTAGGGGTAAATACCTTAAAACAGCTAATTAGTAGTAATGTGCCCACCAGGGACAATAGAGGATGGAGCCCTAAGCTATGCAGATTCAGCATGTTGACTGCAATGGCTGTGGTGTAAATTCAGACATAACTCGATCATTTTATAGCAAATAAACAAGCCTTTCACTGGAATGCTAATTATTTTTATAGTCCTTATACAAATATAAGATATGGGGCCCAATATCAATTACTTTATTATTAAAACATTTTTTGGGGGGTTTCAATCTCTTTTTACAGTGTTCCTACACATTGTATAGGGTTATGAAGGTTCCATCTTATGGTATGATTCCTGGTTTTCAGGTAAAATTTTACATATTTAGAGGATTTGGCTTAAAAAAAAATTAATTTTGTGGAATTTTGTCAAAATCCGAAATTAAATATTAATATTCATTGTTAAACATTTAACACAGTGTCGAAAAGTCCAAATTCCATGTCGAAAGTTGATACTTTTTTAAACTTTGATGTAAAAAATATATTAATTCCTCTACAATGTCAATTCCGCAGAATTTTGACTCATTCCACAGAACCGCCAGAAGAACGAAACTCACCAGATTCATTTCTCTATATTCTGTGACATTCAACCGTGGCATTTAGTGTTTCTTTTGTACAATCTATTTGTTATCACAATGATGTTCTTACATTGCAAAACACAAAGAGGCACACTGGTCCTTTTCTGGAGTGTTACATCGCTTAACATGACTTAAACTCCGTCATTGCGGGTAGCCGATTGCGGGCTATCAGGCTGATAGTGTTTTAAATTGGTGTGTTCAACATAACATGGGATTCAGTAATGATACAAAATGATTTGGTTGGTCAACCTAACCAACCGTAACTTCACGGGGTGCGAAGTGTTTGATCACAGTATAAAATTACAGACAATAGTTGTTCTTCTAGACTCCTTTGATTTACATAGGCTTTAACTTCTTATCTTATCTTTTCTTTCTATTTTTTAGACTAAACGGTGCTACAAAAACATTTCCACCGCACTGTACAGAACAAGAAAGATAACATTGTAGGTTGTGCAGAATGTAGAATTCCATTTTATTTTATTTTACCATTGTAACAACAAAATCATTCTATAATATTCTAAAACCAGTGTTCAATTTAGGCTTCTGGAAAATAATATAACACTTGGGAATGAAGATACAATAATAAAAAAGTGCTAAATATATCAGTTGGGGTTGGGGGCAGGTAACTGACAAGGTTTTTGTATATAGAGTAGAGATGCCCTTTAATGCGGACATTTATTATAAATAAATAGAATAAATTTTGATTTTTTGTAAGTCCGCCCATGTGATTTTCTATTCTATTGTTTGGGGCTGCACTGAGGCGAGATACTTGGAAGATATGTGGAGTGCACTCGAACCATCGATGGTTGATATTTATTAATGCTTCTCTTGTACAGTCTATTAGTTATCACAGTGATGTTTTTAGTGTTTCAAAAAGGTGTTTACAACCTTAAATGCTATTCAGAAATCATAAAGAAGTGTTTGCTGGTCCAACTTAGTCAACCATAACTTGACAGGGTGCCAAGAATGTGCATTTCAGTATAAAATTACAGATAATATTAGTTCTTGTAGACTTTGGGGTTTATATGCTTTAACTTTCCTTCATTTTTTAGATTGAAAGATGCTACAAAGCGCCCATTTCCCCTGCCCTGTGCTGAACAAGAAACATAGTAATTAAGTTTGTGCAGAATGAATTGAATGTTGAAAATAAAATTCTATTTTAGTAAATAATTTATGTTACTACTATAAAAGCCAAAATCATACTATAATTTTCTAATACCAGTAGCTCTTATGTTCAGTTTAGGCTTCTGGAAAATGATATAACACTTGGGAATGAAGATACAACCCAATAACCCAGAACTGGATGATAAGATGGAGAATATCTCAACAGCCACCATTTTACTCCCCTTACTGCTCAGGTAGGCTGGGACAAATGATACCCACACACTACAGAACACCAACATACTGAATGTGATGTTTTTAGCTTCATTAAATCGGTCAGGGAAATCCTTAGCCAGAAAAGCTACAATGAAACTTAGTAAGGCCAGAGTTCCTATATATCCAATGACACTAAAGAAACAAATAACAGATCCTTCATTACAGAGCAAGAAAACAAAATCTGAATCATAGGAAGTATCAACTTCTAGAAATGGCCTTTTTAATGTCATCCACACAATGGAGATTATAATCTCCCCTAAAGAGCAAACAGTGACCAATATGATGGACAGTTGGGGTCCTAAATACTTCTTCATCTTGCTCCCAGGCTTTGTAGCATTGAAGGCAATAACAACTGTGAGAGTTTTGGCCAACACAGAAGATACAGAAATGGTAAAAATAATTCCAAATGCTGCTTGTCGGAGGAGACAAGATATCTGTGTTGGGCGACCAATGAATAATAAAGTGCAGAGGAAACACAACATGAGAGAGATAAGGAGGAGACAGCTGAGATTTCTGTTATTGGCTCTCACTATAGGAGTCTCACGGTACTTTATAAAGATTCCCAGAATTCCAGCACATGTCATGGACAATATTACAGCGATGGAAGATAAAGTAGAACCCAATGTGTCTTCATAGGAAAGAAAATTTATATCCCTAGGGATGCAGGCAGTTCTCTCTTTGGTAGGTTTCTCATAGTTGGAGCATTTCAGGCAAATCTCTGCATCTAAAACAAATATTAAAATGGGACATTAAGGATATGCACTAGTTTAAAAGAAATGTTTTTTACTTATCCTGCTGGTCATTTATTTCCCCCTAACCTCAACTGCTATTTTGAGAATTTTATTACTTGCCTTTTTAACTGTATTTCCCTCATTGCTTCCCTTTCTTGTAGAGGATGCCATAACCTTCCCCTGCCTAATGAGCTTTAAGGAACTTGTGCAAGTGCAGACTACTGTAAGTTTCAGGGGAAGGAGCAGTCAATATCTGGATGTGATATCAGCAGTCACAGCGTATATTTGACTGCATGGATGGGGAAACCAGCTTTGTTTGGCAGAAAGGGAGAAATATCCTGAAATATCTGGTTAGTAATACATCTAATAATGTGCTAAATATATTGGTTGGAATCTGGGACAGGAAACAGACAGTGACCAGTTTTAAGGGTGGACATCTCCTTTAACTATAGGATGGGCTTGGTAACCTGGGAATCAGTTTTATAACTGTTAAAAGGGCATGTCCACCCCCAGAACAAACTTTTGGGGTTAGGTAGGTAGCCCCTACCCACCCCCAACCGCCCCAATATTTCTTTAAAAAAAGCCCCAGGTTTCTACTTTACACTGTCTTTTCTCTTGTGGCATTACGTTTTGGCCTCCTGCTTGCAAGCAGGGGCCAGACCTCAGCCGCGTCTGTGATTGGCTGAGAGGCGCTAGAAACGCTGTGGGAAAGAAGTCTCTGTAAGTACGGATCTAGGTTTTTTTTAAAACTAAAGAAATATTGTGGCGGTTGGGGGCAGGCAGGGGTTAACTCCAAAGGAATTGAAGATAGGTGCAACAATGGCTGAGGATGGATCCAGATGGTGGGAGGGGGTTGACTGTGCATGCCCCAGACCTTGATAAGAATGAAGAATCAGCATGGAACAGACGGCTGACAGACAGCTTGGAGTCTACAGTTTCCTGGACTTTGAAGAGGAATAGCAGGTGAACCATAAGGAGCAGAGATGTAAGTTAAGGTTTATATTAAACTACTAGGTGGGGTCAGTATGGTGTTAAATTATAGTTTTGGGGGTGGACATGCCCTTTAAATAAAGGAATATTCTGAACACATGTTAGTGGAATAAAATTAACAAATGTTCTACTTATGGTGACTGGACCATTATAGGGAAATGAATAATATTATATATAATGTCCTGAAAATAGAATTCCGTATCGTATTGTACCATACCTGTTATATTGGATATTTCACCATTCGTGCATTGTACACAGTGATAACAGCAGACTTTTTGTCCATTTATTTTAGATTTCCTGTATCCTGGTTTACATGGATCGTTACACAGAGATCGTGGGAGCTGTAGGGTTAAAGTACACACTAAGCATTAAACTGATACGTTTTGTAATGAATAGGTGGATTTTCTATTTGAAATGTGAATAATCCCAACATATAACCACAGACAAGTTGTCTACACAATGTGGTAATGAAGGAACTGTATAGGGAGTAGAGATGTCCGAACTTCGCAAAATCCGGTCCGCTCGAGGATCCGGGAATTTTCGAGAAAATTCGAAAATTCGAAAATCCGTGAGCGGACCCATTAAAATTAAAAAAACCTCGAAAATGCGAGGAATCATCGTAATTTAAAATTTTTTTGAAAATACAAGAAATCCGCGGTTCGGAAGTTCGGAAGGCGGAAAATCCGGAAAAATCCGCCGTTCACGTACGGGATAAATCCACGGCGAAACGGCCATCCCTAATAGGGAGAATCACCTAAAAAAACTTCATCAAAGGTAAATTCATCAAGAAAAATGTCATAAAAAATGATATATCAGATAATTATCCATAATCAATGCTTAGAATGGCCAGTTTACCCAAAAAGTACCTACCATAAAACAATTAATAAGAATAACATGTCATAATGTATAGTGCACAAAACACAAATATCTATAGGATGTTCCCTCTTTTGTATCCTCCAATATATATCTATAAAGAGATCAGTAAGCCAATACGGTAAAAAGTTCAATCCCAACACTGATAAAAACAGTACTTACCCTTTCCTTATATCAAAAGGCTTGCACTGCAGAAAAGGGGCCCCTATAACCCTTGTGTCCTCCTGGGTTCACTGGGGATACGGACATGAACAGCCAAATTTCTTGATCCCTTGTAAACACATCCACTATATAAATTGTGTTCACAGTGTAATTCTTATTAATTAGTTTGAGCTAGGTCTTTTTAGATAGGTAGGCTAGCCAGCTTAGGGATTAGTTATGTGTTATTATCTGATATATTAAAGGGTATGTCCACGCCTAATAAAAAAACATTTTCAGGGTTATTCAATAAAAGTTCTTATCGTTTAAAATGGTGCTAATTTTGCCCCAACCAATCAGATCTTATTTAACATTTGAAAGCTAACATCTGATTGGTTGGGGCAAAATTAGCACCATTTTAAACGATAAGAACTTTTATTGAATAACCCTGTTAGTATATTACTAAATGCCCCCCATTTCCTATATTTCGTTTAATATATATTAATATATTATGTTTAATAATGCTCCCAGTTATTATACTTCGGGCCCTATTTATAAATGCGCAATATTGAAATTTAGTGATACCTTGCATTATCGATAATGTACGACGGTCACACATTTACGCAGAACATTCTTTAATGAACGAACGTAGTAACAATCGTAGTAAACTACCACAATAGTATTCTATGGGGATCGTAAATCTACGATCGCGTTATCGGTAATTTACGATCGTTATCATTAATTTACGAGAATGATCGTAAATTAACAATCAATTAACTGATCAGAAATTAACAATCGGTTATAGGGCTTCTACAACCTCCACGATCCACCACCACCATGGCTTTGTCTCCACTGCTGTGAATTTTCCATTCATCTAGGAGGGGCA
The DNA here is from genome assembly GCA_019447015.1 of Hymenochirus boettgeri. Lineage (NCBI taxonomy): Eukaryota > Metazoa > Chordata > Amphibia > Anura > Pipidae > Hymenochirus > Hymenochirus boettgeri. Next base: position 296,463,835 of record CM033473.1, read on the forward strand.
GCAGTGGTGGCTTGTGGTGGTGTTTTGTGGAGGTTGTAAGCACGATTACTCACTCTGGGAAAATTGCTAAACATTTTTAGCAAAATGAAACATTGGTTTTGGGGGGCACTGAGTAACATACTAAAAAATAATCTTATTATCTGACGTAATCATTTTTTATTACATTTTTCTGTATGTTTTTACCCTTTGATTTTGTTGAGTGGCCCTCTGCATACATTTCTCATCTTCCTTCAAAATGTGGGTTCCTGTTCCTCCTTGGAATATATTGGATAATCTATTCACCACTCTGTAGACAGATTATTAGTGGAGCTGACCTCATTGTTAATGGATCATTCTTACCTGTGCATACTGTAGGTGCATTACAGTTGCCTAGAATCCCCTTTTTGCTGGTTTATAGTTATCTGCATTTTTAGCACATTGAGGTCACCAGAAAGTGTGACGCATGTCAGTGTAAAAAGAGGCTTAAAACAATGGGAGTCAAGATACAGTCATAACAAGTAAGGGCTTGGCCACATTAGCGTGCTTCTCATGCACTTACAATCAAGTTTTGTGTTCCGTTAACACGTGAGAAACGCAAACCAACGCATCACAATTTGGGTAGCCACATTGTGCGCACTGCTCTGCGTTCTGTTTTCGCATTGAATTCGATCTCCATTTCTTTGCATGCGCTCTGATTACGAACTTTTACCAGAAGTGCAGCACAAACAGATGTTAACTGCATTGTGCGCATGCGTTTCACATGCCTTAACATTCGGTACAGTGTGGCCGTGGCCTAATCGTTACTTGTTTGGGGACAGGTGTGAAACTGATCCCATAGACAGTGACTGAGACCACACAGTAACACACCGCTGTGTCATGATAATTCTTTTAACGATATTTTTATTTTCTTTACATGTCAAAAACGATCTTATACCAGAGGTAACCAACTTGTGGCATTCACGCGGTGCATTAGTAGCACTTGCTGCAGAACATTGCTTTACTATGTAGACCTCGCAAAATCAATGTGTATGAGTAAGGGAGTGGAAACATTTGAAACGCGTTAGGCGGTGCTTTGTTTATTACCTGTGTACAAGCAATGTGTAATAAAAATCGGCTTTTTATTGAAGCGCTAGCAGGCTCAATCATTTTCTCCCTATTGACAGACTTACCTTCATATTATCCTAGTATCTCGCAAAATTAATCCTATATGCGCAAATCCCTAATTAGCACATACCTAACCACCCCTGTGCATTCCCTTTAAGCCTCGTACACATGTCCCATGTGATGGACGAGACACAGCGCCTGTGCGCACAATACACCCACGCCGTTGTGCCTTGTGACTGCTAACAAAAACATTATAGAATCCACTTAATTTGTTAAAGTGACACTAAACAGGTAAGTTCATGTAGCTGTGATTGACAGACCGTCTGGGTTCCAGAGTTCAACTTACCTGCTCCACTCGCCAGAAGATGGTGTGCTGTCCCAACTTGCTCCTATATTTTGTGCATACGTGGCTGAAAAGCTGCGAGGAGAGCGCCGGCAGGTAAGTTCAAATCCGCAACTCAGGCATTCTTTTATTCACAGGGAGGTAGGAATACGTGCTTTTACCTCTCTTTGAGTAATAGATGCAGATGAGAACTATATGAAATTACTGGTTTAGTGTTCCTTTAAAAATTACTGTTTGTCTCTATGAAAAAGTTTTCTACAGTTTTCCACCCAAAATCCTTTTTTTGGTAGTTACTAAAACATGAAAATGGTTTTATCTGCAGTTACCTCTGTATAGTAAGGTCCCCAGAGACCCTTTGTCTCATTGATGATTAATTGTTTTCCAGTAGGTTTGGATGTGTCCAATCTCCCAACCATTGTTGTGGTTTGTTGAGATATTCCTGTTATGTTCAATTTTAAGATATCGTACCGGGCTGGTTGGTCTCTATTGTTCCATAAGTTTATCTTGTCACCTGAAGGTGTTTTCAATTCCAGGTTATTAAGCAGTTTGTTGAGCTAAAAAAAGAAACATTTATTCAAATTTCTATTTACTTTATAACTCATAATATTTATTGTTAGAATTACAAGATGGTGACGGTTGGTTAGATGGTTATGATCCCACAACATGTAATTACGACATTTACTTGAAATGTGTGGTATTAAAGGTTCACTTACCTCCCGTTCTTCAATTAATCTAACCAGAGCCAGGAGCAAAGATAGAGAACTTACCCATGATCCACCACTGGCTTCTCTGACAGGTACCAACAGTTTCCGGCTTTACTTAACTGTAGCATGCATGCTGATTGTTGTACTCATAACAAGGTTCCTACTTTGTATTCCTAATGTTATTTGCTTCACTTAATAAATGCCTTTTTCTTTAACTTCCCCACTGCCAAATTCATATATATATATTAAAACCTGGAACCTGGATTGATAATAAATGTTCTGCTTCAATAAAATACTTTTCTAGGGGATTGTTTTTGTTTTTATTTCTTAAACCCGATTTATGTTTCTTTTTAAGTGTATTTTAAGTTTCCTAGAGTTCTGCCTAATATACAGTACAATTTTCCACAGGGACATTTGAATGTGTACACTATAAAAAATGAGGTACATGCACGGTATCCCTTGGTTGGAGGGTATACTACTACAACCAATATTCCAGTCATAGTTGTCTGTCTTTGTCCTCTCTGTCTCTAGGTCTGCCTTCACTAGATGGTCCTTTAATGATGGAGATCTATATGATATCAATGGGAATTCTTTAACATATAAAATGCTTTGCATACTTGCTCTTAATATACCTCTTACTGTTTTATTGTCATATCCTGTTGTATCTTGTCTCAAAAAGTATCCTCTCTCCAATATTTTTTCTTCCTTTTTTCCCTTCCCTTTTTGAAAGAATCTGGTTGTATCCAATCAGAACTGGCTAAGAAAGAATCAGAAAGAATCATATTGGTATGCTTTCTGGAAAAATCTGATTGTAACCAATCAGAATTGGCCACAACCAGATTCTTGTAGAAAGAATCTGATTGATATACCCATCAGATTGGTTAGTATACCAATCAGAATCCTTCCCAATCAGAATTGGTCATAATCAGATTCTTTTAGAAATAATCTGATTGCTAAATATACCATTACCAATTCTGATTAGTTGCAATCAGATTTTTTCAGAAAGAAACAGATTGGTATATTAACCAATCAGATTATTTTCCAATCAGAATTGCTTACAATCAGATACGTTCAGAAATAATCTGATTGGTATAATAACCATACTAACTATACTATAGCAAATATACCATGAACCTTCACAAGCAATGGTTAGGCAGGTATTATAAGTAGAGTAAAACATTAAAGGGCATGTCTACCCCCAAAACTACAATTTGAGCCACTACTGGCCCCACTGTGTAGTGTTACATTACATCCATGCTCCAAATGGCTGCCCTGCAATGGCTCTTCAAAGTCCCAAAAAACATAGAGCAGGAGCCTGCCTGTGTCCCAAATAGTGTCTGCCTCCTGTCTCTCCTCTGGGAGACAAATGACATGCTCAGTGCAGCCGCCCCCTCCTGGTTTCCTCTCCAAACCCCTTGCTGTAGTGTAGGGCTCCCTCACCCACCACCAACCACAGGAGTAGGCTAGCAGGAGGTTTTGTTATTACCCTTTACTGAATTCTGACCTGTATCTTTGCATGAAATAAAGAAAATGAGAGAAAATAGAAAATACAAGGGAAGACAATAACATTTATTTGGTTACATCATTCTTTATTAACAGACTGAAGCAAATTTAATTCAAATGTTTAATCCGGTGTGTAGAATAAAATCTTCTCACCTGCCATTTGTTAAAGTGAACTTGCAGATTCCTGGATCTTTCTGGCTGCTTTGGTAATTTTTGAGTAACAAACAATTCATGGAGAGCCTGAGCCATCGCATACACTGCTGTGTAAACACTGTATGATATCCTGTGAATGAATGTCTCATACAAATCCAGGTCAATGTCATGGAATGATTCCTTCCCTGTACAAACCATGGCAGGTAATGACAGGTTTAGTTTTCTTAACATCTCATAATACTCATTAGGATAATAGTGACAGTGAAACAACCAAGCCCACATCATTTGAAATGTAGAATCATTAATATATTTAAATGTTCCCAAGTCATAGAAAAACTCTTTAAAACCTGGAATGTTTCCTTGTTGGAAGGACAGAGACAAAGATCCATTAAATGCAATATTCTTTGTGGGTAATCTCTCTAAAATTCTAGAGAAGGATGTGGGTGAGATCCATATTTTATTAGGCAATTTAATCGAAAAGAAATAATGATAATAATCAAAATGTGGACTAATAAAAGTAACAATAACCTCGGCAGTGGTTTGGTACAGTGTATCATTTAACTTTTCATTTGTGTCGTGATTAAGTCTAAGTAGAAAGGCTAAACAGCCGCCATATTGGATAATTCCCTTTTCCAGTTGTTGACTTGCTTTGACTCCACTGTCATCATCCGATACAATGAGTCCAACCCATTTCCATCCAAAGTGCTTAACTATGGTCACTATTCCATCAATTTCAGATAACTCATTGGGAACAGTTTGGTAGAAGGATGGGAACTGGATTCTGTCATTGAGAACAGGATCTCGGGAACCGTAACTTATCTGCAATGTAGAGAATATCAATTCAATGAAATGTTTTTCTGAAATGCACCCCCAAAACTATAATTTAACCCACTACTGGCCCCACTGTGTAGTGTAATAAAATCCTTACCTTACATCCCAGCTCTAAATGGCTGCCCTGTAATGTCCCTCCAAAGTCCCAAAAACTGGCCACCAGAAGTCTAGCAGAGTCCATATATTCATTTTTAGAGAAACTCCCTCGAACTCTACTTACCTTAACTCTCTCCTCCGGCATTCTTCACTGCCTGCAGCCACGTCCTTGATTGGCTGCCTCTCAGCCAATCACAGAAGTGGCTGTCGATCCAGCCCCCTGCTTGCAGTTTCATGCAAGCAGAGGGCCGGAACAGTACGCCGGAGGAAGGAGGTAAGGTAAGTAATGATCGGGGAAGTTTCTGTAAAAACAAATATAGCGGTTGGGGTTGGGGGAGGGAGCCCTACACTATATAAAAATTTAGAAAAAGGGGTGGACATGCCCTTTAACATGTTTTGTTTAAAGGCATTAAATCTATCTATAAATATAAATACCCAAGAACCTTGCTCAGCTTGACAGAACCTTGCTCAGCTTAACAGATAAGTAACGGTTTAAAAGTAACCTGAAGTGGAATCACCTGTTTTGAAAATTTGCAGATTAGGTAGACTCTTGGGAATTTCAGACATCAAGCTATTGCTATAAATTAACTCAGCACTTTGTGTACTTATATGCATTACCCTTATATGAAATAAATATGACTCCTTATAAATCCTGAAAAGAGAAATATAGTGCGAATAGTAGAGTATAGTCTTTTGAATAGAGTTCTGCCAACTCTATTCAACATTTTAATGAGGCACTTTAAGATGCATAGGAATGTATATGTATACCGTATATACTCGAGTATAAACCGCAAAGTGAGAGGCGCCGGGTAGTGACATCATCCGGATGCGCAGAGGCTGTGGAGAAGGATGCGGATCGCGCGGCAGCCGGACAAGGTAAGGGAAACATTTACTTTATTTACACAGGGACACACTTAAGTAGAAAATACATACAAATAGGAGTAAAACCTTCTTTATTTGTGCATACTGTATGCACAAATATAGGAGGATTTAACCCCTATTTGCAAGTATTGCCACTTAAGATGTTTAAATACTACAACTCCCCATGTTTATTGGTGGGAGTTGTAGTGTTCAAACATCTTAAGTGGCAAATACTTGCAATAGGGGTAAATCCTCCTATATTTGTGCTACAATGCACAAATAAAGAAGGTTTTACGCTTATTTGTAAGTATTAGCAACTTAAGATATTTGAACTACAACAACTCCCAGCAATAAAGCATGCTGGGAGTTGTAGTTTCCAAACATCTTTAGTGGCAAATAATACCCCCTCGGTTTATACTCGGGTCTTGGTGTTTCCTACTTTTTCCCCTAAAACTAGGTACCTCGGTTTATACTCGGGACGGTTTATACTCGAGTATATACGGTAATCAAATTGGACATTTATCAAACCCTAACAACCAGTTTATTTTCTTGGGATAAAAAGTGAAACATTGAAAGAAGAAGCACAAAAGAATTTTATAAAGTACTACTTTACAAAGTATTGATTTTATTCTCATGCATAATTTTTTATCTTCCAAAATTATTTTATCCTACAAACACAAGGCACAGCCATGGGCACAAAATTTGCCCCTAGTTCCGTAAATTTATTTATGGCCAAATGGGAGAAAAATCTGTTTTTTAAAAGTTCTTTTATGGACAATATTTTTTTATGGCAACGTTTATATAGACGACATTTTAATTGTGTGGAAAGGCACAGAGGATATTTAAAAAAAAAAAACTTCTTGACTGGATTAATGTTAATGATCCAAATTTTCAATATACATCTGATTATATAATGAAAAATTGTCTTTCTAGACCTTGAACTCTGTGAAGAAGAACATAAAATAAGATCAAGGACATACTATAACCAGTCAATTGTAATTTATACATTCCACACAATAGTAAAGACAACTGGCTCCTCAATATTCCTAAATCAGTTTAAGCAAATAAGGCAAAACAGCTCCACCCTGATTTACCATGAATACAAGCCAACAAACTGAAAGAGACCAAAACGAGGTACGTGAGATAAACAGAAAGACATTACTAAACCCCACAAGTAGAAGGAGGCCGAAAAGCCAAATATCATGAACTGGTCTTTATCACACATCAATCAAAGAGAATCAGATATAAGAGAATACTTAGTAAACATTGGCACATACTAAAAAAGATGAAACTCTGGGTACCTTACTACTGGATAAACCTCAAATATTATTTAGATGGAGCAAAAACATAAAAAACAAACTAGCTCCGAGCCATTTAAAGAAAAACACGAAACAAAGCAAGGAACTTTTTACAAGATCTAAAAGGGTTCTATGGATGTGGAAAATGTAAAGGATGCAAAGAAAGTGGGAAAAAATTTTTAAATAATTTGAGAGCAATACCACTAAAGAAGTGTTCAAAATAAACTACATTATAACTTGCAACAATAAAAACATAATTTATTTATTGGAATGTGGTTGTGGTTCACAATATATAGGATGCACCGGGAGAAAACTCAAAGAAAGAATTGGGGAACACTTAAAGGTTTGACTTTAGGTAAATTGTTAGGAAGATATTTACATTTTTGAGTGTGATATGGCAGCAGCATCACCAGGTCCCCTGCACAGCATTGTACATGGCAGACAGATGGTGTCGAACCCCCCCACCTCTATTTAGGCTTGGTTTCTTTATTTTCACATAAATGGCCTCCTTAACACCTCTCTTGTACCAGTCACGTTCCTTTGCCAATATGTTACATTACAATCTCAAAGGTATGTCCTTTATCCTTAAGATGCAGGTACAATTCCTCGGGTCAGGACTCAGCTGTGTACCTGCATCTTATGGATAAAGGACATACCTTTGAAGATTGTAATGTTAACATATTGGCAAAGGAACGTGACTGGTTCAAGAGAGGTGTTAAGGAGGCCATTTAGGTGAAAATAAAAAAAACCAAGCCTAAACAGAGGTGGGGGGGTTCGACACCATCTGTCTGCCATGTACAATGCTGTTTTGACACCTTACTCTGGGCATTCCTATAACACCTCTTGGCCACTATCTAATCACGCCCTTAACACTTGGCTGTGATATGCTAATTGGGATTTTCCATGGTACATAATTGCCACAGATTCTTGTACAAGTCATTCTGAAATGAGAAAGCCAGTCGGATGACTAGCGAAACATCTTCAAGAACTAAACTTCAAGTCCAGTTGATCTAATTGAATACAACAGATATACTCTTTGAGAATTATTTCTCTTTTGATGGCAGGTTTTACAAACAGTTAAGAGGGACTGCTATGGGATCCAATGTGGCCCAGGCATATGCCAATGCCTTTATGGCTTGGCTTGAGGAGGACGTCATCTATACTTTACCATCTTTCACCAGACACTGTTTGTCTTGGTGGCGTTATATAGATGATGTCTTCCTGTTATCGCGGGGCCACATTGGATCCTTGTTGAGCTTCCATGAGGAGCTTAACAATGTACATGACAGTATTAAGTATAAATTGCATTATGATAGGAACAAGATCTGTTTTTTGGATGTGTTGGTGATATTGGAGGGGGATGTATCAACTGAATTATATACTAAGGAAACTGACAGAAACCAATTATTATCTTATCAGATCTTCCACCCCCCACTCGTACGGAAGGCTACCCCTGTGGGGCAATTTTCTAGGGTATATAATATAGTGAGTGAACCCAAAACCCGATGTATTCAGTTGGGAGATATGGTGAAGAAATTTCAATGTAGAGGTTACCCGAAACATGTTTTGAAAGGAGCATTGCACTGGGTTAAGAATAGACCTCAAGTTAAAAATAAACCAGTCTAAAACCAGTCGTATCCCATTGGTAATGGAGTATAGGATTGGTAAGGAGGAATTGGCATATATTAAGTAAAGCATATCCAGGGGTTCAAGAATTTCTGGAACCTCCACTGATATCATATAGAAGAGGCAAAACATTAGGTAACAAGTTGGTCTGGTCGGCGTTTCTCGCTGAGAAACTGCAGAGAGAGACATTTCTGGGATCTAAAAGACAGGGTATGTACCCCTGTTTGCACTGTACTCAATGTACATGTGTACACAGGGGGACACCGTTTGTAGACCCGCATTCTTCCCGCACATTTGAGATTAGAGGGTACCACACATGCGACACGAGGTTTGTCGTGTACGTATTATGGTGTCCGTGCAACTTGTTGTATGTGGGCGACACCACTCAGATGGTTAAGTCTCGCATATCCCAGCACCGTTCTAGTATTAGACTGAAACACAAGAAGCTGCCAGTGTCAAAACACTTTGTGGAAGTAGGTCATAGTGATCAAGAACTACGGTTCATGGTGCTGGAAATGGTGCCCACCCCAGCAAGAGGGGGATAAGGTGCTTAGATTAAAACAGCGGGAAGTCTGGTGGGTCAAGAAATTTAAAGGAGAACTAAATCCATTTTTTATACTCCAGAATCTGAAAACAACCCCCCTAAAAACACCAATAAGCTATATAATATGACTTCAGTAAATTGCATTAAAATAAATGTAAGCCTGTTAAGAACTGGATGAATTATATGTGTGTATGTGCAGTGTCAGACCACACCTCCTGCCTCAGTCACATGCATCCTTGCTTTATCTGTCCTGTAAAAGGATTGGATAGAGATTATTAATGGGTGTGACCAACTGTAACAAGTTTCTGCCATGGCTTAAGACTGAGCATGGGCAGAACATAATGGTCGTTGACCAGACTGTGTGATATTAGAATGCTGTGATATTAAGCACAAACCATATATTATTTAGGTAAATTTCCCAGCACCCATATCAAAATGAGAGGTAAGACACTGATTACTGGCTTTATATCAAGGTGTTCTGCCTTCTGGTTCAGTGTTGTTCTGTGGCTTTAGTTGTCCTTTAATACATTGGCACCGTCTGGTCTAAACAAAGACTATGATTTATATTTGTTCTTGTAGATCCATATCCGCCCTTTCTTTAAAAGCAGGTGGATTAAGATGCGATTGGGGTTCTAAATGGATGGATTGAGTGGTCTTTAACTTTAGAGTATACTGCAATGTAAATTTATATGTAATTATATGTAATATAACTTACATGTTGCTATGTTACTGTCTCTAAGCATGGGGAATTCAGTGAAGGGTTAAAAAGGAGTTTTGTAATAATTGGTCTAATTGGAAGATGTCACTTCATGTTGGTGGGTTTAAATATGGTGGATGTCACTGTATGTGTTATGTCTGTTTTTCTGAGCCTGAAGAAGGGAGCATATGGCTTCCAAAACGTCGCTCAGTTTGGTGATGTAGACCTATTAAAACTAAAGAAATTGAACTGAGTGCTGCCTTTACGATGCACATGTAACTTAGGGAACAATACAGCCATATTCCCTTGGGCATAGCACCGGACCATTGGACTGATTGGTGGAGTGCTGTAAGTATATAGATTAAATATATATATATATATATATTTATATATATATATATTTAATAATTATTGTTGGTCTACATAAAGATGACCTAGGCTGTAAGAAGATTTCCAACACCCTTAAACTGAGCTACAACACAGTGGCCAAGATCACACAGAGTCAATTATCTAAGGGCATAGACACTCTTGGAGCTAAGCACCCCAATACGACAGCACAAGACCTTGTAAACCAAACTTATTACCAAAATGTAAAAATCTTTATTGCTCCATTAATGCAAAGATATATACATATAGCCACAACACATTTAAAAACATTAAAACCAATCTAAACCCCCACTGTTGGATCCATTAATGGGCATCCCTGTGTTACTCATATGACTCACGATTTTAACTGGAGTCAATATCCATTAATACAAGTTCACCTAGTGTGCGGTGTGTCTCTGAGTGAGTCCAATATAGCTCCATAAGGAGGCAATAGGCATAATCACAACATTCCCACCCTTGTCGATCGTCTTTACAATAAGATCATCTCTCTTAGAGAGGTGTTTTAAAGACAGTTTTCTCCCTTAGACAAGTTAGTTTTCAATGGGTCATTGACCTTTAATTTCTCAAACTCTTTGTTGTGAATGTTGTGATTACTGTATGTCAAAAGAGCAATACAAAATTGAGGCAGTACGTTAACTAACTGACTAGTCCTAGTATGAGAGTCTTGACTCTAACCCATTAAAACAGGTGTAAATAGAATTAATTAATTAATTAATTAATTAATAAGTTAGTGTATGCAGGTTGGGAAAATGGGCTGAGGGATTTTATGTTTTATGACCATCCAAGTTTGTCCACCTTTTATACAATCCCAAAGGTACATGAAAAAAGAAAATTTCATCCTGGAAGGCCTATCATATCGGGGATAAGGGGATATACAGAAAGGGCTGGAAAATATGTTGACAAATTTTACATCCCTTCCTACAGAATTGCTCCAAAAGCCTAGAAATCTTTTTAAAATCTCTGAATGATAACGCTCGGGACATCAAAATTATGGCTGAGTGGAGCAGAACACCAATAAGCTTCCTAGACCTATATATTTTTAAGTGTGATGGGTTGTTAGCCTCTAAAACATTCAGATAAAGTATGGCCACCAACTCTATTTTGAGAGCCGATAGCCACCATCCTGAAAATCTGATCAGGGGGATTCTGGTTAGGCAGTTCCTTTGAATGAGGAGAAACTGCTTAACAGAGGTGGCCTATTTGCAGCAATCCGGAAGGTCTGAGAGAGAGATTCAGTTCAAGAGGATGCAAAAAGAATTAGATACAAAAGGGATTTGAAAGGGCTAAAAGAATTAATAGAGATACTGTAAACTTTTGTTCAACAATGGGTTATTATTGCACATGTGATCTTATGAATGAGGGGAAAGTCATCTTGGGCCCTAATAATAAGAAGTGGTGGGGGAATGCCCACACCACGTGTCAAACTGCTCAGGTTATATATATCTTCTTAAATGTGAATGTGGAGATTCCTATGTTAGTCTGACAAAACGAAAATTGCCATTGAGAGTTCAAGAACACAGAGCATATAGGAATGGAAATCCTGAATTGAGTGCCCTAGCAAATCAAATGATAGAGAAGCCCTGGATCAAGCCTATCAAGGACTTGATAAAGGGTGGAGGTCCACCCGAAACATTGCCTGAATCTCACATTCTGTGTGAATAAAAAGGAACCATTTTTGCAACAGACTGTGGTGTATCCTACTGCAATTTGTTTATTGGGGATTATTGACTGGTGAGCAGCCCAGGTGGCAGAGGAACCAATTCGGAGGAGTTATTCAATAACCCATGAGTTTAGATTGAAGGTAGAGTTAGCAATGGTAACTTTCTGTAAATGGCTCAGGAACCTGGGAAATGGTCTGGGGAACATGTATCAATGCCCAAAATCTTAAGAAACAAACCAAAAACAAAAAAAACCAGTCCAGTAACTGGAAACTTCATGTCCTTCCTGTTTTGGTATTTTTGAGATTTCTAAGAGATTTGTGGGTTCCAGTTTTGCAAATCAGAGGATACATTATTCTTTAGCATGGAGCCTTTCATCTTGTAAATAAACATATTATTGGTTAAAACATCTATATGACAGTAGCTACATATTCCTCTTGCAGGACACTTTCTAAATAACAGATGACTTGTCTGTATAATTTTGTTACTGTTTATACAAACCTGAGGATATCTGTAGATCCCGGCTATCTGGGCTATGCAGAGAGATGGATCAGAAGTCAAGTCTCCAATGATCCCCACAACCTTTTTATTATTCCAGCAGCTGTAATTTGGGATTTCATCTTGTCTCCCTGATAAGATTCTGAAAGTGTTTAGAACAGACCGAAGTTTGGAATCACAGGAATCATAGATCTGATAACCCAGGGTAATATTAGGCAATATCCTAGAATCCTTATTGATCTCGTCAATTGTAAACATGAAAACCAGTAGATGGCGGAAGAATTTGAGTGACGGACTGTTAAACATGATGAAATATTAAGATAAGTTTTTTGAAATCAGCTAATGTTTTTTTTTTAAATATAAAGGGGATGTTCAGCATAAATATGATTTCAAGAAAAAATTGGAGTATTCTCTTATTTCAATGACTATAATCTGCCCATCCAGTGAATTCTCTATGGATAAATAAATACTTCCAAAGTACTGACTTCCTGTTTGCAGGACCCCTAATAGAGTCTGTTATGGTCTCAGTCCCTGGGTTGATTCAGTTGCTTAGTAAAGATCTGAGCATGTTTGACTCATCCAACGGCCAATCAGTAGACATTACTGTTTGGAACATTTCATGGATGTGTGCATCCTGGGAAGAAGAAAGACCATTACAGAACCTGAAATGTCAGCTCACTACTGACCACAGAAAAGCATAGAAAAGTTTAAAATACATAATTTAAATAATACATTTTCTACTGAGCTTCCCCTTTAAGAACATCTGACTTTTTCTTAAAGGATGACTAAAGAAAAAAGATTTTAAAGGAAAATTATACTCATGCAGTAACTGACCTTTCTGGCTCCTCTCACAGTCATTGTCACTGACAATTCTCCCATCTCGGACACAAGAGAACATATGTTAATATGTTAATGAAGGAGAGGGTGGAGCTTAAAACAGTCAGTTACTGGCAGTCCATCTGGGTAGTTTCTCTTTTTCTCAACTTTGAGAAAATATAACATAAAAGTCTCCAGCACTCAACTACACATATAGTCTCATATGAATAGATGTAAAAGTTAAACATACCTGCAAGCAATGAAGGGTAACCACCTGCACTGAAGTTAAAATGGATACCTGTAGTTACATTGTTTGTACAAACATGAGTCAGCTGATGCGCCACTTCTAGGCAGTATCCTAGCATCAGTCCTATCAGTCTCCCTGAGGGGAGAAAGACCATACCTGCTTTACTCTTTATTTAGTATGACCAATTCCAGGGAACCATATGGGCTTATGTAGCTTATGAACCTTCTTTTTATCTGGACTGACTTAAAAGGGAATTAAGTTTATCTGCAGCTCAAACCATTATTCATAATTACTTTTAGGTGCGGTGCAAATAATGGTTTGAGCTGCATATTTTTTATCTTGGTGCATATATATATATCTGTAAATGGTATGTCCCGCACTCTCACTTCCAAGTTACATACCCTGGTGCATCCGAAAAAGTAATAGCAAACTGACAACAATATAGGGAGCACTCGTGGGTCCTTTAGCAAGTCCAGTTTATTACACACACAACATCAACGCGTTTCGGCTGACACAGCAGCCGTCCTCAGGATGTGACATCACAAAAAAAACAGGTGAATTTAATAATGAATTAATTTAAAGTCCTACCCCCTCCCCCGTGCTTCTCCCCTTAAAACAGGGCAGTTCTCTCTAAGAGAAGTAAAAGCAATGTTAATTTTTGAATGGAGTATGTAACCTAAATCTGTCTTTTGAAAGGTTGACATTATGTTATGTCCTTTTGAGTTACAGTGAGGGTATTTGTTACTATTTACCACTTAAAATTATTCATTTTACACTGGTGGGGTTTCTCTTAATAATTTGTTCTGGTATACAACTAGTGGTTTTATATCAGTATTTGATCACTCTTATTTAAATATTTATATAGTGTTTATATAGTATTTATATAGTATTGCATATTTTATGTATGATATTATGATATGATATTGTATGTTTTAGCTCTGCATTTTACCATTATGCACCAAGTGGTCTTTGAGGGGAGGAGCACAGGGGAGGGGATAGGACATACCTGCATTTTTAAATTCACCTGTTTTTGTTGTGATGTCACAACCTGAGGACAGCTGCTGTGTCAGCCGAAACGCGTTGATGTTGTGTGTGTAATAAACTGGACTTGTTTAAAGACCCACGAGTGCTCCCTATATTGTTGTCAGTTTGCTATTACTTTTTCGGATGCACCGGGGTATGTAACTTAGAAGTGAGAGTGCGGGACATACCATTTACGTATATATATATATATATATATATATATATATATATATATAACCAACGATATAGGTGGCACTCTGAGCAGGTTTTACAAATACGAAGAACCCGGGTGCTTCCCTCTGATAACAGCATACAATGTAGAGAAATACAGGAGCACTCCTGGGAATTTTTAACCAATTTATTGTAGATAACACATCAAGCGGTAACGTTTCGGCCCCGTGTCTAGAGCCTTTATCAAGCCATGTGAACACTAACAGTGATTGCAACTAAATAGAGGGAACTCCTCCCAGTGATAGTGATGTCAGATCATGTTTGTATTAACCCCACAGAGTCATTATCCCCAGTGCATGATAAGTGTAACACCTATTTACCAAGTAAAGTGCCTCAATAATAATAACACTAAATATTTATATAAGTCACATAGTCTAGTGCATATATGGAAAAGCGCATAATGTGCTATAAAGTGCTCTTAATATAGAGTGCACCTTATGTAAAAAGTTAAAAATGTGATAAAAGAATTAAAATTGTTAAGATAGATAGTGTGGAAATATATATGGTGTCTAACCCCATTAAATACTAATAGATAACAATAGAATATAATTACAAGTACTAAAAATGCCAATGCTCTCAATTATGAAGATAATAACAAGATAATAACAAAAGGGTCATCATGGCTATAAATAATTAACGTTCACTTAAAAAACTTCTGTACGAAATATTTTCATTCAGTCCATTTGGATTGACCGTATTTAGGGTCCTGATCCAATATGTTTCCCGTTGGAGTAAGATTTTAGATCTATCCCCCCCACGTCGTGGTATTGGCACGTGATCAATGGCCTGATATCTAAAGGTAGCGATATTATGTCCAAGTTCCAAAAAATGTTTAGCCAAGGGTTTATTAGTCCTGCCGTCTCTAAAGGCCGTGTTTATAGCTGATCTATGACCATCCATTCTCAATCGCAAGGTAAGGTCCGTTTTGCCCACATAAAACAGTCCACAGGGGCAAGAGGCCAAATATACGACATGAGTCGTTGTACAAGTTATGGCATGTTTGATACTAATAGGGGTCTTGGTATGTGGGTGTAAGAAATGGGTCCCTGTTTGCATGTGTCTGCAGGATGTGCAATTACCACATTTGTAACTTCCACCACTCCTAGTGGTCAACCATGTACGTACATTTATAGCCATGATGACCCTTTTGTTATTATCTTGTTATTATCTTCATAATTGAGAGCATTGGCATTTTTAGTACTTGTAATTATATTCTATTGTTATCTATTAGTATTTAATGGGGTTAGACACCATATATATTTCCACACTATCTATCTTAACAATTTTAATTCTTTTATCACATTTTTAACTTTTTACATTAGGTGCACTCTATATTAAGAGCACTTTATAGCACATTATGCGCTTTTTCACTATATGCACTTTATGACTATGTGCACTTCATATAAATATTTAGTGTTATTATTATTGAGGCACTTTACTTGGTAAATAGGTGTTACACTTATCATGCACTGGGGATAATGACTCTGTGGGGTTAATAGAACATATGATCTGACATCACTATCACTGGGAGGAGTTTCCTCTATTTAGTTGCAATCACTGTTAGTGTTCACATGGCTTGATAAAGGCTCTAGACACGGGGCCGAAACGTTGCCGCTTGATGTGTTATCTACAATAAATTAGTTAAAAATTCCCAGGAGTGCTCCTGTATTTCTCTACATTATATATATATATAATATAGTATTGTCTGTACACTGTATATTTGTATATTTCTGAACTGCATTTATCATTAAGTCTTTTGACTAACTTTTCCTTTTAGGTGGAATTATTGGTTACCCATACACATATATTGGCAGCAGAATACTGCCCCCTATACATTTATAGCATCATTTGCCCCCCATATATATGACAGCCGAGTACTGGCACCCTGAACTATTGGCCTCATAATGTGAAACTATGATGAAAAAAAAAATTTACTTAATACTTAATCTTTAAAGTACTACATGTAAGTAGCCCAAACTTGGAGGTGTGTGTATTGCTACATGTCTTCAATCCAGTACTTGATTTGCTCAGGCTCAGTATCCCTCCTCCCTCTCTTAATTGCCACCTCCTTACATCTGACATGACTTTCTATAAGGGCAAGCATGCTCAGTAATAACTATGAGGCATCATTGGAATAGAGAATTTTCCATCATGCAATTCACTGTCCCCATTACAGTTACAGCAAAACTGCACAAAGCAAAAGAGTTTATGAGAATAAAATACTTTATTGACAGCTGATATGCAAGATGGTTCAGGTTTGAATTCTATAAAAATAGGGGACAGGTCAACAAAAACATGGTACAGTGGGATGAATTTTAGTTTCCAGTAATGGTCAATTTAAAAAAAAACAACTATTATGCCATTTAAATCCCTTCCCTCTACTGCTCCTCATATATATTTCCTCTCTAGTCTCCCCATATGTTCCCGTCCGCACCCGCCGCTCATGGCAGAACCAGCTCCTGTACAGACCCCCCCACTCACTGCTTCCTCTAACCTTTCCCTCTTTTAGACGATACAGCAGTACACGATTAGCAGGACATGACAGGCAATGGAAACAAGTATAAAACATTACAGCTGTTCAGGCCCCTACAGGGTGGGAAAACCGGTACTGTACCGGCCAAAACGGTACAGATGTAGGGTATGATATTGTCTGTTTTTTTAGGTGATCTTAAACCAACCATATCAGACTATTTTAGCCTACTCCCTAATGCAGATTAACAAAAAAAAATCTCATTTATTGTATATATAGGCTTTGATAGAGATTTTTATTTTTTAAATAAAAAACAACATGGCTGCTGGAACACAAACAGCTGGAACACACGTAGGGAGATCCAATAAAAAAAAAGTTCTTATCGTTAAAAATTGTGCTAATTTTGCCCCAACCAATCAGATCTTATTTAACATTCGATTGGTTGGGGCAAGATTAGCACCATTTTTAATGATTAGAATTTTTATTGAATCTCCTTGTTCGGGTAATAAATTAGTTTTTTTAGCCAGATTATTTAAGATCAGACTTTCCCATCCCCCCAGCCTAGGGTTATCAGACCAGTATAATAATAATAATAATGTTCAGTCAATGGCGACCGCCTCAAAAAAAAACCTCAAAGAAAATGTTACTTGAGTGAAAGCATGGCGCCCATGTGAAACTAGATAGGGGTCAAGAGAGGGTGGCACAAGCTAACAGACCATGGGGAGGAAAAGTCTAAATCCGGCCCTGCATGTCGGTAACACAGAGAACCAAACTGTTATAAATCCCCCGGAACTGACATTCAGGGGTATTGCCACCCCACTCAAACTAACCTTTTCTGCAGTGTAAGGGGTAAGTAATTTATTTATATTTTTCACCTTTAAAAAAAGACTTTAGAAAGTCTGTAGTTTTTTTGCCCTTAAAGGGGAACTGTACCAAGTGAATAAACCTTAAGCACTGACCTATAAATTGCTGGGAGAGAAAAAAAAAAAATACTGGTGCAGCCATTGGATGTTCTCCGATTGTCCCTCTCATTTATTGTGCAGTTTTACACACTCCCATCTCTCCCTGCACTAATGACTCCCTTTCTCTCCATGCTATGGGCAGCACCTCTGCTGTATACAGTCTGCTTCCATCCACCGCCCCTACATTCACTGCTTGGCACTGTTTGTCACTCGATCTCTGCTTTACTATTGCTGCTCTCCCCCCCCAGGGAATCGAACTGATAACTAAAGTAGTCGGTATATGCAGAGATCGAATAACAAGCAGTGACAAACTGTGAATGAAGGAGCGATACCTGGATTGGAACAGACAGTAAACAAATGGAGGAGGGGGGAAGGAGAGCTGCCCATTACAGGGTGGGAAAACACGTTATTAGTACCTGGATAGACACGAGAAGGAGAATCATCCCAAATCTCAGTGTCTGATCAGTAATTTCTATGCTGCTTGGACTGTGCTGGTCATAGAGAGGTGGCTGATAGCTAATTTTAAATGTAGGAACTGGGTCTTTCATTTAGAATGAACTAATGTGAACACACCAGTTCCCCTTTAATTTATAACCCAGAACTATTTTATTAACATGATATATTAATTACATTTCAAGGTGCTTTGTGCACCAACAATACCCCCCCCCTGTAAAATCACTAAATGATTTCACCATTGCAAGTCATCTTGTTTTATTATGTCTCATTCACCCACTGGTTCAGACATGCTCACTGAGTTTCACCTGTGTCACTATCGGCGTTTTATTCAACATTTTCTAGGCAATCAGAAAAATTAACAATTTACCATAAATTAAATATTTTATTTGTTTACTAAGACACTGTCTATTGTATTACATGGTTATGGTTAAGTAAGATGTACACTACACTAATAGAATAAAGGAAAGTTGTACATACGTTGAACAAGTGTCATAACGTACTTCATTCATCTGTATAAATGCCCCAATCATCAAATCTCCATCACTGAAATAGTAAAAATCCCTCCAATTTTCTGGGTGGTTTATGGAACTGGGACAGACTGTTTTAGGTAGAGCAGGATTTGCCTTAGATCTCCCAGTCACTATCAGCACCGTAACACTAAGAATAACGAGAATCACCAGAGAGTCACGTACAGAGGGACGAGATGTAGATTGTAGATCTGATGGTGACAGAGATGGGACATCTTTATGGAGAGGGAACATCAGTCAGACAGCAGGTGGAGATCACAGGTAAAGATATCAGCACTGAGATAGTTAGTGGTGAAATGTTGGTTTATATATTTTCAGTGAACGGTAATTGGTAAGCACCGGTATTTAAAGAACAAGGCTGTTTATTTCTGTGTTTTACAGAAACAGCTCCAGTCCCAAACCACAGTCTTGTTTAATCTTGTTCTCAGCTATGGGGACACCAGGGATTATAGATATTTTTGTTAAAAAAACACGTTGTAGAGCTTAACCAAAAAAAATTTATTTCCAAGGTTTACTATATTGTTTAGCTGGACTTAAAGTCTATAATTGGCTGTGTGATCCTCCTCACACCATTACATACAATAAATAAGAACAAACGCAATATTAATGTACAATATTAGTTAAAATCCCAATACACTTTAACCATATAAAAAAATATGGTAAAAAAGATAAAAGTCTGATATGAAGATTTTTCAAAGCCTTATTTAATTCCTTAAGGTATAAAAGAATCAAGTATATATTATGTTACAAGCCAGGGGACTCCATTGTGAACATTCCTATAGACCATCCAAACCTAGTGGTGTCTGAAAAAGAGGGTTTAAAGTGCTGTGTGCTTGTTCAAGAATTTGCTATGTTCCCTGTTATCTCTCGTTGTCCCCACCTCTATCTGTTGGTGTGCATGATGTTATGTGTTCCATTCTCTGTATCTTTTGTGTTACTCCATCATTTTAAAAATGTGACTGGCCTAACTCCTTCTCTTACCTTATTCCTAACCTCAAAATACCTGTGGTTTTCTTGAGTATGGGTCAATATAGACTCCCTCTCCCTATATCTATCTTGATTGGGTGGTATAGGGGACATTCCACCTCCAAACTAAAATTTGCCCTAATGCTGGCCCCACTGTATAGGGTTAAAAAAATCTTTACTCTACTCCTTATGGTTGTCCTGCGGTGCCTGCTGAAAGTCTAGAAAAAGGAAGAGTAAGAGCCTCTCTGTGCGTAATACGGTGACTGCCTCTTCCTTGTCCTCCCTCGATCCCTCGATGCTGTATTAATTCTTTAACAAATAATGAACCTTAATATAATGTAGGGGACCCCAACCCTAAACACTAACGTTATACCTTAAAATTTAGCTAAGAAATAGACTTTCCTTACCTTGTTCCCTCTACTAACCACCAGCTGTGTCTGTCATTAGCTAACTCTAACCCTAGCCTTTAGGGTTGGGGAGATCCCTACACTATATCAAACTTGGGTTGGGGTGGAGAAGGGTATCACAATAAAGCATGCAATGTGTTTCGTTTATAAAAACTTCATCATATCTATCAAGCGTTTCATGCTTTTTTAGATTTATTGTCATTTACTGATTCCCATTGGGATATTTATTGCTTCTGTTTACCTTTACTTTAGTGCTGTTACTTACCTGCCAAAGGTCCTGTGGAGTGTAGTAACCGGACCACTGTTCTGTGATTGGTCCAGCTACCCATGTGGTCCATCACATGATTGGCAGTGCTGAGTAAATGATTTCGAGCAGCGCCAGAAAGAGACCGGGAGATCTGACTGGTATAGTGTGTTTGCTGGAGACCCAAGCACAGGCTGGATTAGATATCGTATACAGGTATTGAAGATCGTGACCAACTTCAGAACAAATCCATTCGATGAGAAAAGGTGGCCGAGACGCTTCAGTGTTTGGTGCACAGAGGATCTAATAGCCAGTTATATTTTTAATTTTTATTTATCTGTATAATGGCTTGAACCTATCCTCTTGTTTGTATACTCTGTATTTTATCATGTACAGCGCTGCGTACCCAAGTGGAGCTTTATAAATAAAATTATACATACATACATATTTATGCATTTATTCATTGTCCCCCTTGTATGATTTTTGTATTATAATATTGTACATTGCTGCGTCCCCAAGTGTCACTATATAAATAAACATAGACAGATATACATATTTTATTCTAAATTAAAATGTATAAACACTTCTTTATATAGGATAACCTCAAAATTCACTAATTCAATACCTATACATTTTAGATATTTTAAAAACTACTGTACGAGTGGGATAACTTGTATCAAAACACAGATATCCGTACACAGCTATTCATCCAATTGGATGTTTCTATCTCATGTTTTCCTTTTTTTTCTAAAAATTTTTTTTAAAAAAATGAAAGATAAAAAATTATTCAAAGTTGACAATTAAAACCCCCCACCAAATACCATTCTCCCACATGTTATGAATGAAATGCATGGCCACCAACAAACTCCAAATGGGACATATGCACAAGTGCAATTAGAAGAGAAAAAAAAAACAGCGTTCTGCATTTTGAACAGTTTTGATTTTTTCCAAACAAAATCATCCCCCAAACTTGGAAATACCCCAGCAAAACAAATATTTTGAAATATACACACCTTCAGCTATTTAATGGTGCCATTCTTTCATGCATACATGCGTGCAGATTTTTAGATGCAATTCTCTATAGAACTTTGCATATAATAGACTTCGTGAAAAAAATAAAGAAAAAGATGATTCAAAGTTAAAATTCTTTCCTAAACCCTCTTGAGAACCCCCCCCACACTAAATATTAATCACCCACATTCCCTTAATTAAATGGTATGCCACATGCATGAGAGCACAAAGAGCCATCACAGTAAATAGCTGTTCATTATTTCAAGCTAAATACCCCTTTACCTTGGAAGAAACCCCAACAAACTATATATTTTTTGAAAACACACACCTCCAACTACATAGTACTGTCATTCATACAAGCAGACTTCCAGATGCAGTTCTAAAAGAAAAACAGCAAATCTTGACCAAACCCCCAGAACAAATAAAATTTCCCATTATTACATATCGATCTTCTACATGTCCTGAATGAAACAGTACCCTACTTGCATCTGTGCACACGGAGATATGGCCAGCAAAAAGCCTGAAAAGTAGCCAATGCATAACTTCCGGGCTGCGCTATGCTTCAGACTATACCCTCTTGCCTGGGAAGCAATACCAATAACTATATATTTTGGGAATCTACACACCTTCAGATACAGAAAGGTGCCATTCTTTGACACATAGTTGCTGAATTCCAGATGCAGTTCTTCGTAAAATTTCTCTGGAAGAAAAAGATTATTCAGACTTTTTTTTTGCCCAAAACAACATGATAAATAACCACCAATAAAAATCCATCAACCGCATATCCTGAATCAAACAGTATGCAACATACATGGGTTTAGCTACCATCAACTAACCCAAAATGAGACAATGCATGTAATTACAGAAATAAAATGAATCGGCTCTGTGTTTTTCAGTTAAACACCCTTCAGCTATATAACGGTGCAATTGTTTCATTCATATATGCAGAATTCCAGGCCAGTGTAATTCCATTTTTAATCATAATATGGAAAGAAACCCTTTCACTATATATGTTATAAAGGAGAGTTCGATAGGGCACAAGTGCTTTTCACCCGTGTAACCCTATAAATATTTGAGGAGGTGCAAGTGAAGGATAAATATACAAGTTTTAACAAAAAGGAAAAAGGTATATAGACCTGTGCACACTCTCAGGGGGATTTAATAAAAGTTCTTATCATTTAAAATGGTGTTAATTTTGCCCCAACCAATCAGATGTTATTTAACATTTGAAAGCTAACATCTGATTGGTTGGGGCAGAATTAGCACCATTTTAAACGATAAGAACTTTTATTGAATAACCCTGATTATGTACAAAAAAATAAATCCTTCATTTATGTGGGAAGTAAAATGCTCAGACCATACAAAAATTAAAAAAAAAAATAAAATACATTCCCGCTAAGTACCTAAAGCAGTAAAGTTCTCAATATAACCACAATAAGCAAACATATACATGGCACCTCCCCTACATCGATTACCTATTGGTACAGTCTACTTACCTGTCTGGGCTCAGCCACCGAGAGGCAAAAAGATTGATTGCAGCAGACATAGAATCTGGAAATCAATAGTCACGGGACCGATTCAGAACAACACTGAACCAGAAACCAGAGCGACTCGATATTAAAGCAGTTAAATCTGATCCAGTTCTTTCTATAATGCCATGTACTGGAACTGGTAATTTACAGTTTATTGGGGTTCTTGGGAGGGATGCTTACAGATTATGAAGTATAAAAATATTGGTATAGTTCTCCTTTTCAACCCCTAAAAAAACTAATTAAAGGGGAACTATGGTCTCCGTACAATTGGCCTATATTAAAGAGGGCGCAATCTGTCCAAAGTTACTGCAGTAAAAGGGTGTTTTTTCTTGCTAGTACTGTGATCTGTGACATCACCAGAATTCCTCCATGTTTAAGGTTGGAGCATGCCCCCTGCTGGGACAGAGCATTATCAGCTGCATCATAAGCCCTGCCCTCAAATGGCCCCATGCCTCAGTCAGTAAGTGGCTTTACTGTCTATGGGTCTCCACCCCCTCCTGCCCCTTGCCTGAAGGTTGAGCTCTTCTGTGCTTTGATTCTCCATAGCAGAGCATGAGGGAGTAACTGTAAGTTATACAGAACCCATTTTCTTGTTAGAGTCCATTTGGTGAGGCATTTTTTACCCTCTGTCTCACTGCTTTGTACAGGTACTGACGGTAACTGTTAAACTTCCTCTTGGGGGGTTGCTGCTGCCAGTGCCTATATAGCAATAATGGCAAAACTTGTAACTTCAGATGTTAAGACACTACAACTCCCACCATGCATTGGTTGCATTCTTCTAGCAATGCATGCTGGGAGTTGTAGTCTCCAAAACATCTGGAGTTCTAAAGTTTGGCCCCAGCAGACCCCAAGAGAAAGTTTAGTAGTCACTGTCAGTGTGTTTCAGAGCAGGCACATGTGTTCATTACCTAATGTTGTCAGCCCTCCATTTCATTAGTCCCTGTAGTCAGCCCTTCAGTTCATTAGCCAGTGTTGTCAGCCCTCCATTTCTTTAGCCAGAATAGTCAGCCCTCCAGTTCATTAGCCAGTGTTGTCAGCCCTCCAATTTATTAGTCTGTTACTGTAATCTTAAAGGATAGGTAAAGGAATGGGAGGTAAAAGATCTATGTTATACCTCCCATTGTTTAATTAATGTAACAGGAGCCAGTGGTGGATTGCACTCGCAGGTAAGTCTTCCTTCCTGTTACATTTATTGAAGAATGGGAGGTAAGACATAGCTCCTTTACCTCCTTTTCTTATATCTGACACAAACAAAGGCAGGATACAGCAGGATGCACATTGTGTGGCACCACTTTTTCTAAATGCTTTTGGCACACTTAAAATCAGTGTAGCCCTTAAAAACAGAATGCCCACTCACTCAAAGCTAGCGCACTTCCTCTTTGTATAAATGTTTGACCAGATCAGTAGCACTTCCTCCAATTGTAGTTGTTATTTAGCTTAATGTGTGCTTTCACAGTCCTTCTATTGTATGTATTTATTAGGAATCTAGGAAGCATGGATCAAGCTTAAGAGTACCCCCAGCATAGCCCTTTAATGGGAGGTTCTATGCCTTTAATATAAAGCACTGGATGGCCTCTTCCCTCATTTTAAGAAGCCAAAGGGCTGGGGGGAAGTGAGAAAGTCTGCTATATTGATCCAGTGTGCAAGAATTAGAAATGCAAAAGTTTGCTAATGGTAATTAAAGTAAAAAGGTTAGACGTTAGGACCTTCCAGACTGGGGTTACCTTGACCTGGTTGGAAGGCTTTTCATTCATGTGATCGCAGTAATGTATACTAAAACCCCTTTGTTTATAAAGTATGCCAGTGTGCAGATAATATGATATTGTATGGGGCCTAGGAATGTGCATTGATATCTTTCTATGTTTATAATGTATGCCAGTGTGCAGATAATATGATATTGTATGGGGCCTAGGAATGTGCATTGATTATCTTTTCTTTGTTTGTTTAAATGTTTGACCAGATCAGTAGCACTTCCGCAAGATTTAATTGTAATTTAGCCTAAGGAAGTGACACGCACACACATCCAAAACAAGGGTTAAACCCATGCTGTTGTTATTCCTTTAATGGGCATATTTACACTAAAATTAACATTTCTGTATACTGTATGTACCTATATCCAAATGCTTCACTACTGCATCTCACCTTCACTTCCAGTGATACTCTGCAGTCATGGCCATGACAAATGATGTCTCAATCAATCACTGTAGAGTTTATTGAGCTTTTTCAGTGCTGTATACCAACACTTTTCGGCTGTGAGTATTATGGAGTAAAGGCATTGACATGGGCTCTGAGTATTTAAAACATTTTGGGGGTGGACCTGCCCTTTAAACTGATTAGTATTGAGATATGGATATGGGTTTGATCTAGTATTTAGTTGATGTGGATGTAACATTATTGGTTTGAAAAAAAGCTGAAGTTGGTGGTTTGTGCTGCTTGAGGTTAGGAGCCATTGATGCCCCCCTAGCCCACTGGAACTTTAATAAATGCAAGATTTTGCCACCAGAGGGAACCAGCTGGGATTGCCTAATATCAAAGACAGCAAACAACCTTTCAGGGGGCTCTTCTCCCATTATCAGGTGATGAAGGGGGAGGAGACCCCCGGACGTGGATTTGCATCAGGCATCTAAACAGGAGATTAATGTCAAAGACACCCTGGGCCAATTCCCACTTTTTTCAATCAGAATACATTAGCCTTATTCATGTCTTAGTTTTCATTTGACTTTACACCCAATATTGAATTAAAGCCACCTACGTACGCGCATGGAGCAGAAATATAGTGCAGGCCATCAAACATCCACGCTTATGTTACTGAGTTTATTGGAATAGGAAATATGCTCAGAAATGTCCCAGCATTCATAATGTGTATTTTAAAAACTTTCTAAAAAACTTTAAAAAAAAACCCACTCAGCTATGTAGAAAAGATAAATATAATGTTAGAAATCACCCACCTGCTGTTCTGTTCTCGTACACACGATCTGGGCCCTTCTGAGTCTGTTGTTGCATGTAAACATCTTCTAGCTGCAGTTCCTGATCTCCTACAGTAGCTGCAGTGCCTGGTTGCATTAATATTACCTATTCTGGTGGTGGTGTGCTTTCTAGGTTGTCTTTTAGTTTCAAACTTGGCTTTGCTCCTGACTATTCTATGACCGATGGGCCGACCTTTTGCCTGTTACAAATTTGCATGACCCAATTGTACTTTATTGTGTACTTGATTTGACTGACCTCCCTGCTTTGACTTCTGGCTTGTCCCTACCTTAGTTTGCCTTACTCTTTATTCCTTCAACCATCTGATTCTCGTCACTGACTTCTAGTGAGTGTACCTGACCTCAGTGTAGCTATTTTGTGCTTAGAACAACTGCTGGCAACTGTTTTGTTCAGATACTGATTACCTGGCAACAATCGGGGGCTTGTCTATCGGTAAGGAAAGCAGAGGACATTGGGATATTAACACTGAAGTTATATGCATTACATATAGGAAAATATATAAATGTTGCCACTGTTCCACCAATTTTAATGGCTGCCTTATTAACTAAAATGTGTATACATTTTTACACAGATTGTCAGACCTTACAGCTCCAGAACTGAAGCTAACACCTGACAAATATAAAAAAATACAAAAAAAAAAATAGATTTTTTTCCATGTGCCTTACAAGAAAGTAATTTACTCTTTGTCTGCATCTCTCTGTATTGGGCTGATAAAGCGTCAGTGGCCAATCACATAGTATTCATGTAATGTGAAGTAATGTAAATCACTGGCCAATATCTTACTGGGGTAACTAATGTATTTGTTTTTTTAACCTTAAGAAAGCTGCACCCTCCCCCTTAGTTTTATTACCCAGAAATAGTTAATTAAAATGAATGGTCAAATGCATTTGTGCACAAACAATACCACAATGTGAAATCAGTAAAATATTTCACTATAGCAGGTATCACATTTTCTAGTCTATAAGACAAAAAAGATATCCTCTCCTTTAATTGGATTTTCCTCTAAGTTTGACAAAAGAAATTGAAATTCTGTATCATGTTATATCATGAACTGAGTAAGATATGTAGAGTTAGGTCTAGAGCTCCATTTCTCATAAGTAAATAAGGAGAGGAGTATGCTTGTGAAGGTTCTCATTCATCCAGGTCATGGTATATCTGTTGTATTCATGCAAATGATGGAAAAGAAAAACGACACATAATACAGAAGGAGAGGAAAGATATCTGTGTAGTTTCCATGGTAGCCATTAAGGAGATGCTATACCTTTTTAAAAGGTCAAAAGAGCTATGTGCAGAACCAGAGAGGCCCTGTGTTGCACTGATGATGAAGAGCTATGTGCAGAACCAGAGAGGCCCTGTGTTGCACTGATGATGGCTCAATAAAGCTGATCCTGGTTTTCTGGTTATGCTACCAGGGTAATATGGAAACTACCCAGAAGTCTGTCCTCTCCTTCTGTATTATGTGTCGTTTTTCTTTTCCATCATTTGCAAGCCGAAACGTTGTGTGTGTTTTTGCGTGTCTGCACCAATAAATGGAACACCCCAGATTGCTTCTAAAGGACTGGACAACCCTCATTTCATTGCATTATTGGATAGTAGTAAAGATTATGTTATCAGGGCTATACTTGGATATTCCCAGAGAAGGATGTTTTGATGACAATATTTACCCAGATATCATTAACCATCCAGTAGAATGTAACATTCAGACATCTTTACAAATGTCTATTTCTTAAGGTTTTGTAGATGTACTTGTATCATAGAACAAAGGTCTTCACCCTGTAGAAAATGGAACATTTTATATTAATCAATTTCAAATTTATATGGGATTATCTTTTTATCTGGGAAATTTACAAGGCGATTCACCCAGAGCCGCTATCGGCAACCCGGTGCAAACTCGCCAGAGATGTTATATTAACTGATTGGTTAATAGACGGGCCGGTGTAGCAAGGTAGGCCAAAGGAAGCCCAGTTTGATACACTGTGGCTACATTATGACATCTCTGTAGGAAACCTTGATGGATTTTCTTTGAATTGATTTGGGACTGAAGCTATTTCAGTTAAACACAGAAATTAAACTTTATACCAGTGCTTATTAATACTGTTCACTGAAAATATATAAACTAGGATTCCGACGCTTTCTATCTCAGTGCTGATATCTTTACCTGTGATATCCACCTGCTGTCTGACTGATGTTCCCATCTCCATAATGATGTCCCATCTCTGTCTACATCTCATCCCTTTGTACGTTACTCTGTGGTGATTCTCATTTTCTTAGTGTTACGGTGCTGATATCGATTGGGAGATCTAAGGCAATTCTGCTTTTAAATAAAACATTGTCAGTTCCAGAAACCACCTGCAAAATTCAGTGGATTTTTATTAATTCAGTGATAAGGATTCTGATTATTGGTGTGCGTTATACAGATGAGTGAAGTACAATATGAAGCTTGTTCTGGTATGTACAATTGTTTTTAGTTCTTATTCATTTGTAAGGCGTACATCTTACTTGTGTTTCTACAAAGCAAGAAACATGTAACTATCAAGAAAAAGACTGGAGAGAGACAGAGAAAGTATTCAATCCATCCTTGTCAGAATAATTTATTAGGAGACATAGCACAACATGTTGCAGACATAAGTTGGTCGTTTATTAGGTGAAGCACTGACTGAAACATGTGCTAGTCTCCTAATAAGTTTATTCTTTATGGATGGATGAATTACTATCTCTGGCTCTCTCCAGTCTTCTTCTTGATATGTTCCAGTGTTATTGAGCGTGGTGAGGCCCATACTGGATTGAAGAGCCTGTTGAATTTGTTTCACTGAGATACAGAGTTTAAACACTTATTTTTGCCATAGTAAATACAATAGTAACCGGGAGATTCAATAAAGTTCTTCAGGGTTATTCAAAAAAGTCTTATCGTTTAAAATGGTGCTAATTTTGCCCCAACCAGATGTTAGCTTTCAAGTTAAATAAGATCGATTGGTTGGGGCAGAATTAGCACCGTTTTAAATGATAAGAATTTTTATTGAATAACCCTGTATATCTTTAAAAATTGTGAACCGATTAGATCTTATTTAACATTTGAAAGCTAAAATCTGATTGGTTGGGGCAAAATTAGCACCATTTTTAACAATAAGAACTTAATGAATCTCCGTGATAGGTCAGGGAGCATTTCATATTTGCTTAGGCCACTGTAAAGAAAAGGAAATGTATTGCAAATGATGGAAAAGAAAAACGGCACATAATACAGAAGGAGAGGAGAGACTTCTGGGTAGTTTCCATATTACCCTGGTAGCATAACCAGAAAACCAGGATCAGCTTTATTGAGCCATCATCAGTGCAACACAGGGCCTCTCTGGTTCTGCACATAGCTCTTTGACCTTTTAAAAAGGTATAGCATCTCCTTAATGGCTTACCATGGAAACTACACAGATATCTTTCCTCTCTAGTGAAGGACCCAAACTGAGTTCGGTCGAACTTTATGAGTTCGTACAAATTGAAAAATCTGAACTAATTCGAGTTTTTCGAACTTCCAGACTTATTTTCTAATAATTGAATCCTCGAATGGTACCCTCGAATATAGCCTTCAATTTCGGTAACCCTAAAATATAGCATTCTATTTCGGTAACCCTGGAATGAAGCCTTCAATTTCGGTATCCCTCGAATGTAGCGTCCGGTAACCCTCGAATGTAACATTCCATTTTGGTAACCCTCAAATGTAGGGTTCGGTAACCCTCGAATGTAACATTCCATTATGGTAACCCTCGAATGTAGCGTCCGGTAACCCTCGAATGTAACATTCCATTTTGGTAACCCTCGAATGTAGCGTTCGGTAACCCTCGAATGTAACATTCCATTTGGTAACCCTCGAATGTAGCGTCCGGTAACCCTCGAATATAACATTCCATTTTGGTAACCTCGATGTGTAGCGTCCGTCGGTAACCCTCGAATGTTACATTCCATTTTGGTAACCCTCGAATGTAGCGTCCGGTAACCCTCGAATATAACATTCCATTTTGGTAACCCTCGAATGTAGCGCGGTAACCCTCGAATATAAATTCCATTTTGGTAACCCTCGAATGTAGCGTTCCGTAACCCTCGAATATACATTCCATTTTGGTAACCCTCGAATGTAGCGTCCGGTAACCCTCGAATTAAACATTCCATTTTTTGGTAACCCTCGAATGTAGCGTCCGGAACCCTCGAATGTAACTTCCATTTTGGTAACCCTCGAAGTAGCGTCCGGTAACCCTCGAATGTAACATTCCATTTGGTAACTCGAATTGAGCGTCCGGTAACCTCGAATAGTAACATTCCTTTTGGTTAACCCTCGAATGTAGCGTTCGGTAACCCTCGAATATAACATTCCATTTTGGTAACCCTCGAATGTAACATTGCATTTTGGTAAATATTGAATTTATCATTCGGTAACCATTGAATGTATCATTCAGTAACCCGCAAATTGGCCATAACCCTCAAATGTAGCATGCGGAAACCCGACAATTGCCCGATCATTGGGAAAGTTAGTGTTTAAACAAGTTTTGTTGATATAGACATGTTCCCAGGCCATTTCCCATTTTACAGTAAGTTACCATTGCTATTTTTTTGATTTAATCCAAAAATTTTGAAATATTTCTTTCCCATTGACTTAAATGGGTTACTTTCGAACTTCCGAATTTTTACTGAAGTTCGGAAACAAACTGAACTTCAGGAAGTCCGATCATCTCTACTCCTCTCCTTATTTACTTAGGAATGAAAGAAAAGAGATGCTCTGAGAGATATACTTCTACATGATCTTATCCTCAGTTTCATGATTATAACATGATACCAGATATTTCACAATTTCTTTTGTCACACTTACGAGGAACCTATCCAATTTTAAAGGAGAGATTGTCGTGTTTTGCGTCTATGAGACTAGAAAATTGTTCCGATATCGCTGTATAGTGAAATATTTTGACTGATTCGAACATGTGCGTATTGTTTCGTGCACAAATGCATATTGAACCATTCCATTTTAATTAACTATTTCGGGTAGGGGGTAATAAAACTAAGGGGGAGGGTGGCAGCTTCTAAAGGTTTAAAAAAACAAAATACTTAGTTACCCCAGTAAGGATATTGGCCAGTGATTTACATACGTTCACATTACATGAATACTATGTGATTGCCATGCGCTTTAACTCAGCCAATTACAGAGAGTCAGGACCAAAGAGTAAATTACGTTTCTTGTAAGGCCATCATGAAAAATTATTTTTTTTTTTGTATTTTTTTTATACTGTCGGTGTTAGCTCAGTTCTGGAGCGTGTAAGTCGACCAATCTTTGTGTTGTTGTGTAATGGTGGAAATGTATAACATTTAGGTTAATAAGCAGCCATTAAATTGGTGGACACAGTGGCCAAACTTATATATTCTCTCATACTATGTAATGCAGTTATAATTTCAGTGTTACCCACCCTATCCCAATGTCCCTGACATTTCCTTCACGAAGACAAGCCCCCGATTGTTTGCCAGGTAATCAGTACTGAACAAAACAGTTGCCAGCAGTTCGTTCTAAGCACAAAAAATAGCTACATGACGTAGGACAGGTAGCACTCCATAGGTAGAGATGTCCGAACTTCGCAAATCCGGTCCAGCTCGAGGATCCGCGAATGTTCGAAAAAATTCGAAAAATTCGAAAAATCCGAAGAGCGGACCCGTTTTAGTAAACGTTTTATAAAATTAAAAATACCTTGTGAAATAACGAGAGTTCTTTTTCATATTTTCGAAAAATTTTCCGAAAATTACGAGTTTCCCGTTTGTTTTTTCGGGGAATTTCAATTACGAGTTTTCATGTAGTTTCGAAAAATATGATTTCGAAAAGGACTAAAGTAATACGTTGTAATTTTGAAAATTTTCGAAAAAATGTATGTCTGGGAATTAAGAGAACAATCCTTTATTTCGAAAAAATCGGGGTTTTCCCATATTTTCGAAAATTCCGAAAATACACGAAAATAGTATTTCGAAAATTTCGAAAATGCTGAAAAATCCGCGAATCCGAAGTTTGGTGGCGGGAAAAATCCGGAAAAATCCGGAAAAAATCGCCGTTCGCGGACGGATAAAATCCGCGGCAGCGGATCCGGGTTGGATCCGCGAAAACCGGCCATCCCTACCCACTAGAAGTCAGTGACAGAATCAGAGGTTGAAGGAAGTAATAAAAGAGTAAGGCAAATAAGGTAGGGACAAGCCAGAAGTCAAAGCAGGGAGGTCAGTCAAATCAAGTACACAATTAAGTACATTGGGTCATGCAAATTTGTAAAACCCAAGGCAATGACAAAGGCCTTTGAGCCGAAACGTTGTGTGTGTTTTTGCTGTGTCTGCACCAATAAATGGGAACACCCCAGATTGCATTCTAAAGGACTGGACAACCCTCATTTCATTGCATTATTGGATATATATACTGGCAAGAGGTGGCCAGGGAGGTGTTGGACGCCTGGTGGGTACCCTATATACTTACTTTTACGGGAGATATAATCTTTACTACTATCTTCTCCTATAGACAATCCTCAGTTTGAGGGACACCTGATAAGCCTGACCAAAAATGGTTTCACCAAGGAATTTGAGATCAAGATATCAAGACTGAGGCTGAGTTGAACCCAGAAGTCGAGAGCACCTAGAACAAAAGATTTGGCATGATAGGGGAGAGGCATATTGAGTGGGATATGGTAGACCTGACAGAGGGGAAACACCTATTAGGAGAACCTATTAGCTCAGCTAGCTAGAAGGGGTAAATAACACACCTCAAAGAGTACAGCACCGCAGCACGCAGATGAAAAATCTATAGTTTAGGAATCAGCAGTTGAGGAATACAGTCTCCACAACACCTATAATCGTCACACTATATAGTGGGCAGGTGTGAACTACCTATAGAGCTCACCCGCATGCTCACGATAACTTGAGTTGCCTATATTACAAAGATAAAAAACAGAAATACCATAATGCTCTTGATCGCTCTTGTACAATGACTAAAGTATAGATAACTTATTTTTATTTGCTAACTGTGGCACCTGTTTGAACATAACAAAATGATTGGATGTTGCTGACATGGCACTTCCTTTTAGTTTCTTATGCACTCTTAGAGATGTGGCTAAACCTTCCATTGTATTGGAACGTAGGGGTGTCGGGTAAGTAAGTTAAGCATTGTTTTTTTAATTATATATATTTTTTTCCAAATAAACTATAACTCACTATTAGTAGTATAAGATAACAAGTTGGAGACCACTCACCATTCAGGTAATCTTCATGCTGGGTGTGTAGTGGTCATTGCTGCCAAAACCACAATACAATATATAATTCTTCATACATCCACCGCCCACCAGTCTTAATACGTGAATACATTTTCTTAGTCAATGTTTCGGTGCCAAGAGGAGACATTTCTCTAGACACAATAGAACTTTTTTGTCTAGAGAAATGTCTCCTGTTGGCACCGAAACGTTGTCTAAGAAAATGTATTCACGTATTAAGACTGGTGGGCGGTGGATGCTAAGAAAATGTATTCACGTATTAAGACTGGTGGGCGGTGGATGTATGAAGAATTATTAGTAGTATAATTAATATAGTTGTGTTTTTTTTATGGTCATTTAAATGAAATAGTGAAAAAGTACACACACTGTAACGCTCCCTAAATGAGCGCTGCTGCAAAGCAGCTAAGAAAGTACAAAGAGACCGAAGTGCAGCAGTAGTCAAGGTAGCCTGTTTATTAAACACACCTAAACACACAGTGAAAAGGATAATAATACTAACAAGACTATATACAAAAGACAAGAGAATGAAGGGAAAGATAATAGGGAACTAGAACAGGCACGGAAACAGGCACTGGAGCAGGACTGGAACAAAAGCTAGGCAAGGACTAGGAACAAGAACAAGGTCTGGAACAGGAGCAAGGAAGATGAATGGGGAGAGTGGCCACAAAAACAACGATCTGGCAATGAACTGAAGGGGTGGAGTCTTTAAATAACTGGAGATGGCAATCAGGTGAACATGATGAGTAATAATTGTCCAAAGGTGAAATGTCAGGTGAACATGATGAGTAATAATTGTCCAAAGGTGAAATGGCCTGCTGCTGGTGGGAAGTGGAATAACAAAACAGTGACAACTAGAGGTGATAACCGGAACACAAAACAGCGACACTTAATGGACTAAATTGGAACAAGGAATAGTGACATCTAGAGGTAACATAAGGCAGAGCAGGAAATCCTTACACCTTTCCTATATGTAAAATGGGGGCGTTATATACCCGCACCTGATCAGTAGCTCCTAATTCTGAATGCAATCTCTGTAAAAAAACGAGAGTGAGGCTGCAAAATGTCTTACACATCTGAAATTTAGAAAGAAAATTAAGAATATTGTCTCATATTTTACAAACAGCACATAATTGGATAAAATACGGGAACTTCTTTTCACTTTTAAACACATGTAGAGGTTTTAATAGTGATAGGGATGTGGCTAAACCTTCCATCGCCATAAATGTCTGCCACAATGGTATTTTTACAACAACCGGCGGTATGATAATCTTTTCTAAATATTGGGGCAGTAAAATACTGCAATGGTATTCTATGGGCGTTCATTAATCTACCATCGCATTTGTAGATCTATGATCATTATGGTAAATTAAAGACCACAATCATTAACTTGCGACCGCTATCGTATTAGCCAGTATATGGCAAAAGTACACAGGACAGTGCTCTCTTCAAATTTACTTTAAGCCACTGGACATACTATTTGGCACTGGACATTCCCTTTAAGCTGGGCAGTGCCAAAAGCTCGGGGCTCCCGTAATGCACTACCGTGCATGGGTTAGCACATTTTTTTTAGCACTTACTATACTTTCTGCCATAGCGGCTATGGTGGAACAATTTTTATCAACTTCTCTTCACTTTCTGGGACTTTGAACAGACATTTCTAGGAGAACCATAAGGAGCAGATTGGTATGGTAAGGGGCCTCTGCATTAAGACTTTTGTGTTATGTAGACTAATGTGCAATGTGATAAATGGTTGGCATCCAACCAGTTATCCGAGTTTGTGTCAATGGGTTTACCAGTTTCTGTGTGCCAACTATTTATCATTATCTGTGCCAATGATTTTAGCAGTGTGTGGGTGCTCTATTTATCATTATCTGTGCCAATGATTTTAGCAGTGTGTGGGTGCTAACCATTTATCAGAGTATGTGCCAATGGTTTAACCAGTTTCTGTGTGTGAACCATTTATCAGAGTCAGTGCCAATGGTTATATCTGTGTGTGGGAGTCTGTGCCAATGGTTATATCTGTGTGTGGGAGTCTGTGCCAATAATTTTATTAGTGACACACAGATACTGGTAAAATCATTGACACACAGATACTGGTAAAATCATTGACACAAACTGATAAATGGTTGGCACACAGACAATGGTAAAATCATTGGCACATACTCAGATAAAAGTTTGTCAATGAGACAGTGATTAAAACATTGGCACACTCTGATAAATGGTTGTCAACCAGACAGTGATTAAAACATTGGCACACTCTGATAAATGGTCAGCACCCACACACTGCTAAAATCATTGGCACAGATAATGATGAATGGTTGGCACACAGACACTGGTAAAAGCATTGGCAAAGACACTGATAAATGATGTACACCCAGACACTGGCAATCACTGATACATCAGACACAGATAAATGGTTGTCACGCAGAGAATGGTGAAATCATTGGCAAATGGTTTGCACACAATATTTTACCAGGTGTCTGTTTGGCAACCATTTATCCGTTGTATGTGCCAGTGTAATGTGCCATTGTCTGGGGTGTACACATGTACAGTGTCTGTGTGCCAACAATTTCTCAGTTTATGACAATTATTTTATCAGTGTCTGTGTTCCAACTAGATGTTAGTCTGTGCCAATGTTTTAATCAGTGTGTGTTTCAAATTTAAATTTAAAGATAATACACTTTTATTATTATTTAACACTGATTTGTTTGGATAAATACATTTCCTTTAATCCCATTCATAATAGAAAGATTACTTTCTAGCATTTTGTCTTTACCAATTGAATCCACCCAACAATTAGGGGGTTCTAACAGATATACATGGACACTTGATACTGGAAAAATACCCAATCACAAGGAGCAGAAGAAAATGAAAGACTTGCTTAACCTATTATGCAAGGATATATTAGTAATACATGTGTATTTTTTATTTATCTGTATGAGTATTTCTGATTTATTTTGTCTTTCCCCATATTATATATATGGGGTAAATCTTGCAAATACCTAGTTGAACCCCCTTCAGAACTGCCTTCATTTTTTATGTCATAGATTTCACAAGGTGTTACTCAGTCATTTGTGCTGCATTTAGCATATTTTTGCTAATCATCAGCAATGCAAGTCAACTTTCAAAAGGTGCTGTATAAGATTGAGGGACTGTGGAGGCCATTGAAGTGCCATGAGATTATTTGATCTTAATTTCATGGAGCATTATCCAGATGGAAATAGCCATTATATGGGTAAACTCTGGTCATAAAGGATAGACATGCTCAGCAATGTTTACCACAACAATACACCACCCGAAGCCTGAACTGTTAAAACAAGGCGGGTGGATCCAAGCTTTCATATTGTTTACCCCAAATTTGACCCTACCATCGAAGTCGCACCTGAAATGAAGATTTTGGCTGACAGGAGTGGCACCTGAGTGGACTTCTGCTACGTTAGCCCATCTGCTTTAAGGCTTGAGGAGTCTTGTTTTCAGATATTGATTGTATGTACCTTGGTTATAAAGTTTGGGCTCATTCTTCTGAACTAGTCTAAATATCTCTTCTAATCTCTAACATCAACAACTCTTTTCATCAACACAGCTGCTGCTCACTGGAACTCTAGGGATGACAGTATGTAAAATCTTATTGTTTCAGCAGTTTCTGAAATACTTAGACTGGCCTTTCTGGCACCAACAACCATGTCACTTCAAAGTCATACATGCACTTTCTTACCCCATCTGATTGGCTGTTTAAACTTATAATTTTGTCTTCACAATGTCTCAATGCCTAAATGCAGTTGATGCCATTGTGATGATTGATATGTTAAAAGAGATGAGGGTTAATATGTTAAAGAAACCTTTTTAGCTAACTAAAAAGCACAAATTAGCACAAATACCTCTCTAAGACTAAACATTCCACTCTATAGCACTAAGATGTTTGAATTTAAAGTGTATCTATTTTAAATCTAGCTGTAGATCTTGAAAAATCACCAATTTGAAATTATAGCATTTACAGGAAAAGACCTTCACTCCAGAAGCAGAAATTATAATATGTTTCCATCCCTGACCTCTTACTAGGATCTTTGGCTGTCTGCCACATACTTTCTGCAACAATTAAGAGAACCAGCAAGAAAAAGGCAGGGGAGATGTGTAAGCAGAGGCTTTGCAGTACTTATTGCAGGTTTGTAGACACTACAAGGAGGCAGTGAGTAGGGAGGGGGTAGGGCAATTAAGAGCACTCACTACACATTATAATTTAATGACAAAGCAAGCACAAAAATATGTGAGTTCCACCATTTTATGTTTCTCAAATTGTAGTTTCTGAAAAAGTTATTTGAGTGATGTATAGTGACTAGAGATGGCCGAAAATCCGAAATCAGAACTTAAATTCGGGACTTCGGATCAGGTTTATTTTTTATTTTTTATCTAACATTTCAGCTATTTTCGAAAATTCGCAAAAATAGCCTTGAACGTCGATAATCCTCAAAAATACGATCGAACTATTTTTGAGTTTCCGCCACCTATTTTCGAGTATAACAACCGAGTCAGACCCAGATCCCATCTCTAATAGTGACCTTTAATATTTTTTATAATGAGTTTTTCGAGAGTAATTATAGATTCAAACTTGGTTCGACTTATATAGTCCAGTTGCTTCTTTCTGCCTTTACTTGTTATTGAAGAGAAAATTTAAAGGGTATCTCCATGGAAAATGGATTTTGGTCTATTAGGTTTTATTGAAGAATGGGAGGTAAATGTCTTACCTCCCGTTCAATGAATAAAAATAAACCTGCAGGAGCCATAAATGAAGCAGGGAACTTACCCGGTCTCGTGCTTCTCCACTGTTGCGCTGCATATGTGAGTACAGTAGAACTCTATCAGGACCTGTCAAAAAAAAACAGCGAGGAGAGCAAGACCAGTAGTTTGTTTCCGGCTGCTGCAGGTTTTTATTAAGAACAGGAGGTATGGTAAGACAGCTTCTTAACCTCCCTTTCTTTAATAAAACTAAATAGCCAAACTAATTTTCCTGGTGGAGTTGCCCTTTAAAATATTACCACAAACATATTTGGTGGTTCAACCTAACTGACCAATATAATTGTGTGCATTACAGTATAAAAATTATAGACATTATTAGAACTTCTAGACACTTTGATTTATATAGGCTTTAACTGTTGTATTCAATTAGATCAACTGGACTTGAAGTTTAGTTCTTGAAGTCCAGTTGATCTAATTGAATACAACAGATATACCATGACCTGGATGAATGAGAACCTTCATAAGCATATAGGCTTTACTTTTTCTACCAAAGTGTCTTTCGGCTCTCCACACTCCAGACACAATACCATGCCGGTATCTTTCATTAAAACTTCATACTTTTATTAAGCAATTTTAAGGGCATGTCCACCCGAAAAAAAACATTAGACCATGTGAAAGAGCACATTTAAATATGTCTGGTACCTGTTGGGGTTTTGTCATTGTGCCCCTGTATCTCCGGTATATGTCCCGTACGATCTGCTTGTCCCACTTAATATGTATCCGCTGCCTGCCTAATACAGGCACTCCGACGCGCGCCTTCCCGCGCATGCGCAGATCTTCCAAATCCAGCGTCGGATGTTCTTGACCCTGCTCCGCTGAAGTAGCCAATGGGACATGCGCGTCCCTTTCCCATGGCTACAGAGACAGCCGCAAGAGCAGGGAGAGGAAAGAGGAATGCACAATCTTGATATGTAGTGCAATTTCCTCCCTGCCTATACAATAAAGTTATTACCACACACAATTACTTGTTGTTGGAGTCCTACTTGTGTTGGTTGTGTTTGGCAAAGCTTTCTATACAATTTTTTCTTGTTGTACAGGTCAGTAAAAACTAAAAACTTGATATAATTATGTTATCCTGTCAAGTCTGCATGTTCTGTGTGCCTGGATGCTTTATTATTGTCTGAAATTTTTTTTGCCATTTTTTTTTATAGTTTATTGCAATGAACTTGTGGGGGATCTTTGTATGAGGGATTGTGTTTATTTTAATTTATTTTATTAATCTATCTACCACATTTATAAATAATATATATATATATGTACATGTTACATACATAACATTAATATTTATATAAAATTTAATAACATATTATTATATATTAAAAAATAAATTACATAAAATATAAAAATCCATTATTACTGTATATATAATATATTTATAAGTGATTAATATTTTCAAGAAATATATATAATATTTGTTTCATATAATATTTAATATATACATTAAATATTTATATATAAAATTATAAAAACTATTATATTACATATATATAATATGTATAATGTTTTTATAAATATATATAACATATGTAATATCTCCCACTTGCCTCCTACATTATTTATAACTAAATTGATCTTTATATATCTATTTTATATGTATTTTCATATATATACATTAAAATATATATCATATTATATATATTATCATAAAAATATATGCATAATATTACATCGTACTTTTTATTTAATAAAATTATATAATATTATTATATTAAATATATAATTTTTAATATTAAAATTATTGGTTAAAAATTAATTTATTAGATAATTTATATAAAATAAGTCATATTTCATATATTAATACAGCTATATATAGCTATAAATATACTATATACTACATATATAGCTATATAATATTAATATGCCATATTAATAGCTATAGATTATATTTGTATAATTTTTTTTGCGCTAGGAAGGCAATTGTCTATATAACTAATTATTAATTGATGCCATATTACATATTATCATATTACTGGAGATTGAATAAACACTTGATATTTAATTAGCGGTAATCTTTAGTTGAATAGATGGACGTATGTACTTATTATTTATGGTATATAAAGGTTGATGGCCCATATGTCTTTATACAACCTCCATACACAGTTTACTATGTAATTGTTATACACCATTATGGGTAGGGTTAAAGGTTGGTTGGACTATATAGACCTATGTCTTTATACCACCTACAATACTATGATACTGTGTAACTGTTATCCAACATTATGGGTAGGGTAAAGTTGGTTGGACTATATAGACCTATGTCTTTATACAACCTCCAATACTGTTACATTTAACTGTTATACAGACATTATGGGTAGGGTATAAAGGTTGGACTAGATGGGCCTATGTGTTTTTACAACCTCCACTAATATGTTACTATCTAACTGTTATACCAACATTATGGGTAGGGTATAAAGGTTGGTTGGACTTATAGACCTATGTCTTTATACCACCTACAATACTTGATACGGTGTAACTGTTATACCAACATTATGGGTAGGGTATAAAGGTTGGTTGGACTATATAGACCTATGTCTTTATAACCTCCAATACTAATGTTTACTATGTAAACTGTTATACCAGACATTAGGGGTAGGGTATAAAGTTTGGACTAGATGGACCTATGTCTTTTTACAACCTCCACTATATTGTTACTATCTACTGTTATACCAACATATGGGTAGGGTATAAGGTTAGTTGGACTATATAGACCTATGTCTTTTAACCACCTACCCAATACTATGATACTATATAC
The DNA here is from genome assembly GCA_019447015.1 of Hymenochirus boettgeri. Classification (NCBI taxonomy): domain Eukaryota; kingdom Metazoa; phylum Chordata; class Amphibia; order Anura; family Pipidae; genus Hymenochirus; species Hymenochirus boettgeri. The sequence continues at coordinate 296,504,808 of CM033473.1, forward strand.
GGTTATACCAACATTTGGTAGGGTTAAAAGGTTGGTTGGACTATATAGACCCTATGTCTTTTATCCACTCTACAATACTATGTTACTATATAACTGTTATAGACCAACATTATGGGTAGGTAAAAAGGTTGGTTGGACTATATAGACCTATGTCTTTATACCACCTACAATACTTTGATACTATATAACTGTTATAACCAACATTATGGGTAGGGTATAAAGGTTGGTTGGACTATATAGACCTATGTCTTTATACCACCTACAATACTATGATACTATATAACTGTTATACCACATTATGGGTAGGGTATAAAGGTTGGTTGGACTATATAGACCTATGTCTTTATACCACTACAATACTATGTACTATATAACTGTTATACCAACATTATGGGTAGGGTATAAAGGTTGGTTGGACTATATAGACTATGTCTTTAATACCACCTACAATACTATGATACTGTGTAACTGTTATACCAACATTATGGTAGGGTATAAAGGTTGGTTGACTATATAGACCTAGTCTTTATACACCTCCAATACTATGTTACTATGTAACTGTTATACAGACATTATGGGTGGGTATAAAGGTTGGACTAGATGGGCCTATGTCTTTTTACAACCTCCACTAATATGTTACTATCTAACTGTTATACCAACATTATGGGTAGGGTATTAAGTTAGTTGGCATATAGACCTATGTCTTTAACCACCTACAATCATGATACTATATACTGTTATCCACACCATTATGGTAGGGTATAAAGGTTTGGTTGGACTATTAGACCTATGTCTTTATACCACCTACAATACTATGATACTATATAAACTGTTATACAACATTATGGGTTAGGGTATAAAGGTTGGTTGGACTAGATGGACGTATGTCTTTATACCACCTACAATACATGTTACTATGTAACTGTTAACAGACATTTGGGTAGGGTATAAAGGTTGGACTAGATGGACTATGTCTTTATACAACTCCAATACTAGTTACTATGTAACTGTTATACAGACATAATGGTAGGGTATTAAAGGTTGGACTAGATGACGTATGTCTTTTTCCAACTCCATCATATGTTACTATCTAACTGTTATACAGACTTATGGGTAGGTATAAGTGATGGACTAGATGGACTTTATACTACCACCAATATAAGGAAATTGTTCACACAAAAAAGTATTGATTGATGACTTACAGTCAAAGACCTATTCCTTTTTTCAATCACTTCACCAGGATCCATGACCTAAGGTGATTATATTTAGCTCATGATGATCAACCACAACTCCAGTGAAACTGACAACTAAACCTGTAAACAGTAAGCACATTTATTTTTTCATGTTCTGGATGTATATGTTAATTAACTTGTTTTTTTGCATAATTTACAGATACATATAATTAAAACAATTATCCTGCAGTATTGTGCAGGATGCCCACTGGTACGGGAAAAAAAATCAAGATCCCAATGTAACCATGCATACGTTCCCCCGAAAATTGAAATGATTAAAATTGGCTTTTACAAACTGGTTAAGAATTGGTGACATAGATGAATGGCACAGAAGATTCTGGATGGAAAAAAAACGACAGATTAGGTTGTGTTCTAGTCATTTCACTCCAGATTGCTACATGAAAAAAAGGTGTAAGAACAGTTCTAAACCATCTGCCGTCCAACAATTTTCCATCAACATCTGCATCTTTTGTGCAACCTTGCACACAATTACCTCTATTCGTCCACCACATCCACCCAAACCAATAACATCAAGTCAACAAGAGCAATATCAGTCAGAGTCAACAAGGAACCAATATTGTCAGAATCACCAAGACCTATTCATCCGATTCTCCATCTACATCTAGTTTAGTGTACGCATAGTTGCAAGACTACATAACGTGCAACACAAACTGAAATAAAACTCAAAGATGAATATTGCAATACAACCATTGGGTAACCAAACAACATCGGCTATGAAACGATAAAAAAATATTGGTGATATGGCACACAAACAGAATATCCCTCTTTCTTGAGTACATCAACGAATATTGGCTTAGTAATTACCCAATTACTTCCACACCTTGTTTCTAAAAGCAAGACGAAGAGAAACGTAGAAAGAAAACAAAAGGAGAAGGATTAGTGAACAATTTCAAGCCAGGTTATGATGTCACCAATACCAACAAAGTCTTTCTCAAACAGTTACCATCCCTGACACTCCATTAGGAGTCATCTTTACATGTGGATGATCCTCATGATGTAACTTTGATCCTGCAAATGTTTCAAGTGCGACGAGTCACTCGTTGTTTTATAACCGAAAAAATCTGGTATAGGAAGTGGAGTTTTGAGCAGACTATGTGATGAAAAAATTCATTGTTTATGAAAGTTGTTGGACATCTGATAAGTTTAGTGCGTTTAACATGAATGTCCAGGAATTTGTAATGAGAATTAATAGACTGTCGAAAAATAATCCAAGGAAGCCTTTTGATCATTGTGATGAAATGTGAAGTGGACACCAGCATGTCGATGGCATAGTCGCCAATGAAAAGGGTATATCAGTTTGGAAATGTTCAGATGCAGTCAAACATTCTTTTTAGCGGTTCTAGCTTCAAAAGGTAGCAGAAATGTACGATATATTTAAAATTCAGGCAATTTCTAAATCAAGTTTCTACAAATACCAAAACGATTTCTATTTCAGAGTCCATGAAGAGTGGAAATTAGAGCAAGAACAATTGCAAAATGAACTTCATGAATCAACATACTACTGGCCGGTGATGGTCAGTTTGATAGTCCTGTCACTGTGTAAATACTGCACATACACTCTAATGGACTACTATCCAAAAAAATTGTGCATTTCAAAATCGATCAGCTTGGCACAGGAAGACATCAGTTGGAATGGAGAAAAGCACATTTGAGCAATGCTTACGGAAATACTTGCTAAAACATGGATGTTGGAGTTATAGCACAGATCGTCATGTTAGCATTAGAAAAGTGATGGCGAAAATACCCAGACTTAACCATCAGTTTGATATATGCACTTAAGTAGAGCATAGGACTAAATTTATTGGCAGCTAGCAGAAAAGTCCAATTGTTCTGTATAGCAAGGTGGATCACACCCATAATAACACTTTATGTTTTTGCACTAAATCATGCCAAGGATGCAATAATTGCTGATTGCTAAATGGGAATTCTTGTTAGATCATGTCTCCAATAAACACAACTTCCCAAGAACAAACTTTGTAAAAATGTGATCACAAGAGACTATCTAAAAAAAAAAGAGAGAAGAGACACCGTGGATTCCTCAGTGAGATAAGGCACATGTTCTTATCAAAGGAATTGTGTGTTCACCAAAGTTCTCAAGGACATCCGCAAGATAGAGAAAAATTCTGTCTACTGGTGAAACTTGAGGTTCTACCACAGCAAAATGCTGAAATTCGTCCAAAGCGGATTTCCTATGGGATGGATATGATTGCAAGAACCATTCTTGCAGCAATCTCTCACAATAGAAATGTAAACCGAGAGCAAGCAGTCATTAAACATCCATCTGGAAGCTCTCTTGAGCTTGGAGAGAAAAGATTTAGAATGTTTATCCCAAATATAAAAAAGATTGGATAGCAAAACCAATCTAAGAGTGATTAAAGATGCAGGTTAGGACATCATGCGAAAAGCAATGAAGATACTTGAAGGCACTTTGGAAAAGTGATTGGAGATCTTTTTTTTCAATTGTGCCCAAGAACATTGCATTGGTCGAAAGACCTGAGCGACATCTGTCATTGAAAAGCACAGGTCACGATTTGGAGACATGTAAATACTTGAAATGTCATCCGATCTAAAGGACAGTTTCTATCAAAAAATTATCTGCAATTTGCACTTATTTCAAGAAACTATTGTTATTGTTGTAATACAGTTGACTAATTATTTAAATTTTTTTAGATTTATTTAGATTTTTTATTTTTAGGCCTGTCTATCATCCAAAACAGCATTGATTTAAATAAAAATGGTAGGCCCTGCTTACTTTACAGGGTACTCTGCACTGAAAAAGTAAAGTTTGTAAATTTTTTTTAAAGAAACAGGAGTTAAAGGAGCCTGTGTCTTATCCGTTTCTTCATTAAAACTAACAGGAGCTTGGAGAGAAGGTTAGGCACATACCCATCGATCACTCCCTTGACGGGTAGTCTAACAAGTCTTGATGGAGTCTGTCTTCTACACGCGATTCTAGCATGTAAAAGCCTGTCAGACTACGTAGCGGGTGAGCCATCAATGGGGTAAGTAGCTTACGTTCTTTTGTGGCTCATGTTAATTTTTTTAAGAACGGTGGTAAGACACAGCTCCTTTACCTCCCGTTCTTCATAAAAAAAATTGGAAAAACTTTGTTTTTTCAATGTAGATACTATTTAATATTACTACAATTTTGGAGATATTTGGCAGAGGGAGGTTATATTCTATTCTTCTTTTTTACTAGAATATCATTAGATATAATGGAAGTCTTTTTTTTAAATAGTTTATGATGCTTGATTGTTTACAAAAATAGGAGAAATTTCACGTATAATTGTTTAGAAACATTTTGCACATTTAACAGTTTTGAAAGAAATAAAAAAAATGTTGATACAATAAAAAAATTTTTATTAATATTATTACAAACTAGTTAAATATATATATTATATAAAAATATAATATTAAACAACAAAAAAAACCAAAAGTAAAATATGCTACAATATGATTAGCTTAGTCCATACAATTCATATATCTGCACATGGCATACTTTATAAACATGAAAAGATAATCAATGCACTTCCTAGGCCCCATACAATATCATTTATCTGCACACTGACATACTTATAAACATAGAAAAATATCAATGCACATTCCTAGCCCCATACAATATCATATTATCTGCACACGACATACTTTAATAAACATAGAAAAGATATCAATGCACATTCCTAGGCCCCATACAATATCATATAATCTGCACACTGGCATACTTTAAAACATAGAAAGATAATCAATGCACATTCCTAGGCCCCATACAATATCATATTATCTGCACACTGGCATACATTATAAACATAGAAAAAATAATCAATGCACATTCCTAGGCCCCAACAATATCATTATCTGCACACTGGCATACTTTATAAACAAAGGGGTTTTTAGTATACATTACTGTGATCAAATGAATGAAAAGCCTTCCACCACGTCACACATTGATTATCTTTTCTATGTTTGTATAAATATTTGAAACCAGATCAGTAGCACTTCCACTAAATGTAGTTGTAAAATAGCCTAATTGGAGTGCTTCCAACAATTCTTGTATTGTGTGTATATATATATATTATATATATTATATATATATATATATTATATATAATATATACAGCACACACAACGCTTGCAAGAGACACACAGAAAATGGGGCAAAATTCACACTCATATACCTAACATTTATAAATATATAATAGGTAACATAGGATGAAAGAGCACACCGAGGATTTGCAAATAAACTTATTTATTCAAACAAGTGTGACGCGTTAAGAGTCTGTCTTGGACGTTCTCAATATGGCTGGACCGTAACGTTTCGACATTTGTATGTGGCTGTGAATGAATTGTGAGCGAGCCGCTCCTACAACACTTCCCTATATATATATATATTATATATATATATATATATATATATATATATTATATATATATAAATATAACATAACACAGGTGGGAGTGGCACTCCTCAACTTGGGAAGACAACTGCCCGGGTGACGTCTGCTATCAATAGATAACCATTAACGAAGAAACCGGACACCTGGGGACTTTGAATCATCACAAATATTTTATTCCACCACACAAAACTCGATGCGTTTCGGCAGTGTCTTGAGAACGGCCCACACACGGCCGAAACGCGTACGACTTTTGTGTTTGGAATAAAATATTTTTGATATTCAAAGTCCCCAGGAGTGCTCGGTTTCTTCGTTAAATGGATATATTATATATAAAATACATTTTTTTAAAATACCATACATATATATAATTAAAATAAAATTTATAATAATATTTACTGTCTATTTATATTTATTTACACACCACACTTATTCATAAATCAAACTAATATACTAAAAAATAATTCACACATACATACTACAATATTAAAGTAAAAAAAAAACGCATGCATTCAAAAGACACACACACACACACACACACACACACACACACACACACACACCCACACACACACACACACACACACACACCACACACACACACACACCCACACACACACACACACACACACTTTACCAGTGTCTGTTTGGCAACCATTTATCAGTGTATGTGCCAGTGTATGTGCCATTGTCTGGGTGTACACAATGTATCAGTGTCTTAAGTACAGATAAATAAAAAAATACACATGTATTACTAATATATCCTTGCATAATAGGTTAAGCAAGTCTTTCATTTTCTTCTGCTCCTTGTGATTGGGTATTTTTCCAGTATCAAGTGTCCATGTATATCTGTTAGAACCCCCTAATTGTTGGGTGGATTCAATTGGTAAAGACAAAATGCTAGAAAGTAATCTTTCTATTATGACATGGGATTAAAGGAAAATGTATTTATCCCAACAAATCAGTGTTAAATAATAATAAAAGTGTCTTATCTTTAAATTTAAATTTGAAACACACACTGATTAAAACATTGGCACAGACTAACATCTAGTTGGAACACAGACACTGATAAAATAATTGTCATAAACTGAGAAATTGTTGGCACACAGACACTGTACATGTGTACACCCCAGACAATGGCACATACACTGGCACATACACTGATAAATGGTTGCCAAAACAGACACTGGTAAAATAATTGTGTGCAAACCATTTGCCAATGATTTCACCATTCTCTGCGTGACAACCATTTATCTGTGTCTGATGTATCAGTGATTGCCAGTGTCTGGGTGTACATCATTTATCAGGGTCTTTGCAAGCTTTTACCAGTGTCTGTGTGCACACCATTTATCAGTGTCTGTGCCAATGATTTTACCAGTGCCTGGTGCCAACCATTTATCAGTTTGTGCCAATGATTTTAGCAGTGTGTGGGTGCTAACCATTTATCAGAGTGTGCCAATGTTTTAATCACTGTCTCATTGACAAACTTTTATCTGAGTATGTGCCAATGATTTTTACCATGTCGTGTGCCAACCATTTATCAGTTTGTGTCAATGATTTTACCAGTATCTGTGTGTCACTAATAAAATTATTGGCACAGACTCCCACACACAGAATAACCATTGGCACTGATCTGATAAATGGTTCACACACAGAAACTGGGTTAAACCAGGCACATACTCTGATAAATGGTTAGCACCCACACACTGCTAAAATCATTGGCACAGATAATGATAAATAGTTGGCACACAGAAACTGGTAAACCCATTGACACAAACTCGGATAACTGGTTGGATGCAACCATTTATCACATTGCACATTAGTCTACATAACACAAAAGTCTTAATGCAGAGGCCCTTACCATACCAATCTGCTCCTTAGGTTCTCCTGAAATGTTGTTCAAAGTCCCAGAAAGTGAAGAGAAGTTGATAAAAATTGTTCCACCATAGCCGCTATGGCAGAAAGTATAGAAGTGCTAAAAAAAATGTGCTAAACCATGCACGGTAGTGCATTACGGGAGCCCCGAGCTTTTGGCATGCCCAGCTTAAAGGAATGTCCAGTGCCAAATAGTATGTCCAGTGGCTTAAAGTAAATTTGAAGAGACACTGTCCTGTGTACTTTTGCCATATACTGGCTAATACGATAGCGGTCGCAAGTTAATGATTGTGGTCTTTAATTTACCATAATGATCATAGATCTACAAATGCGATGGTAGATTAATGAACGCCATAGAATACCATTGCAGTATTTACTGCCCAATATTTAGAAAAGATTATCATAACCGCCGGTTGTTGTAAAATACCATTGTGGCAGACATTTATGGCGATGGAAGGTTTAGCCACATCCCTATCACTATTAAAACCTCTACAATGTGTTAAAAGTGAAAAGAAGTTCCCGTATTTATCCAATTATGTGCTGTTTGTAAAATATGAGACAATATTCTTAATTTTCTTTCTAAATTTCAGATGTGTAAGAATTTTGCAGCCTCACTCTCGTTTTTTTTACAGAGATTGCATTCAGAATTAGGAGCTACTGATCAGGTGCGGGGATATAAAAGCCCCATTTTACATATAGGAAAGGTTGTAAGGATTTCCTGCTCTGCCTATGTTACCTCTAGATGTCACTATTCCTTGTTCCAATTTAGTCCATTAAGTGTCGCTGTTTTGTGTTCCGGTTATCACCTCTAGTTGTCACTGTTTTGTTATTCCATTCCCCACCGCAGGAGGCCATTTCACCTTTGGACAATTTTACTCATCATGTTCACCTGATTGCCATTCCAGTTATTTAAAGACTCCACCCTTCAGTTCATTGCCAGAAGTTGTTTTTGTGGCACTCTCCCCATTCATCTTCCTTGCTCCTGTTCCAGACCTTGTTCTGTTCCTAGTCCTTGCCTAGCTTTGTTCCAGTCCTGTCCAGTGCTGTTTCCGTGCCGTTCTAGTTCCCTGTATCTTTCCCTTCATTCTCTTGTCTTTTGTATATAGTCTTGTTAGTATTATATCCTTTTCACTGTGTGTTTAGGGTGTTAATAAACGGCTACCTTGACTACTGCTGCACTTCGTCTCTTGTACTTTCTTGCTGCTTGCAGCAGCGAGAGGTTATTATCTATCTAAATTTTCTTTATCTTTACTAGAAATTCTATTAGATAAATGGAGTCTTTTTTTTTTTAAATGTTTTAGGATGCTTGGATGTTTAAACTAGGAAGAAATACAATAATAGGAGAAATATTTCACTATAATTGTTTATGGAGAAACATTTGCACATTGAACAGTGGGTGGAAAAAAAGAAATAAAAAAAAAAAAGGTTGGGGGGAACACTAAAAAAAGGGATTTTGATATATAGTAACAAACTGAGGAGGTAAAGAATTAAAATATATTGAAAAAGATGAAATAATAACAACAACAAAAAAAAAACCAAAAAGTTAAATATGCAATACAATATGATTAGCTTGTAGTCCATTACAATATTTATATTATCTGCACCCACGGCATACTTTATATAAACATAGAAAAGAAATCAATGCACTTCCTAGGCCCTTAGGCACCCATACAATATCATATTATCTGCACATGACTACATTATCAAACATAGAAAAGATAACAATGCAACATCATAGGGCCCCATACAATATCATATTTATGCACACTGACATACTTATAAAAATAGAAGAAAAAGAGATCAATGCACATTCTAGGCCCCATACAATATCATATTATCTGCACACTGGCATACTTTATAAACATAGAAAAGATAATCAATGCACATTCCTAGGCCCCATACCAATATCATATTATCTGCAACTGTGGCATACATCTAAATTAGAAAAAGAAAAAATAATCAATGCACATTCCTAGGCCCCATACAATATCATATTATCTGCCACACTGGCATTTATAAACAAGGGGTTTAGTATACATTACTGTGATCACATGAATGAAAAGCCTTCCAACCACGTTCAAACATTGATTATCTTTTCATGTTTGACTAAATATTTGACCAGATCAGTAGCACTTCCACTTAAATGTAGTTGTAAAATAGCCTAATTGGAGTGCTTCCACCATTTCTTGTATGTGTGATTTTAATAGATATATATATAATAAGATATATATATATTATATATATATTTATATACAGAACACACACGTTGCAAAAAAGACACACAGAAAATGGGGCAAAATTACCACTCATATACCTACAGTTATATATATTATATATATAGGTAGATATAGGTAGTTGGAAAGAGCCACACTAGGATTTGCAAATAACTTATTATTCAAACAAATGTGGATGCGAGCGTGTTAAAGTCTGTCTTGGACGTTCTCAATATGCGGACCGTAACGTTTTCGACATTTGTACGTGGCTGTGAATGAATTGTGAGCGAAGCCGCTCCTACAACATTCCCTATATATATATATATATAATATATATATATATATTTATATATTATATATATATATATATAACATAACCAAGGTGGGGCAGTGGCACTCCTCAAATTGGGAAGAAGAGACATGCCCGGGTGCGTCTGGCTATCATAGATAACCATTTAACGAAGAAAAACCGGAGCACTCCTGGGGACTTTGAATCATCACAAATATTTTTTCCAAACCACAAAACTCGATGCGTTTCGGCAGTGTCTTGAGAACGGCCCACCCACAACACGGGCCGAAACGCGTCGACCTTTTGTGTTGGGAATAAAAATATTTGTGATGATTCAAAGTCCCCAGGAGTGTGCTCCCGGTTTCTCGTTAAATGGATATATAGAAAAGATAAATAAAAAAAATACCATACTATATAATAAGAAAACAATTATATAATAATATTTACGGCTCTTTATATTATTTACACCACAAAACTATTCATAAAAATCAAAAAACTAATATACTAAAATAAATTTCACACATACATACTACCAATATTAAAGTAAAAAAAAAAACCCATGCATTCAAAAGACACACACACACACACACACACAAACCACACACAACACACACACACACACACACACACACACACACAACACACACACACAACACACACACACACAACACACACCCCACACACACACACAGAGAGAGACAGAGAGAGAGGAGAGAGAGAGAGAGGAGAGAGAGAGAGAGCGAGGGAGAGAGAGGAGAGTGTCATATAAACAGTATGGGTAAGACAGTATGGGGAAACATTTATGTTTTATTTTTAAATAGAAATCCACTTTCCCTGCTTCCCTTCCCCCAGCCACAGAAAGACACCTTTTACCTCTCCTTTATCTCTGCCAGCACTGTTTGTTACTACGATCTCACCAATGGGAGAGGATTTGTTTGCATAACACAGCACAGGGTCAAAGGGGCGAGCCAAAAACGCATGGTAATAGCCTATTTAGTAATCAGCTCACTTCCTTATCCAGACAGCTAAGGGCCACACCCCAAAAACAGAATAGAACTTCTAGAGACTGCGCCAAGGTAGGGAATGGAATTTTTTCAAAAGAAAGGCAGGAAAAGGCTTCTGGGGATGGGTACTACCTTATAATGAAAAAAAAAAATTTGGATATTTGGTGAATAGACATACCCTTTTAAAACAGGACACTCAATTGCCTGGCGCATTTCGGATTACACCTGTATCCTTAATCATAGGATCCAGCGCATGGCCTGGGGTATAGACACCCGGACACAGAGGAGTACAGGAGTAAGTTATTCTCCCGATTTCTAAAAAAACATTTTTAAACCTATGCACACGAGTAGCCTATTTAACTTTTAAACATTACGACTCATTAACTTTTTTAGCTGCTTCCTAGATTGAAACATACTGCAGAATGTCGTTAACATGTCCACTACACAATGCAAAATAAAAATATAACATTAAAGGTTGTGTATTAGGGGAAAAAAAGATAAAAATATACAAATCCATTTTATTAAATTAGATTTTTTTACTACTTAAAAAACAAAATAATTTTTAATTTTCTAATACCAGTAGCTTTTATGTTCAGTGTTAGACTTCTGGAAAATAATAAACACTTGGGAAGAAAGATACAACCCAGTAACCCAGAACTGGATGATAGATGGAGAATATCTCAACAGCCACCATTTACCCCCTTACTGCTCAGGTAGGCTGGGACAAATGATACCACACACTACAGAACACCAAACATACTGAATGTGTGTTTTTAGCTTCATTAAAACCGGTCAGGGAAATCCTTAGCCAGAAAAGCTACAATGAAACTTAGTAAGGCCAGAGTTCCTATATATCCAATGACATAGACAAAGAAACAAATAACAGATCCTTTCATACAGAGCAAGAAAACAAAATCTGGATCATAGGAAGTGTCAACTTCTAGAAATGGACTGTTTAATGTCATCCACACAATGGAGATTATAATCTCCCCCAAAGCACAAAACAGTGACTATTATGATGGACAATTGGGGGCCTAGATACTTCTTCATCTTGCTCCCAGGCTTTGTAGCATTGAAGGCAATAACAACTGTGAGAGTTTTGGCCAACACAGAAGAAACAGAAATGGTAAAAATAATTCCAAATGCTGCTTGTCGGAGGAGACAAGATATCTGTGTTGGGCGACCAATGAATAATAATGTGCAGAGGAAACACAACATGAGAGAGATGAGGAGGAGACAGCTGAGATTTCTGTTATTGGCTCTCACTATAGGAGTCTCACGGTACTTTATAAAGATTCCCAGAATTCCAGCACATGTCATGGAGAATATTACAGCCATGGAAGATAAAGTAGAACCCAATGTGTCTTCATAGGAAAGGAAATTTATAACCCTAGGGATGCAGGCAGTTCTCTCTTTGGTAGGTTTCTCATAGTTGGAGCATTTCAGACAAATATCTGCATCTAAAATAAATATTAAAAGTACATGAGTATATGCACTAGTTTTAAAGAAAATTGGTTTAGTGTGAATACAAATAGCAGGATAGTCCACAATCCAGTTTGCCAGCCATATCAGTTGCCAAAATGTCCTTTGTTGTATTAGTTTTAATACATAGGGGTGGGAACAGCCTTTGGCCTCTAGTAAATACTTCCTATGTGATTTGAACACTTTCATAATTGCCATTCACTTGTTAAATAAATCTGGATAATTATAACATTTTTCTTCCCATATACTCTCAAAGGTTTTGTCCCAAATTAAAAATTTTGTATATTTTTTAATTTTACCCATTTCTACTCTTTACTTTTAAAAGGCTCAAGAAAAAAATGGTTAGCAATCAGAAGTAGAAATGGGTTTTGAGTTCAAAGAAACCTGCAGATTTAGAACTTTCAACCAAACTTTCAAAATTTTTGAAACATAAATCATTTTCGAGACTTCATTGTATTTTTGAGATAATCAATTTCTAATTTTCAAGATTGGAATTTTCATACTTCATCAAATTTGCATTAAATTTTGAAAATATGATGAGTACATTTTGTTAGAGATTATTTTTTTAAATAAATGGACCATTTTCCAGTCCCCTATGTCATTTCTACAAAGCTAATATTGATATTGGATAAAAATATAATCCACATTTTGAACCTTGTGAACCTTTTTGGGTTAATTTTGACTTTTCGAAAATGTTTTGAAAATTCAATTTCAGAACAAAACAGCAGTTTGCTTATGAAGGTTCTCATTCATCCAGGTCATGGTATATCTGTTGTATTCAATTAGATCAACTGGACTTGAAGTTTAGTTCTTGAAGACGTTTCGCTAGTCATCCGATTGGCTTTCTCAATTCAGAATGACTTGTACAAGAATCTGTGGCAATTATGTACCCTGGAAAATTCAATTAGCATATCACAGCCAGGTGTTTAAGGGCGTGATTAGATAGTGGCTAAGAGGTGTTATAGGAACTCCCAGAGTAGTAAGTGTCAAAACAGCATTGTACATGGCAGACAGATGGTGTCGAACCAAAGGAATACCTTTGACGATTGTTATGTTAACATATTGGCAAAGGAACATGACTGGTTCAAGAGAGGTGTTAAGGAGGCCATTATGTGAAAATAAAGAAACCAAGCCTAAATAAAGGTGGGGGAATTCGAGACCAAACTGTCTGCCATTTACAATGCTGTTTGACACCCTACTCTGGGCGTTCCATAAACACCTCTTAGCCACTATCCAATCACGCCCCTAACACCTGGCGTGATATGCAATTGGGATTTTCCAGGGTACATAATTGCCACAGATTCTTGGTACAAGTCATTTCTGAATTGAGGAAGCCAGTCGGATGATGAATAGCGAAACGTCTTCAAGAACTAAACTTCAAGTCCAGTTGATCTAATTGAATACAACAGATATACCATGACCTGGATGAATGAGAACCTTCACAAGCATATTTCTAATCATTTTGGGGAGAAAACCCTCAAACTTGTACGGCAATATGAAAAGACAGCAAGGAAATTGGCAGACTACAGAAACCACCTGCGATTTAACCTCCGATGCAGACAACAAAGGCTAGTACCATGCGTCTGGATTCCACGGTTAAAGGCATCAGAGCCAAACAGATACTGCAAAAGGCTCAAACACAGCTCCTAAGTGAATGGGTACGACAGACACATTTTACAGTCGATGCTTTAATGCACAACATTAGTCAACTAGAACAGAACCTGGCCTCACAGCTACCTGTGTCCATCTGGGAAAGAGTGATGGAGTTCACCAAACAAGCACAGCTTTCTCAGCACTGTAAGGGCAAACAAAGGCAACAGAACAAGTTCTCTATTCTGTCATCCCAGAACAGCCCCAAAGGAGAACAACTACCTTGGATACAAAAGGAGGGAAGTGTCACTTCATCAAACAAGGAGGAATGGGTGAGAAACTTGTCTAACAGGACCCTGACCCAGCCAGAAATGGAAGTCCTTGGTAAGGCCTTGGTAAGGTATTTCTGATTTATTTTGTCTTTCCCCATATTATATATATGGGGTAAATCTTGCAAATACCTAGTTGAACCCCCTTCAGAACTGCCTTCATTTTTTATGTCATAGATTTCACAAGGTGTTACTCAGCATTTGTGCTGCATTTAGCATATTTTTGGCTAATCATCAGCAATGCAAGTCAACTTTCAAAAGGTGCTGTATAAGATTGAGGGACTGTGGAGGCCATTGAAGTGCCATTAGAGATTATGTGATCTTAATTTCATGGAGCATTATCCAGATGGAAATAGCCATTATATGGGTAAACTCTGGTCATAAAGGGATAGACATGCTCAGCAATGTTTACCACAACAATACACCACCAGAAGCCTGAACTGTTAAAACAAGGCAGGGTGGATCCAAGCTTTCATATTGTTTACCCCAAATTCTGACCCTACCATCTGAAAGTCGCACCTGAAATGAAGATTTTTGGCTGACAGGAGTGGCACCTGAAGTGGACTTCTGCTACTGTAGCCCATCTGCTTTAAGGCTTGAGGAGTCTTGTTTTCAGATATGGTATTGTATGTACCTTGGTTATAAAGTTTGGGCTCATTCTTCTTGAACTAGTCTAAATATTCTCTTCTAATCTCTAACATCAACAAGCTCTTTTCATCAACACAGCTGCTGCTCACTGGAACTCTAGGGATGACAGTATGTGAAAATCTTATTGGTTCAGCAGTTTCTGAAATACTTAGACTGGCCTTTCTGGCACCAACAACCATGTCACATTCAAAGTCACTACATGCACTTTCTTACCCCATTCTGATTGGCTGTTTAAACTTTTATAATTTGTCTTCACAATGTCTCAATGCCTAAATGCAGTTGATGCCATGTGATGATTGATAATGTTAAAAGAGATGATGGTTAATATGTTAAAGAAACCTATTTTAGCTAAACTAAAAAGCACAAATTAGCACAAATACCTCTCTAAGACTAAACATTCCACTCTATAGCACTAAGATGTTTGAATTTAAAGTGTATCTATTTTAAATCTGAGCTGTAGATCTTGAAAAATCACCAATTTGAAATTATAGCATTTACAGGAAAAGACCTATCACTCCAGAAGCAGAAATTATAATATGTTCCCATCCCTGACCTCTTACTAGGATCTTTGGCTGTCTGCCAGCATACTTTCTGCAACAATTAAGAGAACCAGCAGAGAAAGAAGGCAGGGGAGATGTGTAAGCAGAGGCTTTGCAGTACTTATTGCAGTGTTGTAGACACTACAAGGAGGCAGTGAGTAAGGGAGGGGGTAGGGGCAATTAAGAGCACTCACTACACATTAATAATTTAATGACAAAGCAAGCACAAATAAATATGTGAGTTCCACCATTTTATGTTTCTCAAATTGTAGTTTCTGAAAAAGTTATTTGAGTGAGTATAGTGACTAGAGATGGCCGAAAATCCGAAATCAGAACTTAAATTCGGGACTTCGGATCATGTTTATTTTTTTATTTTTATCTAACATTTCAGCTATTTTCGAAAATTCGCAAAAATAGCCTTGAACGTTCGATAATCCTCAAAAATACGATCGGAAACTATTTTTGAGTTTCCGACCATATTTTCGAGTATAACAACCGAGTCAGACCCAGATCCCATCTCTAATAGTGACCCTTTAATATTTTTTATAATGAGTTTTCAGAGGTAATTATAGATTCAGACTTGGTTCAGACTTATATAGTCCAGTTGCTTCTTTCTGCATTTACTTGTTATTGAAGAGAAAATTTAAAGGGTATCTCCAATGGAGAAAATGGATTTTGGTCTATTAGGTTTTATTGAAGAATGGGAGGTAAATGTCTTACCTCCCGTTCAATGAATAAAAATAAAACCTGCAGGAGCCATAAATGAAGCAAGGGAACTTACCCGGTCTCGTGCTTCTCCACTGTTGCGCTGCATATGTGAGTACAGTAGGAACTCTATCAGGACCTGTCAAAAAAAAACAGCGGAGGAGAGCAAGACCAGGTAAGTTTGTTTCCGGCTGCTGCAGGTTTTATTGAAGAACAGGAGGTATGGTAAGACAGCTTCTTAACCTCCCGTTCTTTAATAAAACTAAATAGCCCAAACTAATTTTTCCTGGTGGAGGTGCCCTTTAAAATATTAAGCCACAAACATATTTGGTGGTTCAACCTAACTGACCAATATAAGTGTGTGCATTACAGTATAAAATTATAGACATTATTAGAACTTCTAGACACCTTGGATTTATATAGGCTTTAACTGTTGTATTCAATTAGATCAACTGGACTTGAAGTTTAGTTCTTGAAGTCCAGTTGATCTAATTGAATACAACAGATATACCATGACCTGGATGAATGAGAACCTTCATAAGCATATAGGCTTTAACTTTTTCTACCAAAGTGTCTTTCGGCTCTCCACACTCCAGACACAATTACCATGCCGGTATCTTTCATTAAAACTTCATACTTTTATTAAGCAATTTTAAAGGGCATGTCCACCCGAAAAAATAACATTAGACCATGTGAAAGAGCACATTTAAATATGTCTGGTACCTGTTAGGGGTTTTGTCATTGTGCCCCTGTATCTCCGGTATATGTCCCGTACGATCTGCTTGTCCCACTTAATATGTATCGCGCTGCCTGCCTAATAGCAGGCACTCCGACGCGCGCCTTCCCGCGCATGCGCAGATCTCCAAATCCAGCGTCGGAGTTCTTGACCCTGCTCCGGCTGAAGTAGCCAATGGGAACATGCGCGTCCCGTTCCCATGGCTACGAGACACCCGCAAGAGCAGGGAGAGGAGAGAGGAATAGCACAATCTTTTTTTTCCTTGATATTAGTCAAATTTCCCTCCGATTTCCTTTCTCCCTGTCCTATACAATAAAATTTATTACCACACACATTAACTTGTTTGGTTGGATCCTTACTGGGGTTGTTTTGGCAAAGCTCTATACAAATTTTTTTCTTGTTGTACCGAAGTCAGGAAAATACTACAAACTTGATATATATGTTTCCTGTCAAGTCTGCATGTTCTGTGTGCCCTGGATGCATTATATTGTCTGAAATTTTTTTGTTGTGCCATTTTTTTTTAGTTATATTTATATGCAATGGAACTTTGTGGGGAGGATCTTTGTATTAGCGGATTGTGTTTATTTTAATTTATTTTATTATCTACTACCACAGGTTTAAATAATATATATATATCTATGGTAACATGTTATAATCATATAACATTTTATATTTAAATAAAAGTTTAAATACATATTTAATCAATATTTCACTATTAAAACATAACCTTACAATTATCTATACTTGACACATCTGTCTTACTCCTATGTATGCTCATCCATTTAACACATTCTTTATAGCTTACTTATGAATTCCTATATTATCTAGAACTATATATATCCCTTCTCGTTCTTTCGACTTATTATCTCCTCATCTTATATTACATTAAAATCTTCTATTTAATAATGTTTTTTTATCAAATCATTCATAAATACGTAATTTTTTAATAAAAACCTATGATACTATGTAATCAAAACAAATTACATCCTCTCTTCCTTTCTTCCTACTGCCATCGTGCTCCTCTCACTCATCACCTCTCTTCTCTCAGTATCTTTTCTCTCTAACTCCCTTCCCCTCCTACCCTCTACTCTTATCCATCTCACTTCCTCGCGCCCCCTTCATTCGCTCTTTCCTTCCCCTCCCCTTCTCTATCCCCCCATTCTCTCCTCTGTCTCTCTCCTTCCATTTTGTCTCTCCCCTTCCTTGGTTCCCCCTTCATTTCTTCCGCTCCTTTTCTCCCCCTCCGTCCTCTTTCCTCTCCCTTCGTCACTCTCCTCTCCTCTCCTACTCCTCGCTCTCTAATCTTTCTACTCTTAGCCCTATATCTATAGATACCTCAGAATACTATAGCTTCTATTTGTCATGTTTTTTTGCGCTAGGGGCCCATTGTCCCCCTCATTACATATCTATATGCCATCTTCCATCATTATCTTTCTAGGCGCATCTCCAACCTTGCTCATTTCATTCATCGTGCCATCTTTCCAGTTGCCCTCGTGATGCCGTCGATGTCTTCATTCATTTCTCGTCGATATAAGTTATGCTATCCTTTAGTCCACTCTGCTTTCATCCCCCCCCTCCCCGTTCCTCCTTGTAATGTTATACCACCATTATTGGTAAGGGGTATAAAGGTTAGTGTGGACATACTAGACCTATGTCTTTATACCACCTAGCAATACTCATGATACTGTGTAAGTTAAACCAACAGTTATGGTAGGAGTATAAAGGTTGGTTGGACTATTAGACCTATGTCCTTTTATAAACCTCCAATTACTATGTTATCTTTAACCTGTTTAACAGACATTATGGGTAGGGGTATATAAGGTTGACTAGATGGGGCCTATTCTTTTTACAACCTTCCACTATATGTTACTATCTAATGGTATAACCACCATTAGGTAGGGTATAACGGTTAGTTGGGACTTATAGAGACCTTTTCTTTATACCACCTACAATACTATTGATACTGGGTACACTGTTATAGACCAACATATGGTAAGGTAAAGGTTGGTTTGGACCTATTAGCCCTTGTCCCTTTTATACAACACTACAATCTATGTTGGATACTATGATAACTGTTATAAAAACGAAACAACTTATGGGTGGGTATAAAGTTTGGACTAGATGCACTATGTCCTTTATACAACCCCACTATATGTATATGTACTTATCAGATAGGACTAGTTCTATGGCTCTTACAAACCCCACTATGACATTAAAATGGGTAGGGTATTAAGTCTGTTGGACTATATAACCTATGTGCTTTATACTCACCTACAATACTATGTACTAATAACTAACTTTTATACCACCATAATGGGGAGGTATAAAGGTTGTTGGACTGATCATAGACCTAGTGTCTTATAACCACCTACAAACAACTATGTTAACCTATATAACTGTTATAACCAACATTATGGGTAGGTATAAAGTTGGTGACTATTAGACTATTTTACTACACTAAATTGAACACTACTGTTGCTATCCAATATAGGGTACAGGTGGTGCTATCCTATGTATAATCACACAATA
Organism: Hymenochirus boettgeri; assembly: GCA_019447015.1. Taxonomy (NCBI): domain Eukaryota; kingdom Metazoa; phylum Chordata; class Amphibia; order Anura; family Pipidae; genus Hymenochirus; species Hymenochirus boettgeri. Next base: position 296,524,391 of record CM033473.1, read on the forward strand.
CTATGATACTGTGACCTGTTATAACACACCGATTATTGGTAGGGTTATAAAGGTTGGTTGACTATATACACCTATGTCTTTTATACCCACCTACACATCTATGATTACTATTAACTGTTATACACATTATGGGAGGGTATAAAGTGTTGTGACTAAGATAGAGCCTACTGTCTTTTCTACAACCTACTACTATGATATCTATCTAACTGTTATAGCCACCATTCGGGTAGGGTATTAAGGTTGAGTTGGACTTATAGACCTATGTCTTTTAAACCACCTACAAACTATGATACTTAACTGTTATAAAAAAAACCAACATTATTGTAGGGTATAAAGGTTGGTTGCTATAAACTAGTGTTCTTTATACACCTTCAATACTATTTTACTATGTAACTGTTATACACAGTATGGTATGGGTATAAAGGTTTGATCTGATGGGCTATGTCTTTTATCAACCTCCACTAACTATGTTTCTATTCCTGTTATACCAGACATTATGGTTAGTGTATAAAGGTTGTGACGTCTAATGACCGTATGTCTTATACAACCTCCAAACATATGATTACTATATAACGTTATACAACATTATGGGTAGGGTATAAAAGGTTGTTGGGACTAATAGGCCTATGTCTTTTACCACTCCAATCTATGGTACTATAGTACTGTTTACCAACATTATGGGTAGGTAGTATAAAAGTGTTGGACTAGATGGCTTAATGTCTTTATACACCCTACAATACGTATGTTACATGTTAACTGTTAACAGACATATGGGTAGGGTATGAAACGGTTGGCTAATGGCGCTATGTCTTTTACAACCTCCATAATATGTTACTATGTACTGTATACAGCATTATGGGTAGGGTATAAAGGTTGGACTAGATGGACGTATGTCTTTTTACAACCTCCACTAATATGTTACTATCTAACTGTTATACAGACATTATGGGTAGGGTATAAGTGATGGACTAGATGGACTTATACTACCACCAATATAAAAGGAATTGTTCACACAAAAAAGTATTGATTGATGACTTACAGTCAAAGAACCTATTCCTTTTTTCAATCACTTCACCAGGATCCATGACCTAAGGTGAGTATATTTAGCTCATGAATGATCAACCACAACTCCATTGACAACTGACAACTAAACCTGTAAACAGTAAGCAAATTTATTTTTTCAATGTTCTGGGATGTATATGTTAAATTAACTTGTTATTTTTGCATAATTTACAGATACATATAATTAAAACAATTATGCCTGCATGTATTGTTCAAGGATGCCCACATGGTACGGGAAAAAAAAATCAAGATCCCAATGTAACCATGCATACGTTCCCCCGAAATATTGAAATGATTAAAAATTGGCTTTTACAAACTGGTTAAGAATTTGGTGACATAGATGAAATGGCACAGAAGATTCTGGATGGAAAAAAAACAGACAGATTTAGGTTGTGTTCTAGTCATTTCACTCCAGATTGCTACATGAAAAAAGGTGTAAGAACAGTTCTTAAACCATCTGCCGTGCCAACAATTTTCCCATCAACATCTGCATCTTTTGTGCAACCTTTGCACACAATTACCTCTATTCGTCCACCAGATCCACCCAAACCAATATCATCAGAGTCAACAAGACCAATATTGTCAGAATCACCAAGACCTATATCATCCGATTCTCCATCTACATCTAGTTTAGTTGTACGCATAGTTGCAAGACTACATAACGTGCAAACACAAACTGAAATAAAACTCAAAGATGAATATTGCAATACAGACCATTGGGTAAACCAAACAACATCGGCTATGCAAACAGATAAAAAAATATTGGTTGATATGGCAACACAAACAGAATATCCCTCTTCTTCTGGAGTACATCACGATATTGGCTTAAGTAATTACCCAATTACTTCCACACCTTGTGTTCTAAAAGCAAAGCAGAAACGTAGAAAGAAAACAAAAAGGAGAAGGATTAGTGAACAATTTCAAGAACAGGTTATGATGTCACCAATACCAACAAAGTCTTCTCAAACAGTTACCATCCCTGACACATCCATTAGTGAGTCATCTTTACATGTGGATGATCCTCATGATGTAACTTTTGATCCTGCAAATGTTTCAAGTGCTAACGAGTCATCGTTGTTTATAACCGAAAAATCTGGTATAGGAAGTGGAGTTTTGAAGCAAGACTATGTTGATGAAAAAAAATTCATTGTTTATGAAAGTTGTTTGGACTATCTGATAAGTTTAGTGCGTTGTAAACATGAATGTCCAGGAATTTGTAATGCAAGAATTATAGACTGTCGAAAAATAATCCAAGGAAGCCTTTTGATCATTGTGATGAAATGTGAAGATGGACACACAGCATGTCGATGGCATAGTCAGCCAATGGAAAAGGGTATATCAGTTGGAAATGTTCAGATGTCAGCAAACATTCTTTTTAGCGGTTCTAGCTTCAAAAAGGTAGCAGAAATGTACGATATATTTAAAATTCAGGCAATTTCTAAATCAAGTTTCTACAAATACCAAAAACGATTTCTATTTCCAGCAGTCCATGAAGAGTGGAAATTAGAGCAAGAACAATTGCAAAATGAACTTCATGAATCAACACTACTACTGGCCGGTGATGGTCAGTTTGATAGTCCTGGTCACTGTGCTAAATACTGCACATACACTCTAATGGACTTACTATCCAAAAAAATTGTGCATTTCAAAATCGATCAGCTTGGACCAGGAAAGACATCAGTTGGAATGGAGAAAAGCACATTTGAGCAATGCTTACAGGAAATACTTGCTAAAAACATGGATGTTGGAGTTATAGCAACAGATCGTCATGTTAGCATTAGAAAAGTGATGGCAGAAAAATACCCAGACATTAACCATCAGTTTGATATATGGCACTTAAGTAAGAGCATAAGGACTAAATTATTGGCAGCTAGCAGAAAAGCCAATTGTTCTGTTATAGCAAGGTGGATCACACCCATAATAAACCATTTATGGTTTTGCACTAAATCATGCCAAGGCAATGCAGAATTGCTGATTGCTAAATGGGAATCCTTGTTAGATCATGTCTCCAATAAACACAACTTCCCAGAGAACAAACTTTGTAAAAAATGTGATCACAAGAGACTATCTAAAAAAAAAAGAGAGAAGAGACACCGTGGATTCCTCAGTGAGATAAGGCACATGTTCTTATCAAGGAAATTGTGTGTTCACCAAAGTTGCTCAAGGACATCCGCAAGATAGAAAAATTCTGTCATACTGGTGAACTTGAGGTCTACCACAGCAAAATGCTGAAATTTCGTCCAAAGCGGATTTCCTATGGGATGGATGCAATGATTGCAAGAACCATTCTTGCAGCAATCTCTCACAATAGAAATGTAAACCGAGAGCAAGCAGTCATTAAACATCCATCTGGAAGCTCTCTTGAGCTTGGAGAGAAAAGATTTAGAATTGTTTATCCCAAATATAAAAAAGATTGGATAGCAAAACCAATCTACGAGGATGTGAAAGATGAGCATGTTATGGACATCATGCGAAAAGCAATGAAGATACTTGAAGGCACTTTGGAAAGTGATTGGAGATCTTTTTTTTCAATTGTGCCCAAGAACATTGCATTGGTCGAAAGACCTGAGCGACATCTTGTCATTGAAAAGCACAGGTCACGATTTGGAGACAATGTAAATACTTGAAATGTCATGCAGATCTAAAGGACAGTTTCTATCAAAAAATTATCTGCAATTTTGCACTTATTTCAAGAAACTATTGTTATTGTTGTAATACAGTTGACTAATTATTTAAATTTTTTTTAGATTTATTTAGATTTTTTATTTTTAGGCCTGTCTATCATCCAAAACAGCATTGATTTAAATAAAAATGGTAAGGCCCTGCTTACTTTACAGGGTATCTGCACTGAAAAAGTAAAGTTTGTAAATTTTTTTTTAATGAAGAACAGGAGTTAAAGGAGCTGTGTCTTACCTCCGTTTCTTCATTAAAACTAACAGGAGCTTGGAGAGAAGGTTAGGCACATACCCAATCGATCACTCCCTTGACGGGTAGTCTAACAAGTCTTGATGGAGTCTGTCTTCTACACGCGATGCTTAAGCATGTAAAAGACCTGTCAGACTACGTAGCGGGTGAGCCATCAATTGGGTAAGTAGCTTACGTTCTTTTGTGGCTCATGTTAATTTTTTTGAAGAACAGGTGGTAAGACACAGCTCCTTTACCTCCCGTTCTTCATAAAAAATAATTGGAAAAACTTTGTTTTTTCAATGTAGATACTATTTAATATTACCTACATATTTTGGAGATTATTGCAGAGTGGAGGATATATATCTATTTTCTTTATCTTTACTAGAATATCATTAGATATAATGGAAGTCTTTTTTTTTAAATAGTTTATGATGCTTGATTGTTTACAAAAATAGGAGAATATTTCACATATAATTGTTTAGAAACATTTTGCACATTTAACAGTTTTGAAAGAAATAAAAAAAATGTTGATACAATAAAAAAATTTTTTATTAATATTATTAACAAACTAGGTTAAATATATATATATATAAAAATAAATAATATTAAACAACAAAAAAAACCAAAAGTTAAAATATGCATACAATATGATTAGCTTAGTCCATACAATATCATATTATCTGCACACTGGCATACTTTATAAACATAGAAAAGATAATCAATGCTCATTCCTGGGCCCCATACAATATCATATTATCTGCACACTGGCATACATTATAAACATAGAAAAGATAATCAATGCACATTCCTAGGCCCCATACAATATCATATTATCTGCACACTGACATACTTTATAAACATAGAAAAGATAATCAATGCACATTCCTAGGCCCCATACAATATCATATTATCTGCACACTGACATACATTATAAACATAGAAAAGATAATCAATGCACATTCCTAGGCCCCATACAATATCATATTATCTGCACACTGGCATACTTTATAAACATAGAAAAGATAATCAATGCACATTCCTAGGCCCCATACAATATCATATTATCTGCACACTGGCATACTTTATAAACAAAGGGGTTTTAGTATACATTACTGTGATCACATGAATGAAAAGCCTTCCAACCACGTCAAACATTGATTATCTTTTCTATGTTTGTATAAATATTTGACCAGATCAGTAGCACTTCCACTAAATGTAGTTGTAAAATAGCCTAATTGGAGTGCTTCCACAATTCTTGTATTGTGTATATATATATATACAGACACACACACGCTTGCAAAGACACACAGAAAATGGGGCAAAATTCACACTCATATACCTACAGTTTATATATATATATATATATATATATATATATATATATATATATATATATATATATATAGGTAGACATAGGATGAAAGAGCACACCTAGGATTTGCAAATAAACTTATTAATTCAAACAAATGTGGACGCGTTAAAGTCTGTCTTGGACCGTTCTCAATATGCTGGACCGTAACGTTTCGACATTTGTATGTGGCTGTGAATGAATTGTGAGCGAGCCGCTCCTACAACATTCCCTATATATATATATATATATATATATATATATGGTTGGACATATAGGACCTTATGTCTTTATTACACACCTACCAATACATATGTACTATTATAACGTTGTTAACAACACATTATGGTAGGGATAAACGGGTTGGTTTCGGACTATATAAGACCTATGTCTTTATACCACCTACAACACTATGAAGCCTATATAACTGTTGATACCAACCTTTATGGGTTAGGGTATAAAGGTTGGTTGGACTATATAGACCTAGGTCTTATACCTACCTACAATACTATGATACTATAATACCTGTTGTTACCAGACATTATGGGTAGGGTATAAAGGTGGTTTGGACTATATACCTATGTCTTTAATCCACCTACCTAAACTATGATATAGTTACCCTGTATTAACACCATTATTGGTAGGGTAAAAGGTTTGGTTGGACTATATAGCACCTAGGTCTTTACACACCTCCATACTATGTACTATGTAACTGTTATACAACATGTATGGTGGGGTTAAAGGGTTGGACGTAGATGGGCCTCTAGTCTTTTTACAAACTCCGCTATATGGTATCTATCTAACGGTTTGTTATACCAACATTCCTGGGTAGGGTATTAAGTTAGTTGGATATATAGACTATGTCTTTATACCACCACAAATACTATGATACATTATAACTGTTATACCACATTATGTTAGGTATGTATTAAAAGGTGGTTGGACTATATAACCTATGTCTTATACACACAATACTATATTACTATGATAACTGTGTATACACATTATGGGTAGGGTAAAAGTTTGGACTAGTGGGACGATGTCTTTATACACCTACCAATATATGTTACTATGTACTGTATACACAGACTTTATGGTTAGGGTATAAAGGTTGGGACTAATGGACGTATGGTCTATACAACCTCCAAACATGTTACTATGTTAAACCGCTTATACAGATCATTATGGGTAGGGTATAAAGGTTTGGACTAGATGGACTATGTTTCTTCCCACCTCACAACTATCCCGTCCCACTACACTGTTTTATACAGACATTATGGTAGGGTATAAAGGATGGACTAGATGGTAAGTCTTATCACCTACAACGAGTTACCTTGACTGTTCAACATAGGGATAACGGATAGGTGTTTACAAATGTATACTGTTTACGACACAGGTAGTAGTAGACAATATAAACAGCATATTACGGATTCACAAAGTATGTTGACTGTACAGTCAAAGAACCTATTCCTTTTTATCACTCCACTTCACATGACCATGACCTAAGTGAGTATATTTAGCGTCATTGAACATGATCAACCACCACTCCTTGACAACTGACAATACTAAACCTTAAACGTAAGCAAATTGATTTTTTCAATGTTACTTGGGATGGGATATTTTAAATTACTTGTTATTTTTTGGACAATTTAACAGATACTATAATTAAAACAATTATGCCTGCATGTATTTGTGCAAGGATGCCCACATGGTACGGGAAAAAAAACATCAAGATCCACAATGTAACCGGGCATAACGTTCCCCCGAAATATTGAATGATTAAAAATTGGCTTTTAGCAAATGTACGTGTCAAGAATTTTGGGGACATAGATCGAATGGCACAGAAATTCGGATGGAAAAAAACAGGACCGATTTAGGTTGTGTTCCTAGTCATTTCACTCCAGCATTGCTACATGAACAAAGGTGTAAGAACAACGTTTCTTAAAACATCTTGTCACGCGTGCCAACATTTCACAATCGCTTTTTCACCATGTTACACATCTATCTTTTTCATTCCCCATACTCTATTAGTCACACCAGCATCCACCAACCATAACAATCACGCAAAGAGCAAACATAGAGGCAAAAAGACCAATATTGTCAGATTCCACCAAGACCCTATACTCAGCCGATGTCTCCATCTACATCTAGTTTTGTATTGACGCATAGTTGCAAGTACTACATAAACGTGGCAAACACAAACTGAAATAAAACTCAAAGCTGAATATTGCTACAGGACCATGGTAAACCAACACAACATGCGCTATGCAAACAGTATAAAAAATATTGGTTGATATGTGCAACACAAACGAGATCCTCCTCTTCTGGAGTACATTCACGCTATGGCTTAGTAATTACACCCAATTACTTCCACACCTTGGTGTTTAAAAGCAAAGCAGAACGTAGAAAAAAAACAAAAAAGGAGAAGATTAGTGAACAATTTCAAGACAGGTTATGATGTCACCCATACCAACAAGTCTCTCTACAAACAGGTTAACATCCTGACACATCCATTGTGATCATTTACATGTGGAGTGTCCTCATGATGTAACTTTTGATCCTGCAACATGTTTCAAGTGCTAACGAGTCATCGGTTGTTATAACCGAAACATCTGTATAGGAGTGGAGTTTTTGAAGCAACAAAGTACTATGTCTGATGAAAAAAAAATTATGTTTGTGAAATTGTGTTGACTATCTGATAAGTTGTAGTGCGTTGTAACATGAATGTCGGAATTTGTAATGCAGAATTGATGTAGGACTTCGAAAAATAATCCAAGAAAGCCTTTTGGTACATTGGTGATTGAAATGTGAACGATGGACACACAGCCATTCGATGGCATAGTCATCCGAATGGAAAAAGGGTATAGCAGTTGGAACGTTCAATGTACGCTAAGCATTCTTTTAGCGGTTCTAGGCTTCAAACATAGGGGTGCAGAAAGTTACGATATATTTAAAATTCAGGCAATTTCTAAATCACGTTGTCTAAATACCAACAAGACTTTGCATTTCCAGCAGGTCCATGAAGAGGAATGGACAATTAGAGCAAGACACAATGCACAATGAACTTCAGAATCAACACTACTACTGGCCGGTTGATGGTACAGTTTTGAAGTCCTGGTCCTGTGCTAAATATTGCCATACCTCTAATGGACTTTACTAATCCAAAACATGTGCATTTCCACAACATCGATCAGCTTGGACCAGGAAAGACATCAGTTGGATGGAGAAAGCACATTAGCAATGCTTACAGGAACATACTTTGCTAAAAACAAGTGTTGGAGTTATAGCACAAGCATCGTCATGTTCGCATTAGAAAAGTGATGCAGAAAAACTACCCAGACATTACATCAGTTGACTATATGGACACTAATAAGAGGCCTAAGGATAAATTATTGGTCAGCTAGCTAGAAACCAATTGTTCTGTTATAGCAAAGGGTGGATCACACCCATACAAACACCATTATGGTTTTGAGGGCCTATATGCCAGAGCACGGAGATTGCTGATTGCAATGGGAATCCTGTTGAGATATTGTTCAATAAACACAACATCGCACAGAGAACAAACTTTGTAAAAAATGTGATCAACAACGAGACTATCTACAAAAAAAGGAGAGAACGGACCACCGTGGATCTCAGTGAGACTTAAAGGCATGTCCTTATCAAGGAAGATTGGTGTGTTCACAAAGTGCTCAAGGGACGATCCGCAAGATAGAAAAATTCTGTCATACTGGTGAAACTGAAAGGTTACCTACAAGCAAAATGCTTGAATTGTCGTCCAAGCGGCTTCTCATGGGAATGATGCAATGATTGCAAGAAGCTTTCTGCCGGCAATCTCTCACAATAGCGAAATGTAACCGAGAGCAACAGTCATTTAAACATCCCTCTGGAAGCTCTCTTGAGTCTTGGAGAAAAGATTTTTAGAATTGTTTATCCCAAATATAAAAAATTGGATACCAAACCAAATCTACGAGGATGTGAAATGAGCAGTTATGGAACATCATGCGAAAGCACATGAAGATACTGAATGCACTTTGGAAAGTGATGGAGATCTTTTTTTTCAATTGGGCCCAAGAACTTGCATTGGTCCGGAAAGACCGAGCGACATATTGTCATTGAACGCACAGGTCAGACTTTGGGAGACAATGTAACATACTGAATTGTCAGGCAGATCTAAGGACAAGCTTTCATCAAAAATTATCTGCAATTTTGCACTGATTTCAATGCCACTACTTGTTATGGTTGTAATACAGTTGATCTAATATTTTAATTTTTTTAGGATGATTAGTTATTTTGTATTTTTAGGCCTGTATATCATCAAACCAGCATTGATTTAATAAAATGGTCAGGACCGCTGCTTACTGTTACCGGTATCTGCACTGAAAAGTAAGTTGGTAAATTTTTTTTAATGAACACGAAAGAGTTAAAGGAGATGGTGTCTTACCTCCGTTCTTCATTAAAACTAAACAGAGTTGGAGCAGAAGGTTAGGCACATACACCAATCGATCACTCCCTTGGAGCGGTAGTACTGAACAGTCTTGATGGAGTCTGTCTTCTACACGCGATGCTTCAGCATGGAAGAACCTTCAGACTACATAGCGGGGATCTCATCAATGGGGTACGTAGCTTACGTTCTTTGTGGCTCATTTAATTTTTTTGAAGAAAGGTGGTAAGAGCAACCAGCTCCTTACCTCCCGTTCTTCATAAAAAAAGAATCGGAAAAACTTTGTTTTTTTCATGTAGATATATTTAATATACCTACTATTTTGGAGATGAATATTGCAGAGTGGAGGATATATCTATTTTTTTCTTTATCTTTACTAGAATATCATTAGACTAAAGGAAAAAAGTTTTTTTTTTAATAGATTTAATGATGCTTGATTGTTACAAAAATAGGAGAAATTTTCACATAGAATGTGTTAGAAACGATTTTGCATCCATTTAACAGTTTGGGAAAGAATAAAAAAATGTTGATACCAATAAAAATGTTTTTATGGTAATTTATTAAACAAACTAGGTTAAATATATATATAGTAAAAAATAAAGATATATGTAACACAAAAAAAACAAAAAGTTAAAATATGCCATACAATTGTTAGCTTAGTCCATACAATATCAATGTTATCTGCACACTGGGCATACTGTTTATAAAACATGAAAAGATAATTCAAGCACATTTCCTAGGCCCATACAAATCATCATTATTGCACACTGACGAGACATTACTTAAACATTAGAAAAGATAATCAATGCACATCCGAGCCCCCCATACAATTATCAATTATCTGCTACACTGACATAACTTTATAAAAAAGAAACGATTAATCACGCACATTCCTAGGCCCATAAAATATCATATTATCTGAACACTGGCATACTTTATAAACATAGAAAAGATAATACAAGGCACATTCCTAGGCCCCATACAATATCATCTTATCTTGCACACTGGCATCATTATAAACTAGAAAAAATAAATCAATGCCCATTCCTAGGCCCCAGACAATATCATATTATCGCAACATGGCCATACTGATAAACAAAGGGGTTTTAGTGACATTAATGTGATACATGAAGTGAAAACAAAAGCCTCCAACCCGTCACCCATTGATTATTCTTGTCTATGTTTGTCATAATATTTGACCAGTCAGTAAGCCACTTCCACTAAATGGTGGTAAAGCGCTAATTGGAGTGCTTCCACCAATTCTGTATTGGGTGTATATATAATATATATTATATATATAATATATATATATATATATATATATACAGAAGCCACACGCTTGCAAGACACACAGAAAGAAATGGGGCAAAAATTCACATCAGTATACCTACAGTTTATATCTATATATATATAGCGTTAGCCCATAGGATGAAAGAGCCACACTAGGATTTGCAAAGTAAAACTTATTTATTCAAAACCCAAAGTGGAGCGTTAAAGTCTGTCTTGGACCGTTTCCAGTGCTGGACCGTAACGTTCGGACATTGTATGTGGCTGTGAATGAATGTGAGGAGCCGCTTCCTGAACAAACATTCCCGGGTGATCAAGTAGGAACGCGGATATATTCTACTGACCGGTTATATTATATCTATATATATATATATATAGAAATATGATATATATATAAATAACACAGGTGGAGTGGCACTCCTCAACTGGGAAGACACCTGCCCGGGTGCGTCATGCTATCAACTAGATAACCATGTAAAGAAGAAACCGGAGCATCTGGGACTTTGAATCATCACAAATATTTTATTCCAAACCACAAAAACTAGATGCGTTTCGGCATAGTGTTGAGAAGGCCCACCACAGGGCCGAAGCGTCGACTTTTGGTTTGGAATAAAATTCTTTGAGATTCAAAGTCCCAGGAGTGTCGGTTTCTGCGTCAATGGACTGATATAATATTCATCTGAAGTCCACCCACACTATCGTGATTGTCTTTCCGCTTCCTCCCATGCACGGATCCCGGTCCCCTCACCCCCTCTCACGAGCTATTCGCTATCCCTGAACCGTCCTATCCGTTGCACGCATCACCTCGTACCCCTCCCATGATCTCCTCTTAGCTTTGGGCGCGCCCTCTTAACTTATGGGACTCAGTAATTTCGCGTACTGTTAAGTGATATATATCCCTTACACTCGACCCCCACCGCAAACCTCTCCCTATTTTGTGTGTCACACCTCACTGCAATATGTTCGAACTCACTCTTACCCTTTCCTGCCCATCTGGCATCGCACATCTTCCACACTCTAACAATTCAACTACACTTTTCCCCCTCTACCTCCATACCCTCCAGATCCCTTGTGATTTCAACCCCCACCCCTTTATTGTCGAACCGTTTAACCCACCCCCCCTTGACACAGATTAATGAGAAATTTCACACTCCTCTCCCCCCACCCAGGACACCCTCCCTCCATGACCTTCCTTTTCTCCACTTGCAATCACTACCCCCTGTCCCCCACTCCCTCCCCAACCACTCTTCGAGCTTATTTGACAAGTCCAGCCCACTTTTCCCTTTCGGCCCTCACTGACTTCCACAGCCCACACAGCTCTCCCCCCACCCCCACAGAACGCTCCCGGTGAGCCCCTTTCTCTATTTATCCACGAGCACATAACAACCCCCCCTATTCACTCGCAACCTACCACTCAACACTTCCGCACTACTGCCTCACCAACCAAGGACGCTCACTGCCACCGTCTGACACACCACAACCCACCCACAGCACAGATCCAAACACACATAGTGTGACAGCACACACCATGACGTGATAAAAGCGAGACTGAAGAGAGACCTGATTCCCCTCCATATCTCACTCCTATCTAGCGTCTGTACCTCTTTCTATGCCCCTAGTGTCCTCCCTTCCCATCAGGATAATATCTTCTTGCCTTCTGACACTTTTCTTGATCCCTTCCTTCCGATCTCTCTCCCCTCTTGTCTTTTTGTTCGTCTATTTTCCTTCTATTTGCCACTCGCAGGAGCCTCCTCCTGTTAGCCCCTCCGCTCTATCTCCGTATATTTTTTTTTTGATCCGCCTCCCCGACGACCTATCTCCTCTATGCTGACTCTTGACCAATGCGATCCGTGACGGGTCAGGAGAGGAGGAGATAGAGAGAGAGAGAGAGAGAGAGAGAGAGTGTCATATAAACAGTATGGGTAAGACAGTATGGGGAAACATTTATGTTTTATTTTTAAATAGAAATCACTTTCCCTGCTTCCCTTCCCCCAGCCACAGAAAGACACCTGTTTACCTCTCTCCTTTATCTCTGCCAGCACTGTTTGTTTTACTACAGATCTGACAATGCAGGAGAGGATTTGTTTGCATAACACAGCACAGGGTCAAGTGGGCGGAGCCAAAACGCATGGTAATAGCCTCATTTAGTAATCAGCTCACTTCCTTATCCAGCACAGCTAAGGCCACACCCCCAAAAACGAATAGAACTTCTAGAGACTGCTGCAAAGGTAGGGAATGGAATTTTTTCAAAAGAAAGGCAGGAAAAGGCTTCTGGGGATGGGTACTACCTTATAATGAAAAAAAAAATTTTGGATTTTGGTGAATAGACATACCCTTTAAAACAGACACTCAATTGCCTGGCGCATTTCGGATACACCTGTATCCTTAATCATAGGATCCAGCGCATGGCCTGGGGTATAGACACCCGGACCACAGGAGTACAGGAGTAAGTTATTCTCCCGTATTTCTAAAAAAACATTTTAAACCTATGCACCGAGTAGCCTATTTAACTTTAACATTACTGACTCATTTAACTTTTTTAGCTGCTTCCTAGATTGAAACATACTGCAGAATGTCGTTAACATGTCCACTACACAATGCAAAATATAAAATATAACATTAAAGGTTGTGTATTAGGGGAAAAAAAGATAAAATATACAAATCCATTTTATTAAATTAGATTTTTTTACTACTTTAAAAACAAAATAATTTTATATTTTTCTAATACCAGTAGCTTTTATGTTCAGTTTAGACTTCTGGAAAATAATATAACACTTGGGAATGAAGATACAACCCAGTAACCCAGAACTGGATGATAAGATGGAGAATATCTCAACAGCCACCAGAATGACTTGTACAAGAATCTGTGGCAATTATGTACCCTGGAAAATCTCAATTAGCATATCACAGCCAGGTGTTAAGGGCGTGATTAGATAGTGGCAATTAGCATATCACAGCCAGGTGTTAAGGGCGTGATTAGATAGTGGCTAAGAGGTGTTATAGGAACTCCCAGAGTAAGGTGTCAAAACAGCATTGTACATGGCAGACAGATGGTGTCGAACCAAAGGACATACCTTTGACGATTGTAATGTTAACATATTGGCAAAGGAACATGACTGGTTCAAGAGAGGTGTTAAGGAGGCCATTTATGTGAAAATAAAGAAACCAAGCCTAAATAAAGGTGGGGGGATTCGACACCAACTGTCTGCCATTTACAATGCTGTTTTGACACCTTACTCTGGGCGTTCCTATAACACCTCTTAGCCACTATCCAATCACGCCCTTAACCCCCAAGCCTACAGAGTTGATTGCTGCTGACTATAGGTCTTAGTGGGGCCCCTTCCTTATGTAGTTGGGGAGTCCATATATGCATGCAACGTATGGCCCAGCAACAGAAGAGCCAATCATGGGTCAGGACTCAGCCGTGTACCTGCATCTTAAGGATAAAGGACATACCTTTGAAGATTGTAATAGTACATATTGCGCGAAGGAGAAGGAAGTGACTGGTTCAAGAGAGGTGTTAAGGAGGCCATTTATGTGAAAATAAAAGAAACCAAGCCTAAATAGAGGTGGGGGTTCGACACCAACTGTCTGCCATGTACAATGCCGTTTTAAACACCTTACTCTGGGCGTCCTATAAACACCTCTTAGCACTATCCAAATCACACCCTAACACCTGCTGTGATATGCTATGGATTCCAGGGTACATAATTGCCACAGATTCTTGTACAAGTCATTCTGAATGATTGAGAAAAGCCAGTCGGTAGACTAGTGAAACGCTTTCAAGAACTACATTTCAAGTCCAGTTGATTTAATTGAATACAACAGATATACCATGACCTGGATGGAATGAGAACTCTCACAAGCATAAGGGCTTAACTGTCTTAGTAAAATAAAGTGACTTAAGGGTTGTTTGTATACATTTGTTACATACAGTGCATGTATAGCCATTGACTACAATTCAATATTATATTGTAAATAAAGTAAAAATTGTCATAACTAGTAATAAGTGTGATGTTAAAAAACAACCAAATCCACATCATTTTATACCTGAGATATTCCAATAAGACAAATTAATAATATAGGATAATTTGTATATCAATATAGTGTATTATCTAAATCAAACTTTAAGATACGGTAGTTGAAAGGGGACCAAGGTATCAATATTTATCTTTTGGAAAAAAACAAGACCGGCCCAAATTGGTATGAACGTGTGTATATTCCGAAAATAATGTATTTGGGGATGGGTTCCAAGTTTGATTTTTCCTATTGAAAAGTAGAAGCTGGTCAAAATACACAACACTTATTTTTTTATCTTTGGAATTGCTTCTTATGCATACGTCCTATTTTTGAGTTGGTGGCCACGATTCTAGTAATACCCATAGGCATGAGGCATACTATTTTATTTAGGAGAGGTTAGTTAAGCTTTCACTAGGCTTTGTGTGGCATCAAATGCATTTCAGGAGAGATCTCTTCCCATAAAGCGTCAGACACGCTGACCTGGAACAATTCACCATGTTCTTTTAAATGGTTTGAAAAAGGATATTAAGAAACTATTTGGACTGCTGTAGATCGAGCGCTGGTAGTTTGAAGCCTTAATCAGCTATTACAGTGTTTAAGAGGTTATACCTGCCAGGACTTTTAAACTACAGAGGTCACGGGTAAAGCATGATTAGCAAAAAATTAGACAGTATGATTGGCACTGACTCAGTCTATACCTACAATAGGGAGAATGCTGGAAATATTAGATATATACTAAACAACAACAAGAAAAATAAGTTTCTAACTTTCTAGTCCACAACACTTCTAACCCACAGAATACAGTAGATGTAATGTAAAGTGCATAATAAAAATCCTTTATTACTAACAGGGATACAAATCATTAAAAAAAACTTAAAATATTCCATATTTCCCCATATATCATAAGTGCTGAGCTAATTAATTGGTTTAAATAATTGGTTTAATATATGGTATGGTATTGGTTTCCAGGTTTGATCGGCATACAGACAGTCTATCTGAGCCAATGCTAAAACAGAGGCAATTTGCAAGATAGTGACGTCACGAACGTAATGTAGGACCCATTAATAAACAGATGCCAGATAGAATTGCAGTTGAGAAAGCTAATGTGATACAGAACGGAGCAAAACGCGTCCTGCCAGACAGCCCAATGGACCTGTTTTTAGCCCATATCTCCCTCTGACACTGTGACTTGACCTGAAGTCGCTGAGTAGGAACCCCATGATGCACTCTGACCACTGACTTTTTGTGTACTATTGAGTGCACTAGTACCTGCTATATATGATGCACAAATATAGCTCAGCACTTTATAAATATAATGGGGAATATAGGATATATTTTAAAGTTTTTTAAGTTTTTTTTAATGATTTGTTTTTTACATCTATGTATTCTTCTTGTTGTAAAGCATGATAAGCAGGCTGGTGCATCTAAAGATATTAAAATCCGAGCCTTGTGTGTCTGCAAAGACACACTAAAGTGACAGAATTCTAACAAAAATCCTGTTTTTGACCACTAGATGCACCAAAGAGCTAATTTAAAATTTCCCCTGATAATATTCAAGGTGGCCAGCAGGTGGCGCTTTCATGAATTTTCAGCTACGTCCAGAAAACGGAAGGGGGAGAGGGGTATGTTGGACTACAACAGAGGTAGATAGAGGGGTTAATAAGATAATGGAGGGGTGAGATGGCGTGAGAATAAGGAACCATGAAGAATAAGAAGACCTGTACATCCAATATGAAGTAAATTGGGATGACAATTAAAATGTATGTTTAAAATGCAATAAGTCTATAGCAGAAACATGGCTAAATGATTCATATGACGTACAGTA
Organism: Hymenochirus boettgeri; assembly: GCA_019447015.1. Lineage (NCBI taxonomy): Eukaryota > Metazoa > Chordata > Amphibia > Anura > Pipidae > Hymenochirus > Hymenochirus boettgeri. The sequence continues at coordinate 296,541,281 of CM033473.1, forward strand.
AATATTGAAGGATAATCCTTATTTAGACACGACAGTTTAATAAGAACGGAGGGGGAGTATGATGCTATATATAATAAAAAACAAGAATTGAAGCCAAATTAAAAAGATGAGATAGATGGGGTAAAAAATAGGCAGAAACAATATGGTGGAGCTGTGTACCGAAGCAAGAAAGTGGTTAAATAAATGTTGGTATGTTTTTAAGTCACCAATACTAGTGAGGAGGTGGAAATTAATCTCCATATGCAGTTGGCGAAGGCTGCTGGTTGAGCATGTCTGGTTATGGGGAATATCAATAACCCTGAATAGATTGGGAGTAAGGGAACTGCCAGCACCTCAAAAGGTATCAAGCTCTTAAATTTCTCTAGGCATTTTCTTTCACAGATGGTAGATGTTCCTACTAGATAGGATGTGTTGTTGAAGATGATGAAGGTAATGGGAAGCTCCGCTCAGTAAAATTGACCCCTACTATCAACACAAATAATAATTCTATTGTTTTTATCGCTGTTTTGGTGCCCTAGAAAAATTAAGATTTGTGCTGCTTTCGTTTAGAAGATAATTTTAGAAAGGTCAGCCTGCCCCCTACACAAACAGAGTAGACACAAGGGGGTATTTTTAAATAGTGCTGCAATTGTGCTGCAAAAATGGTTATTTTATCTTTAGTGTTTTCAGATATTAACATTTTATATAAAAGTCAAAAGGGCAGCCAGCCCCACTATAATAGAATCGGATACAAAACCAGGCTTCAAGGTTAGTGCTACATTTGTGCTGTTTTGTGCTGCAAAAATTAAGATTTGTGCCTCTTTCTTTTGGAAGATAATATAACAGTTTGTTTTTTTTTTTTTACAAAGGTCAACAGGTCAGCACCCCCTACAATGAGTATGGATACAATACCAGACTGGTTTGTTGCATAGTGAAGATTTTATCTTCTTTGGTGGCCTGCTTCAGTATGTTGTTGGATTTCACTTGACCCTCATCTCTTCAATGTCCCCTTCTAAATTACTGACTCTGTTCCTGCGAGCCCTCCCCTTACTACTGTCCCCTTATCACTGTCCTCACTCTATTTCTACATCTCCATCTCTTCACCTCTACCTCCTTTTACTGCTCCCATGCACTCTATCAGCTCTTCAGTTCACCAACACCACACTTATTAGTCAAACACAAATAAGCGACACAACCTCAAATCCACCGTGCATATCAGTTTCTATTTGTTTCTCCTTCTCCTTGTGCTGGGGATGTATCTCTTAATCCTATTGTCCTTGCCACTGTCTCCCCCTGTTGTGGGATATGCCCTCTAACATTTATCTTTTCCTCCAATCCCATCTTATATCTGCCCTTCTTTTGTTCTTTGCTTAATGATCATTCCCTTTCTGACATCACTATTTTAGAACCTTTTCTGTTGTAAGAATTTCACCTTCTGGTTTTACTGAAACCTGGCTCTATCACTGCTTGCTGTGAGGGCCTCTATTTCTACAGGAAGTCTCCATCTCTCCCATACATCTGCTCCTCAGGTTGTGGTGGAGGTGTGTTGCCCTCCTCTTTCCTCACCTGTCATTTTCAATGTCATTATCCCGCACTGGCCTCTGTTTACATCCTTTGATGTTTGTACTGTACAAATTTTATAACTCTTTGCTATGTGTAGCTGTGGTATACAGAACCCCATCCACGACTCCCCCAGCTACATTCCACTCAGACTTTCTTCTCTCTACATGTGGCCCTGTTCTAATTCAGGGTGACTTAAAACTGTGATAACTCTTCCATCTTGTGTCCTTCACTTAACATCCTCATTTGATCTTCATCAGTGGCACAATACGTGTACGTATAAGGATGGCCGCTAACTAACCCCTACCCGATTTCAGATCACTATCGTATTACTTTTCTTGCCCAACATCCTCCTTTTTCTCTTGACCCTCCTTCTTGTGTGTTGTCCAAATACCAGAGCCATAGATCTTCTGGTGCTGGCTTCTTCTCTCTCCTTAGTCTCTCTACCCTTATGTCCAACTCTGACTTGCTTCTTAACTCCCATAAAATCCTCACCCCTGGCTCAGTCCGATAACACGATTTATATGTAGGTGCACACGTGCTGCTGAGCAGATGCGGAGAAAGTCTTGTTACAAGTTTATGCTACAATGCCTCAACACCACACTTTCGAAGCAAAAAAAATACTTAAGACACTTATAAATAATAAAAAATTAAGCTCATGCCACCTGTTCTCCATCTTTAACTCCTTTTCCATCCCTCGCTCACTGATTCCTTCTTTTCTCCACATCTCCCCAAGACTCTGCTGACTACTTCTTAATAAAATAGTCCACCGTACGCAGATTCCTAGTCCTCAGGATAGTTCTCAGATTCTTTACCCAAACCCCCACTGCTGCTCTTGAATCTTTTAACCCTGTGACCCAGTCAAAGGTCTCTGACCTGCTTCGGTCCTGTGCTCACTACATGTCCCCTGGATCCCATGCACTCTTTCCCACTAAAGCACTGTAATCAGGCAGTCTCCCCTATACTAACCAAAAATATTCATTGCCTCCATCTGTTTTTTCCCCTTCTCCTTAAACACGCCCACGTAAACACCATAATCAAGAAAACATCCCTTGAACCTTATTGACTTGCTAACTCTCTCTCTTTTTCCAATAGCCTCAAAGCTACTGAAAAGTCTTGTCTTCTCCCATATCGTATCTTCATAATCATAACTTTTTGGACCCCTACAGTCAGAGTTTCTTCCTGTGCATTCATAGAGATGGCTGCAAAAGCCAATGATCACTTTTCTATTCTCATCCTTCTTGACCTCTCCTCGCTTTCAACACAATAGATCATTCCTCCTAATGCAAATTCTTCACTCCTTGGGAATCTGGAATAAAATTGCCATCCTGGCTACAATCCTACCTATAACAGAACCTCTTATGTCCCCATATGTCCCTGCCCATACCCTCCCGCTCATCACAAAACCATCTCTTCTACGGATATCCCATGCCTCCTCTTGCCTAAACTTTTATCTTGTGTCTTCCATCCTCTGGAATTCATTCCCCTCTCTTTTGTCAAGAACTCTAATATTATCAGCACTGTGTCTCCAAGTGGCACTATATAAATAAAATACATACATATTTAGAAATGGGAGGAAAACATCCGCACTATCACTCTCTCAGTATTGGCTGCTGGTTTGTGCAAGTGTTCCTTGCTGGTGATGCAGAGGTGTTGTCCTAGGTCAAGTCAACAAAGACATCAAGCCTCCTATAGGCAGCATTCAACCAGAGGCAACGGCCTGCTGGGTCCAGATGCAACTCAAGTGACATCCCAACCAAGCAAAAAACAGACACAGAAGCATAATCACTGTGGTCTCCATCCCTAAGCCCAACCTCATACCATACTGCATGACTAGCAAGGAACACTCGCACACTCAGATAGTGAAGAAAGTGATAGTGCTAGATGTTTCCTCCTCGTCTTCTTTTTTAGGGGAGGGCTCCAGGAGCAGCAACAGTACAATAGACAGTGGGGACAATGGAGAGATGGGGTGAAATCCAACTACACACTGAGAGCAGGGCCAACAAAAAGGTAAAATCTTTACTAGCGCACAAAAAAGGCCTGGTTTCGTATCCATGTTTATTGTAGGGTTGTACTGGACTGGTGACCTTTTGACCTTTGAAAAAAAAAAAAAAAAACGCTATTATCTTCCAAATGAAAGAAGCATAAAATCTTAAGTTTGCAACACAGAACAGCACAATGTATCAATAACCACCTAAACTGGTTTCATATCCAGATTCAATTGTAGGTGGGGCTGGCAACCTTTTGATGTTTGTAAAAAAAAAAAAAACTACTATTATCTTCCAAATGAGAGTGGCAAAAAAATATTAATTTTTGCAGCACAAAACAGCGCAAATGTAGCACTAACCAAGCACCCTGGTTTCGTATCCGTACTTGTTGTAGGCAAATAATGGTTCTATATTTAGTCAAAAAGACTAAAGATGGAAAAACCATTCTTGCAGTACAAAAACACAAAATGCAGCCCTAAGCAAAAATACCAGTTTCATATCCATACTTGTTGTAGGGGGGCTGGATGAGCTTTTGACCTTTTAAAAATTTGCTATTATTTAGCAGCACAAATCTTAATTTTGTAGCACTAACCAAAAACAATAGAATAGTTTTTGTGCTGATTATAGGGGGGGCAACTTCACAGAGCTGCAATAGGAAGATTAGGGAATAGTGATCATGACATTTTGTCATTAATCCCTATAGCAGGGACTATAATAGTTTTTGGGGTATAAATTAGTAATATTCACTCTGGCTGACAGAGGATATGGTATAGAAACAATTAGACAAAGTTAATATCAATAAAACCCCAGGACCGGATGGAATACATCATCGGATCTTAAGAGAGCTTAGTCCAATTTTATCTAGACTTCTGTTTCTTATTTTCTCAGATTCACTTTTGTCTGGTGGATTGGAAAAAAGCCAATGTAATACCAATATTCAAAAAAGGTAGTCGTACCCAGCATGGTAACTGACCTGTAAGCCTAACATCAGTGGTAGGGAAGGTGCTGGAAACTTTGTTACGGGATCATATGCTTGACTTTATCTCCAGAACTGATCTTATTATTAGTAATCAGCATGTGCGCCAAGAAAATGTTCACCACAATATAACATCACACCCTGAACTGTGGACATTAAGCAGAATGGATCCAAGCTTTCATATTGTTAACCCCAAATTCTAACTCTACCATCCGAAATTTGCTTCTGAAATCTCATTTCATCAGACCAGTCAACTGTTTTTTCAATCTTGTTATGTCCAGTTTTGGTGAGCTTGTGCTAATTGTCGCTTTTCTGAGCTGACAGAAGTAGCATCTGATGTGGTCATCTGCTACTGTAACCCATCTGCTTTAAACGGCATGTCCACCCCTTCTATTAAAATGTAACATATTATAGGGTACCTCTAAAACCCCAGTTCAGTGATGCTTCAAGGTTGGTAAATTAAACGTACAAATTCACAATCTAACATTCCCTTCTACTTCCTGGTATCGGTCATCAGTTTTGGTCATGACAATGACATGGTGGGGCAGCTAGAGACAATAGAGGATTGATTTAGTTCCCTCACATCATACAAAGGTATACAGCAATAAATAATTGTTTAATTCAGCCTTATCTATACACCAAGCTTACTTTCCCCCAATAGACTGAAACTTATGGGATCAACAGCGTAAACAAGTGTGCTCAAAATGTCAAACCACAAATGCCATTTTTGGCATTTTCTGTGGTTTTGTTCAAAACCTTACTTTGTCTGGGCTGACATTACTGCCGTTTTGTCAGTCAACACATCCACCTATCCCTATTTCCTCCCTATTTTTTAAAATTGGTGTTAATAAACTAACAACTAGATACCCTGCCACAGTGCTTAAATAAACATTATTTTATACTAGTGATGGCCCAGGATCCGAACCCGGATCCACGGCGGATTTACCTCGTTCACGAATGGCGGATATCGCGGATTTTCAGGTTTTCCGCCTTCCGAACTTTTCCGAATCGCGTTTTTCGAAAATTTTCGAAATTCCGAGGATTTCTCGTATGTTTGAAAATACGTGAAAATACGAGAAATCCTTGTAAATTCTAAATTTATTGGGCGGAGCAAAGAGCAACCCACATTTTCGAAGAATCCCCATTTTTACGAAGAATTCCTCGTATTTTCAAAGAATCCTCGTAATTTCGAAAAAACGGATTTTGCCGAACTTTCATTTTTAATAGGTTTTAAGGGTCCACTTGCGGATTTTCGAATTTTGAAAATCTCTATTTTACACACATAAGGAGGTGTTAATGCACTGGATGTCACTTCAACTGACAGCAATTGCAGGGTCTCTCTCTTATCAATAGAGATATTCACTATCTTAAACTGGTATACACCCATAGAGGCTATTCTGAGAAATTGGAAAAGTATTGAACCCTTAGTGTGAATCACTACAGACAAAAACCAACTATAACCCTATAACTATGTATTCTATAATTCAAGAATCATGCAGCACTAAATAGAATAGTTTATTGAAATGTAATGTACAAGATAAGATATTTTTGTTGACACAAGTCTAAGATAGGTACACATGCGATAGTGCAAGCAACCTGCATGAGGATTACCCAATGAATGCCGTTTTTGCAAATCAATTTGTTTGTGTATAGGTGTTCAGTCAGGACGTTGTAATGCCCAACAGCCAATACAACAAAAATGTATCTGGGTTTTAGGGTTTTGGGTTACAAATATCTCTGGAACCAGGAAAGGAAATATAAATATAAAATATAAAAAGAAGAAACTTTTAAGAAATTAAACCCAAATGTATTAGTGGTCCAACCTAACCAGCCATTATTGCCAAGTGTGTGCATTGCAGTATACAATTACAGACAATATTACATTTTAACTTTTTTTCTGGAATAACTGTTAGGTAGGATCAAAGAGGAGGGTGAAAAGGTTGAACTAGAGGATATGTGTCTTTATTCAACCTCAATTACTATGTTACTATGTTGCAGATTTCTTGGATTTATATAGGCTTTAACTTCTTTCGCTGCTTCTTAGATTATAGATATATAGAATGTTGTTAACAAAAAAAATAACTGATGAGGTGTGTATTAGAGATAAATGGTAAAATATACCATTCCATTTCATTAAATTAGGTATTTTACACTATAAAATATAATAATTATAATTCTATAATTTTCTAAACCAGTAGCTCTTATGTTCAGTTTAGGCTTCTGGAAAATAATATAACACTTGGGAATGAAGATACAACCCCATAAACCAGAACTGGATGATAAGATGGAGAATATCTCAACAGCCACCATTTTAATCCCCTTACTGCTCAGGTAGGCTGGGACAAATGATACCCACACACTACAGAACACCAACATACTGAATGTGATGTTTTTAGCTTCATTAAACCGGTCAGGGAAATCCTTAGCTAGAAATGCAACAATAACTTAGTAAGGCCAGAGTTCCTATATATCCAATGACACTAGAAAGAAACAAATAAAGCATCCTTCATTACAAAGCAAGAAAACAAAATCTGGATCATAGGAAGTGTTCAACTTCTAGAAATGGACTGTTTAATGTCATCCACACAATGGAGATAATAATCTCCCCCAAAGAGCACAACAGTGACCATATGATGGACAGTGGGGTCCTAGATACTTCTTCATCTTGCTCCCAGGCTTTGTAGCATTGAAGGCAATAACAACTGTGAGAGTTTGGCCAACACAGACAGAAGAAACAGAAATGGTAAAAATAATTCCAAATGCTGCTTGTCGGAGGAGACAAGATATCTGTGTTGGGCGACCAAGAATAATAAAGTGCAGAGGAAACACAACATGAGGAGGATGAGGAGAGACACATGAGATTTCTATTATGGCTCTCACTATAGGAGTCTCACGGTACTTTATAAAGATTCCCAGAATTCCAGCACATGTCATGGAGAATATTACAGCCATGGAAGATAAAGTAGAACCCAATGTGTCTTCATAGGAAAGGAAATTTATAACCCTAGGGATGCAGGCAGTTCTCTCTTTGGTAGGTTTCTCATAGTTGGAGCATTTCAGACAAATATCTGCATCTAAAAAAATATTAAAAGTACATGAGTATATGAATAGTTTTAAAGAAAATTGGTTTAGTGTGAATACAAATAGCAGGATAGTCCACAATCCAGTTTGCCAGCCATATCAGTTGCCAAAATGTCCTTTGTTGTATTAGTTTTAATATATAGGGGTGGGAACAGCCTTTGGCCTCTAGTAAATACTTCCTATGTGATTTGAACACTTTCATAATTGCCATTCACTTGTTAAATAAATCTGGATAATTATAACATTTTTCTTCCCATGTACTCTCAAAGGTTTTGTCACAAATTAAAAATGTTGTATATTTTTTAATTTTACCCATTTCTACTCTTGTACTTTTAAAAGGCTCAAGAAAAAAATGGTAGCAATCAGAAGTAGAAATGGGTTTTGAGTTCAAAGAAACCTGCCGATTTAGAACTTTCAACCAAACTTTCAAAATTTTTGAAACATAAATCATTTTCGAGACTTCATTGTATTTTTGAGATAATCAATTTCTAATTTTCAAGATTGGAATTTTCATACTTCATCAAATTTGCATTAAATTTTGAAAATATGATGAGTACATTTTGTTAGAGATTATTTTTTTAAATAAATGGACCATTTTCCAGTCCCCTATGTCATTTCTACAAAGCTAATATTGATATTGGATAAATATATAATCATTTACATTTTTGGAACTTTTTTTTGGAACTTTTTTTGGGTTAATTTTGACTTTTCGAAAATGTTTTGAAAATTCAATTTCAGAACAAAACAGCAGTTTGCTTATGAAGGTTCTCATTCATCCAGGTCATGGTATATCTGTTGTATTCAATTAGATCAACTGGACTTGAAGTTTAGTTCTTGAAGACGTTTCGCTAGTCATCCGATTGGCTTTCTCAATTCAGAATGACTTGTACAAGAATCTGTGGCAATTATGTACCCTGGAAAATCCCAATTAGCATATCACAGCCAGGTGTTAAGGGCGTGATTAGATAGTGGCTAAGAGGTGTTATAGGAACTCCCAGAGTAAGGTGTCAAAACAGCATTGTACATGGCAGACAGATGGTGTCGAACCAAAGGACATACCTTTGACGATTGTAATGTTAACATATTGGCAAAGGAACGTGACTGGTTCAAGAGAGGTGTTAAGGAGGCCATTTATGTGAAAATAAAGAAACCAAGCCTAAATAAAGGTGGGGGGATTCGACACCAACTGTCTGCCATTTACAATGATTACTGTTTTGACACCTTACTCGGGCGTTCCTATAACACCTCTTAGCCACTATCCAATCACGCAACACCTGGCTGTGATATGCTAATTGGGATTTTCCAGGGTACATAATTGCCACAGATTCTTGTACAAGTCATTCTGAATTGAGAAAGCCAGTCGGATGACTAGCGAAACGTCTTCAAGAACTAAACTTCAAGTCCAGTTGATCTAATTGAATACAACAGATAAAACAGCAGTTTCTTTTAGCTTTAGACAGAAGCTTTGCTATTGTGTTTATTTTGCTACAAATAAAAGATAAAGGTTTGGTGTTTGACCAGAAATAGGATGGCTACCAAGGCCAACTATTAAATTAAGAATATATTAATTTCCCAGGTTCTTTCTTTGAAAGACTAATTAAAGGGCATGTTTACCCCCTGAAACACTTTTGCAATACTTGCCTTTCTTCCCAGGGCACCTAAGTCTATATATCTTGAATTCCATCAGTCCCTAGCTCTTCTGACACATTGTTTACGATTTTTGAGTTTACAAACTCATAAAGCAGCTGGCTAGAGCAGCCACCATAAATCACTGGCCTTGGCTGATGGACCGGAGGAATTTTAGATGAGATATCTAGACTCAGGAGCACAGATAAGAAATGTGGTGAGGTAAATATTGTGAAAACAGGTTTGGGGGAGTATTTACTCTTTGAGCAAATGTTTTTGTACTGGTCAACATGCTCTTTAAGGTTTAAAGCATCTCCTTTAATTATGTGACGGGCTTTGGTGATCTAGGGATAAATAAATAAAGGAATGGTTTAAACACGTTAGAGGAAAAAATGTATAAGTGTTCTACTTATGCTGACTGGAACATTATAGGGAAATGTATTATATCCTGTACAACATCCTGAGACTATAATGCCCTATCTCCTAGGATTTAGCATAGTTGAAATGAATTAGGGGCCCTTACAAGATCAAATCTCATGTCATATGATTTAGCAATAGATAGATAGATACATAGATAGATAGATAATAGATAGCTAGATGATAGACAGACAGACAGACAGACAGACATTGTATGACCTTTGGATGTTGTATAGGAACTTACAACATTTTTTGGCCTTATTGGGAGATCTGTCATTTGTGTAATCGGGATTCGTCCATGTATGGCCCACTTTAAAGGTAATAAAATCTTTGGCAATTGGTATGTAATACAAGTACATATTATATATGTGTGGTACTATACCTGTTATGTTGGATATCTCTCCATCTGCACATTGAACACAGTGATAACAGCAAACTGGTTGTCCTTCTATTTTAGATTTTCTGTATCCTGGTTTACACGGATCATTACATAGAGACTCTGGGATCTGTAGGTTAAAGGTACAAAAATATTCCTGGTCTCATATACTATAATGAACAGGTACAATTTTTATTAAAAATGTGAATAATCAGAACATATAACAAAATCAGAATATATAATAAAAGCAAAAGTTGTTTGTCCAATGTGGTAATGAAGGAACCATATACAGAGAATCACCTACACAATTTAATAAAAGAGTAATCAAAAAAATGTCTGCAAATAGCACATCAGATAATGACATACTGTACTCAATCTCTAGCCTTGCCAACCTAAATATCTAAAAGGTACCTTGCTCAAAGCAATGAATAAGAATACAACTTTGAACACAATAAAGTGCACAATACACCAATATAGGACATTTCTTCATTTGGATCCTCCAGTATATTTAGATAGAGATCAGTGTATAAGGTGAAATGTTTCAAATAAGTACTTTGATAGAACTGTCTGAACATTAGTAAAAAAAAATCTAAGAATATGAAACAGTACATATCCTTACTAGGGATGGACTAGAACTGGAAATCGAATTCGAGCCAAAGTTTATGAGTTCGGCCGAACTCAAACTATTCAAACTAGTTTGGGTTTCGACCTAGTTCGATTTTCCGGACTCGCGGGACTATTTTCGAAAATCCTCGAACATTCGAGAATTCTCGAATGTATGAGGACTTTCGAACGTTCGTCGGGACCTCGAATGGTGCTAATTTTGCCACAACCAATTAGATGTTAGCTTTCAAATGTTAAATAAGATCTGATTGTTTGGAGAAAAATTAGCACCATTTTAAAGAACTTTTAGTGAATCTCCCTGTATATGAATTGTGTTCACAGTTTTATTCTTATTAATTGTTTTGAAATATGAACTTTCTTAATAAGTAGGCTGGCCAGCCTAGGGATTGAATATGTGTAATTATCTGATGTACTAACTCTTACTATATCTTTTATTACCTGGCGTAATCATTTAAAAAAAATTTCTAGGTGAATGTACCCTATGATTGAGTTGCCTTTGATTGAGTGGATAGTTCTCTGTACATTTTCTTTGTTTCTCTGTAAATTTTGTAGGTTTGTGGGATTCCCTTTCCTCCTGAAAATGAGGATCTAAGGAGTTAATCACATACAACAAATCATAATTTACTTTACATGTTAATAATTATATTATACTAATTATATTATACCAGGGATAACCTACAGTTACGTGCTGCACAAATGGCACTTTGCTGTAGAACCTGGCTTTACTGTGTTAAGTTGGGTACACACCATACAATAAATTGGCCCAACCACTCGACTGACATTTCAGTGTTTCGATCGTGGCTATGGACCGCATGATTGGTCATGGCTAACGAGACTGCTTTTGCTGCTACCCACAGTCCTTGCTCCTGGCTGACCGGTCCCAAGTCTTGAACAGTTGGTCAGGAGGAAAGATTGCAACATGTGTACCTAGCTTAAACTTCCAGGGTCCTTCCTATATGAACAAACCCTTAGCTCCACCTTGTGACTGGTAACAAAACCATTGTATATTCTGAACAAACTAATGGGATTATGCAAAGTTTTCCACCCAAATAGTTGGTAGTTACTAAAACATGAAAATGGTTTTATCTTTGCTGTTACCTCTGTAAAGTAAGGTCCCCAGAGATCCTCTGTTATATCAATGACTATTTGTTTTCCAGTAGGTTTGGATGTGTCCAATCTCCCAACCTTTCTGGTTTGTTTAGATGTTTCTGTTAAGGTCCATTTCAGTATATCATACCGGGCTGATTGGTCTTCATTATTCTGTAAGTTTATCTTTTCTCCTGAAGGCGTTTTAAATGGCAATTTATTAAGCAGTTTGTTGAGCTAAAAAATAAACATTCAAATGTCTATTTTCTTTATCATTCGTAATATTTGCAGTTAGGATTAGAGGAAGTGACCTGTAGATATGATCCCATAAATGTTATTGTGACATTAAACTAAAATGTGTGGAATGAATAGAACAATAATAGGTAAATAAATAGGTAAATAAACAGTGATATAGCCCCCAGTAATTAAGGTGAAAGAGGCATTATTATAGACTTCTGTTATTCATTCACACAGCTACACACCTCCCAACTTGGTCCAGAAGAAAGATGGGACCTAAATGTAATCTACCCAACTCCTCTCAGAACATAACATAACCCTTTTTTCAATATTGCGCCTTATTAATAAAGGCTAAGTTAAGTTTTGCACTAGCTTGAAACATGAAGCTCAAGGCCTATTGAATAGTGCTGCAAACTGAAATTCTTTATAATATAAGTATGGGCCTAGGCACTCCTTCAGGCAATGTTCCACTGTATTCCATGTGCTGCTTCTCTCAGTCCTCTACCTTAAGGACTCCAAGCTATAGCACAAGCAGAAAAGGGGTTGATGGAAGCGCACACTGTTTCTCAGAAAAAATTCTGTTTATTGCATCACACAAACACACTACGTTTCGGAGAACGCTATGTCTCCTTCATCATGTATGTTCTCCGAAACTTAGTATGTTTGTGTGATGCAATAAACAGAATTTTTTCTGAGAAACAGTGTGCGCTTCCATCAACCCCTTTTTTTGCTTGAAACTGCAATTCTTACCTGACCAGCATCCCGATGCAGTCACATCAAGAGATCAAGGGAAGTTTACTGTATCAAGGGGTCGCGGTCACGTAAACAACGCTGGAAAAGATATAAGATCGCCCCCTTGATCTTTCCCACTTAGTGCAGTGTTTTCACACATACAAAGGGCTGAGGATGAAGCACATGCATGTAATAAAAGTATTGCATAAGAAAATAATAATTGGTTGAAGGTGAAAAGAGACAGGTCTAGGTGCTAAACTGTAGATTAAAATTAAGCTTATTAATCAATGTATTCTGATAAAAACACGCTTTTTAACATGGCATAAATCTGATTGATAAAACAAAAAAGACTTGAGCAATTTTAAAGTTCTTCAATATTAAAATATAGATATATTGGCGAACATTGATTGATTTGGCTTCTATAGCTGCTTGTGTTGGAAGTAGAAAACCTGCTACTTGTTATCACGCTCCTGGGCTTCTATAGCTGCTTGTGTTGGGAAGTAGATTACCTGCTACTTGTTATCACGCTCCTGGGCTTCTATAGCTGCTTGTGTTGGAAGTAGATTACCTGCTACTTGTTATCACGCTCCTGGACTTCTTTAGCTGCTTGTGTTGGAAGTAGATTACCTGCTACTTGTTATCACGCTCCTGGACTTCATTATAGCGGCTTGTGTTGGGAGTAATTACCTGCACTTGTTATCACGCTCCTGGCTTCTATAGCTGCTTGTGTTGGGAAGTAGATTACCTGCTACTTGTTATCACGCTCCTGGACTTCTATAGCTGCTTGTGTTGGAAGTAGATTACCTGCTACTTGTTATCACGCTCCTGGCTTCTATAGCTGCTTGTGTTGGAAGTAGATTACCTGCTACTTGTTATCACGCTCCTGGGCTTCTATAGCTGCTTGTGTTGGAAGTAGATTACCTGCTACTTGTTATCACGCTCCTGGGCTTCTATAGCTGCTTGTGTTGGAAGTAGATTACCTGCTACTTGTTATCACGCTCCTGGGCTTCTATAGCTGCTTGTGTTGGAAGTAGATTACCTGCTACTTGTTATCACCCTCCTGGCTTCTATAGCTGCTTGTGTTGGAAGTAAATACCTGCTACTTGTTATCACGCTCCTGGGCTTCTATAGCTGCTTGTGTTGGGAAGTAGATTACCTGCTACTTGTTATCACGCTCCTGGCTTCTATAGCTGCTTGTGTTGGGAAGTAGATTACCTGCTACTTGTTATCACCTCCTGGCTTCTATAGCTGCTTGGGTTGGAAGTAGATTACCTGCTACTTGTTATCATCTCCGGCTTCTATCTCTGCTTGTGTTGGAAGTAGATTACCTGCTACTTGTTCACACTCCTGGACTTCTATGCTGCTTGTGTTGGAAGTAGATTACCTGCTACTTGTTATCCACGCTCCTGGCTTCTATAGCTGCTTGTGTTGGAAGTAGATTACCTGCTACTTGTTATCACGCTCCTGGACTTCTATAGCTGCTTGTGTTGGAAGTAGATTACCTGCTACTTGTTATCACGCTCCTGGGCTTCTATAGCTGCTTGTGTTGGAAGTAGATTACCTGCTACTTATTATCACGCTCCTGGGCTTCTTAGCTGCTTGTGTTGGAGTAAGATACCTGCTACTTGTTATCACGCTCCTGGCTTCTATACTGCTTGTGTTGGAAGTAGATTACCTGCTACTTGTTATCACGCTCCTGGGCTTCTATAGCGTGCTTGTTTGGAAGTAGATTACCTGCTACTTGTATCACGCTCCTGGCTTCTATAGCTGCTTTTGTTGGAAGTAGATTACCTGCTACGGTTATCACGCTCCTGGCTTCTATAGCTGCTTGTGTTGGAAGTAGATTACCTGCTACTTGTTATCACGCTCCTGGGCTTCTATAGTTGCTTGTGTTGGAAGTAGATTACCTGCTACTGTGAATCACGCCCTGGCTCTATAGCTGCTTGTGTTGGAAGTAGATTACCTGCTACTTTTATCACGCTCCTGGCTTCTATAGCTGTTTTGTGTTGGAAGTAGATTACCTGCTACTTGTTATCACGCTCCTGGGCTTCTATAGCTGCTTGTGTTGGAAGTAATTACCTGCTATTGTTATCACGCTCCTGGGCTTCTATAGCTGCTTGTGTTGGAAGTAATTACCTGCAACTTGTTATCACGCTCCTGGCTCTATAGCTGTTTGTGTTGAGTAGATTACCTGCTACTTGTTATCACGCTCCTGGCTTCTATAGCTGCTTGTGTTGAAAGTAGATTACCTGCTATTGTTATCACGCTCCTGGCTTCTATAGGCTTGTGTGGGAAGTAGATTACCTGCACTTGTTATCACGCTCCTGGGCTTCTATAGCTGCTTGTGTTGGAAGTAGATTACCTGCTACTTGTTATCACGCTCCTGGGCTTCTATAGCTGCTTGTGTTGGAAGTAGATTACCTGCTACTTGTTATCACGCTCCTGGGCTTCTATAGTTGCTTGTGTTGGAAGTAGATTACCTGCTACTTGTTATCACGCTCCTGGCTTCTATAGCTGCTTGTGTTGGAAGTATTACCTGCTATTTGTTATCACGCTCCTGGGCTTCTATAGCTGCTTGTGTTGGAAGTAGTTACCTGCTATTGTATCACGCTCCTGGCTCTATAGCTGCTGTGTTTGGAAGTAGATTACCTGCTACTTGTTATCACGCTCCTGGGCTTCTATACTGCTTGTGTTGGAAGTAGATTACCTGCTACTTGTTATCACGCTCCTGGGCTTCTATAGCTGCTTGTGTTGGAAGTAGATTACCTGCTACTTGTTATCACGCTCCTGGGCTTCTATAGCTGCTTGTGTTGGAAGTAGATTACCTGCTACTTGTTATCACTCCCTGGCTTCTATAGCTGCTTGTGTTGGAAGTAGATTACCTGCTACTTGTTATCACCTCCTGGGCTTCTATAGCGCTTGTGTTGGGAAGTAGATTACCTGCTACTTGTTATCCACTCCTGGGCTTCTATAGCTGCTTGTGTTGGAAGTAGATTACCTGCTCTTGTTATCACCCTCCTGGGCTTCTATAGCTGCTTGTGTTGGAAGTAGATTACCTGCTACTTGTTATCACGCTCCTGGCTTCTATAGCTGCTTGTGTTGGAAGTAGATTACCTGCTACTTGTTATCACGCCCTGGCTTCTATAGCTGCTTGTGTTGGAAGTAGATTACCTGCTACTTGTTATCACGCTCCTGGCTTCTATAGCTGCTTGTGTTGGGAAGTAGATTACCTGCTACTTGTTATCACACTCCTGGACTTCTATAGTTGCTTGTGTTGGAAGTAGATTACCTGCTACTTGTTATCACGCTCCTGCTTCATAGCTGCTTGTGTTGGGAAGTAGATTACCTGCTACTTGTTATCACGCTCCTGGGCTTCTATAGCTGCTTGTGTTGGAAGTAGATTACCTGCTACTTGTTATCACGCTCCTGGGCTTCTATAGCTGCTTGTGTTGGAAGTAGATTACCTGCTACTTGTTATCACGCTCCTGGACTTCATAGCTGCTGTGTTGGAAGTAGATACCTGCTACTGTTATCACGCTCTCGTGACTTCTATAGCTGCTTGTGTTGGAAGTAGATACCTGCTACTTGTTATCACACTCCTGGCTTCTATAGCTGCTTGTGTTGGAAGGTGATTACCTGCTACTTGTTATCACGCTCCTGGCTTCTATACTGCTGTTGTTGGGAAGTAGATTACCTGCTACTTGTTATCACACTCCTGGGCTTCTATAGCTGCTTGTGTTGGGAAGTAGATTACCTGCTACTTGTTATCACGCTCCTGGGCACCCCAGTTTGTGCAGAACTGTGCCTGTTTCTCACTCATAGCAGCATTCAGGCAGTTTGCTTTAATTCTTTGTTATGGGTGTGGTCTGCTAATTGAGCTGATTCTCTGTGTATTATTTAGTGCAGTGGTTTGAATTTAGTGGTTTACCAATCTAATTAGTCCCTGACACTCTGAGTAGTCTAAAGCTGTGTACAGATGATGCAATACTTCGGCCCGATCAAACAATAGATCTGTTGTAGACCTTATGCCTAAATACAAGACTACAACTTATCAGTAACGCTGCTAAGCCAACACTAAGCTGCAATTCAGGTCTCTTGCATTTTATAGTGTCTTCCAAACACAACTTTAAAATGTGATGGTCTAATTTAAATCTTAAACCTGATTGGATCTTTTGTATTGGATCAATCAGATTTAGGGGTGGGGTAAGGATACACTACAAATAGTGAAAGTTAGGGAGTGCTAGTTTCAGTTAGTATTTGGTCTGGAATATTTTGTGTTTGTGCTCAGGCTTGTGCTGAGAAGAAAGCTTGCTTTTGGCTGGGTTGGTTGAATGTACAACCTTGAGTTCTGGTGGCTTTTAATTCAATACACGGAATTTGTCTGTCTGTGAGAAAAGAAAAAAAATTCTACAGACCTCAGCTTTCCCAATTAAACTCTTCCTGGAGACTTGTGGCAGCTGGGGGTTGACTTGGAGGTCCTTCTGATGCCCCCCCTCGGCATAGGGAGACCCTATGGATCACTTCTTGGTAGGTTCAGTTGTGCCTGAGCGACTGAGAGGGGAAGACGGTACCAACCACTGCACGAGCACTTTGTGTGTTTACAGTGGTGTTGGGCACAAAAGCACTGACTGGCCTTTCAAAAATAAAAAAAGGAAAAATTATTGAAATATGTCACATTGGGCAGAGACAGTCTGGGTCCTCTTTTAGATCTCAGGATTGTAATTGTGCTCTCCACTGTCCCCCATCAAAGGGATGTCTAATGGTTTTTCTTCTGATTTGTTTGACATTCGACTGAAAAGTGAGAAGGGAGGATAGTCTTGACCACCTTATGGTACTTGTGCTTCACTCTGTACCAGGCCCCTGACCCCCTCTTCCCGACAAGCCTGCCAAGATCTCCTAAGCCGCGACCATCCGTTTACCAGTCTTAAACAGCTGATTGCACGTATGCAGGAAACATACACGCGATCAGCGGTTTAAAAGACCGGACCCGAACTTCCGGTTCAGTTCTGGAAGTTCGGGTCCGGTCTTTTAAACAGCTGATCGGACATATGTTTCCGGCATATGCTGGTCACGGCTTAGGAGATCTTGGCAAGCTTGTGCAGATCTTGGGCTTGTGGCAGCCTTACTACCGTTCCCCCCGTGACTGTCAGCAGGGGCAGTAGCTACGCCACTGTCTAAAACAACTAATAAAATCAATAAAGTATTAGTTATGGGGGGTGTGACACTTATAGAATCATAGAATCAGGATTTTATTGGATGTCTTTATTAACTCTTTTCTTTTAACTCCTTGCCTTTGTTTTTTTAGGGTGTGTAAAGATTTTTCCATATAATCACATAATTCCCAATGTGCCCCAATGGGCTCACTTTTACTAATATATATATATAATACTTTCACAGTCAAGCATTTAAAATCAATCCATATTAGAAGCCAAGGCTGTGGCTGTAATATGTAGTGCAGCTTGGAATCCTATGTAAAAAAAAACAAAAAAACACCTTGTTACTGGAAAGGATTCAGACAAGGTGGACTAGGGATTATGTGAAGGGCAAAATGTTTGGACTAGATAGATGTTGTCATATTCCATATTATTGTAAAGTGTTTGGCTTCAGCACACCGGAGAAAACACGGAGACACACCAAATCATCCACTGATAAAAATAAAGCCTTTATTTAAACAGCCTAACGCGTTTCGTACGTTCGTCCTTAATCATAGGCTATGATTAAGGACGTACGTCCGAAACGCGTTAGGCTGTTTAAATAAAGGCTTTATTTTTATCAGTGGATGATTTGGTTTGTCTCCGTGTTTTCTCCGGTGTGCTGAAGCCAAACACTTTACAGTTTGCTGAAGATTTGGGCTGTTTGCGACGGGCTCTGGGCTTTTTAGCACCTGGGCCACGGATGCTGATGGGTAAGAAAGTACCTGTTTTATATGTATTCTAAGTTCACAAGTGGCGTTCTATGTCTACATAGCGAATGGCTCGGGGTTTATACACCCGAGCCCTCAACACTATAAGTAAGGATCAGTTGTAGCTTTATCATTTCCAGTTGAGCAACACATGTGTTTTCATTATATATTCCATATTATGTACAGTATATTAAATTAATAAGGGGAATGGAGGAGCTTGACTAGACTAGATATGTTTGGATTCTTTAAAATGGAGAAGCAAAGCTTGCAGGGATATTGCAGTATTTTAAGTACATTAAACTACAGTTAACTCGCTGGTGTGTTGTTCACCCTGATCTTGAAGTAATGTTTAAACCATATGGGGATATTGATACTGTGTATAAATTAATAGACCACACATTAAACTGTCAGAGGACACACAGACATCCTTTAAAGCTGGAAGAAAAGAAGTTTAGTCTTCAAGTTCAGAAGGGGTTTTTCACTGTGAGAGTGGTTAAACTATGGAACTGTCTTCCAGTGGACGTGGTGATGGCAGGTTCATTGGTCAGTTTTAAAAAAAAGCTGAACGAGTTTCTAAAAACAAAGAATTTTGAATGTTACTGGTATTGATACATAAAGTAGAGTTGGGAAAGGGTTTGTCACTGTGAGAACGGTAAAGCTATGGAACTGTCTTCCAGTGGACGTTGTTATGGCAGGTTCATTGGTCAGTTTAATAAAAAGCTGGATGAGTTTCTACAAACAAGGAATGTTGAAAGTTACTGGTATTAATACATAAAGTAGAGTTGATCCAGGGAAATTTCCGATTGCCACTTGGAGTCAGGAAGGAATTTTTTTGCCTTCCTCTGGATCAACAGTTAGGCAGGAAATGAGGATATTGCTAGATGAGTTGGACTGGATGGACGTATGTCTTTATTCAACCTCAAATACTATAATATACTACTTATTACTTAGTTGTAAGTAATAAGGATAGTTTATCCTTTCAGTTGATTTATAAGTTTTATAGCAGTAATGCCACTTTAACCCTATAAGTGCCACAGATTGTGAATTTTACGATCACTGGTTGAAGAGACCAAAGTGCCACAGATCTTAAAATTTACGATCTGTACACTTTAACTGCTGCCTGTCCCTTTAAGGCACCTACGGGCAATAGGGGGGCAGCATTGAAGTGCCCCCCTCGATCCCCCATCAGTTTTGTCTAAAACCATTGGGAGATAACTTACCTTTCCTGCAGGAGCAGGGAGCAGGAGGAAGAGCAGGTCCGTGCGATAAGGGAGGCCCTGGTGACATCACAGGATTTCCTGCTTCACCGGGGTCTTCCCTTAGGCTTCCCCCGGTCTGCCACTGGTGCTGTAGTGGAGGGTACTGCACTGCGATCTCCATTCAGATCGAATTACAGTACCTGGTATAGTAAAGCTGTCAGTGTGACATCTTTACTATATTTTTGTGAATGGAGCTCAGAGCTACTTAGCAAATACTGAAAAAAATGGGGACAGATATAAAAATTTGGTGATCACTTCTGACATCTAGATTATTGATCTTTGCCAACAAAGGAAAAATCACTTCCAGGAAAATGTATTTCCGGGAAGTGATTTTTCCGATTGGATTTCGAATTGGAAAACGGGCACTTATGCCCCTATTCCAAGTTCGTTATCATTCCCTAAGATGATTTGATGATCATCTTTGGGAATGATCCCAAAAAAAGTCGGGAAATGCGCATACAAAATTATTAAAGTGATGTACGCCTTTTTTTTTTTTTTTTTGCACTAAAGCTAAAAATTAGCAAAAAACTTGTTCTCCAAGCTTCCCAATTGTTCCGGTGGTATCCGTAAAGTAAACGCAGATAATTATTTGTCTGATTTCAAAGGAAAC
Organism: Hymenochirus boettgeri; assembly: GCA_019447015.1. Classification (NCBI taxonomy): domain Eukaryota; kingdom Metazoa; phylum Chordata; class Amphibia; order Anura; family Pipidae; genus Hymenochirus; species Hymenochirus boettgeri. Next base: position 296,561,734 of record CM033473.1, read on the forward strand.
TAAGCCTATTTTAGTAGGAAATTTTGCAGAGGTACCAAAAAAAGACCGAATTGAATTTTTAGGATCAGTAAGGGTGAGGCCACACTAGCGTGTTTTTCGTGTGTTTCGCACTTGCGATTGCGCCCGTGATTTTTGCTAAAATGGAAATCGCGTGAACGCGGAAATTCCTGCGATTGCGCGTCTGTTCACGTTTTGGTAACGCATGTGTTCACCATTTTTGGTGCGTTAACGCATGCAAAAACGCATGTGCAAAACACAAAAAATGTTTGATTTTGCACGCGATTCCTGTGCATTGCAGTGTGGCCTCTGCCTAATGTGTGCAAAAACTTTTGAGAACCGGTTTTCACTAAAACTGAATTCTTATTTTATTTTTCACAAAATCTAAAAACACAGATTTCTATGTATTACTTTTTCTGGAATTCTTCATGTATGTATGAAAGCTTGGCACTGTAATGTAGCTGAAGGAGTGTAGATTCCAAAAATATATATTTTGTGGGGGTATTTCGGGGCTGTTTCCTTTGAAAAATTGTAGGATGTTCAAATTACAGAGCACTTGTGCACAGTTGCGTAGCTGAAGGTGTGTAGATTCCAAGAATATATAACATTGGAGGGTATTTCTAGTATAGAGGGGTGTTTAGTCTGACTAATCTGAAAACTTGCTGTAATTGGGCCACTGTGAATTGGCTCACTTTGTGGCTACTCGATTCCATGTCCGCGTGTGTAACCACGCATATTACATACCGTTTGATTCAGGACATTTGGGAGATTGATATTTGGTAATTTCTTTTTACATTTCATGGGGTTTTAGCAGGATTTCTACCTTCGAAAGTTGATTTTTGTTAATTTTTTCAGAAAATCTGCGAAAAGTACAAATTATACGAAGAGCTGCACCCACACCATTGATGGCATGAATGAACAAACTACAGTGTTCCGTAGCTAAATGTGTCGTTTCAAGCAATATATAGTTTGTGGGGGGTGTTTTGTGGGGAAAAACTGCAGAATGTACAAATTCAGAGTTAGCTTAATATTTTTGCTGTTTTTGAGCCATCGTGCATTGTCTCACTTTGTGGTTTTTTGCTTCTATGTCCGCGTGTGTAACGACACATGGCATGCAGTTTGATTCATGACATTTGGGAGATTGATATTTGGTAACTTTTTGTACAATCCATGAGGTTTTGGCATGATTTTCAACCCTTTGCAGTTGTTTTTCCTTTTTTCAGAAAAGTGCGAACTTCTATGAAAAACTGCATCCACACCATTTATGGTATGAATGAACTAACTACGGTGTTACATGGCTGAAGGTGTGTAGATTTTAGAAATATACATTTTTGGGGGGTTATTTCTAAGTTAGGGGGCTGTTTTGTGGAAAATTGTTGTTTAAATTTGGAGTTGGCTAAATATTTTTGCTGTTTGAGCCATCAGCTATGTAACGCTGACTCTCACTTCGTGGCCATTCGCTTTCACGTCCTCGTGTGTAATTACACATATGGCATACCGTTTGATTCAGGACATTTGGGAGATTGATATTTAACTTTTTTTACATTCCATGAGGTTTGGCATTATTTTTACTTTTTTTAAGTTTTTTTGTTAATTTTTTCATTAAAGTGCAAACTTCTACGAAGAACTGCAACCACACCATTCATGGTATGAATGAACAAACTACACCGTTACATAACTGAAGGTGTGCAGATTTCAGGAATATATAGTTTGTGAGGGGTATTTCTGAGTTACGTGGGTGTTTTCTTGAAAAAAATGCAGACTGTTCAAATTTGGAGTTGGCTAAATATTTTAGCTTATTTTGAGCGACCGTGCATTGTCTCACTTTGTGGCTATTTGCTTCCATGTCTGCGTTTGTAAACACACATGTTGCATAACGTTTGATTCAGGACATTTCGGAGATTGATATTTAGTAACATTGTTTTTACTTTCTATGAGGTTTTGACATGATTTCTACCTTTTTTTTTTTTTTTTTTGAATGTTTAATATAAATTCTTTTTGAAAATCTGGTAAAAGTGCAAACTTCTATGAAGAACTGAGCCCACACCATTGATGGTATGAATGAACAAACTACAACGTTACATAGCTGAAGGTGTGTAGATTATATTGTTTGTACGGGGTATTTCTGAGTTAGGGGGGGTGTATTGTGGAAAAACTGTTCAAATACAAAACTGGCTAATTTTTTTTTGCTGCTACTGACATTTGGCACTGGTCACGCTCTGGGTTAGTTGGTAGCCATGTCTCTGGGTACACCCATGAAGGTGGCATACCGTTTTACTCAGGAGGGATTAGGCTTTCATTTTTGAGATGCGTTTGAACTTTCCTCTACAGTTTTTAGCTGAAATTTGCATTTGATTCTCTGATTTTACAGTTGAGGAAAAATAGGAAAATGTGAGAAAATAACTTAAATTGCACGAAGAGCTGCGCCCAGGGATCAGCATTTTGATCGAAACTCACCTCACTCATAAAGTCCTGCGGGTATGTGGTTTCTAAAAATATCTCACTTGTTGGGATATTTTAGTTATTTGGTAGATATTGTTAACCGTCAGAAGTGGTACATTTCAATTTGGTGTAATATTCTTGAAGGTGCAGTTGTTGTTTGGGGGGGGTCTCATGTACAGGAAAAGTGGCGAACCTCCATATATCTGGTATCGTTGTACTCGGGAGTATCAGAGCTTTTAGAAACAGTGAGATTTTTGTGCGTAACCTTAAGATAACTATAAATAAAAATGGGGAAAATTCATGAAAATTTGCATATTTTACATTTTTTCCCCTATTTTACCCATAATTCCGGTAGAATTTCCAGAAAAGTTGCAAAATTCTGTTACCATGTTAAAGTACACTTGGTGCTGAAAAAAACAATATATAATCATGATTTTCTGCAAAGTTTCCTACTGTAGAATTAGTCTAAAGCGATTAAGGGCAAAATCCTTAAAATTCTGCTGTCACAACGCAAAAAAAATTAAATTCTGCTTGCACTGAAAGGGTTAATGACTGATATGTCCGCACCATATCACTTTAATTTTCTCTTGCACTTTTAGTTGATGTCCTAAATCTAAACCCCTCAATTTGGCCTATTGAAATGTTATGGACAATAAAGAAAGAAATGAGTCTGCCTGAGGAAGCTCATTGGAATGGAACTCGTTGCAGTGACGTCATCATTTGGCACTCGGGAGTGTGTTGTGGAGCCGGCTTTGAACCACGTGCTTTTACTGGAAGTGGAATTTGAGATGTAGCGTGCTAGTGGCTGATCTTTTGTTCTATCTGCCCTACCTTTACCTAGGAGCTGTGGCCACAGACCTGAGATTTGCTTTAGGTCTGGGTAAGATGGGAGACATGGATCTGTCCTTTACTGCTGCATTCTGGATTTCGGTGATGGTTGCATCAGTACATGATATACTGTAACTTATGGTATGTACACTATTATTTACATTTCTTTTTTTTGCTTTTTCTCTTTGGATCTAGACTGCCTTCCTTTTTGGACTCGTGGACTTACTGTATACTTTTATCCAGTTCCTCGTCACGTCACTGGTTATATGGATCTTTTATTGGACTTTTTTTAGTTATATTCTTTATTTGGATCATGTACCTATTTTCTTATATAGATATATTTGCATTTTATGGTATATTAATTTGTATAGTTATCAAGCTATTTATTAGATGTTATATTGTATAGAGTAATACATTTGTTATATTATTATATTATAGTTTTTTTATTGGTATGTGGGTTTATTAGTGTTTTATTTACAGGTTGCTCTTTGTTTTTTTTTTAAAGAGGAAATAAGTCCCTATACAGATTAATGCACTACCTTGGACCATGGGCATAATGAAGATTATAACTTGAGGGAGGGGTTTTGTTTTAGACATCACTGTTTTTTCACTTCCTGTTTGTATAAATGTGGTACTCTCAGCACATACTATGAAACTTAGATAAAAGATCTGTATGATCTGAAACATGTTGTGCTGGTAGTACAATAAAAAGCCCTTTGGCAGTCATTTTTGTGTGTCGTTTTAAGTCCACTAAGTCCTCCTTTCTTATACTAATATTGTGGGCTACTGGTTCCCTTTTATTGGCCTATTATATTGGCTCAGTAAAATTATATTTTATTATGGTTTTGTTTTAGTGTCTTAAAGCGATTTATGTATTGCTTTTCTGCACACTTTAATGCCAACCTGCATGCCCAAAACCATGCTGGGCAAGGCTGGACTTAATTATATGCCAGGGGGTATGTGCATGTCTGTCTCAGATGTTGTTTCAGTAGGCAAAAGTTATTTAACTATTGTAATACACCAGTTTCTTTATTAAAATAGTTAAAATTACAATTCTGACCACATTTGATGCCAACCTGCATGCAGACAGGCTGGACTCAACTGAATAATGAGCCAGGTAATAAATGGCAAAAATGCCTATTCTGCACAATTTTGATGCCAGGGGTTATGTGCATGTCTAAGATTTTTTTGCAGTGGCCCAATGTGAGTTAATTATTGAGAAACACTATGGTAGAGTGGGTGGAGCCTGCTGATCATGTAAGCTGTTGCACATGGGAGTAGCTCCTGCTCAAGAAGCTTGTAAACCGTACAAGGGGTAAATAAGGGAGGACAAAAATATTCCTAAAACGAACTACATACCTCCTATCCTCAGCAGACATAAAGCATACCGCCTAACAAAACATTAGGCACTAAAGCTAAAACACCTCGCTGAATACTTCCCGCTATCCACACCACGCGGGCTCCAAGATTGTGGCACACAGCCAGAGGAGTTATCGGAACCTGTTTCATGTACAAGAAACTCTCCGAACTGTTCCGAACTTTCCAAAATTAGACGTGACATATTTAATTCGCAACAAGCAGGAGGACATAGAGAATAGAACCAGACTCTGTAACATCCATATCAGAGCAGTCCCTGAAGCAGTCACGGACATTGAACACTACCTCACCCGCCTATTCTTATATGTCCCCCCGAAAGATGCCTCAGCAGACCTCCAAATGCACCGTACCCACAGGGCATTTAGGCCCAAACCAACAGAGGGAGACTCATCTAGCGACTTAATCTGGAAACCCCACTATTTCAAATCAAAGGAACAAATTATGTCCTAAGCCTGAAACAAAGAGGCTATAGAATTTAAAGGAGCTAAAACAAAACTTTTCCAGGATCTTTCAGCCTTTACTCTAGTCCAACGACGGGAATTAAGACCCATCAGATATCTTTAACAAACACCATAGGAAATATCGGTGGGGCTACATATATATTTGTATAAGGTGATCATATCCCCATGCAAACATCCCCATCTCCTTTCACCACCCTCTTAGCCACGCATTTATACTCCTAAGCTCCTGTTGCCTCCCTACCATAGCACGTGGCTGCGGTAGTATTTCTGAAATCACTACCCTTGAGATCCTTACTTTTAACTTGGACCCTAAGTCTCAGAAATAATTTTTAAGGACATCACCTCCACCTCTAACTTTGTCATTGGCACCAATGTGAACCAAGACCGCCGGGTCACTCCCAGCCCCCATGGCCGTCTCGATAATGAGCCACATTGAGACAAAGTAGCAAAGCGGCACTTTGTCTGTGTGGCTCAAGAGCAGTGGCATTTCTATAGTTAAAAAAGAAATAAATGATCTTACCGGCGCCGCTGCACCAGGTAAAGAGGGAGGAAGCAAAGTGTTGTGTGTATGAGAGGAGGAGCTTCTGAGGATTAGAGGAAAGGCCAATACCCCATTAGAGCGCAGCCTTGCAGGACCCTTCACTGCGCACTGGGTAAAACTTGTCTCCTTATGAGCTATGCAAATTATGCCTTCGGAATCGGTATGTCTCCACAGTTTGACCGCTATGCGGGTAAGTTGCACTTTCTATTGCATTGATCATTATTTTCTACACCTCAGCAGCTGCTGAAACACTTTCACTCTTTGCTGTGATGTTTTAATGCCTCTTCTGTACAATGCGCACTTGTTATGCAGTAGTGACCTCACACCAGAATAGTGAGGAAAAGCATTACCAGCCAGGTCTGTGTTTTGTTCCCTAGCAATAGGCAGCTGACCTCACTTTCCAGTGCCAATTCTTCTTGCATTTATCAGGACAATGGGCACCTACCTTGTCTGCTTGTGTTCAGCCTTGTGTTTGCATGACAAGTCTTCAGAATCATTTAGTGGAACGTTGGTACAACTTAACTACCCAGCATCCCCCCCATCACTGTCACTAGACCAGCATCCCCCCTCCTTCCCCCAGAAACAAAAAGACCTCATACACCAGACTTTTCTTTCTCTCCCAGCCAGGTCAGGCAACTGAACAGTCATTATTAGCTGTATTGTTATCATGCAGTAGTGGATGGCTGTTTGTGGTATACAGGAGGCTTTATTGTAAATCATTTACTTGATTCAGAAGATTAAAGGACATTTTAGGGGAATATGTTAGGAACTGCTTGAATCTCCAGACCTGATTGATTGCTCCCCTCTACAAGCAATATGGTCGCAGAGCAAGCCAAAACGGCAAAGATGCCAGAAACCAAACCACCAAATAGAGCCACCAACTTGAGTAAGGGACACTAAAAAGCAAGTACCATTACGCTTACTACCTAACTTGTAGTACAAGGGGGAAAAGAAGTGTGGGACAGCTTTAAAAGGTACTCACCATTAGATTTGAACTATCTTTCCCTTTTGCAAAATTGTTGGCACTCCCTTTCATCAATACCAATGATCCTTGAATATTGACTGACAATTACTAACCTTATATCCTAATAAAGGGAATATTCTGGGCTGGGGTGGGAAAATGGGCAGGGTTTTTACAACCAAATATTTAAAGATATGCCACTATTGTATAACTGTTTGTAAGAACTGTAACATCAGATAAAAATTATGTATAATTTGAGATAATGGACATAGAGTTAAGCTGCGTACACAGTCATGATAAATCAATTTATCATGACTGTGTGTAGCGTATTTTCCAAACGATTGCGTGGCTGACTAACATTCCCGTCGGCTGTACTGTACTAAAGTATAGGGGAGTTGTACGCAGTTAAGGGGAATATGCAGGCCCGATCGTTCACTATATGCGGTGTTTAGGGAGAATGCTCAGGACTGTACTGTGATCTTTAACAAAACATATCACAAACAAGCAACAGGGCACTACAAAGAAATATTGAGTTGCAAAAAGTGCTGCTTTATTGACCCATCAGTCTCAGGTAACATTTCGGGTGGACCTCCACCCTTTATCAAGCCTCATCTTGCAGAACTCTGTCTTCTTTCAAAGATCTGTGCAGTGTGTACCCAGCTTTATACAGGATTGTACCATAAGGCGTTTTTCTGTTTTTGTGTACTGAATTTACATTTTTATTTTTCTTGCAGCTTGAACTGATATACGTTCAAGAGACAATGTACCGCAGCTTGGCTTAAAACTGGAACAGTCCTTCACTTTCAGTGTTTATTATCTTAAAATATATGCCTATTGTGATATTACTCAATTATGATGACAACTTGCATGTTAAAAAACACTTTGGGCAAGGCTGAACTCAACTGAATTATATGTCAATGGTATGTGTCTTGCCTGCCTGAGATGTTGTTTCAGTGGTCCAAAGTAATTTTACTTTGATACACTGGTATCTTAATGAAATGCATGAAATGTCTATTTTGCACATTTGTGATGCTGACCTGTATACTTAGAACCACTTTTGGACAGGCTGGACTAAAATGAATTGTTTGCCAGGGGTTAGGTACCTTCCTGTCATTGTGTTTCAGTGGCCAATTTTAATTTAATTATTGCAAGACACCGGTGTTTCTTGTTAAAATGGCTATACTGAAAACTTTTAATGCCAACCTGCATGCATAAATCCACTTTGGGTTAGCCTGCACTCAGATGAATTATATGTTAGGAGTTAAATTGCTAAAATGACTATACTACACAATTCTTCCAGGTATATGCACTAGAGATGTAATGTGGGTTCAAATAGACCTTTATGAAACTTTTTTTTATCGAAAATCAAAAGTAGATGATTATCGAAATCAAAAAGGGAAACCGCCAAAAAATAACCCTCAAAAGAAATGATAGATTTCGGTAACTCTCGAAAATAGAATGCGGAAGCTCGAAAACATCCCGATTGTGAGGAAAGATTGTTTTAAAATAAGTTTTGGTTATATTTATGGCTTCTACAGACCATTCCCCAGGTCTGTGTGTCATTTACAGTAACCTACTATTACTATTTGTCCCTCAAAATGGACAACCTGTTGAATTTTTTTTCTCTCATAGACTTCTATGGGTCCATTTTTGAATTTTTAAAAAAAGAACGAAACTCAACAGTTTTGAACATGTCTAATATGCACATATCTGCCTGAAATGTTTTAGTGTCCGAAAGTGATTTTACTATTGCAAGACACCAGTTAATTACTGAAATGGCTAGAGTGCCTTTCTCCACACTTAAATGCCATTTTACATGCCCAAAACAAGTTTGGGCCCAACTAGAGGTATTAATCTTTCTGAGTGAGATGTTGTTTAAGTGTTAACTTTGGCAAAACACTAATTTCTTGTTCACGTGCCTATTCTGCACACTTAATGCCAATCTGCAAGTCTAAAACCACTTTGTGCAATGATGGTCTCAACTAAATTATATGTTAGGGTTGTTTAGCTGTCTGAATAAGATGTTTCAGTGATTCAATTATTGCAGTTCTCACAAAAACAGGGTTTTTTTTCCATTCGGCTAAAATGCCTATATTGAAAACTTGTAATTCCAACCTGTATGCTCAACTGCACTTCTGACCAGGCTGGCTTGAAATTAATTATGTGCCAGTGACTACATTGCTAAAATGTCAGTTCTGCACAATTTTGATTCTAGGGGTATTAAAATGTCTGCCTGAGATGTTGTTTAAGTGGCCCAAAACGATTTATTATTGCAAGACACCAGTTAATTATTGAAATGCTCACTTCAACTCCTCCTTCCTCCTCATATCTGCAGCTTAGCACCACTCCACAGACCTCAAAGAATTGACGGCTCTTGTCCGGTTAAAATTATTTCATTTTATTTGTGCATGAAAAAATTGGCAACCTGCAAACAGATGGAACATAGCATGGTCTTCTTACGCATTTCAGATTTGCATCCTTACTTATAGAGGGTCTCTAACCCTAACACCAGATTCTCATTCAAATTAAAAGGGAAACAGTGGTATTTACCAGATTTTTCTACAACACAGAATTGTTTTTGATATTGCATAGATTAAATGGAAAGCAATATTTAATATTTTTTCTACTACAGAGATTAAAGTGGGAGTAGAAGACATTGTGCCCTTAAATATGTTTTCTTATTGTAAAGATTAAAGGAAATAATATTTAACAAACAAAGATATTGAGAATTACCGGTATTAATACATATACTGTATGTCCTTCAGGTATTCTTTGATCTTTTGCTCCTGTGACCCAGAAGTCTATCGCCTGCTTCTATCATGGCTGCTCATGACCTGTCCTCTTGATCCCATGCCCTCTGTATTACTGAAGTACTGCAATCATGTGCTTACCCCTTTACTCATTCACATATTTAATCCCTCCCTTACATCTGGAATTTTCCATTCTGCCTTTAAGCATGACCATGTTAAGCCCATACTAAAAAAAGCCCCCGCTAGACCCCCTCTTTTTTAGCCAATTACCGCCCGGTCTTTCTCTTACCTGTAAACTGCTGCTATCGACCTTCATGCTCATAACCTATTGGATCCTTTGCAATCTGGATTACGTCCTGCACATTCCACCGAGACGGCTCTGTGTAAGGTTATAAATGATCTGCAGATTGCAAAGGCCAAGGGTCACTTTTCTATTCTAATCCTCATTGGCCTCTTCTCTGCTTTCGACAGTCAATCATTTCCTCCTTATACGTATACTTCACTCTTTGGGCATTCGAAATTTAGTGGCATCCTGGTTTGTATCCTATCTCTCTGTTAGAACTTACTTTGTATCTTATGCTAGCAATATATCTTCTTTGGCTCCTCTTGGTGTGGGGGGCACTTGTATGGAGACCACAGTCAACTACAAAAACTACAGACACTAGAGACATATCATTAGTATTGTACATTTATTTAGGTTGAAATACAGAGACCAACACAAAACACTATACATACATACATACATACAAACCCCCCTCCCATGTAATGTACCAAGAGTAAGAATCTGCAGGATTTTGTCCTTGCAGGTAATGCATGCTTATTTGAAGTATCCTCCAATCTATGAGTCCATAATGGCTCTGGGCTCTATAGCAGCCTCTATGGCTGCCTTTGAGATCCTTATGGCACTGGTCCCACATGTATGCATTGTCCTACACATACATGCTGTCCTCACCCTGTATCAGTGTCTCAGACATTTGTCTAATACGAAGCTTTCTCTGATGAGACGTCTGTCCCATAGTCTAATTCTTTCTTTCACATATGATCTCTTAACCAAAAAGGTTATTATAGACATGAACGTTAGAGGGAACATTATGTCAATACATAGTGTCAATACATCACATAGCTTGCTATTGGTGAAAGTCACAGAGGTCACTTTAATGGGTAACTTATCTATACAAACACAATCTGCTTTACCTTCCTGTACTTTATATATGATTGGATCTCCTTCCTGATGGTCTCATAGTCCTGGTGATTATTAATGAATGGGTGCTTTAGGAGCTGATTGGCGGTGGTTTGGTCTAAATCTCAGCAATTAACAAAATCCTTTAAATTTTTGACCTGGAGAGTTAAATGTAAAGCAGAATGAGATTTATTATGATATTAGATGCTACTGCCACGATAGGCTAATTAAAATGTCCCCACTGTGTGTAAAGACTGGGGGAAAGATACGGCAAAAAAGGCAATTGTAATTGGAGAGTCACTTACATTTTTATTGACTGATCTTTTCACTTCTTGCCATTTAACCTTTTTTGCTAAAAAGGAAAAATACATATCATGTTATATCCGACGCACTTGGCAGTTCTAGGGTGTGTATAATTGTACGTATAGGATTTGTTTTACTCCCTTTATAACTATTTCCATTAACTGTACATGGTTAATTAGTTTGTTAGACTGTACATGGGGGCTAATAACTAGACTGGAATCCATGTACCGGTTAGGGTGCAGGTTGTTTGCCACCTGGCACTGTACCACGATTAGATGTTATAAACAGCTGTTTCATGGTACAGTTTCTGTTACAAGGGGCAGTGGTGTGCCTGGTAGAGTGGAGGGTTATTAGAGTCTGGGCCCCTGTAGGTACGTTACTATTTGACTGGCTTTAACTTACGAGAAGTGTCTGTAGTTATTTGACATGCAAAAAAAAACCTGAGGCTGCGGATGTCATGCTAAAAACCAATAAATGATTAGTATTAGGGGAAGTTTGATGTGTCTGATTATTTATTTGATTTCAGTTGAATAGACAAATATACAATATTTAAATAGATATTTCCATTTAGAACTGGTATCCGGCCTATACTATCCCATACATTCCTTTATGTAAAGTGCCCTAGAGGAAATTATTTATTTGCACAGGCGATTAAGAGGCAGGGCCTATGAAAGGAATTGCAAAACATGTGAGCACCCATATTACAAATGCTATATAATTACCGTGCTGTATAGCAGGTAAAACCTACCACACAGACAAAGCTTCTTTTCTCACCTATGATCATTCTGCTTATTCTGAAGTTGACTGAAATGACACATTGTACAAATGATCTACAAATGGCAGACACTGAATAAACAAGACTGTCTATATTTAGCATCACTTATTGAAGAAGAAGAAGAAGAAGAAGAAGAAGAAGAAGAAGAAGAAGAAGAGTCAGTTTAATAAAAAGCTGGATGAGTTTCTACAAACAAGGAATGTTGAATGTTACTGGTATTGATACATAAAGTAGAGTTGATCCAGGGATATTTCCGATTGCCACTTGGAGTCAGGAAGGAATTGTTTTCTCCCTATATAATTCTGTGTGGGGGGGGGGGGGTTTGGATTCTGTCATTGAGAACAGGATCTCGGGAACCGTAACTTATCTGTAGATTAGAGAATATCAGTTCAATGAAATGCATTGCTAAAATATACGTTGTGGTGTTTAAAATATTTTGCTTAATGGCATTAAATTTATATACACCTTTGTATATAGCATTAGTGATGAATTCCAGTTTTGAAATGAATCAGGTTTTAAATTGAAACTCCAGGTTGTGAAATCGGCGATCTGATGGATTTTTCTAAATTTTCTAAAATCTGAGATTTTCATTGAAGATTGAATACACAAAAATCTTTTTTTCAGATTCAATTGAGTTTGAATCAGATTTTTGGAACTGAAAGGGCAACTATAGTGAAAAAATTACTTCGCCTCGTCTTAATCTATAAATTAATACAGGTAAGTAGCACATAATCTGAGGTGTGTGTGTCGTTGATTTCCTTCAATACAGTAATTGATTTGCTCAGGCTCAGTATCTCACCTTCCTCTCTCAACCGAAACCTCCTTCCATTTGGCCTGGCTGTCTATAAGGGCAAGCATGCTCAGTAATCACTATGTGGCAGCACTGGAAGTGGGAATTTCCCATCATGCAATTCACATGATTTGCATGAACACTGTCTCCATTCCAGTTATAGTAAAACTGCACACAGCGGAAGATGGTTCAGACTGGATAGCAAATAGCTATTTTTTCAATATAGATGTCCTTTTATACCTCAATTTGACAGCACCAAATTGTACCAAATTAAATTCAAACTTTAGCAAACTTATAATGCAAAAAATATTTATTTGATGTACAGTATTATATCCTCTAGATAAAGAATAATTATATTATTCTGAGCGTTTTTTTTTATAAATAGACTCTTTCTGGATTGATAAATGGTGCCCTCAACATTTCCGGAAAATTGAGATAGGAATTAGAACATTATCTGATCATTATTGTAGGCCAAATTAACAGATATCACAACAGAAATTTATTTGAAAACTTAATCCATTCCTTTTTTTCCAACCCAAACTTTAAAAAGCTATTCATAAGAATATCAAAGATTTTTTTTAAAATGTATTAATACAAAAGGGAATAAATGCATGTACATTATGGAATGCTCATAAGGCCTAAGTTTTGGTGGATAACAAACTTAAACGTAGCAGTGCCAGGCAGCAACAGCCAGAGCCAGCATGGTATTGTCTTGTATAAAGAGAGGTATGGATCCAAGGGAGGAAAATGTAATTCTCTCTCTTTACAAAGCATTGGTAAGGCCTCATTTGGAATATGCAGTGCAATTTTGGAATCATGTGTACAAAAAGGACATCTTTGAAATGGAAAGGGTTCAGAGAAGGGCAACTAAATTAATAAAAAAAGGGAATCGGGGACCCATTGCAATAAGAGTTTTGACCAGGTTGCAACATCCATCTGCAAGGTCTTAAAATGACATGCAAACTGCCAAAGCCAAGGGCCAGTTCATGGTCCTCATTCTTCTCAATCTATCTGTTTTTGATAGTGTGGATGATTGTCTTCTTATGCATATTTTGCACTCGCTGGGCATCCAAAATCAGGCATTCTAGTTGTCTTCTTATCTTTCGGATCATTTCACTCTCCTCTAAAAGAGAACCCAAAACCCGAAAAGGGTGGCTTCCCATCAAACAAAGTATCATATTCAGTACCCTTCTTTTAACCTTTAAATCCCTTCACTCTGCTGCACCTCCCTACTTATCTTCTCTCTTGGTCCCTTATGTTTCTAGACGTTCCCTGTGCTCCTCACAAGGCATTCTCTACAAACCCCCAACTAGCACTGCTTCGTCCAGTCTTAAACAATTTTGTCTTGCTGCTACGTACATTCGGAATCAATTAGTACTTGTATCCTGACTTTCTGAGCACCCGCAGAATAAATGATTGTTAGCTGTCTCGAGCACTTTGAATCTCTCCCTCACTTGTATCTGTATGTTGTTTCTCCCACTTAGATTGTAAGCTCTTAGGGGCAGAGATTTCAATATTAATATGTCAAGCGACACAACACTTATTTTTTACTAAGTGCACACATGGGTCTTTCCAAATGTACAAAGTGCTTTATTTACAAATATCGCATAATGGCCAATATGATATTATAATATATAAGAATATATATATATATATATTCCAAATGTAATAAATATAGATAAAACCCAAGAGTTTCCCTTTATGGAAACCTGGGAACAAAAATTAATAAACAATTTACAACAGGACAATGGGCCTACTGTACTCATTTAATATACCATTTAAACTCTCTAGATGCGAGTCCCACTGGGAGGTCAATAAAAAAAATGACATATCAATTTTATAGATATTCATTAATGGATTCCTACTTATTTAATGTTAAATGTGTTTTAATACTGGCTTGCTATAGCAGGTACTGAACAGCGATCATGCAGCTGATTGTAGCTGATTCAGTACCTTCAGTAGACATCCAGGGAAGAGCAGGGGAGTGTTCTGGGAGACTTTTCTTGTGTGGTTACAGCATGCAAAGGGTTAAATGTGCTATACACGCATTTGTTTGGGATGAAACCGATGGGGGATTAAGGGTCTGATCAACCAAGGAGAGCCTTATTTTAACCAATCTAGAAAAGATTATCAATGCCCATAGTGGTGGTGAAGATTGGGACTTTGTACTGAAAATATACTTGGGAATTACTAGAACATCAGAACATAGTACCATATTTAAAAACGTGTGGTATCACACATTACCCATACATACATTAATGGAAAATCACGATGGCGGATGCGATCGTACATTTATGCTAAACCTTTATTAAAGGGTAACTGTGGTCTCGAATATTTCCAAACTAGCAAGGATTATATGAAAAGCCTTCCATCATACCTTCAAAATAAAAAGGAAATCACATCTCTAGATAAAAGTCATGATACGTTATTGCTGGAAAGGTTCAGCAATATTACTTCCTGCTTGAACACTTCCTGTTTTCAGCCATGTGACCAGCCTCTGCCTGCATTAATAGGCTCCCCTTCTCAACTGTCAATTTTCCCCCCAGGTACTTCCTGATTTCCCCAGCATTAAGTCTTTACTGAGCATGCTTCTCCCCTGGGGCAGAAGGGCTAGCAGGGGTCAGGTGATGTCAATCAACTTACTGGAAACAGGAAGTTTGAACATTCACCTCAACACTATTTCTTACAGGTTGAAGCCAGAGATGTGATTGTCAGCTCATTATAAATAAAAAACTGCAGGCTTTCATTTAACGCTAACTTGTTTGGAGACCACAGCTGCCCTTTAATTTACGAAAGTTCGGACATAGAATACCATGTAGTAAATCTACGATAGTTTTAACAATCATTTTAGCCATTGTTAAACCAATTGTTAAAGGTGCAGTATTGCTAAAAAGCAATACCGCGCCTTTATAAATATGGCCCATAGTGTCAAACTGTCCTTCTGTAATAAGAAACATTTACCAGCTTCCAAATGTAGGTAAAAATGTAATATTACTGACTTAACGGTGGTGTGCCAGAGTACCAAGTTTTTATATTTTATATAAATAGTTAACTGTATAATTTTTGTATTTTAAAAGGCACAACCCAGTAAGGTCAGTAATACAATATTTGTACCAAATTTGTAATTAATTTCACAATTACTTCTTATTTAATATTTGAAAGCTAACATCTGATTGGTTGGAGCAAAATTACCTGTAGCACCATTTTTAACAATTAATAAGACATTTTATTGAATCTCCCTGATTAATTTTTAGGTACGTTTTTTTCCCGAAGTGACTTAAAGATATTTGGGAAATCCTTACACATAGAAGAAGAGCTCATAGGTAGAGATGGATGAACTTCAGTTTGTTTCCGAACTTCCATAAACCCCCCCCCCCAAAAAAAAACCCCATTAAAGTCATTGGGGAGATAATAGTTCAAAAAGTTTAAAGAAATAACAGATAAAATAGCAATGGTAACTTACTGTAAATGGCTGTTGTACCTGGGAAATGGTCCGGGTAACATGCACCTATTACCAAAACTCTTTCCCCTTGGTCGGGTTGGGTTACCTCACGCTACATTAAAGGGTTACGGCCAATTCGAGGGTTACAATATGATACTTTTGAGGGTTACAATAAAATACTTTCAAGGGTTACCAAAATCAACCACTACTTTGAAGGGTTACCAAAATCGAACACTGCATTTGAGGGTTACCAAAATCAAAGGCTACTTTTGAGGGTTACCAAAATCGAAGGATACATTCGAGGGTTACCGAAATTGAAGGATACATACAAGGTGCAGGTCCATCACAACCCATAGGGATATTTTTGACCAATCACTTTTACAATTGACTACAGTAGACTTTTATTATATAAATATACATTTGTAGGTACGTTCATTCATTTTTCTGGGATAGCCTTACAAATTAAAGAATACAAATGAAAGAAGGGGTATTTTAGGGCTACTGCTGACCACCTCTCATTGTTAGATACCCTTTGTACAAACCATGTATTCCTTTATACAATATATTAATTACCTTGTGGTTTTTATTGTGCTGTAGCCTGGCAATTGGTTGATTGATGTTAGTAGAAAGACACAAGGTGAGTGGAAAAAATATCTAGGTCTTGTCAAATTCTTCTCTCAGCTAGTAATATTTTACAATACAATAATATTTTGCGGTAGTGCTGAATTCTAGTTGACTTTTATAAAATATAACAGCAATGGTAATTAGACCATCAACCATCATAAACCATAACAATGCTATATAATATTGTATTAAATTATACAATACAGTAATCTTGCAGATGTATATCTATTATCCATTATACAGTCACTTATATCCCATTTACATTACCATCCTTTTTGCCTATTTTAATAATCCCAGAGTACAATTTTTATTCATACATTTTTTGTGAGCACATACAATACAAACCTGTGGATATCTGTAGATCCCGGCTATCTGGGCTATGCAGAGAGATGGATCAGAAGACAAGTCTCCAATGATCCCCACAACCTTTTTATTATTCCAGCAGCTGTAATTTGGGATTTTCTCTTGTGTCCCTGATAAGAGTCTAAAAGTGCTGGTAACAGACTGACGTCTAGAAGAACAGGAGTCAAAGATCTGATATCCCAGAGTAATATTAGGCAATATCCAAGGATCCTTATTGATCTCGTCAATTGTAAACATGAAAACCAGTAGATGGCGGAAGAGTTTGAATGACAGACTGTTAAACATGATGAAATATTAAGATAGCTTTTCAGGAATCAGCTAAATAATGTTGATTTTTTTTTAAGATTTAAAGGGACAGTATGCTTTCAAGAAAAAATAGGATTATTTTCTTATTTCAATAACTATAATCTGCCCATTAGGCGAATTCTCTGTGAATAAAAGTAAACTACTGTCCAAAGTTTAAGACTTTTTGTTTGCAGGACCCCTAATAGAGTCTGTTATGGTCTCAGACCCTGGGTTGATTCAGTTGCTTAGTAAAGATCTGAGCATGTGTGACTCATCCAACAGCCAATCAGTAGAAATTACTGTTTGAAACATTTCAAGGATGTGATGCATCCTGGGAAGAAGAAAGACCATTACAGAACCTGAAATGTCTGCTCACTACTGACCACAGCAAAGCATAGCAAAGGGTATAAAAATTATTCATTTTAAAAATGAAAACAATATGTAGAATTTATGCACAGTGTGTATGTTTAAAACAGATAAGTCATTTAAATAATAACACTTTTCCTCTAAAATTCCCCTTTAAGAACTTAGGCCTTTTTCTTAAACGTAATATTTTTGAAAGGAGAATTGAACTCATGTAGTAACTGACTTTTCCACTGATGATTCTCCCATCTCTGACATTAGAGAACATATGGTGACAAAGGGGGAAGATTTCTCTTTTCCTTCACTGAGTTTCCATTTCTGTGTGGTACTGCCGTTCATTGCAGGCTGGGGAGAGGAATTAACTTCACCTTGACCCATCACAGGACCTACCATAGTCATTTTACTGTACATAGATATTTTCTGTTCCAAAACGCATATTTATATCTTGACTCTATGATCTTGGGGTTTCATTTTTATTTTCCTCCATTACTAGTGACTTTTACTAACATATGCACAATCAACTGTTTAAAAACACCTGATTTCATATGGTACAACTGGCTGCTACAAATGGACCCCTCACACAGCCAACCAAATAGGTGAATTAAAAATCTAAAAAGAAGCGGAGAGGTCTGGGCTCACTCAATTGATCCAACAATTGGCGTCTGGGAATCTGAGAGTGAGGTAATAGTTGTTGAACTAAAGACTAAATCTTGAAAAAATCAAAGATCATTATAAATGTGAAATTAATATTATATAAAACAAGAGAGGAACCATTATCCCACCCTACTCCTCCCCTCCCTTTCCCCCCTTTATTCTATTATCCAAGTTAAAGACCCTCAACCCACTCCTCCCTTATTTTCTCTTCCCTATATCACAACCTAAATACACCCTTTAAAGAGTAAAAAAAAGGGTCTCGGACAAGAAACTGAGAACCAATCTATCCCTATATGTAATTATTTCTTTATTGGATCACATAACATTGGAAATGGTTATACTGTTGAATAAGTCCTTTGAATAAAAAATTATTGAAACAAAAACACCTCATTTCAGTATCTGGCATGTAGATCAGAGGGCCCTCTTAGTCCCTAGGCCCCCCTGCCATCAAAAGGGCTATAGTTACTCCACTGCTTAGAAGGGTAAACATGGGGGGCATGGATCGGAGAAGTTATCTTTGTTTACCAACATTTTTCGTCTGCAAAAAAGTTTTTATAGATGTCAAGGTTTTGGGATGAGTTTTACACTTATATTGGAGAAATTATTTGAATGGTAAATATGCTCAGAATGTCCCGGGATTCATAGTGTGACAAATACAGAAAGCAAAATAATATTGTTTTCCTATGAATAATAAGAAAACCATTAGCTTTGTCTGCTTCTTCCTGCATGAGTCTGGAAAGGTCTCAGTGGCCATCCACACAGTATTTATTTGATGTGACTGACCAGGGGGATATCAGTCTATTTTGCTGAATCGCATACACTGGTGCAGAATGCAAACAATTGGCCAATATTTTACATGGGTTACAGCTAGGCACACGGGCCAAGATTTGTCCCGTCCGCCATCCCACCATTGGCCACTAGTCAAGCAGGACAAATCACTGTTAGTCACAACAAAAGTAGCTGCGGTCGGCAGTTTGCCGTGACTGATCGTATATTCCAATGCAAACTGCGCAATACATGGTGCTATCGGTTATTCACCAGAAATATTGTATGGTGTGTACCCAGCCTTTAGAAAGCTACATTTCCCCTTCATTTTAAAACCCAGAAATAGTTTATTAAAATGATGCATCAATTGCATTTCATGGTGCGTTGTACATCAGTGAAATCAGTAAAATATTTCCCTAAACCAAGTCATCTTATTTTATTATTGAGTAAGATATGTAGAGTTAGGTCTACAATTCCTTTTCTCACATGCAGATAAGAAGAGGAGAGACATCTAGGTAGTTTCATGTTACCATGTGCCCTTAAGGAAATGCTATACGTTCTAAGAGGTTTTATAAGCATCCAAAGAGCTAAATGCAGAGCGAGAGAGACAATTGCAGACTGAATCTGGCCTACATTGTACTGATGATGACTCAATAAAGCCGAAACTGGTCTGCAACTGGTTCTCTACTTCTGCTACCATAGTAATATGCAAACTACCCAGAAGTCTCTCCTCTTATGTATGATGTAACATTTTTGTTTTCCACCCTTTGCAATACATTTCCTTCTTTAAGTTCATTTTTCAATACAGTGACCTTAACACAAATGAAATATTTATTTACTAAGACATTATCTATAGTATTACATAGTTATTGCTCTGTAGAAAACAAAGTAAGATGTACTTTTAACAGGACCAGTGTGCATACCTTAAACATTCTTCATATTGTACTTCATTCATCTGTATAAATGCCCCAATCATCAGATCACCCTCACTGAAATAGTAAAAATCCTTAAAATTTTGAAGCCTGTTCCTAGAACTGGGACAGAATGTTTTATTTAGAGCAGGATTTGCCTTAGATCTCCCAGTCACTATCAGCACCGTAACACTAAGTAAAATGAGAATCAATGGAGAGTCACGTACAGAGGAGATGAGATGTAGATTGTAGATCTGATGGTGACAGAGATGGGACATCATTATGGAGAGAGAACATCAGTCAGACAGCAGGTGGAGATCACAGGTAAATATCTACAGTGGTGGAATCTTAGTTTATATATTGCCAGTTAATGGTAATTGGTAAGCACCGGTATTTAAAGAACAAAGCTGTTTTTTTCTTTAATTTCTGTGTTTTACAGAAATAGTTCCAGTCGCACATCAGAGTCTTGTTTAATTTTTCCCCTGTTCCCAGTAATGTAGACACAGGTGATTATAGATATTTTGGTATAATTAAAAACATGTTGTAGAGCTTAACCATAGAAAATCCACCAAGGTTTGCTATATTGTTTCCAACAGAGAAATGTCATAATATGGCCACATAAAAAATCTTAGGGTCCAATCTCCTTAGACTGGGTATTTTACGTTAATCAGCGGCAAAGGTCACACAAAGATCGGTTCAGACAGTAAAGAACATAGTCAGGAAAAAAGCAAGAACAACAGGAAATCAGAGCCAAATCACATCACAATCAGAAAGGCAACGGACTTTGTACTCTATGCACAAGTGCGTCAGAGGACGCAGTGGAAGGATCGATCGATCGGGTAAGGTCTGTCCCTTCTCTCCTGGCTCCTGCAGGTTTTATTGAAGAACAGAAGTTAAGACACAGCTCCTTTACCTCCCGTTCTTCAATAAAACTAAACACCAAAATTTTGATTATACCAGTGGAGATACCCTTCAAATATATAGGGGAGATTTACCCACAGCCAATATCGCTCCGGGCAAATCTCCCTTCTACGATTCAATATCACGTTAGCACACATGGGTAAATCCCAAAAGGCAGTTAGCGTTATGCACTAAAAGTAGCACTAATGCGATATTAAATATTAAATCTTCTGTGATCTGCGCATGTGCGTGAGTGTCACTGAACGTCCCCATGCACGGACGTAAACGGGAATGGAAATTCGGAAAGTAAGAAGTAAGAAGCACTGGCCAGACGGAGGAGGAGGAGTAGGAGGAGGGGGGGAGAAGGAGGAGGAGGGGGGAGGAGTAAGAGGAAGATCATCTAGTGCCCGTTTTTATAACGGGCTTAATCTGTTGTATTCAATTAGATCAACTGGACTTGAAATGTAGTTCTTGAAGACGTTTCGCTAGTCATCCGACTGGCTTTCTCAATTCAGAATGACTTGTACAAGAATCTGTGGCAATTTAGTACCCGGGAAATCCCAATTAGCATATCACAGCCAGGTGTTAAGGGTGTGATTGGATAGTGGACTAAGAGGGTATAGGAACGCCCAGAGTAAGTGTTAAAACAGCATTGTAATGGAGACAGTTGGTGTCGAACCCCCCCACCTCTATTTAGGCTTGGTTTCTTTATTTTCACATAAATGGCCTCCTTAACACCTCTCTGAACCAGTCACGTTCCTTCGCCAATTGTTAACATTACAATCTTCAAAGGTATGTCCTTTATCCTTAAGATGCAGGTACACGGCTGAGTCCTGACCCGAGGAATTGGCTCTTCTGTGCTGGGCCATACGTTGATGCAGTTGCTGGTTGGTCTCCCCACATACAAATCAGAGCATTCTTCCCTGCACTGCACTGCGTATATGATGTCGCTTTTCTTGTGTTTCAGTATTGGGTCTTTCGGATGTACCAATTGCTGCCTCAGTGTGTTGTTCGGTTTAAAGCAGACAGGGATACGATGTTTTTTGAAAATTCTTCTTAATTTCTCGGAGACCCCTGCTACATATGGGATGACCATGTTCTTCCTCCTGTCTTGCTATTCCCCTTCACTGTTGGTATTTGTGTTCTTTTCTTTCCTTCTACTTCTTTTGACAAAGGCCCAGTCTGGATATCCACAAGTTTTAAGGGCTCCTCTGAGATGTTTCATTTCCTTAGCCTTCGCCTCTGTGCTAGTGGGGATGTTCTCGGCTCTGTGTTGCAGGGTTCTGATGACACCCAGCTTGTGATCTAAAGGGTGGTGGGAGTCAAACATCAAATACTGATCTGTGTGTGTTGGTTTTCTGTAAACCTCTACTTCCAGTTTACCATTTTCCTTAACTTCTACCAAGCAGTCCAAGAAAGCCAGTTTGTTGTTTTGTACCTCTTCCCTTGGGAATTTAATGTTTTGGTCTACCGCATTAATGTGTTCTGTGAAAGCTTGTAATTCCTTCTGGTGGATTTTAACCCAGGTGTCATCCACATATCTGAACCAGTGGCTGGGTGCTATGCCCTTAAAGGTATTAAGCGCCTGTTTTTTCTACCTCCTCCATGTAAAGGTTGGCCACAATGGGTGAAACTGGAGATCCCATAGCACATCCATGTTTTTGCTTATAGAACTTATCCCTGTATTTGAAATAGGTGGTATTCAGGCACAAGTCCAACAAGGAACACACCTGTTCTGGGCTGTGATCAGTTCTGCTGGTAAGAGTGCTGTCTTGGCCCAGCCGTTTTCTCACCATGTCAACAGCCTCCTTGGTGGGTATACAAGTGAAGAGAGATGTCACATCATAGGACACCATAGTTTCTTCTACACCGAGTACTATATCTTCAATCTTGTTGGTGAAATCCTGAGAGTTCTGGATGTGATGCTTAGAACTTCCCACCAAAGGTCCTAAGATGTTAGCTAGATATTTTGCCACCTTGTATGTTACAGAGTTGATGCTGCTGACTATAGGTCTTAGTGGGGCCCCTTCCTTATGTATGTTTGGGAGTCCATATATGCATGCAACGTATGGCCCAGCACAGAAGAGCCAATTCCTCGGGTCAGGACTCAGCCGTGTACCTGCATCTTAAGGATAAAGGACATACCTTTGAAGATTGTAATGTTAACATATTGGCGAAGGAACGTGACTGGTTCAAGAGAGGTGTTAAGGAGGCCATTTATGTGAAAATAAAGAAACCAAGCCTAAATAGAGGTGGGGGGTTCGACACCAACTGTCTGCCATGTACAATGCTGTTTTAACACCTTACTCTGGGCGTTCCTATAACACCTCTTAGCCACTATCCAATCACACCCTTAAAACCTGGCTGTGATATGCTAATTGGGATTTTCCAGGGTACATAATTGCCACAGATTCTTGTACAAGTCATTCTGAATTGAGAAAGCCAGTCGGATGACTAGTGAAACGTCTTCAAGAACTACATTTCAAGTCCAGTTGATTTAATTGAATACAACAGATATACCATGACCTGGATGAATGAGAACCTTCACAAGCATAACGGGCTTAACTGTCTAGTATAAATATAAAGTGCTTAAGTGCTTGTTTGTATACATTTGTTACATACAGTGCATGTATAGCCATTGACTGCAATTCAATATTATATTGTAAATAAAGTAAAAATTGTCATAACTAGTAATAAAAGTGTGATGTTAAAAAACAACCAAATCCACATCATTTTATACCTGATATATTCCAATAAGACAAATTAATAATATGGATAATATTGTATATCAATATAGTGTATATCTAAATCAAACTTTTAAGATACTGTAGTTGAAAGGGGACCAAAGTATCAATATTTATCTTTTTGGAAAAAAACAAGACCGGCCCAAATTGGTATGAACGTGTGTATATTCCGAAAATATATGTATTTTGGGGATGGGTTCCAAGTTTGATTTTTCCTTTGAAAAAGTAGAAGCTGGTCAAAATACACAACACTTATTTTTTTTATCTTGGAATTGCTCTTATGCATACGTCCTATTTTTGAGTTGGTGGCCACGATTCTGTATATACCCATGCATGCGGCATACTATTTTATTTAGGAGAGGTTAAGCTTTCACTAGGCTTTGTGTTGGCATCAAATGCATTTCAGGAAGAGATCTCTTCCCATAAAGCGTCAGACACGCTGACCTGGAACATTCACCATGTTTCTTTTAAATGTTTGAAAAAAGGATATTAAAGAAACTATTTGGACTGCTGTAGATCGAGCGGTGATTTGAAGCCTAAATCAGCTATTACAGTGTTTAAGAGGTTATATACCTGCCAGGACTTTTAAACTACAGATGGGTTAAAGCCTGATTAGCAAAAAATTAGACAGATGATTGGGCACTGACTCAGTCTATACCTACAATAGGGAGATGCTGGAATATAGATATATACTAAACAACAACAAGAAAAAAAAGTTTCTAGTCCGCAACACTTCTAACCCACAGAATACAGTAGATGTAATGTAAAGTGCATAATAAAAATCCTTTATTACTAACAGGGATACAAATCATTAAAAAAAACTTAAAAATATTCCATATTTCCCCATTATATCATAAAGTGCTGAGCTAATTAATTGGTTTAAATAATTGGTTTAATATATGTTATTGTAATTGGTTTCCAGGTTTGATGGCATACAGACAGTCTATCCTGAGCCAATGCTAAACAGAGCGCAATCTCGCAAGATAGTGACGTCACGCACTTAATGTTAGGACCCATTGTAAACAGACGCCAGATAGTTTGATTCTGCAGTTGAGAAAGCTCTAATGTGACTACAGAACGGAGCGAAACGCGTCCTGCCAGACAGCCCTGGACCTGTTTTTAGCCCATATCTCCCTCTGCACTGTGACTTGACCTTAAGGTCGTGAGTAGGAACCCCCATGATGCACTCTGACCACTGACTTTTTGTAGTACTATTTGATTGCCTAGTACCTGCTATATATGATTGCACAATAATTAGCTCAGCACTTTATGATATAATGGGGAAATATAGGATATTTTTAAAGTTTTTTTTAATGATTTGTATCCCTGTTAGTAATAAAGGATTTTTTAAATAAAGGTGGGGGGATTCGACACCAACTGTCTGCCATTTACAATACTGTTTTGACACCTTACTCTGGGCGTTCCTATAACACCTCTTAGCCACTATCCAATCACGCCAACACCTGGCTGTGATATGCTAATTGGGATTTTCCAGGGTACATAATAGGCGAATTCTCTGTGAATAAATAAATACTTCCGAAGTATAGACTTTTTGTTTGCAGGACCCCTAATAGAGTCTGTTATGGTAGGAGGAGGGGGGGAGAAGGAGGAGGAGGGGGGAGGAGTAAGAGGAGGATCATCTAGTGCCCGTTTTTATAACGGGCTTAATCTGTTGTATTCAATTAAATCAACTGGACTTGAAATGTAGTTCTTGAAGACGTTTCGCTAGTCATTTCTCAATTCAGAATGACTTGTACAAGAATCTGTGGCAATTATGTACCCTGGAAAATCCCAATTAGCATATCACAGCCAGGTGTTAAGGGTGTGATTAGAATTTTCAAAAAACATCGTATCCCTGTCTGCTTTAAACCGAACAACACACTGAGGCAGCAATTGGTACATCCAAAAGACCCAATACCAAAACACAAGAAAAGCGACATCATATATGCGGTGCAGTGCAGTGAAGAATGCTCTGATTTGTAATGCTCTGATAAATAGTAATATATTTTTAAAGTTTTTTTTAATGATTTGTTTTTTACATCTACTGTAAATGATTTGTTTTTTACATCTACTGTATTCTTCTTGTTGTAAAGCCTGATAAGCAGGCTGGTGCACTAAAGATATTTAAAATCCGAGCCTTTTGTGTCTGCAAAGACACACTAAATGTGACAGAATTCATTAACAAAAATTCCTGTTTTTGACCACTAGATGCACCAAAGAGCTAATTTAAAATTTCCCCTGATAATATTCAAGGCGGCCAGCAGGTGGCGCTTTCATGAATTTTCAGCTACAGTCCAGAAACGGAAGGGGGAGAGGGTATGTTGGACTACACAGAGGTAGATAGAGGGGTTAATAAGATAATGGAGGGGTGAGATGGCGGAGAATAAGGATATCCATGAAGAATAAGAAGACCTGTACATCCAACTATAGAAGTAAATTGGATGACAATCTAAAATGTATGTTTACAAATGCAATAAGTCTATAGCAGAAACATGGCTAAATGATTCATATGACTGTACAGTAAATATTGAAGGATAATCCTTATTTAGACACGACAGATTTAATAAGAACGGAGGGGGAGTATGTATGTATATATATATAAAAAACAAGAATTGAAGCCAAATTAAAAAGATGAGATAGATGGGGTAAAAAATAAGGCAGAAACAATATCGGTGGAGCTGTGTACCGGAAGCAAGAAAGTGGTTAAATAAATTGTTCGGGTATGTTTTAAGTCACCAAATACTAGTGAGGAGGTGGAAATTAATCTCCATATGCAGTTGGCGAAGGCTGCTGGTATGAGGCATGTTCTGGTTATGGGGAATATCAATAACCCTGAATAGATTGGAGTAAGGGAACTGCCAGCACCTCAAAAGGTATCAAGCTCTTAAATTTTCTATATGAGCATTTTCTTTCACAGATGGTAGATGTTCCTACTAGATAGGATGTGTTGTTGAAGATGAAGGTAATGGGAAGCTCCGCTCAGTAAAGTTGACCCCCTACTATCAACACAAATAATAATTCTATTGTTTTTATCGCTGTTTTGGTGCCCTACGAAAATTAAGATTTGTGCTGCTTTCGTTTAGAAGATAATTTTTAGAAAGGTCAGCCTGCCCCCCTACAACAGAGTACGGACACAAAGGGGTATTTTTAAATAGTGCTGCAATTGTGCTGCAAAAATGGTTATTTTATCTTTAGTTGTTTTCGAGATATTAACATTTTATATAAAAAGTCAAAAGGGCAGCCAGCCCCACTATAATAGAATCTGGATACAAAACCAGGCTTCAAGGTTAGTGCTACATTTGTGCTGTTTTGTGCTGTAAAAATTAAGATTTGTGCCTCTTTCTTTTGGAAGATAATATAACAGTTTTGTTTTTTTTTACAAAGGTCAACAGGTCAGCAGCCCCCTACAATAGAGTATGGATACAATACCAGACTGGTTTGTTAGCATTAGTGAAGATTTTATCTCTTTGGTGGCCCTGCTCTCAGTATGTTGTTGGATTTCACTTGACCCTCATCTCTCCATTGTCCCCTCTTTCTCCATTACTGACTCTGTTCCTGCGAGCCCTCCCCTTACTACTGTCCCCTTATCACTGTCCTCACTCTATTTCTACATCTCCATCTCTTCACTCTACCTCCTTTTACTGCTCCCATGCACTCTATCAGCTCTTCAGTTCACCAACACCACACTTATTAGTCTAACACAAATAAGCGACACAACCTCAAATCCACCGTGCATATCCAGTTTCTATTTGTTCTCCTTCTCCTTGTTGCTGGGGATGTATCTCTTAATCCTATTGTCCTTGCCCTACTGTCTCCCCTGTTTGTGGATCTATGCCCTCTAACATTTATCTTTTCCTCCAATCCCATCTTTATATCTGCCCTTCTTTTGTTCTTTGCTTAATGATCATTCCCTTTCTGACATCCACTATTTTTCATAACCTTTTCTGTTGTAAGAATTTTCACCTTCTTGCTTTTACTGAAACCTGGCTCTATCACTGCTCTGCTAGTGAGGCCTCTATTTCTACAGGAAGTCTCCATCTCTCCCATACATCTCGCTCCTCAGGTTGTGGTGGAGGTGTTGCCCTCCTTCTTTCCTCCACCTGTCATTTTCAATGTCATTATCCCTGCACTGGCCTTCTTGTTTACATCCTTTGATGTTTGTACTGTACAAATTTTATAACCTCTCTTGCTATGTGTAGCTGTGGTATACAGACCCCCATCCACGACTCCCCCAGCTACATTCCACTCAGACTTTTCTTCCTCTCTACTGGTGGCCCTGTTCTAATTCAGGGTGACTTAAACTGTGATAACTCTTCCATCTTGTGTCCTTCACTTAACATCCTCATTTGATCTTCATCAGTGGACAAATACTGGTACGTATAAGGATGGCCGCTAACTAACCCCTACCCGATTTCAGATCACTATCGTATTACTTTTCTTGCCCAACATCCTCCTTTTTCTCTTGACCCTCCTTCTTGTGTGTATGTCCATAATACCAGAGCCATAGATCTTCTGGTGCTGGCTTCTTCTCTCTCCTCTAGTCTCTCTACCCTTATGTCCAACTCTGACTTGCTTCTTAACTCCCATAAAATCCTCACCCCTGGCTCAGTCCGATAACACGATTTATATGTAGGTGCACACGTGCTGCTGAGCAGATGCGGAGAAAGTCTTGTTACAAGTTTATGCTACAATGCCTCAACACCACACTTTCGAAGCAAAACAAAAATACTGTAAGACACTTATAAATAATAAAAAAATTAAGCTCATGCCACCTGTTCTCCATCTTTAACTCCTTTCTCCATCCCTCGCTCACTGATTCTCTTCTTTCTCCACACTCTCCCCAAGACTCTGCTGACTACTTCTTAAATAAAATAGTCCATCCGTACGCAGATTCCTAGTCCTCAGGATAGTTCTCAGATTCTTTTACCCAAACCCCCACTGCTGCTCTTGAATCTTTTAACCCTGTGACCCAGTCAAAGGTCTCTGACCTGCTTCGGTCCTGTCTGCTCACTACATGTCCCCTGGATCCCATGCACTCTTTCCCACTAAAGCACTGTAATCAGGCAGTCTCCCCTATACTAACCCAAATATTCATTGCCTCCATCTGTTTTTTCCCCTTCTTCCTTTAAACACGCCCACGTAAAACCCATAATCAAGAAAACATCCCTTGAACCTTATTGACTTGCTAACTCTCTCTCTTTTTCCAATAGCCTCAAAGCTACTGAAAAGTCTTGTCTTCTCCCATATCGTATCTTCATAATCATAACTTTTTGGACCCCTTACAGTCAGAGTTTCTTCCTGTGCATTCCATAGAGATGGCTGCAAAAGCCAATGATCACTTTTCTATTCTCATCCTTCTTGACCTCTCCTCTGCTTTCAACACAATAGATCATTCCCTCCTAATGCAAATTCTTCACTCCTTGGGAATCTGGAATAAATTGCCATCCTGGCTACAATCCTACCTATCTAACAGAACCTCTTATGTCCCCATATGTCCCTGCCCATACCCTCCGCTCATCACAAAACCATCTCTTCTACGGATATCCCACTGCCTCCTCTTGCCTTAAACTTTTTATCTTGTGTCTTCCATCCTCTGGAATTCTATTCCCCTCTCTTTTTGTCAAGAACTCTAATATTATTCAGCACTGTGGCTCCAAGTGGCACTATATAAATAAAAATACATACATATTTAGAAATGGGAGGAAAACATCCAGCACTATCACTCTCTTCAGTATCTGGCTGCTGGTTTGTGCAAGTGTTCCTTGCTGGTGATGCAGAGGCTGTTGTCCTAGGTCAAGTCAACAAAGACATCAAGCCTCCTATAGGCAGCATTCAACCAGAGGCAACGGCCTGCTGGGTCCAGATGCAACTCAAGTGACATCCCAACCAAGCAAAAAACAGACACAGAAGCATAATCACTGTGGTCTCCATCCCTAAGCCCAACCTCATACAATACTGCATGACTAGCAAGGAACACTCGCACACTCAGATAGTGAAGAAAGTGATAGTGCTAGATGTTTTCCTCCCTCGTCTTCTTTTTTAGGGGAGGGCTCGCAGGAGCAGCAACAGTACAATAGACAGTGGGGACAATGGAGAGATGGGGTGAAATCTAACTACACACTGAGAGCAGGGCCAACAAAAAGGTAAAATCTTTACTAGCGCACAAAAAAGGCCTGGTTTCGTATCCATGTTTTATTGTAGGGTTGTACTGGACTGGTGACCTTTTGACCTTTGAAAAAAAAAAAAAAAAACGCTATTATCTTCCAAATGAAAGAAGCATAAATCTTAATGTTTGCAACACAGAACAGCACAAATGTATCAATAACCACCTAAACTGGTTTCATATCCAGATTCAATTGTAGGTGGGGCTGGCAACCTTTTGATGTTTGTAAAAAAAAAAAAAAACTACTATTATCTTCCAAATGAGAGTGGCAAAAAAATATTAATTTTTGCAGCACAAAACAGCGCAAATGTAGCACTAACCAAGCACCCTGGTTTCGTATCCGTACTCTGTTGTAGGCAAATAATGGTTCTATATTTAGTCAAAAAGACTAAAGATGGAAAAACCATTCTTGCAGTACAAAACAACACAAATGCAGCCCTAAGCAAAAATACCAGTTTCATATCCATACTCTGTTGTAGGGGGGCTGGATGAGCTTTTGACCTTTATTAAAAATTTGCTATTATCTTAGCAGCACAAATCTTAATTTTGTAGCACTAACCAAAAACAATAGAATAGTTATTTGTGCTGATTATAGGGGGGGCAACTTCACAGAGCTGCAATAGGAAGATTAGGGAATAGTGATCATGACATTTTGTCATTTAATCCTATAGCAGGGACTATAATAGTTTTTGGGGTATAAATTAGTAATATTCACTCTGGCTGACAGAGGATATGGTATAGAAACAATTAGACAAAGTTAATATCAATAAAACCCCAGGACGTGATGCTTCAATTAAATTAAACGTACAAATTCACAATCTAACATTCCCTTCTACTTCCTGGTATCGGTCGTCAGTTTTGGCCATGACAATGACATGGTGGGGCAGCTAGAGACAATAGAGGATTGATTTAGTTCCCTCACATACAAAGGTATCACCAGCAATAAATAATTGTTTAATTCAGCCTTATCTTATACACCAAGCTTACTTTCCCCCAATAGACTGAAACTTATGGGATCAACAGCTAAACAAGTGTGCTCAAAATGTCAAACCACAAATGCCAATTTTTGGCATTTTCTGTGGTTTTGTTCAAAACCTTACTTTGTTCTGGGCTGACATTACTGCCGTTTTGTCAGTCAACACATCCACCTATCCCTATTTCCTCCCTATTTTTGATATTGGTGTTAATAAACTAACAACTAGATACCCTGCCACAGTGCTTAAATAAACATTGTTTTACACTAGTGATGGCCCAGGATCCGAACCCGGATCCACGGCGGATTTACCTCGTTCACGAATGACGGATATCGCGGATTTTCAGGTTTTCCGCCTTCCAAACTTTTCCGAACCGCGTTTTCGAAAATTTTCGAAATTACGAGGATTTCTCGTATGTTTGAAAATACGGGAAAATACGAGAAATCCTTGTAAATTCTAAATTTATTGGGCGGAGCAACCCACATTTTCGAAGAATCCCCATATTTTCGAAGAATCCTCGTATTTTCAAAGAATCCTCGTATTTTCGAAGAACGGATTTTGCCGAACTTTCATTTTTAATAGGTTTTAATGGGTCCACTTGCGGATTTTCGAATTTTTGAAAATCTCTATTTTACACACATAAGGAGGTGTTAATGCACTGGATGTCACTTCAAATGACAGCAATTGCAGGGTCTCTCTCTTATCAATAGAGATATTCCCTATCTTAAACTGGTATACACCCATAGAGGCTATTCCGAGGAATTTGGAAAAGTATTGAATCCTTAGTGTGAATCACTACAGACAAAACCAACTATAACCCTATAACTATGTATTCTATAATTCAAGAATCATGCAGCAACTAAATAGAATAGTTTATTGAAATGTAATGTACAAGATAAGATAATTATTGTTTGAACACAAAGTCTAAGATAGGTACACATGCGATAGTGCAAGCAACCTGCGATGACGGATTACCCAACGAATGCCCGTTTTTGCAATAATTTGTTTGTGTATAGGTGTTCAGTCAGGCGTTGTCAATGCCCAACAGCCAATACAACAAAAATGTATGTGGGTTTAGGGTTTTGGGTTACAAATATCTCTGTAGAACCAGGAAAGGAAATATAAATATAAAATTATAAAAGAGAAACTTTTAAGAAATTAAACCACAAACATATTTGGTGGTCCAACCTAACCAGCCATTATTTGCCAAGTGTGTGCATTGCAGTATACAATTACAGACAATATTACATTTTAACTTTTTTTTCTGGATAAACTGTTAGGTAGGATCAAAGAGGAGGGTGAAAAGGTTGAACTAGATGGATATGTGTCTTTATTCAACCTCAATTACAATGTTACTATGTTGCAGATTTCTTGGATTTATATAGGCTTTAACTTTCTTTCGCTGCTTCTTAGATTATAAGATATTATAGAATGTTGTTAACAAAAAAAATAACAGTGCAGGTTGTGTATTAGAGATATAATGGTAAAATATACCATTCCATTTCATTAAATTAGTTATTTTACTACTATAATAATATAATAATTATAATTCTATAATTTTCTAAAACCAGTAGCTCTTATGTTCAGTTTAGGCTTCTGGAAAATAATATAACACTTGGGAATGAAGATACAATGCACTTTACATTACATCTACTGTATTCTGTGGGTTAGAAGTGTTGCTGACTAGAAACTTTTTTCTCTTCTTGTTGTAAAGCCTGATAAGCAGGCTGGTGCACTATAGAAATTTAAAATCCGAGCCTTTCGTGTCTGCAAAGACTTTAAAATCACACTAAATGTGACGGAATTCATTAACAAAATTCCTGTTTTTGACCACTACATAACAACCTGTTGGGAGATTCTATGGGTCTTGCAGGCTTTGTGGAGGGTTTGAATGAATTTACTTGGAATTTGGATAGGTAGGGTTTCAAATAGGTATAGCCATTTGGGTAGAATGGACATTTTGATGGTTATCTTGCCGAATCAGTATAGTTTGAGGGTTTTCCATGAACTAAGTAGTTTTTTTAGTGTCTTTTAGTAGTGGGAGATAGTTAGCTGAGAATAGAGTTGAAAAGGAAGGAGTAATGTGTATCCCTAAATATTTAATATGTTCTTTTTTCCAAGAGCATGAGAATGTTTGAGTGAGGGCTTGTGTAAGTTGTGGAGGTATGTTTATGGGCATTGCTTCCATTTTGTTTTGATTAATTGTGTATCCAGATAGTTCACCGTACAGGGTTAATTCTTTGTGAATGTTTGGTAAGGAAGTTATTGGGTTGATTATTGTAAAGAGAACATCGTCTGCGAATAATGATATGAAATATGTGGATTGTTTTATGTCTATTCCCTTAATGTCCGGGTTAAGTCTTATATGACAGGCTAGAGATTCAATAGACAAGGCATATAGCAATGGGGATAGGGGGCCTGTCTTGTACCATTGGAGAACATCTGGGATGAGGTAATGGGGAATTTGACAGCTGTGGCTGTGAAGTAGAGGTTAGTAATAGCTGTTTTAAATTCTCCTTTTATCCCCAGATGTTCCAGGGTAGAAAACAGGAATGGCCAACTGAGTCTGTCGAAGGCCTTTTCGGCATCAAGGCTTAAGATTATTGCTGCTTGTGAACATTTGTTGAGGATGTCTATTAAATCTATGATTCTATGGGTATTGTCACCTGCCTGTCTGTGACGAATGAATCCCACCTGGTATCCATGTATTATTTGCGGAAGAAAAGGGGCTAGTCTATTTGCTAGGAGTTTAGTGAAGATTTTATAGTCGCAGTTGAGAAGTGCTATTGGTCTGGAGCTAGAGCACAGGGAGGGGTCTTTACACGGTTTAGGTATTACTACCATTTGGGAGTTAGTGAAAGATGGGGGAACTGGATCTCCCTGCATTATGGCATTATAGACTTGGAGTAAATGAAGGATAATTGTGTCTTGGTAAGCTTTGAAGTAGTTATTGGAAAACCCGTCTGGGCCTGGGGTTTTGCCGTGAGGTAGGGTTGAGATTACTGTTTTTAATTCGGATTCGGGGATAGGTTTATCGAGTGTGGCTATTTGAGGATGTGTTAAGGTGGGCATATGACTGCTTGTGAGGTAGTCTTTCGTACAGGCTTTAATTTGCGGGGTAATATTTGCAATGGAGGGATATACAGAGTTGTAAAGGGTTTCATTATATTTCCCAAATCTATTAGCTATTTGATTTGGATCATAGATCGTTGTATCTGTTTCATCTTTGATAGAGACTGGGGTGGCTTGGGTTCTATGATCTCTAAATAGATTTGCCAGTTGGGTTGATGCTTTATTGCCTGCATTTCTCGTAGAATGACCTCTTAGCCCATTGTAGTTTTTTTTCTACATTTGATAAATGGAAGTCTTTTACATTTGTTCGGAGATGTATTACTTTTCGAAGGTTAGATATAGATGGATTGTCATATAATTGTTGTTCTGCTTTAGAGAGGTTAATAATGTTTTCGTGGTGGTTTTTAGATTGTTCTTTTTTGAGCTTGGATGCCAGTTGTATGCAGTGTCCTCGGAGGGTTGCCATAAGAGCTTCCCATAGTGTTATAGGTGATGTAACTGATCCCTCGTTGATTTCAAATAATGTCTTGATAGCTTTTTGAATTTTTTCTTTGTGTAAGGGGTGTTTAAGGTGTTTTTTGTTGATTCTCCATTGGTAGTGTTTGGAGATTTGTTTTGTTAGTTTGAAGTCTACAGTGACTAGTTTATGATCTTACCAGGTTGGGGATTCAATGTGGGCCATGTCTAGGGTTTCCAGTCCTATATGTGTGGTAAATATGTGGTCAGTTTTAGTGTGGGTTTTATGGGGGGGGGGATAAAATGTGTAGGCTTTAGTTGAGGGGTTGTTTATTCTCTAGGTATCATATAAGCTTGATTGTTTGATAGCAGATCGGAAAGTTCGAGCGAGACCAACTGATCCATGGGCAGGTAAGAAGTTTGTTAATGTTAGTCTGTCTGTGGTGTGGGACATACACACATTAAAGTCTCCTCCAATTATTTTAAACGGGGTAGTGATAGTTTATATTTTGTTTAGGAGGGTTGTTAAGAAGAGTTTTTGCCCAGTATTTGGAGCATATAGATTACATAGTGTTATTGTTTGGGAGGCTATAGTGGTGGTCACTATTATATATCTGCCTTTTGGGTCAATGGTTTGGGTAAGGAGTTGGAAAGGACATTCTTTGTGTATTAGTATTGCAACACCTGCTTTTCTAGAATTATGTGTAGCAGAAAGTACCGTAGGATAGGTCTTTCTAATGAATTTCCAATGGTAAAAGGGGATGTGGGGAGTTTCTTGTAGAAGGATAGTATCTGGGGGAAGTCTTTTGGTTTCCATAATTAGTAGATTTCTTTTTTGGATGGACCATAGTCCTTTTACATTAAGAGTAGTATGTTTTGTATAATGTATGTTCTCTCTTCAGCGGAGTAGCCTGTACCAGTATCGTAGTTCCAACTTTGCCTAAACAACAAAAAACACAACATCAACAAGTGGATATAACATAATCCATTAACTTCAAAACAGTTTGTGCGTCGAGAGAGAGACAGGCTCTTCTCGACCTGAGAGAGGAAAGTACTACCTCCCAGGGGGTCCTTGTATTTCCCCCATGGAGCTGTCATCCTCCACCATGGGAAGTATATTCCTCTCTGTTGGGGGGTCCCTGTCTGGAGGTCCATGCTTCTCTATTGACCTTGTTGGGGTCCCACCCCGAATATATTTATGAATAATAGAAATGTTATAATACACACAAACTTGCAGCCTTAGTTAAATTTGCTATAACATATTTTTAAAAGGAAAGACATTTGCTGATATAGTCTGGAGCGTTAGGATATGTCATATCATAACTTTTATAGTTATACCTTATTTATCTTGTAAGTCATTATTTAATAGTTCTGTAAATAATTAATTCTAAAATAGGTAGGGAATTGAGAAAGTGGGGGGAGAGAGGGAAAGGCAGGAGAAAGGGATAGAAGATGAGTTTAGGTATAAGGGCATAGCTTTTTGACCTTTATAGATAATCTTATGTTTTTATATATATAGTTAGGTATCCTTGAGAGGATCCTTAAGAGGTTTTTAGTTGGGGGGGGGGTGTATTTCAATTGTGACCTTGTAGAACATTTGTGGAATTTACCATATAGTTCTTAGAAGGTAGATAGAAACAGAAGTGAGGGGGGGGGGAGGAACGGAGGACAGGGGAAAATGAGTTCAAATGTATTGGCGAAATTTATAGAAACAATCAGGTATATAAACATAGCTCTATGACCTTTATATATATAAATTTATAATATAAAAGTAAATAGGCTTAACATTTTATCTTTTATAGCTGTACATTATACATTTCCTTTATCATTGGTATAGGTATATTTAGATAAATGTAGGGGAGAATGACTTCAGATATATAGGCATAGCATTATGAGATTTATAGGAATAGTTAGGTATGTAAACATAGCTCTGTGGCAAATGCCCCCCGGACTGGTCTCCGACTCTCCAATGAAAAATTTGGGCTGCCACAGAAGTTTTTAGTAAGCTACGTGCTTAAACAGCACCGCGCCTGCCTCTACCTCTAACATGGGCAAGAAACAGAAGTCCTCTCCTCTGTCAAATTAATAGGAGCAGCACAGTGTTAGCCAGTCCCCCAGTTCATTAGCCACTGTTAGTCAACCCCCAGTTTATTACCAAGTGTTAGTAACCCCCCCTAGTTCATTAGCCAGTGTTAGTTAGCCCTCCAGATCATTAGCCAGTAATAGTCAGCCCTTCTTATCATAAGCTAGTTTTAGCCAGCCCTCCAGATCATTAGTCAATGGTGTAAGCCCGTTAGATCATTAGCAAGTGTTACTAGCTCACCAGATCATTAGCCAGTGTTATTAGCCCTCCAGATCACTAGCCAGTGTTGTCAGCCCTCCAGATCATTAGCCAGTGTTATTAGCCCTCCAATTCATATCCAGTGTTAGTCAGCCTTCCAGTTCATTATCCAGTGTTATCAGCTCTCCAGTTCATTAGCCAGTCTAAGTCAGCCATTAAGTTCATTAGCCAGTGCTAGTCAGCCCTCCAGTTCAATAGCCAGTGTTAGTCAGCCCTCCAATTCATAAGCCATTATTATGTTAGCCATCCAGATAATTATCCAGCGTTAATCAGCCCTCCAGATCCTTAGTCATTGTCGTAAGCCTACCAGGTCATTAGCCAGAGTTATTAGCTCTTCAGATCATTAGCCAGTGTTATCAGCTCTCCAGTATATTAGCTAGTGTTAAGTTAGACCTCCATATCATTAGCCAGTGTTAGTCAGCCCCCAGATCCTTAGTCAGTGTTGTAAGCTTGCCAGTTCATTAGCCAGTGTCAGCCCTCCAGATTATTAATCAGTTAGTTATCTAATCCCCATCATACATTTGAAAATGTTGCAGGCAACCATGTAAAATTAGAATAGTAGACTTAAACATGGGCATAACTGAAACAAAGTGTGTGTGACCTTAGTAAAGTGGGCGTGGCCAAATATTTTGTGATCTACTGTGAAAGGGCCACTTGGTTGTATTTGCCACCCCAGGCCAAAAGGTTCCAGTCCTCCCCTGCATAGCACATCGACGGTAAGGTTCACTACTACCTACAATTCCATGTTCCATGATTCAACTCGCTTTACAAAAAAATTGGCACATACTGTTAGTAGACCGACACTACACGCTTAATTATAGATAGATCGCAGATAACGGCACAAAGTATTGACGTGTAGTCACTTTACAAGAAAAGACTGCAAGACTGGAACGGGTCAAAAACTTACAGGTACTTATCCCTGTGGGGAATGTACATTAAAGCAAAAAATAAGTTCAAAATCAACAAATATATGAATTGTAAAAGCAAGAATGTTATTTATTGTCTATTCTGTCCATGCATGAAAATGTATATAGGCAAGACATTTCATTAACTAAGGAGGAGAATTTCAAATCATATGTCAAATATCAGGTTAGCTGAAAGGGACCTAGAAAATCACAAAACCTTTACCAGTGTTGCAAGTCACTTCTTACATTGTCATGGGGGTGTAACCCGAGGTTTGCGCTGTATGGGCCTAGATACTGTATCTGCTGACATCAGAGGGGGAGATATACAAAAAAAAATACTCTGATGTGAAGCAAAATGGATTCACAAATTGGGCACCATCTCTCCATATGGTTTAAATAAAGAATGGGACCTTACAGTCTTTGTATAATTTCAGATTTTAAAACAGACCACTATACAAGATCGGATCATCATAGAGCCTTAAAGGAACAATGCTTATCACAGTTTATCTCTGGGATACTTTGGCTCTTTGAAACCTTAACTGCACTGGATCTTTGGAAGCTATGGACTTATTTTTCAATGAAGGATGTCTGTAGTATTGCTGAAGTATACTGGATTCTTGGGAGATTATGGAATCACCCTTCGGTGCATGATGTTTGGAGCACTGCTCTACTTACCTGATGTCATT
The DNA here is from genome assembly GCA_019447015.1 of Hymenochirus boettgeri. Classification (NCBI taxonomy): domain Eukaryota; kingdom Metazoa; phylum Chordata; class Amphibia; order Anura; family Pipidae; genus Hymenochirus; species Hymenochirus boettgeri. The sequence continues at coordinate 296,599,787 of CM033473.1, forward strand.
GGTCCCTTGCTGACTGGATGGTCCTTTGTCCGAATTTTAAAAGTATATAGACAATGGACATATGAATTGGATATAAACCAATGGACTTCATCTGGATAGACTTTTGTCCCATATATGGATACCTAAGGACATTGTTTCAGTGAGAATATGAATCAAGACTTTATATGTAAATAATGATCTATGGTTGATCTTTGCTGTCTCTTACGACAGTTGTAACATTACATATATACTTATGGATGTTATTTAACTGCAGAAATGTATAACTTATGTATATTGGTAGGTGAGAAGAAACTTAGGCCTATATAATGAAGGAGTCCGGACACGCCAGGTAGCAGCTTAGGAAGCTCCCGTTCCTGATGGATATGGAGCCAAACGTGTCCTGCACCTGGCACTTTGTGTTTTATCTGCCTTATCCTTGCCATACCGAATGCTTACAGTGTACAGTGAGTAGGGTAACATACCCATGAACAATGTTTCTGACTTGCGAATACTAATGACTATAGTTACCTGATGCATGAGGCTTTCTGGTTTTAAATCTTTTTAGATTATACAGTGTCCCTAAGATGTGATTGTTAATAATTTGTTATACTTTTTTGTATACTAGTACAGGAGTGCAGACAAATTTCAGATAGGCAGCTAGAGACAATAGAGGGCAAATTGTCCAACCATTATGTCGAGGTTGGATGGGGAAGACTATATTGATTTAGTCCCCTCACATACAAAGGTATCACCAGCAATAAATAATTGTTTAATTCAGCCTTATCTTATACACCAAGCTTACCTGTCCCCAATAGACTGAAACTTATGGGATCAACAGCTAAACAAGTGTGCTCAAAATGTCAAACCCCAAATGCCACCTTTTGGCATCTTCTGTGGTCCTGTTCAAAACCTTACTTTGTTCTGGGCTGACATTACTGCAGTTTTGTCAGAGGCAACACATCCACCTATACCTATTTCCTCCTTCAATGTTTTTAATATTGGTGTTAATGAACTAAATATCCAGCTATTGTGCTTAAAGAAACTTTATTTTACACACATAAGGAGGTGTTAATGCACTGGATGTCACCTCAATGGACAGCAATTGCAGGGTGTCTCTCTCTTATCAATAGAGATATTCACTATCTTAAACTGGTATACACCTATAGAGGCTACTCTGAGAAATTTGGAAAAGTATTGAATCCTTAGTGTGAATCACTAGAGACAACTATAACCCCATAATTATGTATTCTATAATTCAAGAAACATGCAGCAACTAAATAGAATAGTTTATTGAAATGTAATGTACAAGGTAAGATAATCATTGTTTGAATACAAAGTCTAAGATAGGTACACATGCGATAGTGCAAGTAACCTGCAAAGATGGATTACCCAATGAATGCCCGTTTTTGCAATCATTTGTTTGTGTATAGGTGTTCAGTCAGGCATTGTTAATGATGCAACCTGTTGGATCATAATCAATGCCCAAATGACAGCCCATACAACCAAAATGTATCTGGGTTTTAGGGTTTTGGGTTACAAATATCTCTGTAGAACCAGGAAAGGAAATATAAATATAAAATTATAAAAGAGAAACTTTTAAGAAATTAAACCACAAACATATTTGGTGGTCCAACCTAACCAGCCATTATTTGCCAAGTGTGTGCATTGCAGTATACAATTACAGACAATATTACATTTTAACGTTTTTTTTCTGGATGAACTGTTAGGTAGGATCAAAGAGGAGGGTGAAAAGGTTGAACTAGATGGATATGTGTCTTTATTCAACCTCAATTACTATGTTACTATGTTGCAGATTTCTTGGATTTATATAGGCTTTAACTTTCTTTCGCTGCTTCTTAGATTATAAAATATTATAGAATGTTGTTAACAGAAAAAATAAGTGCAGGTTGTGTATTAGAGATATAATGGTAAAATATACCATTCCATTTCATTAAATTAGTTATTTTACTACTATAATAATATAATAATTATAATTCTATAATTTTCTAAAACCAGTAGCTCTTATGTTCAGTTTAGGCTTCTGGAAAATAATATAACACTTGGGAATGAAGATACAACCCAATAACCCAGAACTGGATGATAAGATGGAGAATATCTCAACAGCCACCATTTTACTCCCCTTACTGCTCAGGTAGGCTGGGATAAATGATACCCACACACTACAGAACACCAACATACTGAATGTGATGTTTTTAGCTTCATTAAACCGGTCAGGGAAATCCTTAGCTAGAAATGCAACAATGAAACTTAGTAAGGCCAGAGTTCCTATATATCCAATGACACTAAAGAAACAAATAACAGATCCTTCATTACAAAGCAAGAAAACAAAATCTGGATCATAGGAAGTGTCAACTTCTAGAAATGGACTGTTCAATGTCATCCACACAATGGAGATTATAATCTCCCCCAAAGAGCAAACAATGACCAATATGATGGACAGTTGGGGTCCTAGATACTTCTTCATCTTGCTCCCAGGCTTTGTAGCATTGAAGGCAATAACAACTGTGAGAGTTTTGGCCAACACAGAAGAAACAGAAATGGTAAAAATAATTCCAAATGCTGCTTGTCGGAGGAGACAAGATATCTGTGTTGGGTGACCAATGAATAATAAAGTGCAGAGGAAACACAACATGAGAGAGATGAGGAGAAGACAGCTGAGATTTCTGTTGTTGGCTCTCACTATAGGAGTCTCACGGTACTTTATAAAGATTCCCAGAATTCCAGCACATGTCATGGACAATATTACAGCGATGGAAGATAAAGTAAAACCCAATGTGTCTTCATAGGAAAGGAAATTTATATCCCTAGGGATGCAGGCAGTTCTCTCTTTGGTAGGTTTCTCATAGTTGGAGCATTTCAGACAAATCTCTGCATCTAAAATAAATATTATAAAAAGTACATTTAGGATTATGCACTAGTTTTATAGAAAGGTTTTTCTGTTTATTTTACTTCTAAGAATTACATTTTAAATGTAAGTCGTATTTTCATTTTCAATTCCATAATGCCCTGCTGTACAATTACATGCTGACTATCAGAATCACTGTTCCAGTATACATTTATCATGGTGTTAGAGAGATGAGTTAAAGTAGAGAGAGGCAGATAATATTGCGTATGGTGTGTTCATTTTAAATAGCCATCTTGTATGTGAATACAAATAGTGAGACAGTCCACAATCCAGCTTGCTGGCCAGTCCAGTATCTAGCATTGCCTGTCTCTCTGTATTAGTATTTATACATAGGGGTGGGAGCAGCCTGTTTAATTATAAACTTTTGTCGCAAATCTTACATTTTCAACAGATTGTTGAAATTGCCGACAAAACCTTTGATTTCTGGTACTGTTAAGTTGGTGGCTGTCAGGAGCTTTGCTATTACTGTATATCAGTATCACAACACCAGCTTAATTCCCTCCCAAATTAAAACAAAATCTATGTTGGGGTATTAGCCTGGATCCCACCTAGACTAAAAACAGCACTCCACACTGGAATGCCAATAACTAGCTAAACAAAATTTAACCCTAATTACTGTATGTCAGTAATTACTGTATGTCAGTAATTACTGTATGTCAGTTCTGCTGATCTGATCAGCAATAAATAGACAACAATAGATGTTTGGATTTTCAAAACAAAAACCGAAAATTCGAAAACGGACTCACAGAAGTCAATGGGAGATAAAAATCTGAGAAGTTCCAATAAAATTTATTGTAGAAATAACAATAGTAAGTTAGTGTTAATGACTCAGGGACCTGGGAAAGGGTCTGTGGAAAAATAACTTTCTTCACGTTTGAGCTATTTTTGAGGTTCCACATTAAATTTTCAATAAATTCCAAATATTCAAATTTGAGGTTTCACAAAATTGTTATCTATCGGAAACTGCCCTGTATATTCTGTATTTATCAAAAGGGAGCTTCAAAATGTTCCGAACTTTAGATAACTTTTGGCAATCCTCGAATTTTCAAAAATCTGAAGATTTCAAGTTCTGCAACATCTGAGAGTTGCAAACATTCTGTCAGAACGTCAGAACTATCAGATCAGATTTGGAAACGGGTTTGAATCGGACCTGTACTTCATCTCAAATTAGAAACATGGTGGGTTCCCTGGCCAATTATTAATTGCATAGATAAATGAAGGTTCCAAACCAATTAACACAATAGTATAAAAATAATCAACTTTATTGTCTCATAAGAGTAATTTCATAAAATAATTAGATATAAACATGATTATGCCACATACATTCACTTTATAATCCTTGGCCTTTAAACTTGTAAAAACTATAAATATATGTAAAAAGCTGCTATATTCTGAATGGGTATACAGTTATTGATAACCTTAAAGGGCATCTACAGTGCCAAAATGACTTAAAGTAAATTTGAAGAGAGTGCTATCTTTGCCATATAATTTAATTATTTTTTTGGATTGATTCCTCTCCTCCTATAGTGGGCAGTGTGCTTGTAGTCTATTGAGATATGTCCATCATCAAAAGGGTTTTGCATAATGGTTAAAATAGCCCTTGCTCTCTTTATTAATTAAACATGCAGAATCGATTAAACATGCAAACAATTGATTTGCAAGTCCCATCTGGGATTTTATATTAACCCTTTCCCCTGTTCTGTAGTTATCAGGACTAGATTATCTGATATTGTTGTGTGCAAATAGCAGGTTGATACTAGATTGAATCAGCTTATCTGTGTAACTTCACATACATATTTAGTAGATATTTCAGGCTTTTTTTATTATATATACCAGGTTATATTTGTCGTAACTGCTGGGCCCACAACTGCAGAGGACCTGGGATGTAAGCGGGCCAGCAATCCCCTCCAGAAGTAAAGATACATACGATCAGATGTTTGAAAGAACTAGCGGAAGTTGTAAGCAGTTTAAAACTTCCAACGGTTCATATTATCTGCACACTGACATACAAAACAAAGGGGTTTTTAGTATACATTACTGTGATCACATGAATGAAAAAAGCCTTCCAACCACGTCAAGGTAATAACAGTCTGGAAGGTCCTAACTTCTAACCTTTTTACTTCAATTACCATTAGCAAACTTTTGCATTTGTCATATTTGCGCACAGGATCAATATAGCTTTGGCTTTTTAAAATGAGGGAAGATACCATCCATCCAGTGCTTTATAAAGTCTTAATAAGTCATAGGACCTCCCATTAAAGGGGTGTGTTGGGGGTGCTATCACCCTATGGAAGCTTGACCAGGCTTCCGAATAAATACATACAATAGCCTAAATTACAGCTACATTTTGCAGTGCTACTGATCTAGTCAAACATTTATACAAACATATTAAAGATAATCGATGCTCATTCCTATGATATTGTACGGGGCCTAGGAATGTGCATTGATTATATTTTCTATATTGTGTATCTTTAATGCCAGCAATCTGCCATTAAAGAGCCATTATCGGCTCAGAACTTTGGTTGCGGCGGTTGCAAGACACAGTTTTACATAATGCCGCTACTCCCGTTAGTTGTGTCTTAAAGTCACGTTAACCCTTAGTACTTTGGTTAACGCGACTTTAAGACACAAATATACAATAACAGCTCTTGGCACATAGCTCTGTTTGTGTTTGTTTATTTTTCATTCAACTTTATTCATTTCTAATGTTTTTGACTATTAGTCCTTTCGTACCATTTCCTTTCTTTTAAATGTATTCTCCCCACATGAATTTTTTTTATTTGTTATCAATTTTATTCATCTCTTTCAATTATATCCTTTGAGAAATTAAATTTTTTTAAGTAATATTAAACAATTTTCCAATGAATTAATTCACATTTATACAATAATAAATGAATGAATGAATTCATATACTCTTCATATTTATACGCCAATTCATTCATTCATATACTCTAACCACATCAATCGATGCATTTAACAGGTCTGGGTATAGTGGATATTTTATTTATCCTTTTTACCTATATTTACTATAGATGTGATGACAATATCCTTTAAAGTGCCATCATTTCCAGATGCTTTCCAATTGCCTCCCCCTATTTAAAGTGCCTTTATACATACATACATAAAAGATATTGATCCGAGGAAAAAACACTTAAAAAAGGGATTTTTAGGAAGAGGTAGAAGAGACCTAAGGAGCCAAACCAAAACGCCTAGGATGGAGAATCCCAGAAAAATAGGATCAGACAGAAAGGGATATCCGTTAAACAAGAAATTAAGAGACACATCCCTTGCACAGAAGAGGAGATAAAAGATAACAAAAAGATAATAAAATATAGAACATAGGGATAGCACAGTATCTAGAGTGTAATAAATTGGGGTTTTGTAACCTATCAAATAAAAAGTTAATAGGATTAGAAGTAGAAGTACTGAAAAAGTGGTTAAAATTTGTTCCAACCAACAAAATAAATACCTTTGGCACATATATTAGTATTCAAAAATGTATAAGAGACATTCATTTAAAGAAGTACTTGGGGGGGGGATCAGGGTTGTGTGTGCGGTGGGGGAATGTGTGTGCACAGGGTTTCGCGCTGGAGTGTTTTATTAGTCTCCTAGTATTTAGTACAGTTGAAAAGGGTAAGGGGTTATGTCGTTTTTGGTAATACAGACAGATGTTATATATGTGTGTTGTACCATACCTGTTGTGTTGGATATCTCTCCATCCGCACATTGTACACAGTGATAACAGCAAGGTGGTTGTCCTTCTATTTTAGATTTCCTGTATCCTGGTTTACATGGATCATTACATAGGGATTCTGGGAGCTGTGGGGATAAATGCAACATCTTTTGTCTTATTCTATAAGAGACATGAGCATTAAATTGACAGGTTTTATGATGAACAGGTGCAATCTTTCTGTTTGAAATTGTGAATAATCACAAATATAACAGTAGCAAAAGTTGTCTGCACAATGTGGTAATGAAGGAACCATTTATAGAGAACAGATAATAATATAGTAAAAGTTAGTACATCACATAATCACACATAATCAATCCCTAGTCTGGCTAACCACAGGCTCAGAGGCCGGGCCCCTGACACACACCCCCGCTATGGCCCAATCAACTGTTTTTAAACAGCTGATCACACGTCCACAGTAAGGATACACATGATCAGCTGTTTAAAAGACCGGTACCTGCAGCTGATCGCTGGCCCTTGCAATGGTTATGGTACTGCAACCTATCTACCTATAATATACCTAGCTTAAAGCAATTAATAATAATAAATATTTAAACACATTTCATATAGTGCAGAATACAGAAATAGCTATAGGGTGTTCCCTCCTTTGTATCCTCACAAATATATAGATATAGATTCGTCCTCTCAAAGGTAAAAAGTTCTAAATGTGTACTGGTGTATCAATCATAACACTGATAAAGTGCAAAGTATATGCAACACTACATATCCTTCTCTGAAATCAAAAGACTTGTATGTAGAAAAGGGGCCCCTATAGCCCTTGTGTCCTTGTGGGTTGACTGAAGTTAGGTGAGGGTGGTTTTCTTTTCCACTGGTTCGGTTAGTCCAGACAGTGAGTGATAAGCTTTGTGTACTGATTATATATATGACTTGTAATATGATTGAGTCTGACTAGAGTAGGCTGGCCTAATTCACCCGATAGAAAGCTGATGGTAAAGTTCCTCTTAAATGCTTGAGAAAGCCATGTTTATATGGTAAAACAAGTTGCAGCATTCTTTTTAATATTTGTAAATCCTTTATACAATATTGCAGTCTACAGTTATTTCTTCTTTGATATTACAGTAATAGAGGTTAGCAGATGGTGTCTTCAATGGGAAATTAGGTATTAGGCATGTCACAGGGTAGGTAAGAATGACCTTACATAAATCTGCTTGACATAGTTACACCACTTCTCCCGGGATATCCTGGCCTGCTGACTTTATTCTACCTGTGAGTACACAAGGTGTAGCCTCTATTTTAGCCATACAAGCCTTTTGATATTGAGAAGAGATAAGTACTGTTGCATATAATTTGCTTTTTACCAGTTTTAGGGTTGATATTCAAGACATTTCTACCCCAGAAGTTCCATTTGGAACTTTATGGAATTTTAAAGGACTTATCTACACTATATTTTCTGTAGATTTCTGGGCACCAGAATTATGATGGGAAAAAAAAATCCTTCCTGACTCAAAGTGGCAATTGGAAATTTCTCTGGATCAACTCTACTTTTTGTATCAATACCAGAAACCTGCAACATTCCTTGTTTGCAGAAACTCATCCAGCTTTCTTTTGAAACAATCCAATGAACCTGCCATAACAACACAAAACAGTTCCGAAGTTTTACTGTTCCCACAGTGAAAAACCCTTTTGAAGCCTAAATTTATTTTCTTCAGAAGTTTCAAGTCTTAAGAAATGTCTGCATGTCCTCTAACATGTTCTATTGGTGAACAATGCCCCAGGCAGCTTAAAGGGCATGTCCAGCCCCAAAACCTACTTTTGGTTACAAGGTAGGTGCTCCTTGCCCACCCCCAACCGCCAAAATATTTTTGCAAAATAATGCTCCCATCGTTACTTACGGACCATTCTCTCCCGCGCCGTCTCTAATCCAGTTCCCTGCTTGCGGAAGCTGCAAGCAGGGTCTGGACTCGCAGCCGTGTCTGTGATTGGCTAAGACGCGGTCAATCACAGATGCGGCTGACGTCATTCAAGATGGCACGGGAGAGAACCCTCATGTAAAAATCCATGTATACTACATCTACTGCTATGCCAGAGTCTAAATTCCTACCAACTTCCTCATAAAGGCCAAGCAAGTTTTTAGTACTTGAAACATACTCTAGAATATGTTCCCTTATTAAACTTTCCACCGACTTCCCCACAACTGAAGTTAAAGACCTGTAATTAACCCCCTGTGAACGACTACCCATTTTGAATATTGGAATTAAATCAGCTTTTTTCCAATCTAGAGCCACAATTGTGGGAATCTGCAAAAATAAGAAACAATGGCCTAGATTAAACTGAACTTAGCCCCCCAAGGATGTATTTTATCCGGTCCAGGGGATTTATTAATATTAACCTTATTTAGTTGATTCTGCACCATATCCTGGTTCAACCAAAGTAACCTACAACATTATTGCTACTATACTCTAAGCTATCAGTACTTCCATAGTGTATATAGAGGGGGGAAATTGATTAAGACATTTGCTTTATCACCATCCTCCATAAATAATGCATCCCCATTAATTGATGGTGCCACATTTTCAGTCTTCATCTTCTTACTATTAATATACTTAAAAAATTGGTTTGGGTTAGTGATGCTTTGTTCAGCTATCCTAATTTTCGGTTGTTTTCTTACAATCCTTGTTACAGATATTATAATTCCTAAAGGCCCTTTCTGTTCCCTCTGACTTAAAGGTTTTAAATGCCTTTTTCTTCCTTTCCACTAGTTGACAAGCGTTCGAGGGATCAACCCTCTTTCTCAGGTCAGAGCAGTACTGATTTTAACAGTACTTCCCCTTACCAGTTTTTTTTATTTTTAATATATTTCTTTTTTTTCTGTTTTGCCCTTCTCTTCCCCCTTCTCTCCCCCCTTTCTTTACTCTTCCTCCCCCATCCTATTCTCATTACTACTTCACTATTCTGTTATCTCTCCTATTTTATTACCTCTACATTTTCCTTGTCTCATTTTGCTTCTTACTGTTTGTTGTTTTTTTTTTTTTTTGGTCCTCCCTGCCTTCTCTTACCCTCTTGCATTTCTTAACCACTTCTCTATTCTGTTATCTCTCCTCTCATTTTATTGCCCTCTGCACTTTCCTGGGCACCTTTTGCTCTTTCTCCCCTTGTTTTTTTTCACTTATCTAATTATCTTTTAAAACTGGCTTTTTACTTTGTTAAACCTTTGTTAAAATCAGTACTGCTCAGACCTGATGAAGAGGGTTTAGCCCCCGAAAGCTTGCCAACTTGTCTAGTCCATAGAAAAAGTACTCTTATTATTTACATCAGAATTAAGGCACATGGGTTGTTGGTTTCTTTAATCCCAGAGTTATCTAAATAATGTTTTCCTTTACAATGATTATAATATACCAGGGTTAACCAACTTGTAGCATTAAAAGGCTGCACAAGTGTCACTTGCAAAACATTTACTTTACTGTGTAGACCTTTCCAATTTCAACTCTATTTGCACAAACCCCTAATTAGCATATGTCCACTTACCCCTAGATCTACCTTGTGACAGTTAATAACAACATTGTTGAATCCATTTAATGTTCAGAATATCCAGTTTTGCCCCACAAAATAGCAGTTTTCCACCCAGATACTTTTCTTGGTAGTTACCAAAACATGAAAATAGTTTTATCTGTTGTTACCTCTGTATAGTAAGGTCCCCAGAGATCCACTGTCATGTCAATGACTATTTGTTTTCCAGTAGGTTTGGATGTGTCCAATCTCCCAACCTTTGTGCTTTGTTTAGATGTTTTTGTAAAGATCCATTTCAGTATATCGTACCGGGCTGATTGGTCTCTATTGTTCTTTAAGTTTATCTTGTCTCCTGAAGGTGTTTTAAATACCAGTTTATTAATCAGTTTGTTGAGCTAAAATAAAAAAAACATTATTCATTCACTATCTATTTACCTTCTAACTCATAATATTCACTCTTATAATTACAAGATGGTGACCTGTAGATGTGATCCCAATACAAGTAATTATGACATTTACTTGTGTGGAATTAAAGGAACAATAATGTGCTGAATTAAAAAAAAGTTGCATTTATCGAAAGATTGCATTTTTATTATTATTATTATTGTGGATTTATATAGCGCCAAAATCTTCTGTATCGCTTTACAATTACATGTATACATTCTCATCAGGCCCTGTCCCGAAGAGCTTACAATCTAAGCATATTTATTTGACACATACAGCCTATCAGTATGTCTTTATGATTGTGAGGGAAACCGGAGTGCCCAGAGGAAACCCAAACAAGCACAGGGAGAACATACAAATTCCTTGCAGATGTGCCCAAGGGTGGATTAGAACTCAGGACCTCAGTGCTGCAAGGCATCAGTGGTAACCGCTGAGCCACCGTGCTGCCTCCGGATTGCATGAGGAAATAGTAATGTCAAATCTGGTTGAACCTAAAAAGACTCTAGTCCTCCCTAGACTATTGATAAAACTATCAAGTGGACGTAACTCTTTATACAACCTCCAATACTATGTTAGTCATTATGGGTAAGGTACAGGGTCACCTCTAGGGTTTTTGCTGCCTGAGCCAAACTTTTGAATGCCGCCCTTGATTTCTGCGCTGCAACAAAGTAGATGAGGCTTTGTTTGTCAGTGTGGTTTTGTTGGTTGGCGTGGCTAAATTTTTTTGATTTTGAGCTTCCTATCATATAGGTACAGATCCTCAGTCAGTCAATTAGCAATAATGTAAATTACTAGAAACAAGTAATACATCACTTTCACAAACAAATGTGTTGCCACTAACAGAGACCCATCACAAATATCTCCCAGAGGCCTATGAGAAAACACCACCCCAGGACCCAGCCCCACCACCATTAATCCATTTATCCTAGGCCCCAGCAGCAGTAGGCCATATAATTCAAATGTTAGTCAGTGACAGATCACAGTAGTCTTTACACCCCCAGGGATGATCATGATAAAATATTCACCATCATTTGATTTACTTTACACTTACTGACAACAACTGTGTGTAGTGTGACAGTGTTGTGCCTCTCTCTCTTTCTGCTTGACCCTCACCCGACAACTCCACAAACTCCACAGCACTCAGTGTTCTGTCTCAGTCTCCTCCAGAACAGTCACAGACCACAGACAGGCCCTCTTGCGTGTGTAACTTTGGACAGGCTCTGCATGCCCAACTCCGGACTACGCACGCCAACATAACCTCTGCCTGTGAAGGTTCTCATTCATCCAGGTCATGGTATATCTGTTGTATTCAATTAGATCAACTGGACTTGAAATGTAGTTCTTGAAGACGTTTCGCTAGTCATCCGACTGGCTTTCTCAATTCAGAATGACTTGTACAAGAATCTGTGGCAATTATGTACCCTGGAAAATCCCAATTAGCATATCACAGCCAGGTGTTAAGGGTGTGATTAGATAGTGGCTAAGAGGTGTTATAGGAACGCCCAGAGTAAGGTGTTAAAACAGCATTGTACATGGCAGACAGTTGGTGTCGAACCCCCCCACCTCTATTTAGGCTTGGTTTCTTTATTTTCACATAAATGGCCTCCTTAACACCTCTCTTGAACCAGTCACGTTCCTTCGCCAGTATGTTAACATTACAATCTTCAAAGGTATGTCCTTTATCCTTAAGATGCAGATACACGGCTGAGTCCTGACCCGAGGAATTGGCTCTTCTGTGCTGGGCCATACGTCGATGCAGTTGCTGTGCCGCCTCTTGGGTCCTTTTTCCCAGCTCTGTTCCTCGGGGGGGGGGGTCAGAGGCTTGCGGAAGTTGCAGTTATGATTGGCCAGATGGAATCCACAAGAAGGGAGTCAGCCAGGGAGCACAGCAGCCTGCAGCGGCGACAGCAGTACACAGAGCCAGTACGGACACTGACACAGACACCACGGTAGGAGTCCATAGCAACTGTCTAGCAAAGCAAGCCAAAGAACTAAGCAAGCAATGTATGTACAGTACAATCAGCTGCCAGCTGCGGATATGCATTTTCACGGCCGCTGCCCGCGGTGGCCACCAGTTAAGGATACTTTTTTTCCCGCCACTGATAATCTGCCGCCTTAGTTTTTGACCCAGGTATACCGCTTGAGTCACATGACTCATTGGGCCTAATGGTAGATGCGGCCTTGGTAAGGTATAAAGGTTGGACTAGGTGGACATAAGTCTTTATTTACCCTCCAATACTATGTTACTATGTAACTGTTATAAAGACATTATGGGTAGGGTATAAAGTTTGGACTAGGTGGACATATGTCTTTATTTACCCTCCAATACTATGTTACTATGTAACTGTTATACAGACATTATGGGTAGGGTATAAAGGCTAGACTAGATGGACGTATGTCTTTATTTACCCTCCAATACTATGTTACTATGTAACTGTTATACAGACATTATGGGTAGGGTATAAAGGTTGGACTAGATGGACGTATATCTTTATACAACCTCCAATACTATGTTACTATGTAACTGTTATACAGACATTATGGGTAAGGTATAAAGGTTGGAATAGATGGACGTATGTCTTTATACAACCTCCAATACTATGTTACTATGTAACTGTTATACAGACATTATGGGTAGGGTATAAAGGTTGGACTAGATGGACTTATGTCTTTATACAACCTCCAATACTATGTTACTATGTAACTGTTATACAAGCATTATGGGTAAGGTATAAAGGTTGGACTAGATGGACGTATGTCTTTATACAACCTCCAATACTATGTTACTATTTAACTGTTATAAAGACATTATGGGTAGGGTATAAAGGTTGGACTAGATGGACTTATGTCTTTATACATCCTCCAATACTATGTTACTATGTAACTGTTATACAAGCATTATGGGTAAGGTATAAAGGTTGGACTAGATGGACGTATGTCTTTATACAACCTCCAATACTATGTTACTATGTAACTGTTATACAGACATTATGGGTAGGGTATAAAGGTTGGACTAGATGGACGTATGTCTTTATACAACTTCCAATACTATGTTACTATGTAACTGTTATACAGACATTATGGGTAGTGTATAAAAGTTGGACTAGATGGATGTATGTCTTTATACAACCTCCAATACTATGTTACTATGTAACTGTTATACAGACATTATGGGTAGGGTATAAAGGTTGGACTAGATTTACGTATGTCTTTATACAACCTCCAATACTATGTTACTATGTAACTGTTAGACAAACATTATGGGTAGAGTATAAAGGTTGGACTAGGTGGACATAAGTCTTTATTTAACCTCCAATACTGTGCTACTATGTAACTGTTAGACATACATTGTGGGTAGGGTATAAAAGTTGGACCAGATGAATATATATCTTTATATAACATCCAATACTATGTTATTATGTAACTGTAAGACAAACATTATAGATAAGGTATACATATTGAAAAATATGGACGTATGTCTTTATACAACCTCCAATATTATGTTACTATGTATTAGACAGACATTATGAATAAGGTATACAGATTGAACTATATGGACTTATCTATGTATTTTATTTCTTATATAGCATTACATATTCCGCAGAGCACAATTATTTACTTAATTCACATCAGGCCATGCCCCGAAGAGCTTACAATCTAATTTTTTTTGTACACATACAACCTATCATCATGTCTTTATGATTGTGGGGGAAACTGGAGTGCCCAGAGGAAACCCACCTGAGTGTAAACAATGTACGGTATATAAAATACACATGCTGCTAAAATGTTAAAGGAACACTAAACACATTAAAATGACTAAGTGCCATTCTTTTCTATTATTCACAGGGAGGTGAGAACGCTTATTCTCACCTTCCTGTGAATAATAGGACGATCGGGGGACCAGGAACTTACCTTACCCGCCGCTCCACTCGCAGCCGCTCAGTCTCTGAACAGCTATTCTGTCCCGATTGCGCGCCCTATCTTTTGAATTGGCGCGCATGCGCCTAAGATAGGGCGCGTGGTCGGGACAGAGCGGCTGCACACAAAGGACTTTTCAAATATGGGACAAATTTATTTAAACATGGTGCAACAAAGCAACATTTCAAAACATTGCCTTGTTGCACCATGTTTGAATAAATTTGTCTCATATTTGAAAAGTCCTTTGTGTGCACCGTATTTCCCACATGAGATGTGTATACATGTTTCAGCTGCATGCCCTTACTTATAGACTCAAGAAGTCTGCTGGAGTCTTTCACTTGTAAAAGATGGTACCAAGGTAATCTATTGGTTATAATATGTCCATTTAATGCTATTCTTATTTACTTAACTTTTCCATGAGTTTCTCATAGAGATCAACTTAAATCGCAAAAACATTGATTTATCTATACCACATTTAACAATTCTTTTAAAATTTATCATATGATGTTTGCATTGATTGGAGCCACAGTTGACCCCATGGCTGTACCATGTATTTTCATATAATGTATCCTGAAACAAAAAATTTGTACCTCTTTAGCACTATTATTAACAGATTGATTATAAAACTACACTGAGCCCCATCCAAAGTAATATCTTTTAGAATGCAGTTCTCTACTCCACCATTGGGTATATTTGTATACAAACATTTCCATTAAAAAAGATATATTTCATCTTAATCCTAATTTTTATTCCTTTTCCCCCTTCAAATAATTCATACCCTGTATAGAGGACCAATATTCCAAAATGTATGATCTAAGTACTTTATATAAGAACTTGGGTGAAAACAGAATCAATGCATACAATTGTGCATCAAAGTGGGGCTTTGACTTTCTTATGTATTTTTGGGAAAGCATATAATACAGTCCATTAATTACCTGTTTCTTTATTACTTTGATAACCACATATCTAATTATATTTGGATCTTTTCTAACGGATTGCTCTTTAACTTTTTAAACACATTCTCATCACCAAAAAAAACAACAACGTGAGTATCATCTATGTAACGTACTTTCATTAAGATCACTGTTCCTCCCCCATTATCAGTAGGCTTTATTACCAGATTGTTATTATTTAGAACTTTTAAATATGCTTGTGAAGGTTCTTATTCATCCAGGTAATGGTATATCTGTTAAATTCAGTTTAACTGGGCTTAAAGTTTAGTTCTTGAAGAAGATTTGCTAATCATCTAACTAGCTTTCTCAGTTCAAGAATCTTTTGGCAATCTGTTGTACCCTGGAAAGTCCCAATTAGCATATGACAGCCAGGTGTTAGGGACCTTCTGAATGCAAGGTGTGGATGCATTAAGGCTAAGAGGTGTTATCGAAACTGCGTAGGGTACGGTGTCAAAACATCTAACTGAATACAACAAATATGACCTTTTATAGTCATAAGTCATATTTTTCTCCCTAGATATATTGTTACTATGGCCTTTAATATATCTCCTCCTGTGTTTTTCTCTAAGGTCTTTACCTCCTTACAGAGTAGCTGAATATTGGTTGAAATCCATTCAGGCACCTTGTCTGTACTACTAAACCATATAAATCTTTATCACCATTTGTCACACTGCCAAAAAATGCCTTTAATATAATGCCTCAAAACAACTCACAGTCTAATATAAAGTCCAGATTTGCATTTGGACACAAGGTGAATCCCTTTTTTAAAACCCTCTGTTTCCTGTCAATGAGCATTATTGATGACATGTCTACCATCAGTGGCTCCTGACTCTCTAAACTTTACGTTTCAGTCTGCCTCTTGTGTTTTGCCTGGTGTGGTCTTCTTCCTGTGGTACCCGACAAATCTCTATGAGTTGCGCCTAAAAAAATATGTAAGACTGGCGGTGTCACTCTGAGGTGCTTAATTAGTGTTCCTAGTGGTTCCCAGATGACTTACTAGAAATTCACAAGGAAGCCCAGTAACTTGTCTCTGGCATACTTTTTTCTTTGTATAATTCATGAAATGAATCATGGGTGAACTTTCTCCTCTTGCAGCTTTCCATCATCCATTGGAACAGTTCAAATTGCTCTTCAACTTTTTGAGATTGGTGCTTTTTCTATTTTTAGAATCACAATATTGTGCCCCTTGTTCATTCTTTACTTTACTCCATCAAGATCAGCTCTAGGTCTATTGAGCATTTATTGAAGATTAATTTCCACTTGCATACAAACTAATTATAATTGCAAAACATAGTGGGATCCATTTAAATTTGTAGTACTCTGCTAGTGTTTTCAAGTGCAGTTTCATTGCTTTACAATATCTGCTTTTTTTCTTCACATCTCTTGTTTCTTCCTGCTCTGTCTTTGAAAACACAAGCATCTTCACAATCACCTGGTAAGTGGTTCAACTGTACTGCTGTGGAAAAAAAAATTGTACCAGCACTTACCTTCTGGTTTCTTTATATATACATGCTTGTATATCCATCTCGTATACATGAAAAAAATCCAAAGGAGCGCTCTTAAAATTCACATGTTTTATTGTTATACCTTTATTAGAAACATAGTTACATCCCTTTCCACAAATCATGCTCACTTATTCATAATATACAGAGTACTATGCAGTGTTTTGGATCACCTGATTTTTTGTCAAGAAAATAAGAACAGTGTTTCATGCTTTCTTTTATCTTTACATATATCAAGTCATCTAGTGTCCAGACACCAATTACACCAATGAATCATATAAGAGGACAACCCTTAAGATTAGAAGAAAATAAGCTTAGTAAATGTTTTATTTATAGTAAAAATCGAAACTGTGTAATTGGTGGGTTTTGTGGATAGTTTCAACAGAGGGCTGGGTGCTTTCCTAGAAAATTAAGTTATTGATATAAACAGTTAAACACAAGTTTTTTTGGGGGTTTTTTTTGATCCAACAATTCTTACAGTTTCCTTTGGAAGTTAGAAACTCATTAAACTGGGAAGGTTGCCTTTCTCTGATTAACTGTTAGGCAGGTATTATAATTAGATTACAAAAAAATGTTAAAAAGTAAACTTCTACATCTCTGGGTGACCTTTATGTAGATGGATGGATGTTTTTATTTCACTGTATTGGAATTAGCACTCTCATACCTTTCAAACAAGGCATTCAAATCTAGCTACTTTGGATCTTACATTATAGGCTTGTAAAGTTGCACTTCCTTGTCTGTTCTGTTTATCTGAATATAAGTGAGAGGCCCATGATAAGCTGTGGGAAAAAAAATCCACCCCTAAATATGCTGGTTTCTTAATAAACAAAAACAAAAAACATTTGTCCAGCTAAAAGAGTAGGAAACTTAACCATATTATATTTACACAAAAGGGTTAGTGTAAGTTTTTGTAAACACCTTTAATTGAATATTGACATGTATCTTTGGTGTAAAAAAAAGAGAATATGAAAGAAAAGAGAAAATATGATGGAAGACAATTTCAGTTCTTTTTATTACATCATGCTTTATTTATAGACTTTGTAATTAAACAGTTACTGAAGTCAACAATAATTAGAAAAAAAAATGATCACACTTGAATCTGATACATGTGGCTCAGCATTTCCCTAATAGTCTTGTACAAGATGCTTCGGTTTAACGTGGTGTGAAGAATAAACATACAGAGTCACAAATCACCTCACCTGCCATTGGTTAAAGTGGACTTGCAGATTCCTGGATCTTTCTGGCTGGTTTGGTAGTTTTTGAGTAACAAACAATTCATGGAGAGCCTGAGCCATCGCATACACTGCTGTGTAAACACTGTATGATATCCTGTAAATGAATGTCTCATACAAATCCAGGTCAATGTCATGGAATGATTCCTTCCCTGTACAAGCCATGGCAGGTAATGACATGTTTAGTTCCCTAAACATCTCATAAAACTCACTAGAATAATGGGTGCAGTGAAACAACCATCTCCACATCCATTGAAATGTAGAATCATTAATATATTTAAATGTTTCCAAATCATAGAAAAACTCTTTAAATCCAGGAATGTTTTTTTGTTGGAAGGACAGAGACAAAGTTCCATTAAAGTTCATTTTCTGTTGCCCTGTTAGTGTCTCTACAATTAGAGGGAAAGATGTGGGAGCGATCCAGATTTTATCTTGCAATTTATTATAAGTAAAAAAATAATTAAGACTGTGAGTATACTGACTGATATAAATAACAATCACTGTGGCTGTGGTTTGGTAGATTGTGTCATTTATCTTTTTAGTTTGGAGATCATTATATAGAGTGTAAGGAAGTCTGATTAGAAAGGCTAAACAGCCGCCATATTGGATAATTCCTTTTTCCAGTTGTTCACTGGCTTTGATCCCACTGTCATCATCAGACACAACGAGTCCAACCCATTTCCATCCAAAGTGCTTAACTATGGTCACTATTCCATCAATTTCAGATAACTCATTGGGAACAGTTTGGTAGAAGGATGGGAACTGGATTCTGTCATTGAGAACAGGATCTCGGGAACCGTAACTTATCTGCAGATTAGGAAATATTCGCTTAGTAAAATCCATTCCTAAAATACACCCTGTGGTGTTTATCCTGTTTGATTAAAGGTATTAAATTTATATAAATTTATGTAAATAACGTACTATGCATTAGAGATGAATCCCAGTTAAGAAACAAACCTGGTTTGAAGCAAACCGAAAAATTGATGGTTTCGAAAATGGTTAAAAATTTAAAAATCTTGGTCACAAGCTTAAAATTTCAGTAAAATATTCTAAAATCAGTGTAAAAAAAATATTCCACAGTTGTTTTTAAATCGGATTTTCAGATTTTAAGGATTTTTTTGCATTCCGAGGAAATGCTGGAGGAATGTAACAATGCCAGTTCTGCTTATGTCTACTCTGCATCTGCATTTATTTAAGGGCAACAACAAAAAAAGGTTTGTGATGCTAGATGGCATTATTTTCTATAGTAGTTAACCCTGCATTAGTCAACCCACCATATATACAATAGATAATCATACCAATTTATGTGTTATCAGTTAATTATAGCACCGCTTCCATGAGGGAAGATGAGCATTTTTTCCTTAGGTGAATCCCCTGTATAACTTTTTAAAGGTGACATTTACACACTTGGAAAATAAAAAGTTGCCCTTCAGTAACTATCATGGAGATACAATGTTTTAAAACTGAGCTAATTATACACGATTACAATCTGTATTGCAACACGGCATCTGGGAAAGGTAAGAAGCTTTTCACTCCCTTATCGCCCCTTACAATATCTCGTTAAGTTTCACACAACTAGGCAGCACAAAACTTAACTTAAGTATTATTTTATCAGGATTACTGCGCTACTTCTAAAAACATTTGAAATTGGGGCAGTGCCTGTACAAGGAGTAAAACCCACAGTAACCCTGTATTACATGGGGTTGCATGCATTTTACACACCATTTTGCTAAATTTCATCTCGCTGTATGTCCATACAGCACAGCATCGAATTTGTGACCACAACTTAATCCCCCACTTTCAAGAGCACTTGCACACTCAGTATCTTGAGTTTCCTTAGCTGTAACCCATGGAAGAGGTTATAAAGGCACAATTGTATTTACCAGTCTGTGGGCCACAGGATTGCAGTTTACCTGACATAGTTAAGTCAGTCCACTTCCCCAGTCACTGTTAAGTCAGCCCTCCAGTTCAACAGCCACTGTTAGGTCAGCCCTACAGTTCAACAGCCACTGTTAGGTCAGCCCTACTGTTAAGCAGCCACTGTTAAGTCAGCTATCTACTTCCCCATACACTGTTAGTCAGCCCTCTAGTTCCCCAGCCACTATTAGGTCAGCCCTCTAGTTTAGCAGCCACTGTTAAGCCAGCCCTCCAATTCAGCAGCCACTGTAAGGTCAGCCCTCCAGTTCAGCAGCCACTGGTAGGTCATCCCTCCAGTTTAGCAGCCACTGTTAGGTCAGTGCTCCAGTTCATTAGCCACTGTTTGGTCAGTCCTCTTAATGCCTGGGTAACTAGACATATATACCAGTCCTTTTAATGCCTGGGTAACTAGACATATATACTAGCCCTTTTAATGCCTGGGTAACTAGACATATATACCAGTCCTTTTAATGCCTGGGTAAGTATGTATAGGTTTACTTAAATAGCACCATTCAGGGACGCAGCTCTGTACAACATTATAATACAAAAAGCCTTACAATGGGACAAAAAATATAAATACATACATAAATAAATATGTGCATCATAAAGTATACCATGTAACATGAGCAGAAAGGCCCTGCCCGGAGAGCTTACAATCTAACTAGGTGGGTAACATACAGATACATAGGGAAGGGAAGAAGTGCCCTAAAAAGCTATATGCATAAAAATAAGAGATGATGTGCTGTAAAGAACAAGACTTTGTCTATGGGGCTTTTTATTAATGGTCATTTCAGATTGTAGAGATTGCTGTGTGCTGTGTAATTGTTAAGGTCTCTGTGTTGTTATAGTCAGTTCACAGAGTTCAGTCTCACAGGACTCAAGGGCTTCAAACCAATTCACAGTCTGTTTGAAACACAGGGATTAGCAAACAACAGATAGAGTCACACTGCAGTGTGAAGTGATGTGAAGACATTTATACGGGGTTTCACTATAGGAGAATAGGCCCAGCATATCAAATCTCGCTATTGCTAGTGCATGTTTTACTTTTTTGTGCTTACCGGCATATTTATTGCTTCCCTTCTCTTTGCTGCTACAGACTCTGAGACTATTTTTTGTATTTCTATTTATTTATGGGGACGCGGACACCCAGAGTATTTGGTTTTTTATGGGGTTTTGGTGTGTAGCTATTTTAGTAGGATATGTCAATAAAGATTAATTTCATGCTAATTTAGTATGGTTGGATGGTTTGCTGTACACACAATCATGACTTTTCCCTGTGTCATTTGGGGAGTTTTATTTCCCTGTGTTATACCGGTAGAGTGCCTCCCATTTTGTTTCGGGAGTAGAGGGTTTCTGTTGTTCTCGGGCCAGTTCCGAGTACTGTGTATTCCGTTAGGTATAGTTTATGTTTCACCCACAGCACCCGCATGTATTTTGTGATCGGTTTCTAGGGTTCTAAGCTAATTATCCTCTTTAGAATTTATTTACACTAAATTACTATTGCTTTTTACGGTATACCTTAAACTTTCTGATTTTTATCTCCCATTGATTTCTTTATATCTATTTTCGGATTTTCTCAAAAATCGGATCTAAGAACGGAAGTTGGTAGTTACATTTACCTCTATCCGGAAATGAACCATTATTCAGGTCAACCAATTGTTGTTCTAGCTAGAGGGATTAAATATTCTAATAAGGTAGATGCCCTAATAGCAGCGTTACCATTATAGTAATGCGGTAGGGGATCATTTTTGGTACATTTATTGTGGCTTTAAAAACATTTTACTAATCTAGTAACAGAACTTAAAGGTGATAAGTGTAGGAAGTAATATAAGTGAGAGAGATTTTGTCAGGTAAAATCTTTTAAACGGGCTATTGCCTGGCTTCCATAAATACTGTAAATGTCAGCTGTCACTAACCACAGCTAAGCACTCTTGCTATTTAGTACAGTTATAAGGCATTTATAGAGTGCAAGGGCTTTAGGCATGGCCGGACTGGAGACAGCTTTTGCAGCAGCTATTGTTGATGGCCACTTACACCCCATTGGGGTTTCCAATGTACCTTAATGACAGGGAAGGGTTAAGTAGTCATAAGTAGTCAAAAGAAAACTGTTACAAAAAGGAAGTGTTACTTTGGTTTCACAACAATCATTTAGCAAGACACAAAAAACAGTTAAGGAGGATTTTAAAAAAAAAAATGTTTATGAATAAGAAATACCATAAACTTAAGGCCAGAATTTAAAGGATAACTGTATTGCCTCAATGCATTTTTTATTTTTAATTGCTTTAAAAAGAGTAAAGGTATGCAGCCCTCCCCATTTATTTTTTTTCCTGATTTCGAGCCTCTCTCTGCCTTTAATTAGCCTTCAATTAGCCATGCTGTGAAAGGGGCGTAACGATTCTGTCTGCCTCTAACTGTCACTCAAAGCTAGCATGCGAGAAATCACTCCTCCACCCACTCTTGATCAGCTTGATTATGTAGACTGTATCCTAACAACAGAACACTTCAAGTTTGTTTGACTGACAGAGGAGGAGGAGAGACGTTGTAACAGACATTCCCACCAGCCAATGGCAAGTGTTTAGTTAACCTGGGCCATCTAGGAGGCGGGCTTCTAGCACCCATTTTTGCTGTGTGATATCTAAGGGAGGGCAGCATGGCTGTAAATGTGAGTAAGTGATGTCAGCAGCTGGAAGTGTGGACATGTAATCGGGTTGATGTCATATTTTTTGATATTGTTGTCCTTTAATAACTTACTGTAACTTCATCTCTCCATCTCACAGTTTACAAACTACTGTATGTACAACAACTTGTGGTCCCTTTCTAGTTCTTATATTTTCCAGCATTTTACTGGAATTTTCAGATGTTTTGCCACTTGGAAAATGTTGCATGTTTTAGTTTTTTACTTACACTAAATAAATGCCAGAAAATCACCAGTCATTCTTGTGAACCTAAATTTTACCCTGCAAGCTGTAGAACAAAAATCAGGCCACACCTTTTATATCAAAAATATTAAATGAATGAAAAAATATACGATCTTGTGAGTGTGTGAGTGTCCTTACAAGAACCACAAGAAGTTAGTTCTTTGTCACAATTTAAGAGCAGGAAGCAGAAAGTTTTTTGCTGCTCAACAAAGTCCCAGTGGAGGAGATGAAACACATTAATGTTCTCTTCCCTCTCTTCATTTATATGGCAGTATATGCCAATAGACTGTAAGCCTGTTTGACCTGATTATACCATGCTATTGTAAGATGATATTTGTTGCCTTTATTGCCTATACAATGCCTTAGTTTAATAGGTGTACAGTCTTATGATATTGATGTATTGCTGTATTTGCTGTTTTATGCTATATACTGGTGTAGGTATGTATATATATATGTAGATATATATATATATATATATATATATATATATATATATAGAGAGAGAGAGAGAGAGAGAGAGAGAGAGAGAGAGAGAGAGAGAGAGACAACAGAATACAATGCCACACTCCACTCTAATGCAACATGAAATTTATTGTTACACTGTCGACATGTGAAACATTTCGGGGTCCATTACCCCTTTCTCAAGCAAACAGTGTTGGGTCACAGCCCACAAAAACAGAAATGTTACAACCTTCATTCTGTAAGAGCCATGAGTAAGAGCCACACTGGCTCGAAACGCGTAAATGGCTGCCTTTCAGCTATGTATCATTTTTAAATTGTGATAAATAAAGGTGATGTTTTATCTATAAGAGAAGACGGTCTGACTGTTTTTATCTAGTGTGCGCTATACCCTTTTGTTTGCATCGTATCTTTTGGGGTAATTATATGTCTCCTCCTACGCCTACATGTAGAGGTTTGCAAATGAGTGCCCAACATTAGTGCTCATGGCTGTCCCCGATATCTGTTGGAAGAATTTTTGTCCTAACCGGAAATAGTTTTTGTCCAGGACCATACCAAGGAGGTCCATAAGGAACTATATTGGAGGGTGTTAATGATGATTTTTGATGAATGCATTTCGGCATACCGTTTTACCATCCTCTTGGGGGATAACAGTAAATAGACTGTGTACATCACATGTCAAGAATGTACACTCACCCTCAATTCTATCCATATATTTTAACACTTTTCTCAAGGAACCACTGTCCTTCAAAAAGGATCTCATGTTTTTAACTGCTACCTGGAGAAAATGGTCTATAAGCATTGACATGGGTTTTAATTAGGACCCTTGGGATGTGACTATGGGGCGCCATATGTATATTTATGCTTGGTTGGGAATGAAGTGTTTTAATGTTTATGTGTTTTCTGCCCAACCTTGCTTTCTACCCAACCTTGCCCCTATGTGTGGACGCCCATGCTGGATAGTCTATATGTTCCTGATCTCCTTAAATATAGTCATAATCTTTGTAAAAATGACAGTCCAGGTCCTTATAAAGAAGACAGAAAAATTACTGTAAAGGTTTGCATAAAACATTAAAAAGTACAAATACTTTTACAAAAATATCTCACAGCCTACACTTTACCTTACATGGATAATCCTGGTTTGTAATCTCTATTACCATTATCATTCCTCTGTGGGAAATGGTTTCCAATTTACTGATCCATCTCTGGAGAATCCTTTGCAAAGCAAATTCAGAATTTGATTGACGGTATAATAGAGCTATAAAGATAACTGATTGATGATGACATAAAACAATTTTTATTCAAAAAGGATCCTATCACCCATGATCAGGTTTTGTTTGAAAGCCTGGATATCAATAATTTGTACATTTCAATTTAATATACAGCAAGACTTAGAGCCATTGGTCTTATCCTGTTACAATTTGGCTTTAATGCAGATGTAACAGGATTTCCACTTGAATTATTACATCTTCTACTTTATTGCATATTATTATTATTTGCAACCCAGGGGTAACTAATATTTTAGTCAAACAGAACATATCATCGTTATATCGATGAGTTGTTCCTGATTTGGAGAGGCACATTTTATACGCTGATAAATTAATTATCATCACCATCACCCCCTGGGGTGCTTTTGTGCCTAGGGAGCTGTATACAATTGCTGCTGGTCACAATAGGTATCTGGCCCCTATTTCCCAGAATCCTCTGTTGGGCAGATCCTAGGTTAACACTGTTTCCAACTTAATTTTTACAACTTTCCAACCTTTTTCTACCCTCCTGCACAAAACTTTCTTGTTTTTCTGGAGGAAAAGACCAATACCTGGGCTCTTCCAGGACGGTAAGATCTCTGTGTTTTACCTGGGAAAGAATCCCTGTTTCCCTACACAATCCCGTATCAGATTTCATAACAGGTTCTTTGCTTAGTTCTACCAGACCAAAGCTGCCCTTCTCTCCTTCAGTCTGGACAACAACATCCTCCTGGACCCTACTCACCACCTGCCCCACACACTCCTGCACTGAATTCTGAGCCTGGTCTATGCTCTGACTGCTACTCACAAACTCAGCCAGTTTGGGTACAGGATCTGGGATCCAATATTGCAGGTCTGTAACTGTCAGTACCTTACCGGACTGACCCAGGGAATTTCTCTCTTCCCCTCCCCCTTCTACAATCACAAACTTGGGCTCAACTGGTTCTGTTTGACTCCTACTCTGGTCTCCCAGCCCTCCTTCCCAGTTATTCTGCACTAAGTCACTAGATTGAACCAGGGTGATCTCTGGGAAAAAGCTATCCTCCCCAACCCCCTCTCCAGTCATACACTCGGACCTTACTGGTTCTGGCACTGTTAGACTTCTACTCTGGTCTTCCAGCCCTCCTTCCCAGTTACTCTGCCCTATGTAACTTGACCGAACCAGGGTGATATCCAAGGGAAACCTAACATTCCATACTGCTGCTTTCTCTGAAGGTCCAAACTCTTTCTTTCCTGGCTGCTCCATACAACGTTCAGTCTGTGGTGCTAAGACTGCATCACAAGTTCCAGCCAACTGTCCTGTGGGTAGTTGGTGAAGCTTGGCAGGGGTTGAGTCAACTGGGTCAGAACAAAGAACGAAATTGCAAACACCGTCTCCCTGCTGTGATGCCAATGACTGTTCCCCAGCAGTGCTTGCAACACTGTGAGTGACTGTGGACACAGGTAACACATTATGAACAGCAAATACAGTTAACACATTTTTAAAAGGTTCAACATTTTCATTTTTAACATTTAACATACATGTATCTGGCAACATTTCATGTAATTGCTTTACATTTTTCTCACCTTCCTCCTGCACAGAACAATCCATCTTCAAACCACTCCCCTCCCTCTGTCCCTCCCCAAGATTCTCAGATGCCACATCCACATCTTTACACAGTACCTTGGAAAGTCCAGAGAGTCCAACACGGGAATCCTGGGTATCATCTGAAGATGCAAAATAAGAGACAAGGTTTCCGAGATCATTTCCTAACAACACTGGTGTAGGGATCTCCTTGAAAACTCCAACCTCTCTTATCCCCCTTCCAGCCCCCCAATCCATAAAAACCCTTGCTTGAGATACCCGCGATCGGGTCCCTCCTACTCCAGTAAAGTTAAGAAATTTTTCTGGGATAATATAATTCTCATCCACCAAATCAGGGTGCACTAGGGTAACATCAGTGGCAGAATCTCGAAGGCCCGTGACGACTCTGTCTCTCACAATGACGTGTTGCATGTGGCAGGATTTTCCACTAGCTTTCCCACTGATGAAGAACACTGAGGAAAAAGTGCTAGACGGCTGGCCAGGTGAAGTGATCGCTTTCCGCTCTGGACAGGCAGACCATAAGTGTCCAGGCTTCCCACAGTTAAAACATTTACGTATATCAGCTACCTGTGGCTTGGTATTAGATGTTGTGGGTGTAGGTTGCCTAGGAACATGGTTTACAGGTGGAGAAGATGGAGATGATAAAAATGGTTTCCCCTCCTTCCAGCTGCTAGGGGTAGTTCTCCTGTTGTCAGGCACCCGGGTATTGATGTAGGTGTCTGGCAGAATCAGGTTTGCGCTCTAATACAATCTGTCCGATTTCTGGGGGACAGATGCACAGCCATCTCCAGTTCATGTTTGCGGACAGATTCCCTCTCTGCCCTTCTCTCCTCCATTTCATGCTGACGTTCTGCAGCCTCCATTTCACGCTGAGACTGGCGCTCCATATACTGCAGATACTCCAAGGGGTTAGTGCTGTTTAACCTCTGCAACACTTCCTGGAGCTCAGGAGAGTCAGTGCGGGACACAGTCTGCTTTATACTGGCTAGGTCAAACTGTGGGACTGAGGAGGTGTAAATTGGTACAGTGGATTCAGTCCTTATTCCCTCCTGCTGGGTAAAACCATTATCATTTGTATCCGACACAGATTGAGCTGTTCCTGCTGCAGGCCCATCCAGTGTCTCTCTTTCCTGGATATGCGCCTCCATTAACTCCAGAATCAGCTGAACTTTCCCCTTTCGATAGGAATCAATCTGCCTACTTTGGCACAAAATGATCAGGTCACCCAGACTCAGGTTTTTATAATCCATTGGACTAGACATGGTTGCAAAATAAAAGATAGAACAGAAAAAAAAGAAGATGGGGTAGGGAACTGTTGCTTTATGTCTCTATAAAAAACTATGCACCGGCTTATCTCCAAGAACTGCTTCCACACAGGTTACAGTCCCAGTACAGTGTTAATTACTTAACTCCTGCACTAATGCTCTAATCAGAAAAAAGATCCCGCAAGCTGCCAACCAGATGTGACGGAACTACAGCTCTCAACCTTAGACCAAATGGAGCTTTCCCAGCTCACAGGGTCAAAACCAGGACAAGGGCTGCCGTCACTTACCATATACCACTTACCAGGTATATAAAACACTGCCACCACCCACACACTAACAGCTGTGGGAACCGATACCAGTGATGATACCACAATTCTCAACCTCAGACCAAACAGAGCTTTCCCAGCTCAGCGGGTCAAAACCAGGTTGAAGGTTGTCATCACTAACATATACCCCTTACCAGGTATATAAACTATTGCAAAAACCCACTTACTAACGGCCGTGGAAATCGATACCAGCCTTAACGGCTACAAATCTAAAATAATACTAAATACCTGTATCACTCGCTGCCACACTCAGGCAGGAATAGTACCAGATAATACAATGACTATATGTAGCGTTTCAGAGGACAGGATTCTTACTTACTTCTGTTAGAGCACTAGGAGAATCAGCTTAACAATTTTATAGAATATCGTTTAATAAAAGAAAAACAAAAACGGTGCAATAGTTATTACAAAAAATAATTAACAAACAGACATAAAGACAAGCAACAGTAAAATAAAGGGATAAAAGGGAAAAATACTTATATAGTGGTCAAAGTCCAAGTCCATTTGATGAAAATGAGTTCCTTGGCTCCAAAAAGGTAACTTGCTGTAATCCACTTTGATGTTCCATAAGAAGTAAAATCAGGACCTCCCTCCAGTAGCTGTGTGTCTCCTTATCTACCCCCAGGCAAAAGGAGGGCAAATGATTTACCCCAACCAATCACCAACAGGTGTAGGCTGGACTGAGGGTGTGTCAGATATGTGATTACCTATGAAAGACACACCCACAGTGACATTATGTTTTAGGGAATTCATATCTCTGTGGTCCAAGGTGCTACCAACTGGAAATCACTACATTAGTTATTGTCATGAATTTACCAGTTGATAGACACCAAACATGACAGTTATGGAAAATACAGTTGGTTTCCAGCCTCTACTAAGACCTACATACATGATGTTTGGATTGTACCGAAGGGTCTCACCTATCTGGAACGATATTTCATATCGGCCCGCCATGTTCTATTACATAGGCTGACTTATGTATATTTTATAGAAAAAGGGATTGTGCCTTTATCAAAGTTAAACCAAAGGTCACATTCCCAGGTCTGTTTGACCTCCTGCTGAGATTAGGAGACTCAATTCTACTGTATCCTTTAGAAGTAAGGTACAAGGAATAACAAACCTGGGTTTCATGACACCTCAGCCAAATGGTAGAGAAGTACAGAAGAAAAGGGGGAAAACACAATGTACAAATAAATAAAACAAATGGAATCCTACTATTACTGATATTATATAATATAATAACTACTAGATCTGCTTACAGCAGGATCCATATCATGACAATCATTGTTATATCGATGACTCATTCCTGATTTGGAGAGGAACATTTTATACGCTGATAAATTAATTTTAGATGTATTTGAATAAAGTTATGAGACAATTACATTTAAAATGGCATATGTATATGGTTAATTTCCTGGACATCAACATTATTAGAGATGGAACTCAAAAAGAAACACACAGATAGCACTATCATGTTACACTACAATAGTTTCTGTCCAACTAACTTAAAATTCTTGATTTTTAACACAATTTATGAGGGTAAAAAGATTAGTTTCCAACACAGGGTACAGCTACTTAAAAAGTATGTCCACCCCTTAGACCCTAGAAAAAAAAATCTAAGTTCCGGTTTGGTTAAAATTGTTAAATATGCTCCCAGCAAGAGAAATCATACTTACATACTTCTCAACAGCTCAGCTCTCAACATCACTTACTGGACAAAGTTACTTTTTATGTCATAACACTTCAAACACAGCTCTCATCATCCCTTACCACCTGGTTAAAGGTGTAACAAAGTAATTTGGTTTTAACAACTTGAAGGTGGAACATAGTAACAGACTTGAAGGGACTTTGTAGTTCCATTGAAGGTTTGTTTTTTTTTCTTTTAAACTCGGTTTTATTGAGTAGAATATAAGAAGCATACAAACAAATTAAAAGTAGGTCACATATCGGGAGAGCAGTGTACACATTTAAACAATATATTATATATACTCATATTGTTTGAAATTAGTTCAGTTTATTTTTTTCGGAGGTAGGCAGACCTCATTCCCAATTCTTGGTTGCTCGTCTGTATCTCAAAACGGAGTATTCTGGAGGTTAAGAGAGAATGTAGGAATAAAAAAGAACGGCAAACAGAACAGAAGGTGGGGGGGGGACAGTTTACAGCAAGGGATAATAGACTATTTTGAGATTGAGTTATAGCCAGAATTGTACTTGGTGCCATGTAAAATCATGTTTATGAGTGGAGTCTAATGCTTTGTGTGGTCTCAATATGTGGATAGATCCCAAACGGTACATTGAATACTTTTCATTTAGTTATAATAGTTCACATTTTGCATTGAAGTTTACCTATTGTAAACTAATAAATTATGGCCAGTTTATTCCTTTCTAGTGCTTATAACTATACCAAATTTAGTTTAATTATACATTTAGGTCTCAGGAAGTACATAGTTTAAAGTATATCATTGTTCACCCTGCATTGAGGGCCAATTAGACCATATTCTTTGGAATTTAGTTAATTTACCTCTCCCGATAAATATCAGTCTCAGGAGGGGGAGGTTCTGTTCTATGAGGGATTTCCATTGTCGTGCCCTTGGTGGATCAGAAGCCATCCACCACAGTATCATTGTTTTCCTAGCATAGAACAGGGATTCTTTTAGAAGTAGTAGTTGGTATCTACTCCAATTTTCAGTTTCTGTGATTCCAAATATAAACAGTTTAGGGTCTTGGGGAATTTGGATTCCCATTATTTCAGTAAGTGTCTGTATGACTTTACACCAAAATCTCCGTACCAAAGGGCAGCCCCATAACAAATGCCAGAAATCAGCTTGGGGTAAGTTACATTTCGGGCAATTATCATTTTGTCCTCTAGTCATCCGACTGACGGTATTGGTGAAAGGTAGGCCTGGTGTATAATAAAGAATTGTATAAGCTTGTTTTTTGCTGCTGGGGAGACCTCAGTGTGTGAGGCTGCTGCATCTTCCCACACTTCAGCTGTCAGAGGGAATGATCTGTTGCCAAGACCGAAGCTTGGAGTTATAAACTGGGGATGTTTTTTTGATTTAGTAAAAATGAGTATACCTTTGAGATGAAACCTTTGACATATGATTCGCTTAACAATTTGTGGAGTTGATTACTATTCGTGGGAATATGTAGTCCCTGGAATTCAGCTTGAACACAATGTCTCAGCTGTAGGTACTGAAAGTAGTAGTGGTTTGGTAAGTTGTACAGTTCTTGCATGTCACTGAAGCTCATGAATGTTTGATCTTTAGTAATTTGGAATAAGTACCGAACACCAACTCATTACCAATCCCTACATGGAGTGAAGTAATTGAGTTGTGGAAGTCTGGGATTATGCCAAAGTGGAGAGATGTTCAATTTTCCTTCAAATTGCGTTATTTGATGTACAGTATATGCTTCCAAATTTTATACATTTGGATGTGTAGTACTGTTCCACCTCCTGTTACCTCATACCTAGGGTTATCAAGGAAAGCTAAACGGTGTGTTGACAGGTATGAATTGAGCATGGGTTCTAGGCTTGTTGAGCTCCTTAAAAAGTGAGGGGTGCAGGTATACCATAGAGTGTTGAAACGTGTACTGGAACTTTGGAAGGAGCTTTGATAAGGTTTATTTTACCAATCAGGTTTAGCGGTAGTTGTTTCCATATTAGCAGTTTCTGTTTTACTTAGTCTGTTAGGGGTTGAATATTATGTTAATATCTGGGGGATATTTGATATCGGGTCAATTGGTACATATAAGCCCGAATAAGGGCTGAATTGTGAAGTGATGTTATAAACTGTCAGTAATGATACATGAGGCTCGGCTAAGTAAAGTATGAGGTCGTCAGCATTTATACTGAGTGTGCTGGTTTGGGAATTCAAGGTTAGACATTTAATGTCATTATTGTATCTTAGTTGGATCGCCAAAATCTCTATAGTAAGAGCAAAGAGGTATGGGGACAGCGGGCATCCCTGTCTGGTACCCCTTGCTAATGTGAAGGGTGAGTATTGGCCATTTATTTTTAAATAAATATATAGGAGCTGTATCCACTTGACATACACTGGACCAAAGTCACATTTTTGCAAGCATGCCCATAAAAAGGTCCATTCTACTGAATCAAAAACTTCATTGGGGATATAATCAATCGGTGGCCGGCATTGTCTTGACCCACTTGTGTGTGTGGATCAGTGTTTTCCTTAGATTGATGGAGGTGCTCTTATTTGAGTTTTAGAGAGTATTTTATTATCAAAACTGAACAATGATATGGATCGATAGTATCTTTTCCAGATTTTAACAATAGAATGATAGTGGATCCGTAAAATGCATTTGTTGAGTAACTTTTGAGGGTTACATAAACATAAATATATTTCGGCAACCCTCGAAAATAGTCTTGTATATTCGGTAATCCTCAAAAGTAACCAGTGGAACCTCAAAAATAGCTTGTCTGTGCAGAAGGTTCCTTTTATTTACGTTTTGGTATTCAAAATCATGCTACTTTAAGTTACCGCACATTATTTACCTTTACTAAACTTTACGTTTTTTTCTGCGTCGTTGACTTCTATTGGTGTGTTTTTAGATTTGGGTTTTTTTTAGAAATTTCAAAAACTGCACAGAACTTGCTGATTTTTTTTAATATCTCTACTGATGTGTTTGGGGGGTTTGGTGAAAAATGGTGTACAGTGGTATCTGGTTTAAATCTGCAAAATTAGTTCTTGCTCTGAGTTCAAAACAGCAAACAAAAACAACTGCTTTCACCAAGGCTGGGTTACGTCCCAAGGGGAAAATGTATATTCAAAAACATTTACAAATAAGTTTAGCATTTTCTGAGTTTTCTCTTTCTTTGAAGAGGATCTTGGAGTTTAAACATTTTATAAATGTGAAAAAGGCATTTAGTTCTGCAGATAGAATACTTCAGCAAACTGACTGGCATACTGACAGCAAGAACTTGTCTGTAATTATGTACAAGTAATCATTCATCTACATACATTTGTCAGATTGCACTAAAAATACATTACTGCACTTTGCATTCTTACACTTTTCTTTTGCACATGTTTAAATCAAGAATCAAGACTATAAGATGATATATTTGTATAAGTTTATAACAAGACTTCACATATTTCAATAAAAAAAAATATTTACTTGATATCAAACTAATTCACCTTTTCATTTCTTGGAAACACTTTTATATGTTATATCTGCTGTGTTCAGTTGGATCAACTGGACTTGAAGTTTCAATAGCCATCCGACTGGCTTTCTCAATTCAGAATGACTTGTACAATAATCTGTTGGCAATAAATACCCTTGAATGTCCCAGTCGGCTTATAACAGCAAGGTGTTAGGGACCTATGTGTATTTTAATCTCAGCCATGTATTTCACCATTCATTTCTAAGTCTAAAACTGCTAAATACAGTAACATGGCCTAACATTTCTGTCTTATTCCACATGCAGTATTTCAAGTTTTGAATGAATTGGAGTATTGGGTATTGTTTTAATCCTCTGATAATGTTCGGTCTTGTTTACCTTCCTCCCTCTCCCAGATTGTTTCCTAGTCTGGTCACCATCTTACTCCCCATTTGGCTCCTTTGTCCCGGATTAGGCAGTCATCGACAGTCATCTGCGAAAGTCTAGATCTTTGTTAGTGTTCAGCGATTTGTGACTCTCTATGGTCCTTATGGGTGCGTGCACCTGGACCTTCTTATTACTTTCGGGGGAGTGTTCTGAGCAAATGATCTTCCTAATAAGTGATAATCAAACCTGTTCAATTGTCCAGGTGTTGTTATCTCTCATGGAGATCCACAGTCATGGGTTTACCACCAGACAATTTTAGTCTTATCCTCAGTGGAGGAATTCTTTAAGGCCTTAGGAGTCCCATATTCAGATCCAAACCAAGTTGAAACTGCTAAGTCCAGGCTAGTGACTCTTTTGACACTGGTCTGTACTTACTCCTGGAATGACTCGGCTCTGATGAGTCATTTAAATCAAGGTTTCTCCGACTTGGTCTTGATCTGTCATCCCATTCCTGCTACTTTGGATGAATTGGCCATTCAATTTGGCCATTCAACCCGATAGGAGACTTTGTGAATGTCATCAAGAGAGGACCTCTTAGTGTTCAAAAGCTGCTTCTGTTCTTACAGTTGCTCCTACCAATGAGCATCCAATGCAGCTGGGGTCATTGGAGTCACCTAGACTCTCCTCTACTAAAGGTCCCGTTATAATAGTGTGTAGTGACTTGGCCTGAATGGGTTAAGCATTGGTATTAGTTTACCCACAGTTTACCCTTATATCAAAATTAGGAATATTATGTTTCCTAGAAGAGCAAGCAACTAACCAATGGTGTAATAGTAATAAATGTACTGGGGTTGTATTAGCCTAACCCTATCCATGTTTAGTATCAATTCAATCCACAAATTTTAACAAAATAAATTAGGCAATTGATATGTTAATATGGTGTATGGATTCTTATTAATATTAATGGTAAAAAAGAACTTGATGGAATACATTGAAACCGGTCATAAATATGGGCATTACTGGTTACTCCCACCTAGTGCATACTTAAGGTGGGGCTAAAAAATAATTGTAACCCCCTATAACTTTGTTCATACTGAGGCGCCATTCTGCATGAGGTATGGATCTTATGTTTCTCGCCCTGAGACACAAGACTTTTAGTGAGTATTTTGGGTTTGGCTGCCTCTCAGCCAATGACCGACGCGGCTGCCGGTCTGGCCCCCTGCTTGCAGTTTCATGCAAGTAGAGGGCTGTGACAGAACGTTGGGGGAAAGTAAGTACTGATCAGGAGAGTTATTTTGCAAAGTAATATGGCGGTTGGGGGTTGGTAAAATGGGTGGACATGCCCTTTAAAAGTTTCCTCCACTCTAATCCAGTCTTCTTGCTTCTTTCCTTTATAGTGCCCATACACTAGCACTTACCTGCAGACCTTACTGTGACGTTCTGTACAACTGCCTTGCCTGATAACATTATGACCAACGTTACAGGCGTAACATCAATTGTAAAGCATTATCAGAAAGGGGAAGACCCAGTCAAGAACCACCCTGGTGATGCTGAATCGGCATTAGTATTTTAAAATGTTGCATTAACTTTAATCTTTAATTAGTGTATGGCCAGCATACACTTGGAAGATGTTACAGTTGATTTGTCATTCAATCTGATATGAGTTGCGTTCAATGGTAGCAAAGTTATCAGGCCGAGCGATTTGGAGAACATTGCAAGGTGAGTTTTTAGTGTACCTTTAAACAAATACAGATTGTAGCTGGAGAGTTGCAAGCAGCCAATGTATAGCTCTACCTTTAAATGGACTATTGCTTACTACTCATATGTAATAGAAAGCCTATTGAGCAATGTCAAACTGTTTTTGCCCTTTTCCCCTTTATTGTTTTTAAGTAACGTGTGGCAAAAAATCTGTTTAAAATAATTTTCAATGGACATTTAAAGAGACAATTGCTACATTTAAAAATACCTCAACGTCTGTTAAAGTGAGTTCTCACCATTTTATTGCAATTGTAATTGATATTTATTATAATAAACCCTCTGTGCTTCTGTTTTCTCCCCATTTCCTCCCACTGCCAGACTACTGAACGCATCTACAAAGGATTTTTCCACCACACCCTGCTGTGGAAAGGGGTCATTAGCTCATTATACTATCATGCATATTTGTTTTCTTTATATAGGCCAGTATTGGCTTCTAAACATGTACAGTATGTTCTCTCCATTCATGAGTTTATTTTGGGTGCTCTGGATAACAGCCTGAGGCCTTCAGTCACACTCGCACTGACTAGACAGGTGCTGCTGAAAATCCGTATTTCACTTGTATTTTACCACTGTATCTTGTAGATGCCAAATGTAGAAAGATTCACATTAAAAATACATTTTTGTTTCTATCTGTGACATGGAAATCCAACTTAATAATGAAAAGCCCAGCATTGGCTTCAATGGGCTTCCTTAAAAAAGTGCAAGAGCAGCACCTAGTGGGTCAAAAAATTATTTAATTCTTAAAAAGGTTTGTCCCAAAAAAACTGTCAATAGAATTCCTGTATGTTCCAATACACATGCTTTATATAGTAGTAGGCATATTAGAAAATGTAATGATCTGATTGCAGTATACTTTCCACGTACAGATGTAGTCTAATGTAAAATGAAGTTTGTAGTTATTGTTCATGGCAGGAAAAAACTGATCCCATCTGTTAAATCTGCATTTATATAAATAATAAACAAGCAGCTTTGTAGTTTGTAGTTATCCAGAGCAAACAACTGGGTGATCAGGCTGATGAAGGTTTCTTAAACTGCCTCATCTACATATTTGAGCATTTTTAGCAGTAAAAATATATATATATACATATATATACTTTATTTTTATTTTTTTTATAAAAATGCATTTCAACAGGATTTTATTATTTTACAAAGTTTAAATATTGTTTTGTTTTTTTTATTATTGGTTGTTGGCTGAAAAATATTTTTTTTTAAAATTGGAAAAAATCTGAATAAAAATTTAAAATACTCAAGGTGCTACAATCCAAGGGACAATCTGGTTACTTTCTGCTGCATCACATCATCTCTATGTTAAAGGGTAACTGTGGTCCCAAATTCTTCCAAACTAGTAAGAATTATATAAAAATCCTTCCATCATACCTTCAAAATAAAACCTAAATCACATCTCTAGATAAAATTTGTGAGAAGTTATTGCTGGAAAAGTTCAGCAATGTAACTTCCTGGTTGAGTTCTTCCAGTTTTTAGTCATGTGACTAGCTTTTCTAAAGGCTCTTTTTTTGTCATTGGTATTAAAAATGACTAGATATACAGATATACCATGACCTGGGTATCTCAGAAAATTTAGAAATAGTCATAAAACTCAATTAGATTTCAAACTTCTCAACAAGGTCAATCTGACAATAAAACTATTTATGTAGAACAAAGTAGGCCAAATTAATACTAAAATCATCTTTGATTGTAATATATATCGAAAGCAGGAGATTTAGCAAAGCTGATGACTGTTCATTCACATCATAGCTGTAAGCTACTTCAAATGTATTGCTACGTTCCCAGTAACTGTTTATGGCAGGAACATGTTGATACCATCTGTTTAATCTGTATATGTATAAATAATAAATAAGCAGCTTTGTAGTTTCCTACAGTGCAAAACAAACTGGGTGACCAGGCTAATGAATATTTCTAAAATAATAAATGTTTTTTTTCTTAGCATTTCTGTGGATTTAATTATACTTCAACAAAAATAAGTTATACCAAAACTGTCAGAGAATTAAACTGGATTATGCTTGTGAAGGTTCTCATTCATCCAGGTCATGGTATATCTGTTGTATTCAATTAGATCAACTGGACTTGAAGTTTAGTTCTTGAAGACGTTTCGCTAGTCATCCGACTGGCTTTCTCAATTCAGAATGACTTGTACAATAATCTGTGGCAATTATGTACCCTGGAAAATCCCAATTAGCATATCACAGCCAGGTGTTAAGGGCGTGATTGCATAGTGGCTAAGAGGTGTTATAGGAACGCCCAGGTTAAGGACATGGTGAGAAAACGGCTAGGCCAAGAAAGCACTCTTAACAGCAGAACTGATCTTAACCCAGAACAGGTATGTTCCTTACTGGACTTGTGCCTGAATACCACCTATTTCAAATACAGGGATAAGTTCTATAAACAAAAACATGGATGTGCTATGGGATCTCTAGTTTCACCCATTGTGGCCAACCTTTACATGGAGGCGGTAGAAAAACAGGTGCTTCTTATCTTTAAGGGCATAGCACCCAGCCACTGGTTCAGACAGGTGGATGAACCCTGGGTTAAAAGCAACCAGAAGGAAATACAAGCCTTCACAGAACACATTAATGCTGTAGACCAAAACATTAAATTCACAAGGGAAGAGGTACAAAACAACAAACTGGCTTTCTTGGACTGCTTGACAGAAGTTAAGGAAAATGGTAAACTGGAAGTAGAGGTTTACAGAAAACCAACACACACAGATCAGTATTTGATGTTTGACTCCCACCACCCTTTAGATCACAAGCTGGGTGTCATCAGAACCCTGCAACACAGATGCAGCCGGGGCCCTGGGTTTTGGGACTATCCTTGGCCATGCCTGGAGTGCTGGGTGTTGGCCTGGGTTGCTTCTGGCCTGTGCAAGAATCTGATGCTGTTGGAGTTGTTCCCCATAGTGGTAGCGGTAGATCTGTGGGGTAAGGAGATGGCTAATAAATCTATCTGTTTCTGGACAGACAATGCAAGTGTGGTTTTTGCAATTAACAAACAGTCCTGTTCTTCTCTCTCAGTCCTCTCGTTGCTGATACATCTAGTAAGCGGCAGCTTAACATCTGGTTTAGGGCCAAACATGTCCCGGGAATTGATAACACAATCGCTGGTGCTCTTTCTTGTTTCCAGTGGGAAGATTTCCGCAGGTTGGCACCAGAGGCAGAGGAGGAGGGGACGCTATGCCCAGCTTCCTTGTGGGAGATAGTGGACATCAGTTGATGGCCATGGTACAAGCATCGGTGGCCCCGTCAACTTGGCACAGCCATGGTAAGGCGTGGAGGGAGTGGGTAAACTTGGCCAGAGTCAAGGAGTTTCAACAGTCTCACAGTGTGAGGAAACAAGTGACGTTGGAGTACCTTGCGAGTTTGAGGGAATCTCAATACTCTGGGCTGGTGGCTCAAAGGAGGCTCCAGGGAGTTTCCTTTTTCTTCCGACTATGGGGCTGGCCGGATCTAACCAAAGAGTTTTTCATCCAGTCAGTCCTAAGGGGGGTGGAAGAAGGAACACAAGAGCAGAGAATCGAAGCGTCTCCCATATCATTCCGAGTTCTTATTAGGTTAATCGAGAGTCTCTCCTCAACATGCCTATCCTCTTACGAGATATCACTTTTCACGGCTAGTTTTGCGCTGGCCTTTTTGGGGGCCATGTGAGTAGGGGAATTGGTTTCACCTAGTGGCAAAAAGTGTGGTGGTGTTTCGTCAGAGGATGTGCATGTCATGAGTAACAAAGTCAGAGTGTGTATTCGGAGGTCGAAGACGGATGTCTTTGGGGAAGGGGCATGGTTGACAATTCTACCCATCAGTGGTGAATTCTGCCCTGTCTCATCAATAGCGAGTTATACCTCTAGACGGGCGTCTTCTCCCTCCTTCCTAGCTCATGAAAATGGGACTCCTCTCACGCATTATCAATTTGAATCTGTGCTGAAGGGGTCATTGCAGCTTAATCCAAAGGAGTTTGGCACTCATTCCTTTAGGATTGGGGCAGCCATGGAAGCCTATAAGCCTATAATCTTGGTTTTTCCGAACAGGCAGTTAAACGCCTGGGGAGGTGGAGGTCTAACTGTGCAGCTCACTATGTGCGACCTGAACCTGAACTGATTAAAGTTTCTTGTTTCAGATGTTAATAGGTTGGCCGTCTGGTTAATCGGCCATTCCTACCTGTTCTGGGCAGCACGGAGGGCTGAGGTTCGGCCCGGAGGCAGGAACCTTGGTTTTACTGCACCATCACTGGAGTGGAAAGGCATCAGAGGGATGTCCTGGTGGCAGATGCTTCTGGAGGCGGTGAAAATTAGCAGAGGGAACTGGGGGCCCCTGGTGTTGGTGATCCATGTTGCAGGAAATGATCTGTGCAAAGCCCGGTTGTCTGATCTGATGACACTGATGAAAGTGGACCTATCCAGGATACGGGTTTTTTTTCAGGAGGTGGTAATTGTATGGTCGAAATTATTCCCCGGGTAGTCTGGCAAGCAGCCATTGAGAGAGCAAGGAGGGTTATCAACACGCGAATTTCCAGATTTGTGCGCTCCTTGGGCGGAGTGGTGGTTAGACTCAGACAGTTGGAGGGTGACAATAGGTCACTGATGAGGCCGGATGGTATACATCTAAATGATATAGGCCTGGATATATTTTTGTCAGGACGGCGTTGACCAGGCCCTGTTTCTGCTGAGTCATAGCTCAGTGTAGAGATACATGAGCTCCTTGGTGGCGGGTACACCCTTGCTGGATGTGTTTATGGAACCGTTACATGCCCTCTGGCAAGACAGAGGTTGGCATTCAAGCTGAGATCTACGGCTAGGTTGGTTAACAACAAGCATGGTTATGGTACGAAAGGGTGTACAGTGGTGGAAAATATGCAAATTAATAAAGGGCATATTTTATTTAAATTTATTTAAATATATGTAAATTTATTAATAAAAGCTGTGGCCTATTTTTGTTACCCAAAAAGAAAGTGGCTCTGTGTCTTGATTATAATATTAAGGTAAAGAGGGGTAGATGGTATGGCTAACTGGGTCCTATTAGCTTGTTTTCCCCACCTGGCCATCAAACACCATCCTCTATATTTCATCAAGAAAAAATCATAGTGTTCTTTTAATCAATATTCAATCCAAAAGACCTCATGCTGTGAAAGTAACTTACCCTATCATATCACTCCCTCTCCTGAGGTATGGTATATGATCAATTCCCATAAATCAGAGGCTTGAATAATGTCCAAGATCAAGAATGTGATTGGCAGGTAGTTTTACGGTTTTATGGTCCCCGTAGGCAGTATGAATAGCAGATCTATGTCCAACCTTCCTAATTCTTAATGTCAGTTCAGTTTTTCCCACAAAAATTACATCCCAGATGATCACCTAAATCATTTTTGTGGTTAGGCATGTTATAGTTATTTGCACATGCTTTACGTACGCTTTTCATCAGCCCTTGGGAAAAACTGAACTGACATTAAGAATGTCACATGTTAGCTATTAGATCCCAAGGATAGATGATTACCTAAATCACGTGTGGTATTGTGCTACATTTCCTTGGGAGATACCTGCCTGCCTGGCTTTAGATTTATGTGCTCTCATATGACTTGATAGTTATATTGGCTTAATTATAATTTATTTAGTACTGTGTGACAATCCCTAATGCTTCTCCTCCCATCTGCCTTTTTTCTCCAGTAAGAATCTCCCCACCCTTTCCTTCTCATTTCATTAATTTGCCATCACTTTTTTCCTCACTGTTCTC
Organism: Hymenochirus boettgeri; assembly: GCA_019447015.1. Classification (NCBI taxonomy): domain Eukaryota; kingdom Metazoa; phylum Chordata; class Amphibia; order Anura; family Pipidae; genus Hymenochirus; species Hymenochirus boettgeri. The sequence goes on from CM033473.1 coordinate 296,640,658, forward strand.
CCTTCCTTTCAATTTTCCCAACAATATTTCCCCCATCAGGCCTTTCGCTGCTCCTTTACTCAAAGAGGGAGGGGACACATGACTCTTCAGGAATATCGTATGTATACGCCACATCTCATAAGACACAATAAGAGATCCATTTCTCTAAATCCACTGTTTCAAAAATGACTGTCATTACCACAGCTTTTACTCCCCTTTTATTTACAAAAGGTCACATTGATTTTTCTCAGATTTGCTCAGATAAGAACTTATTGCTCAGATTTGCTCAGATAAGAACTTATTGTTATGGGAGATTGTTTTACCCTCCCATTAGATCCTTAATGGGATGAGTCCAGATACTGTTCACATTGTTGTGTAAACTATTGTAACAAATTTGCATTATTGGATTTCTTCAAACTGCTTTAAGAATTTCCCAACTTGAGAAGACTTCGTGCATATTTGGTTCAAGATCTGTGAACTCTAATCTTTGAATTGATACCAGAGGTTTCCGTATTTCACATTCCGCCCATTGCATTATTTGGTTATACGATACACAACTTGATATAAATCATAACAAATGGATCCAATATGTGATGACCGTCAAAACCATTATTTCTTACGGTGCAAAGCCACAGATTTACATTATTTCTTAATATAAAACCTGATATTATGATATCCATATATACAGAAGTATCTAATATCTGGTACATTAGCAAATACACTAATTATGTTTCCACTGATATATCACTATTTTTATGAATAACATGTTCTTTTAACTTTCCTATATGGAATGGACTATAGTATTGATTTTAGTGCATTAGTTCATCTACTAACAACTACCGTATGTATCCACTACAATTCCCTCAACATTGTTAATCTGCAATGCTGACTACATATGTAGAAGTTATATAACGTCAGTAAACCAGATTGGATGCTACAGAATGAAGAACAGCATGGGCAAACAAACATTGCATCAGACCTAAACTTTAAAAAAACAAAGTCCACTGAACATCCCATCTAGCACAATGACACGTAAAGTAGTTAAAAATGTATAATTAATGAAACCATTGATTGTTGCAAAATACCTTTATTCAGATTTAAGATCATACTGCTTGATTTTTGTATTATATATTATTAGCACCAAGCAAAATAAATGTGCAATGAAGAATTATAAAGGTTATGTTCACCCTTAAAAAAATGGGTCATTTGTCATTTCTTGCCCCCAACCCACTAATATATATTTGCACTTTGCACTTTATTACCTGCATTACTAATCAGATATTTAAGGATAATTATTGTCCCCATTGAAGCAGGGTAAGCTGGCCCCTCCCTCCATCCAGTCAATAAAGGCTGTGACTGATGACATCACAACCAATGATTGACTGCTGTTTTCCCTGCTGCCTCCACTTATATAAGGCTCATTGAGTAGAGAGAGGACTCTGATACCTTTGCCAGAAAGGTATAGTACTTATTAAAGGACAATTATACTCACCTCCCCCTCGTTCCTTTCCCCCCACTCCTGCAAAGTACCAGGGTGAGGACCTAAAACGCTAAGTCCTCACCTCTGGGTACTTTACAAAAGTCCTGCACTACTTACTTGTAATCTCCCTCGTCGCTCCGGTCCAATCTTCCCCACTGGCACTTTGAGTGACAGGTCATGAGGCAGCCAATGGGAAGACGCGCTCTGCAGGGAGATGTGTCTTCCCATTGGCTGCCTCCCGGACTGTCACTGACAGTGCCAGTGGGGAGGATCCGACCGAGCGACGAGGGAGATTACAAGTAAGTAGTGCAGGACTTTTGTAAAGTACCCCGAGGTGAGGACTTAGCGTTTTAGGTTCTCACCCTAGGTACTTTGCATCAGTGGATCGGGGAAATGGTAAGTATAATTGGTCTTTAAATATCTGGTTACAAATGCATGTAATAAACTGGTAAAAATAGCAGTTGTGGTTGCAGGCAGATAACTGTCAAATCACTAGTTTTTTGTTTTAAGGGTGGACATGTTCTTTAAGTCAGCATGTGCATGTGCAAAACCAGTTCCTTATTAAAGCTAGAAATGTCTTCATTGCTATTAACTAGTATTTTCTTTTGACTCACATTATTTTATATAACAATGAATCCCTCCTAACCAAAGATAACACTCTTCTCCTTAAAGGGCATGTCCACCCCCAAAACTATAATTTCTCCCACTACTGGCCCCACTGTGTAGTGTAATAAAATCCTTACCTCACATCCCAGCTCCAAATGGTTCTCCTGTAATGCCCCCCCCAAAGTCCAAACAACTGGCCACCAGGAGCCATATAGGACTCTGCCTCCTGTCTCTCCTCCGGGAGAAGTTTGGCAAGCGCACTGCAGCCCTCCCCCCCTTCCATCTCCCTTCCGATTTGGTCTCCCTTCCCCTAGTGTGTAACCCTTTATATATCTTATAGTGCTTGCTTCCCCAGCCCCAACCGCAATAATCTTATTTCCAGAAACTCCCCCGATAGTTACTTACCTTACCTCTATCCTCTGCCGTTGTGAACTGCCTGCAGCCGCGTCCGTGATTGGCGGACTTTTAGCCAATCACAGACACGGTTGCCGGTCCAGCTCCCTGCTTGCAGTTTCATGCAAGCAGAGAGCTAGGACAGTGCAGCGAAGGATAGAGGGAAGGTAAGTAACTATCGGGGGAGTTTCTGCAAATAAGATTACAGCATTTGGGGCTGGGGGAGCAAGCACTATAACATACTAAAGTTTTTGGAAAGGGTGGACATGTCCTTTAAAGTTATTATTGCACATAGGTTTAAAGCCGGATGTCCAACATGCCGGCCCTCCAGATGTTTGAAAACTCCCAGTATTGTGAATGCAACCAAGCAATGCTGGGATTTTGTTTTGTGGTTTTTAAACATCAGGAGGGCCACAGGGGGGACATCCCTGGTTTAGTGAGGTATAAATCACCTTAGGGCTAGGCCCCACTAGACCATTTTGGTGTGCTCTGTGCGTTGCTATAGCGCAGCGCACACCAATAGAAGAGAATGGGGATGGCCCCTTTCGCAGCACATGCGATCACCATTTTTGGTGCGCATGGCATGTGCTGCGATAGGGATACATCAAAGGAAATGCAGCGCAAGCGCAGGGTAGCACGCATGAATTGCACAATGTTGTGATTTCGCTGCTTGCGCGATTCCTGAGCGCTCCCTAGTGGGGCCTAGCATTTAATGTGAATCCTGGGAGTCTTTTTTCCATTCTAAGAGATGTTGCACAGAAAATGATTGAAAATAAACAATGCTACGTACATTTTATCACACTTTGCTACTCACTAAATAATTTATAAAGTACAGAAACACTATAAAATGAGGTAATTGGAGTAAAACACCTTCAGAAACAGTCAGCAATAAGTAAAATGATTGGTTGAGTGTCTGAAAGCGAGAAAAGGATAATTTATTAAGTTGTTATTAGTGTCCAGTTAAAGTCCAGGATTAAAAAATATTGATATATTAACTACTGCCAAATTTAAAAAAAAAAAATTTTTTTTTGCATTTTTTTGACATTTATTTTTTCATCTTCAGAAAGATACTTAACACAGAACAGTCTACCACATCTTCCAGGCGATCTACAGCTCCAAGAATACCTTCTACTCCATCTCTTAAAAGAACAGTGGAGGCGTTGGATGTAAATTTCTTCTCAAGATCTTCTTTGCTTAACGGTTTTCTCCAGTGACCATAAAAAGTATCACATCTCTCGCTAAATGTTTCCCCATTCTGCATTGTTACTCTGACCTCACAATAAAGCTTCTCGAAATTTGGTTTGTTATCAGATGGGTGAATTGTCTCTGTCTTAGCCAGGAGTTGTGTTAAATTTGGGCGAGAAATGTTGTAATCAGCAAAGGATTGAACGGAAACTGCACCATCTAGCAAAGCCGTACATGCATTAAACTGAAAGGAATGTCGTGCTTCATGTTCAGAACTAGGGAATGGGCGATTTACATATTTAGCATCTGGAATTTTAAGTTCAATATTTTTTATATTGTCCACAGTCAGCACCTCATTGTCTTTAACAATCTGTCTTCGGACAGCTGATGCTGCATCAGCCACCCAGTGCATCCCAAGGTGAGCTGGAAAGCGCTTAAAAGCCACATCTTGCTCCTCCAGAAGCCAGGTGGTAGACAGTGGCAGACTCTGAGGGTCATAATCATTATAAAAAGCACCAAATCCAGACTCCAAATCTAAAATCCGCCTGTTTCCTTCGAGTCCAAAAAATGCTAAATAAGAAGCTTCAAGGCCATGCCTACCAGCATTGCCAATGTGCAGAGGTTTGGATGGTGTCGCTGCATTAGCCATTGGGGCACCAGAATATGATGCAGCAATAGACAGGGCCTCCCGACATTGAGACTGGTTCAGAGATAGAAATTTTGCTGATGCTGCAGCACTACCCATTGTCCCAACCACAGCTGGAGGGTGAAATCTGTTATAGAGATATAATAAAAAAATAATTCAGGTTGGTGTATTTTTGAAATGTTATTTACATCTCTATTAACATATTAAATAAACTGTTTTACCTAAAGTGCCTGTTAAATAATATTATCTATTGTATATTGATTTGTTACATTTAAGGGTTGACAGAGCCGGTTGGGAATTTTTACTCCAAGTGATGCCAGGTGTTCATTTGGGGAAAGCAGGAGAGTCAGCCTCTAAGAAACAAGGCCTATAACAGAGACTTTCAATTTATAAAAGGCAAATTCAGGTAGTTTAGACCTGGCTGAAGAAAGCAGCCTTACAGTGGTAGGTGAGCTTATTAGCTTAAAAAACAAATTGTTTTATAAAAGCATTTTCTATACAACTGGATTTGCTATAAAAACATAAATCTTATATTTGTTTTTACAAAGAAAGGTTTTAGACTGTGCTTCATACCTCTTAGGGATATTGCTGGCTTCTTTAGAAAAACGCATGAGTCTGCCCTGTACCTCAATGCCAACATTGAAAGCTAAAAGGAGATCAAGTCCAGATGGCTTCTGCTTTCCAGGTAATGATTCTGCCAAGGCAATTAATGTAGGTAAGACTGCCCCTGAAGGATGTGTTGCAGGGTGCCATGTATCATCAAAATCCATGGAGTGAACCTTGTAAAGTAATACAACAGGGTTCAAAATCACACCAAGACTAACAGGGCGATGCACCAAGTGGCGTACCGCTCCTGTTCTGTAAGTCACGCTACCTGATGTTATATCTGTTAGCGTGACTTAAAATTTTTTTAAAATATGCATTTTTAAATATGTCCATATAACATAAGTATGGGCCTAGGCACTCCTTCAGGCAATGTGCCACTGTATTCCAGGTGCTGTTTCCCTCAGTCCTCTACCTTAAGGACTCCAAGCTATAGCACAAGCAAAAAAAGGGGTTGATGGAAGCGCACACTGTTTCTCAGAAACAATTCTGTTTATTGCATCAGAATAAACAGAATTTTTTCTGAGAAACTGTGTGCGCTTCCATCAACCCCTTTTTTTGCTTGTAAAATATGCAGAAGCCCAGGTTTACATTTTATTTTCCTTTAAAACAAACAATGTTTGGCTTCTATAAAATCTACTATTTTAACTACTTTGCCCGATGGAAAATGGTCAAATGACATTATGATCATTAAATAAATAACTGCAAATGCTAAAGGTTTCTTACAGCAACACCGTTGACAAACGAGGCATATAGAGGAGGAAGCCGGACATTTGATGTGCCCCAAACAGTGCTGGTCATGTCTGCGCTGTAAATCTAAAAAACAATTTGGAATATTCAGTTGTGCAATAAAGTAAAAAGAGAAAAATCCATACACACAATTTAACGTCAATAAACGTTGCAGAATTTACGTGTCTATCATTTTAATAAAGTAAATTATACATTTCAGTGTATGATTGATCCAATAGAGAAGAATAACCGTTTTTAGATTGCAGCTTACGTTATGTTAGGGCTAGGCCAAACTAATGCACTTTCCGATCTCACTTTTAAAAGCGCACACTAGTGTGTCTCAATTGATGTGGCCACACTAGTGCGCTGTTGTGCGGTGCACAGGTTGTTAGTCAATTGGAGTGGATGCGATTGCTTTGTTTGCGATGCGCATTGTTTGCAAAATGACATGCGCTCTGATTGCGCAACATTGCGCAATCACAACGTACGTGCACGGAAATGTGCACTCGCTCACGCAAATCGTGTGCTCCTTCCTTGCGCGCAGGAGTGTATTGTAGTGTGGCCTCACCTTAAGCCATATTATATTGCTTCCACTGTGAAGACCTGCAAATTGTCTTGAAACAGAAATCATCTTTCACAAATTACTAGAACCACAGTGGCTATAAGTAGATTTCCTCTGCAGGGAACTGTAAATTAGTTCTCCTTTAGTCTTCTAGTTCTGTCAGGATTTGGCCAGTAAGGGCTGCTGTGTAAAAGTATAAAAGGGAGAGCAACCATGTACTCAGCCTCTTTCTGGGTTCCTGGAGTTTCCTCAGAGGAGAGGCAACGAGCCTAGGACCTAGATAACAGGTAGAGATGTCAAACTTCATAAAGTTTGGTCCGTTTTTAAACTTTCGAACTTCAGTAAAAGTTTGAAAGTTCGAAAACGGACCCATTAAAGTCAATTGGGAGCTAATTAGTTCGAAAAGTTTGGATGATTTACAGACTAACTAACAATGGTAATTTACTATAAATGACTGTGACACCTGGGAAATGGTCTGGGGAACATGTCACTATCACCAAAACCTGTTTAAACACTTTATTATCGGGCAATTGTCGGGTTTGCGCAAGCTACATTCGAGGGTTATGGCTAATTCGAGGGTTACCAAACGATACTTTTGAGGGTTACTGAAAATATAACCATAAATTCGAGGGTTTCCGAAACCGAACAATACTTTCGAGGGTTACCGAGAATCGAAGGCTACATTTGAGTCTTAGCAAACAATACATTCTAGGGTTAGCGAAAACGATCCATTCATTCGAGGGTTACCAAAAATAAACAATACTTTCGAAGGTTACTGAAAATCGAAGGCTACATTTGTGGGTTAGCGAATGATACATTCTAGGGTTACCGAAAACGATCTATACATTCAAGGGTTACCGAATGTATGGTGACATATGCGAGGGCCCACTCCTGATAAATAAGAGCCTTGTGCATAGATATTTGGGTACGGTAGACAGTCTCTGGAGCAAATTAAGTACGCCCATTTTACTATCGCCATACACCTCTAAAAGTTTTAATAGTTCTAAAAATATGCTTTTAAGCTAATTTATTAGGTGATTTTTTTTTTAATTAAAATATTAGTTCTGTGATTTTATGTAGCAAGGCATTGAATCAGAAGATCATAAGGATTTCTTACAGTGGTTCTTCCAGTAGATAAAATGTAGCTATAATAATCATAGTAAATAACTAGACCACAGTAGCGTTTTACTATATTACGTTATTACTTATCATGCTTCTTTCAGGGAAACAATCAAGTTCAGCTCCCATTAGGCTCTTAAGAAAGTTTTCCCAGCCATTCTTGCTTAACATGTGGCTATGCAGCTTTGCAATCTGTTACTTTTTTCTTTAACTGGGGAAAGTCTAGAAGTGTGTAGTAACTTGGTAATATCTGCCCGGACGATATGCAGTATTTATTTATACCTTCTTTTTTTAAAGGGACAGTTCAGTGGAAATTATGAATATTTGTGAAATTGTTAGTTTGTGTAATGCCTTCTAGGCTATTCTACATATTCTCACCTATTTTGAAAAATCAGTTGATTCCATACCCTTTGCTGTTCCCTACTGTTGACATTATTGAGCTGACATTTCAGGTTCTAACCATCCTTCTTCTTCCCAGGATGCATCACATCCTTGGAATGTTCCCAACAGTAATTTCTACTGATTGGCTGTTGGATGGGTCAAATATGCTCAGATCTCTACTGAGCAACTGAATCAACCCAGGAGCTAGGTCAAGGGCAAGACCATAACGGTCTCTATTAGGGGTCCTGCAAACAGGAAGTCAGTATTTTGGTTTTTATTTATACACAGACAATGCTGAATTGGCAGATTAAGGTCATTGGGATGATAAAATACTGCTCTTTTTTCTGAAAAGCATATGTATTTGCACTGAACTTCCCATTTAAAAAATAAAAAAATTCCTTCTTACTTTGCTGTAATGTAACATTTTTTGGAAGACTTCAGTGGTCGTTCCAAGTAGTCCTACTCCTAATGTATCAAGAATCATACGCTTGCTTCTCTGAATCACAGTCTCTGTGAGGTTGGTACTGGTCACTCCGTGGATCATGGTAGCAAAACTCTCAGTTACTGTCTGTAAAATATATAAATGAACCATTTAAATCTTTGCATTGAGGTAATATTCTTGCATGTTCACTTTTTGCTTCATAGGCTAAAAAATGCAGTCTGCCTTGTTTCTAAACTGTTGACATGTCTTTGTACAATAACAATTGTAGATATATAGTGAGGAAATCCTGTGGGTCCTGGCACTTAACCACAGTTTCTATATTTTAATTTATGTAAGCATATATTCCTGGCATCTTGCTTATCTATCCTCCTTATACATTTGGTAATATGTCTCTTAATCCACTCCAGTTCTAATATATCTTTTCTGTATTTTTAATTCTTGCTGGCTCTGGCTAATGCTGTCTGCCAATGTTTTGTGCAACGAACCCTGTACCCCTAGATAATATTTCACCACAAAAGTCTTTATAACAAAAACAGTCAAGGTGATCTTAAATGCGTTACACTGCAAACAAATTCTTGCGATGATTGCAGATCATATGTAGATTTGATGCCCTGTGTGGTTTTGTGCTGACAGCTGTGGCGTAACTAGGAATCACTGAGCCCCTCAGCAAAACTATGATAGGGAACCTCTCCCTGCTTCATCTACAGTGGTTTTCTGGGAGGAGACTATATCTGTCATAGGAAGAATAAGAAGTAGAACGCCCCACCACCACCCCCCCCCCCGGCACCCTTGCAGTATTTATGTCCCTGACTGACAGCAAACACCTTACCATACTTTTAATACTGTCTTTCCAGTGATTTAGTACACCCAGGAGTTTGCCCTTTGGAAAACCCTTTAACAAATGTTGTTTAAGGCCAATAGACTGCATTTATGAACGTTAATCACCCATGTCGCACATAAAAAGTTTTAGTGCCAAAAGTACACCACACTATCTTAGCAGGTTAGGATGGAGGTTACAGTCCTCCATCTGTAAGATTTTTAACCATTGTAGGTTTGAAAATGATTTACCTATATATAATTATTTTTATTTGAGGGGTGAACATACACTTTAAACAAACAAAAAATAGAATTACTATTATATGTACCCTACCTTAGCAAGCATGGTTCTTCTGTGTGGAACAATTGGCATCAATGCACAGTTCTGCTTTCATGTCATCCCTTACTTTATACTACGTAACCACTGAGCCCTCCTTCATTCAGCTCCTTTTTGTTTATTTCTTCCCCTTTTCTTAGAAGTGGGTTTCCCAATTTACGTAATTTACAAGTTCCCGGTGTGCTTCACGGATTCGTGGAATCAAATGGACATATTGTAGAGGCCAACCCAGACCAGAGGTCAAAGTATCAATGTATATACACCCCATGACACATTTACTGTCAATAAGAGATTTTCTTTTTTTAGAACTAGTATTAGTTTTACTATGAATTTGAATTCTCAGTTTACCTCAGTATACCTTGGATATGCGCTGGGAGCTCTTTACACACACTAAATAAGATAATAAAAAGATTCTCCCAAGGTTTTTTAAAAGAACTCTGTGTGAGACTATTACATGCCAACTTAATATAGATTTAGATTAATGTAACACCAGGATTTTTAACTGTTTAAAGTGCTGCAGTTCAGCAAAAAACATTACAGCTAGTTTAGCAAAAACTCTACAGTGCTGGAGAAATATTATATTATGTAAGGCTTTGGCATTTTAAAGGGGAGGTGCAGTGACGAGAATCTATATACTTTAATCACTCAGTGATGTCACTGAGTGACTTCCTGTATTCCACTGCCCCTCCCCATTGCTCTCTCCCTCCCTTTATTAGTAATGTAGATAACAAACTTGTTTTTGTACACTGACTGACTGACTGAATTACTGTGCTGATAAGGAGGAGCCAAATCTATTATGTCTTACAGGAATGCGCTCGCTCCTCCTTATCAGCACAGTAATTAAGTCAGTCAGTGTAAAGCTAGGTACACACCTAGCGATTTTTCCTCCTGACCGACCGTTCAATACTTTCGAACGGTCGGCCAGGAGGAAGGACTGTCGGTCGCGGCAAAAGCAGCCGCGTCCGATAGTCACCGCGACCGATCATGCGGTCCATAGAGGGCCGCACGATCGGGCGAGGTTTTCCACCCTGTCCGATCGTCCTTTTGTCCGATTTGGATACACTGATCGATACACTGAACTATCGGTCGAACGGACCGAAATATCTCATCGTGTGTACCCAGCTTAACAAACTGGAACTGCACTGGGTGAGAGACGATGTTTATTGTCTTCTTTTAGTTTCAGATAGAAACGGGAATTACTGTAACTATTTGTATGTACAAAAAGGGCTTGTTATCTGCTTGACAGCCTCGTGTTTTTATGTGGTCAGGGAACTCTTCAGTGGCGTAATATCCTTATATTACACTGTAGGTAGCGTATTATCCCTTATATAATCAAGTTTAAGCACCAAGGTAAAGGCAGGGTTCTTATTGGCCTAGACAGTTTCACCTAAGGTTTGCATAGAGCACTGCTGTCTGACTGTGTACAGTATGCAAAATACCCTTCTGGCTATAAGTGTACTGTTATGCAAGCACATGCAGAACCAATGTATTGCTGCATGAGAGCATTTGGGCATTTGTCTATCACACTTGCTACTTACTGGTGCACATTTATGGGCAATTTTAGGGGGGATTACAAGTGCCCAGAATCCCTTTCTGCTGGTCTATATAGTTACCTTCATTTTTAGCACCTTGAAATAATCAAAAATGCAAGTTTGAAATGGGATTAAACAATGGGAGCCAAGATGCAGACATTAAAGTGAGAATAGGTGTGAAACTATAGATAAGTTGCATAGATAACTTGGCACTCCAGATTTTGCACAATGCAACCAAGGCATGCTGGGAGTTGTAGTTTCTTAAAATCTTGAGTGCCAAGGTTTGACCTTACTGTCATAGATAGTGGCAGATTCCACAAAATAACACAAATGGGCTATGTCTCAATACCTATGCCTCATACTTAACATGGTCGCACAACTCCTTGGTGCCTTTAGGTTTCCTTATATTTCAATATAATAAAGGTATACTTTAACATGGTTAATTTCCTCTAAAAGAAAACATGCTCAAAGTGTTAGTGGTGCACTGAGCTCACCACTGTCTATAATAACCCAGGATTCCCTGCTTGCATAGGTAGAAAGCTGACATGATTGCACACAGTATTACTACATATATCATGAGATTGCTTTTTATTAGTTAGACTTGGTAGTAAATTGAAATCATATGACAAAAACCATATCCAAAGAAAAATGGCTCTTAATATGTATTCCCGTTTAGTTCCCTATATTCTAAAAATGGCACCTTTTGATTTCAAAGTGAACTGTTTATTGTGAGCCAAGCATCAAGAAGTAACACAATGTTTCGAGGGTAACACCCCCTGATGAAGGGGGTGTTACCCTCGAAACGTTGTGTTACTTGTTGATGCTTGGCTCACAATAAACAGTTCACTTTGGAGTGCAGGTCTACTTTGTCTCTCTTCAGTACTTCGTTCCCTTTGAAGTAGGGGAATTGGACTTTTTGCACCCACTTGGGGATAGTGTGCATATGGACCTTTGTCACCTTTTGATTTCCTTCATATAGTTTTACAACTTGACATTAATATATATATATGAGCTAGATCTGATCTATAATGCTTCTTACAACATTAACTTCACAACGTCATAACCTTCAGCTGTCATGGTTTTCAGGTCACATCTGCAGGAGCTGAGAAATCTTCCTGATGATTATGCAACTTACCGTATACGTGCTGATTACTGCAGTCCTGCAACAGCTCTTAAAAGCCCTGATTAAGAGCAAATTAAATCCACTCATTTAGATTTTATTGCCCCTGACAGGTGTTATATTTTGTAAACACTGATTAGATAATGAAAAAATATGTGTGATTTTCCAAATGTTAATTCAGAGGATGGCAAAGAAACAGCTGTCAATTAAACCTCACAGGGGAAACGAAATGCTAAAGCCGTCCATACACCAGCACCTTAATTCATGCCTGGAAATGCTTTTAATTGGTCTTATGCATGGGAGTGGAGCGATCGGCCGGGGGTTAAAAGGTAAGCGGGCTGGGGTAGAGTATATATTTTTTATACTTTAAAAATAAAATAGAGAGAGAGTTTTTACGAGCAACTAACTAGGTGGGGGTATATATAGCATTATTACACATAGGAAAGGTCCATATGTATGTGAGTAATTAGCACTATTTAATTAAAATCACCATAAGAAATAACACGATACAAAGTATAGTACTACTACCTACTACTACTACTGAATTACAAAACAATTTATAAACAATTAATAAACTAAACTTACTTTACTGGACACCCCTAAGTTTGAATGGAAAACTCAAAATGATAGGTTAAGACACACCTCCACATGGTCTCCATGTAGACACTAAAAGGAAGTGGAATTTTACTAACATCCAATGAGAGGTTCTGATCTTCCATTGTTAGCAAATCAAACAATACCCTTAGGCACTGTCCATGACAAGACAGGAAGTGTAAGGAAGTTCCTGTATTACACCCAGTTATGTGCTGTTTGTAAAACATGTGACAGTCTTAGCCAATTAGAACATTCTTCAGACTCTCACATTTACTCCCCCTCCCCTCTCCATAGAAATTAATGAGACAATCCAGTTTCTGTTTGCTAGACAGAAAGTGTCTGTTTATGATTAAATGTCTTTGCATGTCTCTGAAATTACCCAGCATTTTTAGAGAAATGGGCAGTTTTTACCCCAATATTAATATATTAAACATGAGGCTGTCAGGTACCTTCAGTTATAAAAATGCTCTACTTCATTTTATACCCTGTGGGGAGCTTTTAGCTCCTTTATCCAAACCTCTCCATAATTTGTCAAGCTAATCAGAATCCTGTGACTGTAAATCTGGAACTTGCTATGGTAATTACCAATAAGTATGAACCTAGCATGTTATTCTGAATCCTGTATAGGGTCTCAGGATGTGAAAGGGGGGGCTAGTATGGTGGTTCCTGACGCCTACTGGCTGATGGGACAAATGTAGCCTCCTCCTAGCCCTACGGCTTAACAGCTATGGGCATAAGGGGGAGGCAGATGGATCCCGATCCACTTGCACGTTTGCTGCACTGTGGTGACGATCACAAGAAAGCACGCTTTCTTTTAATCAGGATACTGTATAGGATTTATGGTGGCTATACATATATCCGATTTTACTTATCTAACCAAGCGCTCATGCAATATTAGTTTGATCTTGCCAGAACCACCTTTCCCATTCTTCTATGCCACAGACAGGCGGTTCTTGCAGGATCGGTCTAATGTCGTGGGAGCACTCGGTCGGGAAAGTAAAATCGGATATATGTATGGGCTGCTTTTGATTGCCCAAAGGTGCTGTTTAGATTGCCTGGATCACTTCTCAGACCTGCAGGTTTATTCCACATAGACCCTCTATATTCTAGCTGGCAGGTAGTATAGGTAAGGGAGGATATAAGTGTGTGTTTGTTCATTTAATATGATGCGATTATTTGTTTGTTTTTAGGACCTTCAGACTAATATTATTATTGCCCCCCTGGATGTTTCCTGTGGTTGGTTCCTGTGAGCACTGCAACTACACATAGCAAAACATACACACATAATTTCCACTGTGCACCAACGGGCGCACTTTTGCTAGTATATATATAATAAAAAATATATATATACCGGTATATAAAAATAAATAAATAAAGGGTTGTGATTTATGGCAAACAATTGTCGCAGCTGCGGTATAATGGTTTATTTTATTTAGCCAAGGGGACTCTAGGAAGTCAGCCTGGGTACGTGGATATGGACAATAGGCGGCTCTGGAGAAAATGCTGGCTAGGTGATTATTGATTATGTTTAAAAGAAATAAAAAATGGATTGTGACATTGGTTATAAGATGAATTATGATTCCAATAAAGTTACATAAAGCTGCGGCTTTATTCTACAAACCTATAAATCTGTGTGTCTGTGATTATTGTTTTTTATTATTATTTAGTAGTAATACATATTGCTTACACTTCCCATGTCAAGTTCGTGGTTGGCATTACAGTCCCCCGAGAAAGATGGAAAATTTCTGTCGGCCTGTGTATGGCTGCATGACTGCGTATGGGCGATCGGTTGGGTCCATTTGTTCCCATCGCAATGTGCCGATAGATACCAATGGAAATCGCCAGTGTATGGCCACCTTAATATACAGTGAATTATCATGATGGAATAAACACTGCTTTTGTTGCAATATATGTGCTGCTGTGATTTTGGACTTTGTTTTATATAATTTGTACACATCTTTGCACGGAATGTGTGATTGTTTAGAGTGCTGCAGCCCTGTGTGTGTGTGTATATATATATATATATATATATGTATATTTTCCAAAGGGAGGGCACTCACAACTTGGTTTCTCAATTTTCAATATCAAGACCCTGGTGCTACCAGTAGGTTAATCAATATAATAAAGATATTAGTCCAGTGTACACATGGGATTTAGTGAACAAAAACCGCCTTTATTGTCAATACATAGCAGACAACGTTTCGGCCCTAGTGTTGGGCCTTTCTCAAGCCTAGGCTGCAATGCGTAATTCCTGCAAAACCTGTGAATCATGGAAATCCGTCATGGAACTGGGTTCAGATCAGCTATCCGATCTCTATTCTTGATCTATTTATTGTAACGTATAGAGTGTTATAGTTCAGTGGAAACACCACAGTGAAATACAATTGTTGTGCAGAGCTTGAATCAATCTTCCCGGTTAAATTTCCAACTAATAACAGATCAATAGGAGATCCATTGGATCTCCTATAAAGTTATCAATCTGTCTTTCAATACCCTCCCCATTAACTCACAGCTGTCACCAGGGATTCTGTTAGAGAGGGATCACTATTGTTAAATGTCTTAGAGAGGGATCACTATTGGTCAATGTGTTAGAGAGGGATCACTATTGGTAAATGTGAGGTCCTATAAAGAACCTAGACTATCCTGTCATATTTCAATTTTATTACATTTTATCAGTTCAGGACACAGATTCATGGCTTCTATGGAGTCTATTGCTTAAATAATGTAATAAACGATAAACAAACTCACTTCATTGTCTCAGAGAAATGGGCATGGATATGTTTTCCTTTCACTCCCAGCATTCCTCTACAAGCACTCTTTAGTTAGGGAATTCAAACTACAACTCCAAGTATTCTTCTACAAGCACTCTGTAGTTAGGGAATTCAAACTACAACTCCCAGCATTCCTCTCCAAGCATTTTGTAGTTAGGGAATTCTGGGAGTGGTAGTTTCCAAACATCTGGAGATCTACTGGTTGCCTATTCCTGATCTATAGATATTCCTTCCTGTCCAGCAAACAGCAGCTTTTCTTTTTGTCTACTGGAGTTATGTGAGAGTCAAAAGAATGTTTTTACTGACTGTCACATGTTTTACAAAGGATGTGACATATAAGTCTTGCAACTTCATACTAACACTTCTTACTTCCCTTTGATTCGCTAACACTGCTGTAAATATTAAGCACAACATTGGATACAACACTAAAAGAGAAGTGATAAACATGTTCCTTTGTAAGCTTCCATTACCTCCATGTAAAACTTCCTGAGGTGTGGCTTAACACTCCATTTTGAAGATTCCATTACAGAAAAGGAGTGGGGACCATGCAAGTACTTTCATTTATTTATATATTTTGCCTTATTTACATTTCTATATACTTTAATGTCATTTCTACATATTTGTTAATATTGATATAACTATTTATTTAGTGCTTAAACAACACATAAACACTGTCCCTATGTATATTACTTTTACCCACCCCCACCAACATAGTACCCATGAAAATCCCAATGTATTACCCATGAGTTTATAAATGTATTTATATAATATAAGGGATATATATTTATATATAAAATATTTTGGTACAGGCACACAATTAAAGCTAAAACTTTGCCCAGGTGCAATCCAAAAGCCACTTTATACAGTTCACTCCTGGGTCTTCTTAATTGTTTTATTCACATATTAGTGCAAAATATCTGCCAATGTTTCGGTCTATATACTAAGAACCTTCTCAAGCCATACTTTGTTCACAGTGAACAGCAATATATAACCTTCTAAACTCCAACCATCCATGTGACATCACGTTCCTTTCAAGTAAAGTGCGTAATTATTAAAGGTAAAGTGCATATTAAAGTCCAACACTGTTAAAAATTTCCAAATATATAATGTTTTTAAAAAAGAATATATTTGGAAAATGTTAACAATGTTGGACTTTAGATTTATATAAAAAAGAGGATATATATAAAATGAAATTTGAGGATTTGTTTAACCTCCTTACATTATTGAGCGTACATTATCAGGGAGATTCAATAAAAGTTCTTATTGTTAAAAATGGTGCTAATTTTGCTTCAACCAATCAGATATTATTTAACATTTAAAAGCTAACATCTGATTGGTTAGGGCAAAATTAGCACCATTTTTATTGATAAGAACTTTTATTGAAAAACCCTGTAAGTTTATTGAATACCTGCAACCTGGGTACCTATGTTTGTTTTTGTATTGATGCATGACTAAATTATGGTGTAAGGAGACATGGTTTCGGTTTTTAGAGAACTGGGCAGATTTTTTTATTAACAACAAGCTCTTTGGTAGGAATGGGCTGCACCTCAGGTGCCTTTCTTACCACATCCTCCCCAACATCTGTCCAAAATATCTGGTCTTATTGTGTAAGGGGTAAGGTACCATTTCAAACAAATGGAGGACTTGGCTGCTGCTTCCCAAATGGATTCCCATTCCTCCCTAGTAATTATTCTGTTTAAATATAATTATAGATAATTATAGGTATGGGGTTGGTACTGTGAACATTGGGTAGCAGAGTAGTGAAATAGAGTGTAAATAAGGTAATGGTAGGAGGTGAGGGGGTAGCATAGATGTGAGGGAGGCATGTACATCAAAATGTTTTAAAAAATGAGATAATAATCTAAATTGTATGTTTACAAATGCAATGGCTAAGGCTCCTTTCAGACTAATGGCAAACCTGAGCGGTTCCAGATATTGGCTGATAAATCTTTTGGCAACCGGCATGGAACCGCAGATGAGCGGCATTTGACTGTCCACCCCTCCTGTGTGGGAATTGTGGAAGGATTGGGGACTGAAGTTAAAAGTAGTGACTATCCTGCAGATTCTTGTACAGTTGAGGTAAGTATGGTTTTGTATTTGATAGCAATGGCAGTGCCAGGGCCTTGCATGACTCCCTTTCCAGTTCAGCCAATTGAAGACCACCGTTAGGAACTTCCGGGTAGACCTACTGGCCAGTCCCCAGCTGCAATAGGAGATGGCCGGGCATATGTAGTGTGGGTAGTGATTTTGCATGCTGCTGTCACTCCCAGAAATGCCCCCTAAATCAGCAAATGTAGACAAATGATACAAGTTCTCATTTAGATTTTTTAATGTAAATAACAGTTTTTGGGGCGTTTTTTTTACTATAGAAATTGTGCATATGCAGAGTAATGGCAAATAATGTTATTTCATTTTCTTGTGAAAATTGTCCCTAGAAATGTTATTGATATGTTGAAAACTATGGAAAACTGATTTGTCCCAAGTTGCATGCATGACTGCACACATCATATTCTAAAGCAAAAAAGCACAGTCCCAAGAGTCAGCATCAAAATAAGATGGTGCTGGCCAGGAGTGCACTTTGCTGTATTTTCAACTTCCAATGCATTACTGTGTTATAGCTGGGTAAACTATACAGTATAAACAGTGCACATTTAATCATAAATAATTAAAGTGCATGTCCTCTCTGAGGTGTGACAGTTTGCAGCCATATTGACTGTGACTGAGGGCTGCAAACAGTATAGAAGCTGGTTTCGGAAGAAGATATAGCAGACAAGCAGGTAAAAAGAGCATCAGGGAATGCGGAATGTAAGTATAAAGGTCTTTGGGTTTGGGGGGGGATTTGGTGAAGGTAGGTATAGATTTTAAAGGTGGTAATGGACATGCCTATAAGGGTTAAAATTACCTTATATTGAAGCACTATTAAGAAAATAGTTTGCTTTTATCATTCAACTCTATTCTTACATGGGAAGTTGCATAATTTTGTGTTTTGTCATTTGTTAATCGTGGTGGAAATGGCTGTGTCATTCCTGTAAGTTTTTAGTTGTGTCACATGTGCTAAGAAATTCATACTGGTTCTGCAATTCTCTCAGTTCCTTGTTGTGTAAAAACAAATCTTGAAAGACACAGTCATGCCATCATTTTTTTGTAAGCATGTCACATGATTTGGGCAGAAAATTGACCTGTCTCAAGTTGGTATATTCCTGCAAGTTGCAAGTTCTTATTTCCAGAGTCTTGGGGGAAAAAACAAACAAAGATAACTGAATTCAGTAGTTTCTATGATAAATAAACCTGTCAAGATCTTAAGTCACTACTCGCCTCTCCATCATTGGCTAAGCCATGCTCATTGTACGTCAGTAACAGGTGTATCCTACCTTCTGCAAACTACCAGCAGGTCCAGCACCAAGGGAGAGTACAGTTCCCAGGAGGACCGGCACCTCCAACATAAATCAAATCCAAATTTAAAAATACACATGCAGGACGACTCTTCCACCGGGTACATAAATACAAACTTTATTTCACAACATCGGCGGTGTAACGGGAGAAACACAGAATAAACGCCCTGTTAGTCACTTCATCTCCCTCTGATAAAGTGACTAATAGTCATAAACATGAAGTTTATTCCGTGTTTCTCCCCTACTATAAAGTATCCTTGACTAGCTTATTGCTATTTCCTACTGGATGGAACACTGCTGTCTTAAAATAAATCAAACTAAAACTAAACTAATTATTTTTCCACCTAAACCTGGTCCTTTACCAGCTTTCTCTATTTTTTTAACAAAACCCCTATTGTTTCCTCAGCAAAACATGTCTATCGGTAGGTTTAAATCTAAGTAAATAGGGATACACAGGAACATTTTGAGCGATCCAATAAATTTGGGCGGATTGCGAATCCCCTTCCCGATCATCATTTCAAGTGGAAATCTGTAAAATGATCAGAGCCTCAAGGTTTGAGTGGTTCTTCCAATTGGATTGTTGCACTTGGCCAGAAATCCAATTGGAGTAATATCTGCCTGTGTATGGCCAGCTTTATTGTGTGTCAAACTTCTCAGAAAACCAACACAGCACATATCTGTTGTATTCAATTAGACCAACTGGACTTAAAGTTTAGTTCTTGAAGACGTTTCGCTAGTCATCCGACTGGCTTTCTCAATTTAGAATGACTTGTACAAAGCCTAAATAGAGGTAGGGGGGTTCAACACCAACTGTGTGCCATGTACAATGCTGTTTTGACACCTTACATTGGGCGTTCCTATAACACCTCTTAGCCACTATCCAATCACACCCTTAACACTTGGCTGTGATATGCTAATTGGGATTTTCCAGGGTAGATAATTGCCACAGATTCTTGTACAAGTCATTCTGAATTGAGAAAGCCAGTCGGATGACTAGCGAAACGTTTTCAAGAATTAAACTTCAAGTCCAGTTGATCTAATTGAATACAACAAATATACCATGACCTGGATGAATGAGAACCTTCACAAGCATACAACACAGCACATAATTATTTAATTGATATTAGTTCTTTCTCAACCAGTATCTGTAGTTTTCCACAAAACTAGATTGTTTGGCTGGGTGCACATGGACAGATTTTTCAACTCAATCTCCAATACTTCAAAGTATCTGTCGGACTGGCCAAAAACCTGTGCTGGTTTCATCTGTAGCTGATGTTGGTTGCCCGTTAATCCAGATCAGACCTGTTAGTCCCTGAATGACACAGAAGTATTGCACTGAAGATCAGAAAGGGCCAACTTTTATTACGTCATCTGCAGCAGCCAAATAACGGTGGCCATGTTTATTACTGGCAGAGAACCATACAATGCTACATTTCATTGTATAAAGAATTAGTAATACTTTATTGGGGTTTATTATATGTATATTTAGCCATCAAAGTTGTTTAGTCTTCATGTAGGAGGATAGATAGGATATCCTAACCAGAGTGGATGGGTTATGTGGTACAGGTGCCTTTTCTCTCTAACATCTGTCCAAAATATCTGGTCTTTTTGTGTAAGGGGTAAGGTACCATTTCAAACAAATGGAGGACTTGGCTGCTGCTTCCCAAATGGATTCCCATTCCTCCCTAGTAATTATTCTGTTTAAATATGCCATGCAGTTATGAGTCAGCTGGGAATTCAGTATGTAGTATGAATGTGAAATCAAATGTTTTTGTGTTGGTCCTCCCAGAGCTTTATGATAAAAAAAAATGATTCTAGGAGGGAAAGTTAATATGGGAAAGAGCATGGAGATAAAGTGTCTGTTTCTCTGAAAAGTATAGAAAAGCTCTGTAGGGAGACCACAGTAGAAAAATCACAAAGTTTATGGGTGAACGGATCTACTAGATTTGCTACTACAGTTAGATCAAGATTTGTCCATGTTTTTATGTAATGTGGTGTTAGGCTGATGCTAAGTTTGGGGTTGCTCACTAATGGAGTTAGAATGGAAGTAGATGAGTGCATGCCCAGATTCTTTTGTAGACACCTCCAGATTTTTAAAACAGTATGAATTGGCCCCAAGAGTGGAGTTATCCACCTGCCTTGGGTTAAAGAATATAGGAGAAGCATTACTAAGTGTATGGGATAATCCCATTCCTGTTCTATGTGACCCATGGCGCACATGGTTGGTGAAGAACCAGTGTAGCGTGTGTCGAAGTTGAGCACCGTGATAGTAACTGAGCATGTTAGTACAGCCCCACCTCCCCGGTTCACCATTAAGATCTTTTAAGAAATCCTATGGATCTTGTGTCCCCATATGAAATCCAATGGTTCCTTTTGGAAGGAGGATATGATTGGACAGGGTTATTCAATAAAAGTTCTTATCGTTAAAAATGGTGCTAATTTTGCTCCAATCAATCAGATGCTTTTAAATGTAAAATAAGATCTGATTGGTTGGGGCAAAGTTAGCACCATTTTAAACGATAAGAACTTTTATTGAATCTCCCTGAATGTTTCTAAAAGGTATAACCATTTAGGCAAAACAGGCATTTTAATAGTCGCTATTTTGCAAAATCAAGAGAGTTGAGACCTCCACGACCAAAGCAGCAGTCTTGTATCTCTCAGAAGATTTTCAAATGTCTAAAATGATTTAAAATCCAATCGAACATCACCACCCTGCATCGGCGATCCTTCAGCTGAAATCTACGGAAGGTCTGGTTCTGTTAGATGTTCCACCTTGCCCAATTAGGTTTTTTTTTTTTGATAGATTGATCTATATCATCAATACATACAAATTTTTTTGTATGTATTGAATAAATTTGGTTTCTAGTTGCACTTTGCATGGATGAATACTATTCCATTTCTATATATATATATTCCCGATCTATATCATCGTCTGTGAGGGGTGGAGAAATTGGATCTTAGATACGAGGGTCATCATGAAGGCCATTTGTCTTGTGTTGGGTGCATACAAATTACACAGAGGATGACTGTGCGCACTTTAGAGGAATGGTATGGATGACTGGGTGCACTTTACAGAAATGGTATAGGTGACTGGGTGCACTTTACAGAAATGGTATGGGTGACTGGGTGCACTGAACATGGATGGTATGGGTGAATGCATTATACAGGGATGGTATGGGTTACTGGGTGCACGGTACAGGGGTGGTATGAGTTAATAGGTGCACTGCACAGGGATGGTATGGGTGACTTGGTGCACTGTACAGGAATGGTATGGGAATACATAACTTATCACGGTACCAAAAACTGTTTTGCACAACCGCCGCAAGCTATGTACCGAACCGATAATGTTCTTTGAGACAGAAACTTTAACTCCAGCAGATAGCTGGAGTTAAAGCTTCGAAATAGGAAAACCCCATTCATGCTTTGAGTACAATAGAGATTTGCGGGTTTTAGGTTTGCAAATTGATCTGGTGTAAAGAGAATATCATTCAGTTTATATACTGTTATTTAGACTTTCATCTTATAAATAAAAATGCTTTTGGTTAACCACCTACTGTATCTTACAATAGCTATTATTCCCTTTAGAATATTTACTGCAGAATGTCTGTATCATTGCTTTAATGTTATCTATTTAGACAAACCTGTGGATATCTGTAGATCCCGGCTATCTGGGCTATGCAGAGAGATGGATCAGAAGACAAGTCTCCAATGATCCCCACAACCTTTTTATTATCCAGCAGCTTAATTTGGGATTTCTCTTGTGTCCCTGATAAGATTCTAAAAGTGCTGATAAGAGCAGACGTCTAGAAACAGGAGTCAAAGATCTGATAACCCAGAGTAATATTAGGCAATATCTCAGGATCCTTATTGATCTCTTCAATTGTAAACATGAAAACCAGTAGATGGCGGAAGAGTTTGAATGACAGACTGTTAAACAAGATGAAATATTAGGATATGTTTTTCGGATTAAACTAAATTATGATGATTTTATTTTAGATTTAAAGGAGATGTTCAGTAACAACCAATGCTTTAAAGAAAAAAATAGTTTTGGTTTAGGTTTATACATTTTTGATTTCCTTGGACAAATAAATATTTCCAAAGTACTGACTTTCTATTTGCAAGACCCCTAATAGAGTCTGTTATGGTCTCAGCTCCTGGGTTGATTTGTTGTGCTCAGTAGAGATCTGAGCATGTTTGACCCATTCAACAGCCAATCAGTAGAATTTACTGTTTGAAACTTTTCAGCAAAGCATAGCAAAGGGTATGAAATAATAGATTTTTCAAAAACTAAATGTGTAAAAAATATGTACAGTGTTATGTATAAAATAGTTAATTAACTATTCCTTTAAGAAAGTAGGACTTTTCTTAAAGGGCATGTCCACCCCAAAACTAATCCCCCCAACTACTGCCCCACCATGTAGTGTAGTTTAATCCTTACCTCACATCCCAGCTCCATAGGGTTCTCCTGTAAAACCCCCCCCAAAGTCTCAAAAACTAACCACCGGAGGATAGCAGGTCTCTGCCTGCTATCTAGCCCCGTAGATATTGCCATTCGCACTGCAGCCCTTCTCTCCCCACTCCCTCCCCCTCCCTCCCCTCCCTCTCCCTCCCCTCCCCTCCCGTTGACTACCCTCCCCTAGCGTTAACACCCCTTAATATGCTGCCTCCCCCATGTCCCCCAGCCCAAACCGCATGTTTTTTTTTTTTCAAAAAGGCTCCCCAACTCTTACTTACCTCTCCTGCTTTCCTCCGCTGCACTGAATGGACCGGCAGCCGCGTCCGTGATTGGCTTGCCGCTCAGCCAATCATAGACGCGACTGCCGGTCCCACCATCACCTTTAAGACATAACTTATCACGGTACGCAAAAACTGTTTTGCACAACCGCCGCAAGCTATGTACCGAACCGATAATGTCTCTTTGAGACAGAAACTTTAACTCCAGCAGATAGCTGGAGTTAAAGCTTCGAAATAGGAAAACCCCATTCATGCTTTGAGTACAATAGAGATTTGCGGGTTTTAGGTTTGCAAATTGATCTGGTGTAAAGAGAATATCATTCAGTTTATATACTGTTATTTAGACTTTCATCTTATAAATAAAAATGCTTTTGGTTAACCACCTACTGTATCTTACAATAGCTATATATTCCCTTTAGAATATTTACTGCAGAATGTCTGTATCATTGCTTTAATGTTATCTATTTAGACAAACCTGTGGATATCTGTAGATCCCGGCTATCT
Source organism: Hymenochirus boettgeri (assembly GCA_019447015.1). Lineage (NCBI taxonomy): Eukaryota > Metazoa > Chordata > Amphibia > Anura > Pipidae > Hymenochirus > Hymenochirus boettgeri. The sequence goes on from CM033473.1 coordinate 296,664,583, forward strand.
GGGCTATGCAGAGAGATGGATCAGAAGACAAGTCTCCAATGATCCCCACAACCTTTTTATTATTCCAGCAGCTGTAATTTGGGATTTTCTCTTGTGTCCCTGATAAGATTCTAAAAGTGCTGATAAGAGACAGACGTCTAGAAGAACAGGAGTCAAAGATCTGATATCCCAGAGTAATATTAGGCAATATCCCAGAATCCTTATTGATCTCTTCAATTGTAAACATGAAAACCAGTAGATGGCGGAAGAGTTTGAATGACGGACTGTTAAACATGATGAAATATTAAGATAAGTTTTTAGGAATCAGCTAAATAATGTTGATTTTTTTTTAAGATTTAAAGGGACAGTATGCTTTCAAGAAAAAATAGGATTATTTTCTTATTTCAATAACTATAATCTGCCCATCAGGCGAATTCTCTGTGAATAAATAAATACTTCCAAGAGTCATAAGGATCCTGAGATATTGCCTAATATTACTCTGGGTTATCAGATCTTTGACTCCTGTTCTTCTAGAGTCTGTCTCTTATCAGCACTTTTAGAATCTATCAGGGACACAAGAGAAAATCCCAAATTACAGCTGCTGGAATAATAAAAAGGTTGTGGGGATCATTGGAGACTTGTCTTCTGATCCATCTCTCTGCCTAGCCCAGATAGCCGGGATCTACAGATATCCACAGGTTTGTCTAAATAGATAACATTAAAGCAATGATACAGACATCTGCAGTAAATATTTAAAGGGAAATATAGCTATTGTAAGATACAGTAGGTGGTTAACCAAAAGCTTTTTATTTATAAGATGAAAGTCTAAATAACAGTATATAAACTGAATGATATTCTCTTTACACCAGATCAATTTGCAAACCTAAAAACCGCAAATCTCTATTGTACTCAAAGCATGAATGGGGTTTTCCTATTTCGAAGCTTTAACTCCAGCTATCTGCTGGAGTTAAAGTTTCTGTCTCAAAGAGACATTATCGGTTCGGTACATAGCTGCGGCGGTTGTGCAAAACAGTTTTTGCGTACCGTGATAAGTTATGTCTTAAAGTCATGTTAACATTGGTACATGGGCTGACATGACTTTAAGATGGAAAAGCCGAAACGGCTCTCCATGCATACCATAACAGTGGCTGCTGAACTGGAGGACTGACCAAACAGTGGCTAATGAACTGGAGCACTGACCTAACAGTGGCTGCAAACTGGAGGGATGACCTACCAGTGGGCTGCTGAACTGGAGGGCTGACCTTACAGTGGCTGTGTGAATTGGAGGGCTGGCTTAACAGTGGGCTGCTAAACTAGAGGGCTGACCTAATAGTGGCTGGGGAACTGAGGGCTGACTAACAGTGTATGGGGAAGTAGATAGCTGACTTAACAGTGGCTGCTTAACAGTAGGGCTGACCTAACAGTGGCTGTTGAACTGTAGGGCTGACCTAACAGTGTGGGTTGAACTGGAGGGCTGACTAACAGTGACTGGGGAAGTGGACTGGACTTAACTATGTCAGGTAAACTGCATCCTGTGGCCCACAGACTGGTAAATACAATGTGCCTTTATAACCTCTTCCATGGGTTACAGCTAAGGAAACTCAAGATACTGAGTGGTGCAAGTGCTCTTGAAAGGGGGGATTAAGTTGTGGTCACAAATTCGATGCTGTGCTGTATGGACATACAGCGAGATGAAATTTAGCAAAATGGTGTGTAAAATGCATGCAAACCCATGTAATACAGAGTTACTGTGGGTTTTACTCCTTGTACAGGCACTGCCCCAATTTCAAATGTTTTTAGAAGTAGCGCAGTAATCCTGATAAATAATACTTAAGTTAAGTTTTGTGCTGCCTAGTTGTGTGAAACTTAACGAGATATTGTAAGGGGCGATAAGGGAGTGAAAGCTTCTTACCTTTCCCAGATGCCGTGTTGCAATACGATTGTAATCGTGTATAATTAGCTCAGTTTTAAAACATTTATCTCCATGATAGTTACTGAAGGGCAACTTTTTATTCCAGTGTGTAATGTCACCTTTAAAAGTATACAGGGGATTCACCTAAGGAAAAATGCTCATCTTCCCTCATGGAAGCGGTGCTATAATTAACTGATAACACATAAATTGGTATGATATTATATTGTATATATGGTGGGTTGACTAATGCAGGGTTAACTACTATAGAAAATAATGCCATCTAGCATCACAAACCTTTTTTGTTGTTGCCCTTAAATAAATGCAGATGCAGAGTAGACAAAGCAGAACTGGCATTGTTACATTCCTCCAGCATTTCTCTCGGAATGCAAAAAAATCCTTAAAATTGAAAATCCGATTTAAAAACAACTGTGGAATATTTTTTTTTACACTGATTTTAGATTTACTGAATTTAAGCTTGTGACCAAGATTTTTAAATTTTTAACACATTTCGAAACCATCAATTTTTCGGTTTGCTTCAAACCAGGTTTGTTTCTTAACTGGGATTCATCTCTAATGCATAGTACGTTATTTACATAAATTTATATAAATAATACCTTTATCAAACAGGATAAACACCACAGGGTTTTTTAGGAATGGATTTTACTAAGCGAATATTTCCTAATCTGCAGATAAGTTAGGTTCCGAGATCCTGTTCTCATGACAGAATCCAGTTCCCATCCTTCTACCAAACTGTTCCCAATGAGTTATCTGAATTGATGGATAGTGACCATAGTTAAGCACTTTGGATGGAAATGGGTTGGACTCGTTGTGTTGATGATGACAGTGGAGTCAAAGCAAGTGAACAAACTGGAAAAGGGAATAAACCAATATGGCGGCTGTTTAGCCTTTAATCAGACTTCCTACACTCATATAATGATTCCAAACTAAAAAGATAAATGACACAATCTACCAAACCACAGCCACAGTGATTGTTATTTATATCAGTCAGTACACTCACAGTCTTAATTATTTTTACTTATAGTAAATTATCAAACAAAATCTGGATCGCTCCCACATCTTTCTCTCTAATTGTAGAGACACAACAATAAAACAGAGAATTAATTTTAATGGAACTTTGTCTCTGTCCTTCCAACAAGGAAACACAATTGTAAACATGAAAACCAGTAGATGGCGGAAGAGTTTGAATGACAGACTGTTAAACAAGATGAAATATTAGGATATGTTTTTCGGATTAAACTAAATTATGATGATTTTATTTTAGATTTAAAGGAGATGTTCAGTAAACACAAATGCTTTAAAGAAAAAAATAGTTTTGGTTTAGGTTTATACATTTTTGATTTCCTGTGGACAAATAAATATTTCCAAAGTACTGACTTTCTATTTGCAAGACCCCTAATAGAGTCTGTTATGGTCTCAGCTCCTGGGTTGATTTGGTTGCTCAGTAGAGATCTGAGCATGTTTGACCCATTCAACAGCCAATCAGTAGAATTTACTGCTTGAAACTTTTCAGCAAAGCATAGCAAAGGGTATGAAATAAATAGATTTTTCAAAAACTATATGTGTAAAAAATATGTACATTGGTTATGTATAAAATAGTTAATTTAACTATTTTCCTTTAAGAAAGTAGGACTTTTCTTAAAGGATGACTAAAGAAAAAGAGTTTTAAAGAAAAAATATATTCATGTAGTAACTGACCTCTTTCTGGCTCCCCCCACAGTCATTGTCACTGACCATTCTCCCACCTCTGACATTAGGGAATGCATGTTAATGATGGGGAGGAGCTTGAAAACTTTAATTTACTGGCCACCTAATTAGGAAGGTTTCTCTTTCCCTCCACTGGGTCTCCGTTTCTGTGTGGTATTGCTGTTTATAGGTAGGCTGGATAGAGGAAGTAACTTCACCCTAACACGTCACAGGACCCACCATTGTAATTTTACTGTACATAGATCTTACCTATTGCACAATGGATAGTTTTATCAATACTCTATGATCTTGTTATTTTCCTCTGTTTCTTGTGACCTTCACAGACTGAGCTGCGTTTCTCATTCAGTTTTTTAAAGAAGAAAAAAATTACTTTTTCTTGACCTACAAGCTAATTTAAACTCATCCATTGTAATGTTGGTTCACAATGTTAAAGGAATAGTTCACACAAAAAGTGAACTATTCCTTTAAAGCAGTGATTGAAGACCGGTAGGTAAAGGACCTATTCCTTACCTTCCGTTCTTCAATCACTTCACCAGGATCCAGGATTGAAGGTAAGTTTAATTACCTTGTGCACGATCCACCGCAGCTCTATTGATAACTGCCGACTGCTTCCTGGTTTAGTTTACTATAGCGCGCAATATCGCGTATGCGCACTATAATGCAACTGAACCAGGAAGCAGTCGACAGTTGTCAATGGAGCTGCAGTGGATTGTGCGTGAGGTAAATAAACTAACCTTCGGTCCTGGTACCTGGTGAAGTGATTTAGGTCCTTACCCTGGGTACTTGTAAGGGGGAGGGGGAAGATTTGAGGACTATAATTGCCCTTTAACCACATCATACAGTTGAAAGTGTTGCAGGCCACAATGTAAAATGGTAATTGTACTCTTAAAAATAGGCGTAACTTAAACAGTTAGTGTATGACCTTAGCAAAGTGGACATGGTCAAAAATGTTGTGATGTACTGTGAAAGGGCTACTTGGTTGTATTTGGCTCCCCAGGTCAAAAGGTCCCAGTCCTCCCCTGCACCCCTGTAGAATCAGTAAATTATTTCACTATACTAGCAAGAAGTCTTATTATTATTACTTCTCAAATAGAATAAAGGAAAATTGTACATACCTTAAACATTCCTCATATTGTACTTCATTCATTTGTATAAATCCACCAATAATCAGATCCCCATCACTGAAATAATAAGAATCCCTCCTATCTTGCAGGTTGTTCCTAGAACTGGAACAGAATGTTTTAGGTAGAGCAGGATTTGCCTTAGATCTTCCAATCACTATCAGCACCGTAACACTAAGAATAAGGAGAATCACCGGAGAGTCACGTACAGAGGGATGAAATATAGATTGTAGATCTGATGGTAACAGAGAAGGGACATCATTATGGAGAGAGAACATCAGTCAGACAGCAGGTGGAGATCACAGGTAAAGATATCAGCACTGATATAGGTGACAGAATCCTGGTTTATATATTTTCATTTCCACTGAACGTAATTGGTAAGCACCGGTATTTAAAGAACAAGGCTGTTTATTTCTTTAATTTCTATGTTTTACAGAAATAGTTCCAGTCAGAGTCTTGTTTAATCGTATTTGTCCCCTGTTCCCAGCTATGTGGACACCAGAGATTATAGATATTTTGATTCAATTGAAAAACATGTTGTGCAAAAAAAACATTAAGGTTTCCTATATTGTTCCTTACAGAGAATTGTCGTAATACTGTACTGTACTGTAATAAAGCATAAATATGGTGTGGTGTATATGGTGAAACGTCCGTTTTGGCCAACTATAGGTGCTGGTATTGGCGCTCGTTTTAATGTGTGGATGAACTGGCTCTACTATTAACCATTCAGTAAATGAGATAGAAAGTAATAGAAGAATGGAATATAAGATATGTAGATTAATCCATTGTCTTGGACAATTTTTAAGTGATTTTTGCATGGATTTATTTCTATTCTGATTAACAGCCCAGTGTAATAAGTGCGGTTGAAATGGAGTAAAATACACGCTTCTCGAACTAATATAATTTTCTCTTAATGGCAGAGGCACCTGATGAATAAAATTAAAAAAATGTTGTTTTTGCACTACTTAATAGCGTGAAAACTAATGTCTTTAAAACAGAGGTGTAACCTCCGTACTCCATTGTAATATAATAGAAGAAGCTTATTTTAAAGAAGATATAATATTCTCCCTGTCCCCCCCAACCCCAACCGCTATATTTTTATTATCAGAAAGTGCCCCAAACTTTACTTACCTTCCCTCTTTCCTCCGCCGCACTGCCAGGCCCTCTGCTTGCGAGAAAATGCAAGCAGAGGGGCGGGACCGGCAGTCGAGTCTGTCATTGGTTGAGCGGCAGCCAATCACAGTCGCGGCTGCCGGGAGTTCAGTGCGGCGGAGGAAAGAGGGAAGTTAAGTAATGTTTGGGGCACTTTCTGATAATAAAAATAAAGCGGTTGGGGCTGGGGGAACAGGGGGAATGTTATAGCAAAAAGTTTTTACGCTAGGGGGAGGGAATCCTAATCGGGAGGGAGGGGGAGAAGGGCTGCCGGAGGCGAGACAGGAAGCAGAGTCCTATATGGACTCTGCAGTACTCCTGGTGGGTGTTTTTTTTTACTTTAGGGGGGGATAACAGAAGAACCAGATGGAGCTGGGATGTTAGGTAAGGATTAAAATACACTACACAATGGGGCCAGTAGTGGGGGGGATTATAGTTTTGGGGGTGGACATGCCCTTTAATGAAAGGTCCAAATCCAAGTTCTTAAAAAATACAAGAATATAAGGGATATGCTGAATGTAGGGATATGCTGTACCTCTGTGAAGATGGTGCAGCTGGTTTCACAGGACATTTTAAACTAGGCATGGGGGGAGGGTGCATCACTAGGGTAGATAGAACTTACCTGCTATGCTGGCCCGACGTTGGTCCACTGGGGCATGCTCCTGTACTGGTGATGCAAACGTCGTGGTGACATCACCACACATTCGAACCGTCCTGCGCGAAAGTTTAAATAAGTCCTCATCCCTTCCACAGACACCTGATTGCACGGACACCTGCTTGTCAGTTGTTTTGGCGTCTGTGTGCTCACAGGTTTCTCAGCCCTCCTGAGTTCTCCTGTCTCCACCTTTGTTACAGTTCAGCTCTCCATTGTTCCAGTTACCACTCCTGCATTGTTACAGTTCAGCTCTTCATTGTTCCAGTCACTGCTCCTGCATTGTTACAGTTCAGCTCGCCATTGTTCCAGTTTCCAGTCCAGCATTGTTACAGTTCAGCTCTCCATTTTTCCAGTTTCCACTCCTGCATTGTTACAGTTCAGCTCTCCATTGTTCCAGTTTCCACTCCTGCATTGTTACAGTTCAGCTTTCCATTGTTCCAGTTTCCACTCCTGCATTGTTACAGTTTAGCTCTCCATTGTTCCAGTTACCACTCCTGCATTGTTACAGTTCAGCTCTCCATTGTTCCAGTCACAGCTCCTGCATTGTTATAGTTCAGCTCTCTATTGTTCCAGTTACCACTCCTGCATTGTTATAGTTCAGCTCTCCATTGTTCCAGTCATAGCTCCTGCATTGTTACAGTTCAGCTCTCCATTGTTCCAGTTACCACTCTTGCGTTGTTACAGTTCAGCTCTCCATTGTTCCAGTCATAGCTCCTGCATTATTACAGTTCTGCCTCACCATTGTTCCAGTTACCATCTTATCATACTATCTTATTCATAACCAAAATTGTTCATAGGAACACATCTACCATACCACTAAAATATATAGCAGGGGTCCTCAACTTGCAGGCATCCACATGTCTGAAAACTACAACTCCCAGCATTCCCTCAATGCCTTCTAATATTGTGAGTGCTGTAGTGGAATGCTAGGAGTTATATTTTACATATTACTGTAGCAACACAGGTAGGAGATCCCTGGTATAGAGTGCAATGTACAGTACAGAGCTGGCAGGGTGATCCCTCTGCCATCAACATCAAGTAAAAAATATCTGTTGTATTCAGTAAGATTAACTGGACTTAAAGGGCTTGTCCACCCCCAAAACTAAAATCTCCCCCACTGCTGGCCCCAATGTGTAGTGTGTAAAAATCCTTACCCTACATCTCAGCACCAAATGGTTCTCCTGCAATGTCCCTACAATGTCCCAGAAAGTAAACACAGGGAGCCTGGCTGGGAGGGAAATTGTTTCCGCCTCTGAGGTGTCCTCTCAGAGGTTTGTGGCTTGCTCAGTGCAGCCTTCCCCCCTTTCCTCCCTCCCTTCTGATCCCTGTAATCTTTCTTGTGCCCCTAGTGCAAAATCACAATTTCTGTAGTGTAGGGCTCCCTCCCCCAGCCCCAATCGCTATAGTTATTTGTGCAGAAACTCCCCCGATCAATGGCCTCTCAGCCAATCACGGACGTGGCTACTGGTCCAGCCCTCTGCTTGCAGTTTCATGCAAGCAGAGGGCCGTGACAGATCCTTGGAGGAAAGAGGTAATGTAAGCAATGATCGGGGGAGTTTCTGTACAAATAACTATAGCAGTTAGGGTTGGGGGAGGAAGCCCTACACTACAGAAAAAAAAGGGGTGGACATGGACATCTCTTGAACCAGTCATGTTCCTTTGCCAAGAGAGGTGTCAAGGAGGCCATTTATGTGAAAATAAAGAAACCAAGCCTAAATAGAGGTGGGGGGGGTTCGACACCAACTGTCTGCCATGTACAATGCCTTACTCTGGGCGTTCCTATAACACCTCTTAGCCACTATCCAATCACGCCCTTAACACTTGGCTGTGATATGCTAATTGGGATTTTCCAGTGTACATAATTGCCACAGATTCTTGTACAAGTCATTCTGAATTGAGAGATCCAGTCGGATGACTAGCGAAACCTCTTCAAGAACTAAACTTTAAGTCCAGTTGATCTAACTGAATACAACAGATATACCATGACCTGGATGAATGAATATTACAGATATACCGTGACCTGGATGAATGAATATTACAGATATACTGTGACCTGGATGAATGAATATTACAGATATACCGTGACCTGGATGAATGAATATTACAGATATACCATGACCTGGATGAATGAATATTACAGATATACCATGACCTGGATGAATGAATATTACAGATATACCATGACCTGGATGGATGAATATTACAGATATACCATGACCTGGATGAATGAGAACCTTCACAAGCATCAAGTAAAGAAAACTTTATATCTGTATAATATATTCCTACTGTCCCCAACTTCTACCTACCCATGGGCCTCACCTCTGGTATTAGATGATTTTAAATATTTATCTGCAACTATTTTCTTGTTGATCTGAGACCAGGATAGGTAACCAGTAGTTATCCGGATGGTTTAAAAACTACAACTCTCGGCATTCACTCTATAGGAATGCTGGGAGTTTATAACTATGTCCGGCAGAATATACATATCAATCTCCACCCACAGTTTAAAGTTGCATTATGGGAGAAAGTAAAAGTTACAATGAGCAGGTACCATAACAGAGGATTATGGGTAGGGAGCAGGTGGAGCTGCAGTGAAATATCTACACCTTTATATGGGTGTAGATATTTGTTTTGGATCAGACTAATTGTCTGTAGTGTATCTGCTCCCATTCGTAGTAATTTAATGCATGCACAAGAAGGATCCCACTGACGCAGTGCATATGAATGAAACTCCCTTTATTTTAACAAGGCACAAGGGCTTTTATGAGCAAGCAACTAACTGTATGCAAAAAAGCTCATGTGAGGTATCGTCATAAACTTCTGATTGGTAATGTCCATATAAAGTAAAGTTATGATCTTGGATGTTGTCCCTGAATGAGACCCATCTTAGCCACATGCTCTTCACTCGATGGGCGGGGGTGCTACTAGTGGCCATTTTGAGCAAGGAATATAGAGAAATAGCTGTACATACTGTATATATACATAGTGAAAAATACATTTTACTCAATTCCATCACATATTTATGCTGTGTTTTGAAAACTACAACTCCCAGCATTCTCTGTCTGCACTTTGCAGACAATGATTGGGAGTTCACACCCGGAGGTCCACATACCGGCAGTAGTTCTAGCTGAACCTCATCAAGTGGTACATTGTTCTTATCACTAGAATCATCCATATCCCATAGATCATTATGGCCAGTAGGATTTACAAAGACCAGTGAAAAGTTGTCTGTATTCCTAACCACAATGGCATCCTGTATAAAATTCTATGGACATTAGAGCTGTTGATAACTCAATATTTACCTAGCCAAAAACACAGTAAGAGGCTGGGAGCTTTTGCACCTAGATATATTTGCCCTTTATCTGCCATAGTGAGATAAATTGCCATAAATTGACTCAGCTGGCGGCTGGACACTGCTCCTTTTCTTCCATGTAGTTCAATCTGTGACAAAATCCAGATGGGAGAGGGAGAGGACCAGAGTGTAACCTGGTCACTACTTTTACATTTAAATTCAAAATGGCATGGTTAACACTTTATGTTCCAGAAAACAGCTTCACTTATAAATTGAGTATAGAGGGGGGGTAGATACAGGGAGGGAGGGCCAGGGGGTAGACACAAATAAGGGGTATAGATACAGGGGGGACAGAGAGGTGAAGGTAGATAGGGGTGTAGATACAAGAAGGTGAGAGGTATATACAGGGAGGTGGGGGTAGATACAGGGAGGTTGGGAGGTAGATACAGGGAGGTGGGAGGTAGATACAGGGAGGTGGGGGGTAGATACAGGAAGGGGGTGACAGGGGGGGTAGATACATGGAGTATCATCAGGAGGGGGTAGATGAGAGAGTGTGCCGTTGGTTGGTTGTGTGCTATCTGTGCTGTTTTATTTTTTAGGTATTATGTGCCTTATGTATTATATGGAATAATATGCTACCTACAGAATAATATACAGAGACTACTTCACCGGAGTTTCCTGACCTTTATTAAAGCACTCAGCATATGGCCTCATGCTTCTTATGGTCAGAAACTCCTCAGTGGTGTAATCTCCTTATATTACACTGTAGGTAGTGTATCATCCCTTACATTTCATCCAAGATAATTATATGCATCCTAAAGTGAATTGCAATAGCAAACCTCACAAAAATTGTGTTTTTTTCACACAAAAAAAGTAACAGACTTATTTACAAAATAAAAGACTAGGCAAGATAACTGGAAATTTTACAGGAATATTGGGTGGAATGTGTCAAAAAAGTTAAATTTGCTAAATATTTCCATTTTTGTTTTGTATTTGTAGAAAACCACCAAACTAACTACATTAATATCCCCATAAATAGCAAATTATACATTGAAGAAAAAACAGTGAATCTGCCATTAAACCAGGTTCTCTTAGAAACTAGAACTTATGGCTATTAATAGAATATATACAGAAAAAGTTTTCTTCTATAACTGAAATTAAAAATAAGCTTTAAACGCAATAACGTAAAATGAAAAGCTTGTTAAATGTCATTTGAAACCTGAGAAGGCTAAAGAAAAATTTGGATCAATTTCGGACAGTTGTGGGAAGTCGAAACAAAATAATTTTTGCCCGTGACATGCTGGACTATGAGGAAAGTGGTACCAATGGATGAAAAGAGAGAGGGAGAGCACACCAATACTGCAATGACACTACAGACAGATGCATAAGTGTAGCTGTACCGAAATGTCTGATTCCCAGGGCCACCTCCCTAATGAGGCAGGGTGAAGCATATACTACATTCATAGTCCTATCTTGTGTGGATTGGTGAGTGCCCATTTTCAGATTTTGTTTAAATCAAGAGGGTTAAGTATTACATGAAGATATTTTTATTTCCCTCTATGATAGTTATGCTCATTTATTACTTTTAGGTGGTAAATGGACAAAATGTGACACAATTGCAAATAACCAAGAAAATTAAATGGTAACTGTAACTGAGCCTGCAGCTTTTGCTTCAACCCGTCAGAAAATATACTGTATTACAGTATATACTCAAGTATAAGTCAAAATTTTCAGGCTTTAAAATTAGCCTGAAAACCTAACCTCGACTTATACTCGAGTCAAGTCCTAATTTAGATGCAAATTCTGCAATTACAGATAGTAACCAGTAGGTGGCGCTGTGTTAACCTGCATAGAAAGTTACAGGAGCTGATCTGCCTTTAGGAAAAATCACAAATGAAGGAGCGTGCACACTGTTCAATAAATCACGGAATCTTCTCAGTGAATCATATCAAAATCCGTCTTTATTCATATTTAAAAACCACGAGTCATGCGGCCTGACGCGTTTCTTCTACAAAGCACTTAATCAGGCAAAGTGGCTGACCCTAGGGGCGGCGGAAACTCCTTAAATCCACACGCAGGTGGTCAGGTGTTCCGCCCCTCCCCTTTCTAAAGAAACAAGATGAAAAGGAAATATCACAGTATGACAAGCAAGCTTAAGACAGCAGAATATATACATAAATACAAAATCCAATAACCAAAACAAAATATAATAAATACAAAAATTCATTAATATGATACTGACATCACAATAACAACATATCAGAATATTGGCAAAAACTCTTATCAAACTTTTAATGAGATATATATAATGGAAAAGAGGAAGGTTCAAAGTCCAAAATTCCAATATTACTGGAAGACTTTAAATCATCCTATAAATCCTGTAATATCAAAAGAATTATTAAGGCCAAAAGGTATCCGGGTATTAAGGACAAAAATCCATTTAGCCTCGGCTCTTTTTAGGGCCGAGTCCATATTCCTACCCCTTCTACCCTCGAGAGAGGGGAGTAGGCGCTGTATCCCTTGTACTGATAGGCAAGATAAATCGCCAGAATTACAATGGGAAAAATGTCTTGCCACGGGACTTCGTTCATTAAAGGTTTTAATATCTCTAACATGTTCCCTGATGCGTGCTTTGAGATTACGGGATGTGCAGCCTACATATTGAGTAGTACACTTAGTGCAGGTAAGTAAATAGACCACCCATATTGAGTCACAATTGATATATTGTTTTATGGAAAAAGTTTTTCCAGAAGAAGAGCTACTAAAAGAAGAAGCTACCCTAATAAAATTACATGTGATACATCTATTTTTACCACATTTATAGGAACCTAGATAGTTAAGCCATCTAGTAGTGTTTCTATCATGTCGACTAAAAAAGCTAGGTGACAAAATATTGCCCAACGACATAGCTCTCTTAGCAACAAATCTGACTCCTTGATTCAAAACTGGAGTCAATTGTATATCTCCATATAGTATTGGTAAATGTTTACGAATAATATTAACAATATCGGAATACTGTTTACTGAAAACAGTAGAGAACATGACTTGATCCTGTTCAAGATTAGAACCTCTGATCTGCCTTTACACTTCCTGCTTCCTGTATTCTGGCTGCTGGACTCACTCAGCACTGTCAATGGAATCTGTAAATCTGATGGGTCTCCTCAGTTTGGGGCAAAAAACAGCTGCTAGTACAGTCAAAGGACAGCTTGAAAGTACAACTCTCAGGTGACATTTTTAACTATTGGGGTCAGAGAGTCCTTTACTATATGGGGGTCAGAGTTCCCTTTACTATATGGGGGTCAGAGTTCCCTTTACTATATAGGGGTCAGAGGGCCTTTTACTATATGGGGTTCAGGAGAATTGTAGATGATGGTAAGCTTAATTGAAAGTTTACTGAACCTTGCCACTCCACATGTTTAGAAACTGAAACTCGCAACAACAAAGCATGCTGGGAGTTGTAGTTTCCAAACATGTGGAGTGCCAAAGAATTGGAGGTTACTGGTACTGGATTTGGCTATTACTGTATGGGATTCATGTATGGGAATTCAGCTGTCCATTTAAAGGGCAACTAAAGCCTAAAAACAACACAGAATCAGAAGGCAGTAGTGGTGATAATTTCTACCTTCGACTTATACTCGAGTCAATCAGTTTTTACACGTTTTTCAGGTAAAAATAGGTACCTCGACTCGGATCGACTTATACTCGAGTATATACGGTATATTAAAAAGGTTAACACTTTCTCCTTCCTTTAACTTACATTTTATCACCTGCACTAACATTTTGAATTCAAATTAATACATTTTAAACAAGAAAGAATAAGTTCCTGAATTAACTGCTGTTCAGTGTTCATTCCCCAACGTTTACCCAAAGGCATTGAGGCATTGTAATTTAAAATATAATTTTATTTTCTGACTCTTTAATAAAACAAAGTATTACCACTAAAATGTTTTAATTCAAATGAGCCTTTCTGCCTAAACATACTCCCAGAAAATACAAAGATAGAAAGATGTATAAATTGCACATATTATTAGTTCTTATTGGAAGTTAATACAAAAAGTTGTTATCTCCATCAACAAGAAATAAGATAAAAGGTTGTGTATATAAAAAGGTTACTGATTAAATTTGTTATTTTATTACTATAACAAATAAATCAGTTTATAGTTTTCTAAAACTAGCAGCTGTTTTTTTTTAGTTTAGGCTTCTGGAAAATAATATAACACTTGGGAATGAAGATACAACCCAATAACCCAGAGCTGGAGGATAAAATGGAGAATATCTCTACAGCCACCATTTTACTCCCCTTACTGCTCAGGTATGCTGGGACAAATGATACCCACACACTACAGAACACCAACATACTGAACACCAATACTATGTTACTATGTAACTGTTATACAGACATTATGGGTAAGGTATAAAGGTTGGACTAGATGGACGTATGTCTTTATACAACCTCCAATACTATGTTACTATGTAACTGTTATACAGACATTATGGGTAGGGTATAAATGTTGGACTAGATGGATGTATGTCTTTATAATACCTCCAATACTATGTTACTATGTAACTGTTAGACAGACATTATGGGTAGGGTATGAAGGTTGGACTAGATGGACGTATGTCTTTATACAACATCCAATACTATGTTACTATGTAACTGTTATACATACATTATGGGTAGGGTATAAAGGTTGGACTAGATGGACGTATGTCTTTATACAACCTCCAATACTATGTTACTATGTAACTGTTATACAGACATTATGGGTAGGGTATAAAGGTTGGACTAGATGGACGTATGTCTTTATACAACCTCCAATACTATGTTATTATGTAACTGGGAGGGGGAAATGTTTCCGCCTCTGAGGTGTCTCTCAGAGGTTTGTGGCTGCTCAGTGGAAGCCCTCCCACCCTTTCCCCCTCCCTTCTGATCCCTGAATTTCTTTTTTGGGACCCTAGTGCAAATCACAATTTCGGTAGTGTAGGGCTCCCTCCCCCAGCCCAATACGCTATAGTTATTTGTGCAGAAACCCCCGATCAATGGCCTCTCAGGCCAATCACGAGTTAAGCATATGGTCCAGCCCTTGCTTGCAGTTTCATGCAAGCAGAGGGCATGGAAATCTTGGAGGAAAGGTGGTAATGTAAGCAATGATCGGAGGAGAGTTTCTGCTACAAATACTATCAGCAGTTAGGGTTGGGGGAGGAAGCCCTACACTACAGAAAAAAAAAGGGGGTGGGACATGGACATCTCTGAACCAGTCCTGTTCCTTTGGCAAGAGAGGGTCAAGGAGGCATTTAGTGGAAAATAAAGAAACCAAGCCTAAAGATAGAGGTGGGGGGGTTCGACACCAACCTGTCTGCCATGGACAATGCGTATCTGGGCGTTCTATAACACCTCTTAGCCACTATCCAATCACACCATATTAAACATTGGCTGTGATATGATAATGGATTTCCCAGGGTAATAATTGCACACAGATTCTTGTACAAGTCATTTGAATTGAGAAAGTCAGTCGGATGACTAGCGAAAACGTCTTACAAGAAAAACTTTAATTCAGTTGACTTAACTGACATACAACAGCTATACCATGACCGGATGGAATGAGAACCTTCACAAACATCAAGTAAAGAAAACATTTATTATCTCTGTATAATATATTCCTACTGTCCCAACGTTCTACCTACCCATGGGCCCTCAACTCTGTATTAGAGATTTTAAATACTTTATCTGCAAACTTTTCTTGTTGATTCTGAGACAGGAAGGTACCAGTTAGTTAATGTCAGGACTTGGTTTTAAAATACAACTCTCGCATTCACTCATATAGAATGCTGGGAGTTATACTATGTCGAGCAGAATATACATTATCAATTCCCCACAGTTTTAACCACTTGCATTATGGGAGAAAGTAAAAGTTACAATGAGCAGGTACCCATAACAGAGGATTATGTGTGGGAGCAGTGGAGAGCGGTGAGTGAAATATCTACCACCTTTATAGGTGTTGTTGAGCTATTGTTTTGGATCAGACTAATGTCTGTAGTGTATCTTCTCCCATTCGTAGTAAGTTATAGCATGCACAAGAAGGATCCCACGACGAAGGTGCATATGAATGAAACTCCCTTTATTTTAAACAAGGCAACAAGGGCTTTATGAGCAAGCAACTAAATGTATGACAAAAAAGATCATGTGAGGTATCGCATGAACTTCTGATTGGTAATGTCATATAAAATAAAGTATGATTTGGATGTTGTCCCGTGAATGAGACCCATCTTAGCCACAATGTCTTCCACTCGATGGGGCGGGGGTGCTACTATGGCCATTTTGCGAGAAGCATATAGAGAAATAGCTGTACTCTGTGTATATATACATGTGAAAAAAACTACATTTTACTCAATTCCATCAATATTTATGCTGTGTGTGAAGAACTTACAACTACCAGATTCTCTGTCTGTCACTTTGCAGAACAATGATGGGGTTTTAAATGTCAATCACCCCCGGAGGTCCACATAACCGGCGAGTAGTTCTAGCTGAAACCTCTCTAAGTGGTACATTGTTCGTTATCACTAGAATCATCTCAATATCCCATGAGATCAATTATGGCCAGTAGGATTTACAAAGACAGTGAAAGTTGTCTGGTATTCCTAACCACAATGGCATCCTGTATTACAATTCTAGACAATTAGAGCTTGTTGATACTCATATTTACTAGCAAAAACACAAGTAAGAGACTGGGAGTTTTGCACTAGATATATTGCCCTGTATCTGCCATGTGAGATAAATTGCCATAAAATTGACTCAGCTGGCGGTGGGACACTGCCTCCTTTCTTCCATGTTCGTCCAATCTGTGACAAAATCCGGATATGGGAGAGGGAGAGGACAGAGTGTAACAGATCTGCGTCACTACTTTTACATTTAAATATCAAACTGGCATGGTATAAACACTTTGTTCACAGAAAACAGGTTCACTGATAATTGCGTATGAGGGTGGGGTAGATACGGGAGGGTGAACAGGAGGGTAGGGGAGTGGTTTAGATACAAATAAGGGGTTATAGATACAGGACGGGGGACAGAGAGGGTGAAGGTAGATAGGGGTGTAGATACGAAGGGAAGGGTAGAGGGAGGGGTACATACAGGGAGGTGGGAGTAGATAAGGGAGGGGAGGTAGATACAGGGAGGTGGGGGGTAGATACAGGGAGTGGGGGGTAGATACAGAAGGGGGGGGACAGGGGGGGTAGATACATGGAGTATATCAGGAGGGGGTAGATGAGAGAGTGTGCAGTTGGTTGGGTGTGCTATCTGTGCTGGTTATTTTTTAGGTATTATGTGCCTTATTGTATATATGGAAATATGCTACCTACAGAATAATATACAGGACTACTTCACGGAGTTTCCTGACCTGATTAAAGCACTCAGCATATTGGCCTAAGCTTCTATATGGGTCAGGAAACTCCTCAGTGGTGTAATCTCCTTATATTACAATGTAGGTAGTGTATATTCCCTTACATTTCATCCAAGATAATTTATGCATCTAAAGTGAATTGCAATAGCAAACCTCAAAAAATGTGGTGTTTTCACACAAAAAAAGTACAGACTTATTTACAAAATAAAAGCTAGGCAAGATAACTGGAAATTTACAGGAATATTGGGTGGAATGTGTCAAAAAGTTAAATTGCTAAATATTTCCATTTTTTGTTTGTATTGTAGAAAAACCCAAACTAACTACTTAATATCCTATAAATAGCAAATTATACATTGAAGAAAAAAACAGTGAATCTGCCATTAAACCGGTTCTCTTAGAAACTAGAACTTTGGCTATTATGAATATATACAGAAAAAGTTTTCTTCTATAACTGAAAACTAAAAACAAAGCTTTAAACGCAATAACGTTAAATGAAAAGCTTGTTAAATGTATTTGAAACTGAGAACGGCTAAAGAAAAATTTGGATCAATTTCGGACAGTTGTAGGAAGTCGAAACAAAATAATATTTTGCCCGACTTGACTGCGGAATACGAGGAAAGTGGTACCAATGGATGAAAAGGGAGGGAGGAGCGACACACAATACTGCAATGACACATACAGACAGATGCCTAAGTGTAGCTGTTACCGAAATGTCTGATTCCCAGGGCCACTCCCTAATGAGGCAGGGTGAAGCATATAACTACATTCATAGTCCTGTGTGGATTGGTGAGTGCCATTTTCAGATGTTGTTTAAAACTATCAAGAGGGTTAAGTATTACATGAAGAGATTTTATGTCCCTATCATGAGTAGTTATGCCTCATTTATTACTTTTAGGTGGTATAATGGACAAAATGTGACACAATTGCAAATAACCAAGAAAATTAAATGGTAACTGTAATGAGCCTGCAGCTTTTTGCTTCAACCCGTCAGAAAAATATGTATTACCGTATATACTCAAGTATAAGTCAAAATTTTCAGGCTTTAAAATTAGCCCGAAAACTAACCTCGGACTTACTATCGAGTCAAGTCTAATTTAGATGCCAATTCTGCAATTACAGGTAACCAGTAGGGTGGCGCTGTGTTAACACGCATAGAAAGTTACAGGAGATGATCGCCTTTACACGTCCTGCTCCTGTTATGGCTTTGCCTGGACTCACTCAGCCCCTGTCAATGGAATCTGTAAATCTGAAGGGTCTCCTCAGTTTGGGGCAAAAAACAGCTGCTAGTACAGTGCAAAGGACAGCTTGAAAGTAACAACTCTCATGTGACATTTTTAACTATTGGGGTCAGAGAGTCCTTACTATATGGGGGTCAGAGTTCCCTTTACTATATGGGGGTCAGAGTTCCCTTTACTATATAGGGGTCGAGGGCCTTTTAATATATGGGTTCAGGAGAATTGTAGATGATGGTAAGCTTAATTGAAAGTTTACTGAACCTTGCCACCAATGTTTAGAAACTGAAACTCGCAAACAACAAAGCATGCTGGAGTTGTAGTTTCCAAACATGTGACGGTGCCAAAATTGGAGGTTACTGGTACTGGGATGTTGGATTTACGTAGGGATTAGGGGGAATTCAGCTGTCCCTTTAAAGGGCAACTTAAAGCCTACTAAAAAACAACACAGAATCAGAAGGCCAGTAGTGGTGATAATTTCTACCCTCGACTTATACTCGAGTCAATCAGTTTTTACACGTTTTTCAGAGTAAAAATAGGTACCTCGGACTCGGATCGACTTATATCGAGTTATACGGTATATTAAAAAAGGTTTAACACTTTCTCCTTCCTTTAACTAATTATCACCTGGACTAACATTTTGAATTCAAATTAATACATTTTAAACAAGAAGAATAAGTTCCTGAATTAACTGCTGTTCAGTGTTCATCCCCAACGTTTACCCAAAGGCATTGAGGCATTGTAATTAAAATATAATTTTATTTTCTGATCTTTAATAAACAAAGTATTACCACTAAAATGTTTTAATTCAAATGAGCCTTTCTGCCTAAACAATACTCCCAGAAATACAAAGATAGAACGATGTATTAATTGCACATATATTAGTTTCTTATTGGAAGTTAATACAAAAAGTTGTTATCTCCATCAACAAGAAAAAGATAAAAAGGTTGTGATATAAAAAGGTTATGATTAAATTTGTTATTTATTACTATAACAATAAATCAGTTATAGTTTTCTAAAACTAGCAGCTGTTTTTTTTTAGTTTGGCTTCTGGAAATAATATAACACTTGGGAATGAAGATACAACCAGTAACCCAGAGCTGGAGGATAAAATGGAGAATATCTCAACGCCACCATTTTACTCCCCTACTGCTCAGGTAGGCTGGGACAAATGATACCCACACACTACAGAACACCAACATATGAATGTGATGTTTTTAGCTTCATTAAACCGGTCAGGGAAACCTAGCTAGAAATGCAACAATGAAACTTAGTAAGGCCAGAGTTCATATATCCAATGACACTAAAGAAACAAATAAAGATCCTTCATTACAAAGCAAGAAAACAAAAACTGGATCATAGAAGTGTCAACTTCTAGAATGGACTGTTCAATGTCATCCACACAATGGAGATTATAATCTCCCCCAAGAGAAAACAATGACCAATATGATGGACAGTTGGGTCCTAGCTAATTCTATCTGCTCCAGGCTTTGTAGCATTGAAGGCAATAACAACTGTGAGAGTTTTGGCCAACACAGAGAAAAACGAAATGGTAAAAATAATTCAAATGCTGCTTGTCGAGGAGACAAGATATCTGTGTTGGGTGACCAATGATAATAAAGTGCAGAGGAAACACAACATGAGAGAGATGAGGAGAAGACAGCTGAGATTCTGTTGTTGGCTCTCACTATAGGAGTCTCACGGTACTTTATAAGATCCCAGAATTCCACGCACATGTCATGGACAATATTACAGCGATGGAAGATAAAGTAGAACCAATGTGTCTTCATGAGACAGGAAATTTATACCCCTAGGGTGCAGGCAGTTCTCTCTTTGGTAGGTTTCTCATAGTTGGAGCATTTCATGCAAATCTCTGCATCTAAAACAAATATTATAAAAAGGAACATTAAGGATGTGCAGTAGTTTTAAATAAAAGATGTTCTGGTTTTTTTTTACTGTTATGATTTGTATTTTAACCAGTATTATAATATTATAATGTTATTTTTATTTTTTTCAGTACAATAATAACATAATATGATATTTGTCATAGTGTAGGAGATTGTTAGGGCGAGATGACAGTTAAATGGCATTAGATATAAGTTTTGTTCTGATATCTGTTCCATGGAATCAATCAAAGTTCCCTATATCTGATTGAAAAAGAAAAGAATACCTATCAGCTCCTTTGACTGCGAACCCAACCTCTGCAGTGTGAACACTTAATTTGAAATTGCAAATCATTCAGGGGAAACACATGCAAAATCACCTGTATTTAAATATTTTATTGCTGCAAACATTACATTTCTAGAGCGTAACACACTGTATTTCAATTGTCTCTTGAATAAAGTGTTTAAATGCAGGTTAATTGCGCTTGCGTTCCCCTGAATGTTTCGCTATTTTGAGTGGAATATCTTAAGGGGTTTGAAGCCTGACCATTAATAGGGTGGGTTCCCCGGCCAAATATAAAGCCAGCCAAATATAAAGCCCGATCTGCCGCGGATTTATCCTGTTCGCGAACGGCGGATTTTTCCGGAATTTTGAAAATTTTAGAAAATACGGGAAAACATGTAATTCCGAAAATTTTCGAAAATACAAGGATTTCTCTTATTTTCGAAAATACTAGTTTTCTCGTATTTTCGAAAATTTTCGAAAATACATTAAAAAAACCCCGCCATTTCGAAAATTTTCGAAAATACGAAAAATCTCGTAATTTCAAGGGTATTTTTTATTTTAATGGGTCCGCTCGCGGATTTTCGAATTTTCGGATTTTTTCGAAAATTCGCGGATCCTCGAGCGGACCGGATTTTGCGAAGTTCGGACATCTCTAGTAAAGACACAGAGTAAAAGAAAAAGAAAGATCTAATAAAGGTTTATGGTATAACATTTCTTTTTTGTATAGACACATATCTTATGTTACTTGGGGCCATATTTATAAAGCCGCGGTATCGCTTTTTATAAATAATGCCCCTTTATAAATATGTCCCTCAGACCCCCATTTGATTTTATTGGTAAATAAAGAAAATTGGAACCTTAAAAAAAAAAAATCTTAAAAAAGCAAAAAATGAACCTTTAAAAAGCAAAATCTCAGATTGTATTACAGTAAATGCTGGAAAATAGTCTAACACCCCCCTGAGTACTTATTAGTATTGAGAAACACTCCACAATGTACTGACACCTCCATTCACTAGAGATAAACAAAACTGGCAAGTTTTGTTGTGACTAAGGATCTGCAGAACATATTGAAGTTGTGAAAATCACATTTAACTATAAAATAAATAGACCCCAAAAATAAGTGATTTATAAAAGGATATAGTTTTATCCATAGACTTCCCAACTTCTAGGTACACCAACTAATATAAGCATATTAAAATATCCAAACTGGCTGTCCAGACCAAAAAAACGATCTTTAGCATAAGTTACAACATTAAAGCCAATATTAATATAATATTGTGGTCCAAAAATGACTTTAGCTAAATTGACAGGATGATTTTTCTGAGGATTTTTCAATTTACTTTCATTATTTATTTTAAATCGTTTTGAAGATATTTACATTTATATGTGTGATATGGTTGCAGCATCACCAGGTCCCCGCACTTCCTGCTTCCTGCACTGAACCAGTGACAGTCCCTCTTCTGTGTTTCCTCCTCCGTGGGCCCCATGGCCCCTCCCCTTGAGCCCTTGGGCCTTTCCTTGAAACTCCGGGCCCCCTTCCACTGGGGGCCCCTCCCACTCAGGCCCCTTCCACTCAGGGGCCCCAGGGCCCCTTCCACTTGGGGCCCCTTCCACTCAGGGGCCCCAGGGGCCCTTCCCATTTGGGGGCCCCTCCCACTCGGGCCCCTTCCACTCAGGGGCCCCATGGCCCCTTCCACTCAGGGTCCCTGCCCACTTAAGGCCCCTGCCCTGAGCCCCTTCCACTCGGGGGCCCCAGGGGCCCCTCCCACTCTGGGGCCCCTTCCACCCGGGGGCCCCAGGGGCCCTTCTCATTTGGGGGCCCCTCCCACTCTGGGGCCCCTGGGACCCACTCGGGGGCCCCTAAGCCCCTTCCACTCATGGGCCCCAAGGGCCCCTTCCACTTTGGGGCCCCTGGGCCCCTCCCACTTAGGGGTCCTTCATACTGGGGGCCCCAGGGTCCCTCCCACTCGGGGAGGGGCCACAGGAACCGCGAGTGTGAGAGCCACAGAGTCCGTGAGTGGGAGGGGCACAGGGGGGCTGCAAGGGAGGGGACCACGGGCCCACGATTGGGAAGGGCCAGCAAGTGGGAGGCATTTAAAAAGCAGTGCTGGGGCTGTGCTGTTCTCCCAACCCCTCCTACCCTTCAGTCATGCACTGAGCATGTGTCAACAGCAGATTAGAGGAAGAAACGTATTTCTGACCGCAGATTCAGAACCTCCCACCCCCTAACTTTCTGATCAGTGTTTCTTCCTATTTGGGGCTGTGCAGCAGTAGAGAGGTGGTTGGTGGCTTGTTTTAAAGGTATGAACCTGGCCTTTCTAAAATAAACGTGTTGGAGACCACAGTTTCCTTTAAGTATTACTGCCTGTATTAATTGTTAAAACTTCCTATACAGTACATAGTCCTTAAAAATTGTGCACTTTCAAACAGAATGTAGACTGTCAGTAAAAAGAAACACGGTTATTCAATAATATTTCTTATCGTTTAAAATGGTGCTAACCAATCAGATCTTATTTAACATTTGAAAGCTAACATGATTGGTTGGGGCAAAATTAGCACCATTTTAAACGATAAGAACTGTTATTGAATAACCCTATTAGTTTGTTTAAATAAGAGTAATCCACAATGTAACTTGGATACTTATCGATCTGTAGTCCAATTGCCTGAGTCGGGAGAGTAAGTAAGGATCCCACTCTCCCGGACACAGGCAATTGGACTACGGATGATTGTTAAGGTATTTGACTGGAAACAGTTTGTAGGTGGGATCCAGCTATTAACCTGATATAAAAACTGGGGGGGCTCTATTTTGTGTTATAAAATCTGTTATGTATGGTAAGTAGGCAAATATAGTTGGACTAGATGGATGTATGTCTTTATTCAACCTCCAATACTATGTTACTATGTAACTGTTATACAGACATATAGGTGGGTATAAGGTTGGACTAGATGGACGTATGTCTTTATACAACCTCCAATACTATGTTACTATGTAACTGTTATAGAGACTAGGTAGGTTATAAAGGTTGGACTAGATGGACGTATGTCTTTTATACCAACCTCCAATACTATGTTACCTGAACTGTTAGACAGACATTATGGGTAGGGTATGAAGGTGGACTAGATGGCGTAGTCTTTATACAACCTCCATATATGTTACTAGTAATGTTAGACAGACTATGGGTAGGGTATAAGGTTGGACTAGATGGACTATGTCTTTATACAACCTCCAATACTTGTTACTATGTAACTGTTATACAGACATTGGGTAGGGATAAAGGTTGGACTAGATGGACTGTATGTCTTTATACAACCCCAATCTTGTTTATATGGTGCAAGGCAAGCAATGCATTTCTCATCAGTGTACCTTATTAAAGGGAATGTTGGATGATAGGAAGAGTGTGTTTTTATGGAAACCACATGTGCAGAACTGTAGGGGGAGGATAATTAACTGAACCTGAATCTTAGCGCCAGCCCTCTGTGCAATGCTCCTTCCTCATCAGTGTACCTTATAAAGGGGAATGTGATGGTAGGAAAGTGTGTTTTTATAGAAACCATAATGGTGCAGAACTGTAGGGGGTAGAATAGTGAGTGAACCTGGATCTTGCACCAGCTCTGTGCAATGATTTCCTCATCAGTGGTACCTTATAAAGTGAAGGTTGGGGGTAGGAAGAGTGTGTTTTTTTATAGAACCACATGTTGCAGAACTGTAGGGGGAGGATAGTGAAGTTGAACCCTGATATTAGCACCAGTTCTGTGCAATGCATGTCCACTCAGTGTACCTTATTTACGGAATGTTGGATGTAGGAGAGTGCGTTTTTTATAGAACCCCGTGGTGCAGAACTGTAGGGGGAGGATAATGACGTGAACCTTATCTTAGCACGCCTCTGTGCAATGCATTTCTCATCAGTGTACCTTATTAAAGGGAATGTTGGAGGGTAGGAAGAGTGTGTTTTTATAGAAACCACATGGTGCAGAACTGTAGGGGGAGGATAATGAAGTGAACCTGATCTTAGCGCCAGCTCTGTGCAATGCATTTCTCATCAGTGTACCTTATTAAAGGGGAATGTTGGATGTAGGAAGAGTGTGTTTTTATAGAAACAACATGGTGCAGAACTGTAGGGGGAGAAGAGTGAAGTGAACCTGATCTTAGCACCAGCTCTGTGCAATGCATTTCTCATCAGTGTACCTTATTAAAGGGAATGTTGGATGTAGGAAGAGTGTGGTTTTATAGAAACCATATGGTGCAGAACTGTAGGGGGAGGATAGTGAAGTGAACCTGATCTTAGCACCAGTTCTGTGCAATGCATTTCTCATCAGTGTACCTTATTAAATGGAATGTTGGAGGGTAGGAAGAGTGTTTTTATAGAAACCACGTGGTGCAGAACTGTAGGGGGAGGATAATGAAGTGAACCTTATCTTAGCAAAGCTCTGTGCAATGCATTTCTCATCAGTGTACCTTATTAAAGGGAATGTTGGATGGCAATGCATTTCTCATCAGTGTACCTTATTAAAGGGAATGTTGGATGATAGGAAGAGTGTGTTTTTATGGAAACCACATGTGCAGAACTGTAGGGGGAGGATAATTAACTGAACCTTATGTGGTTTCTTAATAAACAAAAACAACAAACATTGTCCAGTAAAAGAGTAGGAAACTAACAATTTATATTACACAAAAGGGTTAGGTAAGTTAAGTTTTTGTAAACACCTTCTAAATTGAATATTGACATGTATCTTTGGTGTAAAAAAAAGAGAATATGGAAAGAAACGAGAAAATATGATGGAAGACAATTTCATTTTTTTTTGATTAATTCATGCTTTATTTAGAGACGTGGATTAAACAGTTACTGAAGTCAACAATAATTAGAAAAAAAAAATGATCAACTGGAATCTGATACCTGTGGCTCAGCATTTCCAATATTTTGTACAAGATGCTTCGGTTTAACGTGGTTGAAGATAAACATACAGAGGCACAAATTCCATCACCTGCCATTGGTTTAAAGGTGGACTTGCAGATTCCTGGATCTTTCTGGCTGGTTTGGTTAGTTTTTGAGCTTAAACACAATTCATGGAAGAGCTGAGCATCGCATCCACTGCATGGGCTAAACCACGTATGATATCCGTAAATGAAAATGTCTCATCACTTACAACATTCCGGTCAAGTACATGGAATGATCCTCCTGAAATGCTGAAGACATAGCGTGATGAGTGTTTACATTTTGTTTTCTTAACATCTTCATAAACGCGTTATCATAATAAGGACAGTGAAAAAGCCAAACTCCAGATTGTTTGAAACGTAAAATTCATTTTTATATTTAAATGGTCCCAAATGGTAGAAAAACTCTTTTAAACCAAGGAATGTTCCTGTTGGGAGGACAGAGACAAAGTTCCATTAAAATTAATTCTCTGTTTTATTGTTGTGTATCTACAAGTAGAGAGAAAGATTGTGGGAGCGATCCAGATTGTTTTGATATTAATATAAGTAAAAAAATAATTAAGACTGTTGAGTGTACTGACTGAATAATAACAATCACTGTGGCTGTGGTTGGTAGATAGTAGATTGTGTTCATTTACTCTTTTAGTTTGGAGATCCTTATATAGAGTGTAAGGGAAAGTCTGATTAGAGAAGGCATTAAAACCCCGCCATATTGTTTATGACCCTTTTCCGTTGTTCACTTGCTTGAATCCACTGTCATCATCAGACACACGAGTCCAACCCATTCCATCAACGTCTTAACTATGGTCACTTCATCAATTGCAGAAACTCCATTGGGAACAGTTTGGTAGAAGATGGGAACTGGATTCTGTCAGTGAGAACAGGATTCGGGAACGTAACTTATCTGCAGATTAGGAAAATATTCGGCCTAGAAAATCCATCCTAAAATACACCCTGTGGTGTTATCCTGTTTGAGTAAGGTATTAATTTATATAAATTTATGTAAAATAAACGTACTATGAATAGAGATGAAATCCCAGTTAAGAAAACAAAAAACTGGTTTGAGAAACCGAAAAAATTGATGGTTCGAAAAGGTTAAAAATTTAAAAATTTGGTCACACGCTTAAAATTTCAGTAAAAAATTCTAAAATCAGTGTAAAAAAATATTCCACAGTTGTTTTAATCGGTTTTCAGATTTTAAGGATGTTTTGCCTTCAGAGGAAATGCTGGAGGAATGTAACAATGCCAGTTCTGCTTATGTCTAACTTGCATCTGCATTTATTAAGGGCAACAACAACAAAGGGTGTGATGTTAGTGGCATTATTTTTTTTCCTATAGTAGTTAAACCATGCATTAGTCAACCCACCATATATAAATAGGTTATCATACCAATTTACGTGTTATCAGTTAATTATAGCACCTTCCATGAGGGAAGATGAGCATTTTTTCCTTAGGTGAATCCACTTTATAAACTTTTAAGGTGACAGTTACACACTTGGAAAAATAAAAAGTTGCCCTTCAGGTACTATCATGGAGACTAAAAGTTTTGAAAATGAGCTAATTATACACGATTACAACTGATGCACCACGGCATCTGGGAAAAGGTAAGAAGCTTTTCCACTCCCTTATCGCCCTACAATATCTCGTTACGTTTCACACAACTAGGCCGCACACAACTTAACTAAGTATATTTATCAGGATTACTGCGCACTTCTAAAAAACATTTGAATTGGGGCGTACTGCATGTACAAGGAGTCAAACCCACAGTAACCTCTGTATTCCATGGGGTTTGACATACTCATTTACCACCCATTTTGCTAAATTCATGCTCGCTGTATGTCCATACAGCAAAGCATCGAATTTGTGACCACAATTAATCCACCCCACTTTCAAGAGCACTTGCACAGCCCACACTCAGTATCTTGAGTTTCCTTAGCTGTAACCCTGGAGAGGTTATAAAGGACAATTGTATTTACCAGTCTGTGGGCCACAGGATTGCAGGGTTTACCTGGAATGTTAAGTCAGCTCCACTTCCAGTCACTGTGTAAGTAAGCCCCTCCAGTTCAACAGCCTACTGTTAGGTCAGCCCTACAGTTCAACAGCCACTGTTGGTCAAGCCCTACTGGTTAGCAGACCACTGTTTTAAGTCAGCTATCTACTTCCCATACACTGTTAGTCGCCCTCTAGTTTCCCCAGCCACTATAGGTCAGCCCTCTAGTTTAGCAGCCACGTAAGCCAGCCCCAATTCAGCGCCACTGTGAAGGTCAGCCCTCAGTTCAGCAGCCACTGGGTAGGGTCATCCCTCCAGTGTAGCCAGCCACTGTTAGGTCAGGCTCCGTTCATTAGCCAATGTTGTCAGCCTCAAGGTCAGAGCCATGTTATGGTATGCATTGGAGAGCCGTTTATCGGCTATTTTCCATCTTCTTAAAGTCATGTAAGCGCCAGGTACCAATGGTTAAAATGCTTTAAAGACATTAAAACTTATCACGGTACGCAAAAAACTGTTTTGCCACAACCGCCGAAAGCTATGTACGAACCGATAATGTTCTTTGCAGACAGAAAACTTTAACTCCAGCAGATAGATGGAGTTAAAGCTTCGAAAGAGGAAAACCCATTTAATGCTTTGAGTACAATGAGATTTGGCGGGTTTTAGGTTTGCAAATTGATCTGTTGGGTAAAGAGAATATACATTCGTTTATATACTGTTATTTAGACTTTCATCTTATAAATAAAAGATGCTTTGGTAACCGCCTACTGTATCTTAACAAATAGCCTTATAAGTTCCCTAGAAGATTACTGCAGAATGTCGTATCATGCTTGAATGTATCTATTTAGACAAACATGGGATACTGTAGATCACGGCTATCTGGGCTATGCAGAGAGATGGCTCAGAAGGACAAGTTCCAATGATTCCCCCACAAACCTTTTTATATTCCAGCAGCTGTAATTTGGGATTTTTCTGGTTTCCCTGATAAGATTCTAAAAGTGCTGTAAGAGACTAGGACGTCTAGAAGAAATCAGAGTCAAAGATCTGATAACCAGAGTATATTAGGAATGATTCTCAGTGATCCGTTATTGATCTCTTCAATGTAAACATGAAAACCAGTAGATGGCGAGATTTGAAATGACAGAATGTTAAAACAAGATGAAAATATTAGGATAGTGTTTTTAGGGATAGTTTAAACTAAATTATGATGATTTTATTTTAGATTTAAAGGAGATGTTCAGGAAAACACAAAGATTAAAGAAAAAAATAGTTGCGTTTAGTGCTTATAATTTCTGATTTCCTGTGGACAAAAAATAGTTCCATAGTATGACTTTTATGGCAAAGACCCCTAAATAGAGTCTGTTATGGTATCAGCTCCTGGGTTGATTTGGTGCTCAGTAGAGATCTGAGCATGTTTGACCCATTCAACAGCCAATCAGTAGGATTTACTGCTTGAAACATTTCAGCAAAGCATAGCAAAGGGTATGAAAATACTAGATTTTCACAACTATATGTTGTAAAAAATATGTACATTGGTTATGGTATAAAATAGTTAATTTAACTATGTTCCTTTAAGATAAGTAGGACTTTTCTGAAAGGATGGACTAAAGAAAAAAAGATGTTTTAAAGAAAAAATATATTCAGATAGTAACTGACCTCTTTCTTCGGCTCCCCCCACAGTCATGGTTCACTGACCATTATCCCACCTCTGACATTAGGGAATGCATGTTAATGATGGGGATGGAGCTTGAAAACTTTATTTACTGCCACACTTAATTAGGGGAGAGGTTTTCTCTTTCCTCCACTGGTCTCGTTCTGTGTGGTTTGCTGTTTAAGGTTAGGCTGGATAGAGAAGGAACTTAACCCTAACAGCAAGGGATCCCACCATTGTAATTTTACTGTACATAGATTCTTACAATTGCACAATGGATTAGTTTTTCAATTACTCTATGATCTTGTTATTTCCTCTGTTTCTTGTGGACCTTCCACAGACTGAGCTGCGTTCTCATTCAGTTTTTTAAAGAAGAAAAAAAAGTACTTTGTCTGACTACAAGGCTAATTTAACTATCCATTGTAAGTTGGTTCACAATGTTAAAGGAATAGTTCACACAAAAAGTGAATGAAATATTCCTGGTAAAGCAGTGATTGAAGACCGGTAGGAGTAATTAAGGACCTATTCCTTACCTTCCGTTCTTCAATCACTTCACCAGGATCCAGGATTGAAGGTTAATTAATTACCTTGTGAACGATCCACCGCGGATTATTGAAACTGCCGACTGCTTCCTGGTTTAGTTACTATAGCGCGCAATATCGCGTATGAACGCACTATAATTGCAACTGAACCAGGAAGCAGTCGCAGTTGTCAATGGAGCTGCAGTGGATTGTGCGTGAGGTGTAAATAAACTAACCTTCGGTCATCGGTCACCTGGTGAAGTGATTTAGGTCCTTACCCTTGGTACTTGTAAGGGGGGGAGGGGGAAGATTTGAGGACTATAATTGCCTTTAACCACATTCAACAGTTGAAAAGTGTGGCAGGCCCACAATGTAAAATGGGTAATTGTACTCTTAAAAATAGGCGTAAACTTAAACAGTTAGTGATGAATTAGCAAGTTGGGACATGGTCAAAAATGTTGTGATGTACTGTGAAAGGGCTACTTGGTTGTATGTGGCTCCCAGGTCAAAGCGTCCCAGTCCTCCCATGCACCCGGCTTGAATCGTAAATTATTTACTATACTAGCAAGAAGTCTTATTATTAGTTATTCTCAAATAGAATAAAGGAAAAAATTGTTACATTACTTAAAACATTCCTCCATATTGTAATTCAGTCATTGTATAAAATCCACCAATAACAGATCCCCCTCACTGAAATAATAAGAATCCTCCTATCTTGCAGGTTGTTTCCTAGGACTGAACAGAATGTTTAGGTAGAGCGGATTGGCCTTAGATTTCGCACTCACTATTCAGCACCGAACACTAAGAATAAGGAGAATCAACCGAGAGGTCACGTACAGAGGGATGAAATATAGATGTGTAGATCTGATGGTAACAGAGAAAGGGCCATCATTAGGGAGAGAGAACATCAGTCAGAGCAGCAGGGAGATCACAGGTAAAGATGTATCAGCACTGAGATAGGGACAGAATTCATGGTTTATATATTTTCACTGAACGGTAATGGTAAGCACCGGTATTTAAAGAAAACAAGGCTGTTTATTTCTAATGTCTATGTTTTACAGAATAGTTCAGTCAGAGTCTGTTTACTCGTATTTGTCCCGGTCCCAGCTATGTGGACACCAGAGTTATAGATTTGATTCAATGAAAAACATGTTGTGCAAAAAAAACATTACGGTTTCATATATTGTGTGCTTACAGAGAATGTCGTAATACTGTATGTACTGTTATAATAAAGCAAATATGTGTGCGGGTATCTGGTGAAAGTCCGTTTGGCCAACTAAGGTGCTGGTTTGGCGCATCGTTTGTAATGTTGTGAATGAACTATGGTATACTATTAACCAATCAGTAAATGAGATAGAAAGTAATAGAAGAATGGGAATAGAAGATATGTAGATTAATCCATTTCTTGGACAATTTTAAGTGATTTTTGCACAGGATTTATTTATTTCTATTCTGATTAACAGCCCAGTGTAATAAGTGCGTTGAAATGGAGGTAAATACACGCTTCTCGAACTAATTATAATTGTCTCTTCAATGGCAGAGGAACCTGATGCATAAAATTAAAAAAATGTTGTTTTTGCACACTACCTTAATAGCCGTGAAACTAATGTCTTTAAACAGAGGTGTTGTAACCCCGTACTCCATTGTAAAGATAGAGAAAGAAGCTTATTTGAAAGAGAGAAATATTCTCCCTGTCCCCCCCCAACCCCAAACGCTATATGTTATTATCAGAAAGTGCCCCAACTTTACTACCTTCCCTCTTTTCCTACGCCGCACTGCCAGGCCTCTGCTTGCGAGAAATGCAAGCAGAGGGGCGGACGGGCGCAGTCGAGTATGAGTCTGTTAATTGGTTGAGCGGCAGCAATCACCGTCGCGGCTGCGGGAGTCATGCGGCGGAGGAAAGAGGAAGTTAAGTTAAGTAAGGTTTGGTGCACTTTGATAATAAAAATAAAGCGGTTGGGATGGCGGGGAACAGGGGGAATGTTATAGCCACAAAAAGTTTTTAGCTAGGGGGAGGGAATCCTAATCGGGAGGGAGGGGGAGAGAAGGGCTGCCGGAGGCGAGGACAGGAAGCAGAGTCCTATATGGACTCTGCAGTACTCCTGGTGGTGTTTTTTTTTACTTTAGCGGGGATAACAGAAGAACAGATGGAGCTGGGAGGGTATGTTAGGTAAGATTAAAATACACTACACAAGGGGCCAGTTGGTAGTGGGGGGGATTATAGTTTTGGGGGTGGGAATGCCCTTTAATGAAGGTCCAAATCCAAGTTCTTAAAAAATACAGAATAGAAGGGATATGTGAAGTAGGGATTTATGCTGTACCTCTGTGAAGATGGTGAAGCTGCGTTTTCACAGGACATTTTAAAATAGGCATGGGGGAGGGTGCATCACTAGGGTAGATTGAAAGAACTTACCTGCTATGCTGGCCGACGTGGTCACTGGGGCATGCTCCTGTACTGGTGTATGCAAACGTCGTGGTGACATCACAAACATTCGAACAGTCCGCGGCGGAAAGATTGTAAATAAGTCCTCATCCCTTCCACAGACACTCTGATTGCACGGACACCTGCTTGTCAGTTGTTTTGGCGTCTGTGTGGTCACAGGTTTTCTCGCCCTCCTGAGTTTCCTGTCTCCACACTTTGTTACAGTCAGCTCTCAGGTTCCATACCACCTCCGCATTGTTACAGTTCAGCTCTTCATGTTCCAGGCACTGCTCCGCATTGTTACAGTGAAGATCATTTGTTCCAAGTTTCCAGTACGCACGCAGTTACAGTTCAGCTCTGCCATTGATTCCCAGTTTCCCAGTCCGATGTTACAGTTTAGCTGCCATTGTTCCATAGTATTACCTCTGCATTGTTACAGTTCAGCTCTCCATTGTTCCAGTTCACACTCCGGCATTGTTACAGTAGCTCCCCATTGTTCCAGTTACCACTCCTGCATTGTACAGTTCAGCTCTCCATTGTTTCCAGTCACAGTCCTGCATTGTTATAGTTCAAGCTCTCATATTGTTCCAGTTACCACTCCTGCATTGTTACAGTTCAGACCCATGTTCCAAGTACAAGCTCCTGCATGTTAAGTTCAGCTCTCATTGTTCCGTTATCCACTCCTTGCAGTTATATCAGTTCAGCTCTCCATTGTTCAGTCTAGGGCTCCTGCATTATTACAGTTCTGCCTCACCATTGTTCCAGTTACCATCTTATCATACTATCTTATTCAGAACCAAAATTGTTCATGGAACACATCTACCATACCACTACAATATATAGCAGGGGTCCTTTGTCAACTTGCATGGCATCCACATGTCTGAAAACTACAACTCCAGCATTTCCCTCAATGCCTTCGAATATTGTGAGTGCTGTAGTGGAATGCTAGGAGGTATATATTTTAAATATTACTGTAGCACCACAGTAGGAGATCCCTGGTATAGAGTGCAATGTACATACAGAGCTGGCCAGGGTGACCCTCTGCCATCAAATCCAAGTAAAAATATCTGTTGTATTCAGTAAAGATTAACGGGACATAAGTGGTTGTCCACCCCCAAAACTAAAATCTCCCCCACTGCTGGCCCCAATGTTGTAGTGTGTATAAAAATCCTTACCCTACATCTCAGCACCAATGGTTCTCTGCAATGTCCCTACAATGTCCCAGAAAGCTAAACACAGGGAGCCTGGCTGGGAGGGGAAATTGTTTCCGCCTCTGAGGTGTCCCTCTCAGAGGTTTGTGGCTTGCTCAGTTGCAGCCCTCCCACCCTTCCTCCCTCCCTTCTGATCCCGAATCTTTTTGGGCCCCTAGTGCAAAATCACAATTTCTGTAGTGTAGGGCTCCCTCCCCCAGCCCAATCGCTATAGTTATTTGTGCAGAAACTCCCCGATCAATGGCCTCTCAGCCAATCACGACGTAGCTACTGGTCCAGCCTCTGCTTGCAGTTTCATGCAAGCAGAGGGCGTGACAGAATCCTTGGAGGAAAGAGGTAATGTAAGCAATGATCGGAGGAGGAGTTTCTGTACAAATAACTATCAGCAGTTAGGGTTGGGGGAGGAAGCCCTACACTACAGAAAAAAAAAGGGGGTGGACATGGACATCTCTTGAACCAGTCATGTCCTTTGCCAGAGAGGTGTCAAGGAGGCCATTTATGTGAAAATAAGAAACCAAGCCAAAATAGAGGTGGGGGGTTCGACACCAACGTCTGCCTGACAATGCCTACTCTGGGCGTTCCTATAACACTCTTAGCACTCATGCCATCTGTACAATGCCATTATCTAATACGACTGTGCTGTGATATCGATATGATGGAAATTCCAGAACTAACTTGTCCAGATTACGTCCGATATACAAGTCATATCTACGACACCTTGAGGTAAAGTATACAGACTGGGTGAATGACTATCGAATACCTGACCGGGTAAGAATATACAGAATATGTACCTATGACTGGCATGAACTGAATATTTACAGACCTTATACCATGACCTATGATGAAAACAGATATACCATGACCGGATGAATGAGACCTTCACAAACATCAAGTAAAGAAAAACTTTATATCTGTATAATATATTCCTACTGTCCCCAACTTCTACCTACCCATGGGCCTCAACTCTGGTATTAGAGGATTTTAAATATTTATCTGCAAATATTTCTTGTTGTCTGAGACAGGATAGGTAACCAGTAGTTATGTACGGATGGTTTTAAAAACTACAACTCTCGCATTCACTATATAGGAATGCTGGGAGTTTAAACTATGTCCGGAGAACAGAATATACATATCAATTCAGCCCACAGTTTAAATTGCATTATGGGAGAAAGTAAAAAGTTTAATGAGCAGGTACCCATAACAGAGGATTATGGTGAGGGAGCAGGTGGAGATGCATTGCAGTGAAATATCTACACCTTTATATGGTGTAGTATTTGTTTTGGATCAGACTAATTGTCTGTAGTGTATCTTCTCCCATTGTAGTAATTTAATGCATGCACAAGAAGGATCCCATGACGCAGTGCATTGAATGAAACTCCCTTTATTTTAACAAGGCCACAAGGGCTTTATGAGCAAGCAACTAAACTGTATGCAAAAAAAGCTCATGTGAGGTATCGTCATAAACTTCTGATGGTAATGTCATATTAAAGTAAAGTATGATCGGGATGTTGTCCCTGAATGAGACCCATCTTAGCCCACATGCTCTTCACTCGATGGGCGGGGGTGCTACTAGTGGCCATTTTTGAGCAAGGATATAGAGAAATAGCTGTACATACTGTTATATATACATAGTGAAAAATTACATTTTACTCAATTCCATCACATATTTATGCTGTGTTTTGAAAAACTACAACTCCAGATTCTTGTCTGCACTTTGCAAGACAATGATTGGGATGTGTCTCACCCCGGAGGTCCACATAACGGCAGTAGTTCTAGCTGAACCTCATCAAGTGGTACATTGTTCTTATCACTAGAATCATCCATATCCCATAGATCATTATGGCCAGTAGGATTTACAAAGACCAGTGAAAAGTTGTCTGTATTCCTAACCACAATGGCATCCTTAGTATACAATTCTATGGACATTAGAGCTGTTGATACTCACATATTTACTAGCCAACAAACACAGTAAGAGACTGGGAGCTTTTGCACCTAGATATATTTGCCCTTTATCTGCCATAGTGAGATAAATTGCCATAAATTGACTCCAGCTGGCGGCTGGACACTGCTCCTTTTCTTCCAATGTAGTTTCAATCTGTGACAAAATCCAGATGGGAGAGGGAGAGGACAGAGTGTAACCTGGTCACTACTTTTACATTTAAATTCAAAAATGGCATGGTTAACACTTTGTTCCGAAAACAGCTTCACTTATAAATGAGTATAGAGGGGGGGTAGATACAGGAGGGGAGGCCAGGGGGTGGTAGATACAAATAAGGGGTATAGATACAGGGGGACAGAGAGGTGGAAGGTAGATAGGGGGGTAGATACAGGAAGGTGAGAGGTATATACAGGGAGGTGGGGGTAGATACAGGGAGGTGGGAGGTAGATACAGGGAGGTGGGGGGTAGATACAGGGAGGTGGGGGGTAGATACAGGAGAGGGGTGACAGGGGGGGTAGATACATGGAGTATATCAGGAGGGGGTAGATGAGAGAGTGTGTGCAGTTGGTTGGTTGTGTGCTATCTGTGCTGTTTATTTTTTAGGTATTATGATTATGTTGCCTTAGTATATATGGAAAATATGCTACCTATCAGAATAATATACAGGACTACTTCCGGAGTTTCCTGACACTGTATTAAAGACACTCAGCATATGGCCTAATGCTTCTATATGGTCAGGAAACTCCTCAGTGGGTTGTAATCTCCTTATATACACTGTAGGTAGTGTATCATCCTTACATTTCATCCAAGATAATTATGCATCTAAAGTGAATTGCAATAGCAAACCTCAAAAAATTGTGTTTTTTTCACACAAAAAAAGTACAGACTTATTTACAAAATAAAAGACTAGGCAAGATAACTGGAAATTTACAGGAATATTGGGGTGGAATGTGTCTCAAAAAAAGTTAAATTGCTAAATATTTCCATTTTTTGTTTTGTATTGTAGAAAACAACCACCAAACTAACTACATTAATATCCACTAAATAGCAAATTATACATTGAAGAAAAAACAGTGAATCTGCCATTAAACCGGTTCTCTTAGAAACTAGAACTTATGGCTATTAATAGAATATATACAGAAAAAGTTTTCTTCTATAACTGAAAAAAAATAAGCTTTAACGCAATAACGGTAAAACTAAAGCTGTTAATGTCATTATGAAACCTGTAGAAGCTAAAGAAGAAATGTCGAGTCAATTTCGAGAACAGAGTGGGAAGTCGAAACAAAATAATTTTGCCCGTGACCTGCTGGAACTACGAGGGAAAGTGGTACCAATGGATGAAAAGAGAGAGGGAGGAGCGACACACAATACTGCAATGACACTACAGACAGATGCATAAGTGTAGCTGTACCGAAATGTCTGATTCCCAGGGCCACCTCCCTAATGAGGCAGGGTGAAGCATATACTACATTCATAGTCCTATCTTGTGTGATTGGTGAGTGCCCATTTTCAGATGTTGTTTAAATATCAAGAGGGTTAAGTATTACATGAAGATTGTTTATGTGTCCCTATATGATAGTAGTTATGCTCATTTATTACTTTTAGGTGGTAAATGGACAAAATGTGACACAATTGCAAATAACCAAGAAAATTAAATGGTAACTGTATGAGCCTGCAGCTTTTTGCTTTCAACCCGTCAGAAAATAATACTGTATTACCGTATATATCTAAGTATAAGTCAAAAATTTTCAGGCTTTAAAATTAGCCGAAAACCTTAACCTCGACCTAGTATACTCGAGTCAAGTCCAGTAACATTGGTAAGAGTGCAAACCGTCTGCAAGCTTTACATATAGTCAGTAACCAAGATACGGTGGCGCTGTGGTTGATACCTGCATAGGAAAGTTACGGAGCTGTGATTGCCTTTAGAAAAATACACACAAACTGAGAGGAGATGTGCACACCATGTTCACACTAAACACAGGAATCTTCTCAGCTCGAATTCAATATCAAAATCCGTCAGTGTATTTCATCTTGTAAAAAACCACGAGTCATGGCGGCACACTGACGCATGTTGTCGCTGATAAAGAGCACCCTTAATCATAGGCAAAGGTGTGCTGACCCTAGGGAGCTGGCTCGAAATCACTTAATCCACAGCAGGTGGGGTTCAGTGTGTCACGCCCCTCCCCCTTCTAAAGAAACAACGATGAAGAAGGAGAAATAATCACAGTTATTGACAACAAAAGCAAGTAAGACAGCAGGAAACTTTATACTAAAATTTGACTATATTACATATAAATACAAAATCCAAATAAACACGGCAAGAACCAAAAAGATATAAGAAAGTACACAAAAATTCAGATTAATATAGAGTTACGACACATCACAATAACAATACTATAAGATAGTGTGGACAAAAACTCTTAGCAAGCACCTATGTATTAAGTAGCCGAGGGTTAAAAGATGTATATATAATGGAAAAAGAGAAGGTTCAAAGCTCTCAAAATGTCCACACATAATTACACTTGGAAGACTTTAGCAAGCAATACC
Organism: Hymenochirus boettgeri; assembly: GCA_019447015.1. Taxonomy (NCBI): domain Eukaryota; kingdom Metazoa; phylum Chordata; class Amphibia; order Anura; family Pipidae; genus Hymenochirus; species Hymenochirus boettgeri. The sequence goes on from CM033473.1 coordinate 296,702,428, forward strand.
TATAACTCTGTAGAATAGTTGTCCAAAAGAGATTACTTAAGGCGCACAAATAGTGTATACAGCCGGGTATATTGATAGGACAAAAATCCGCATTTAAGTCCTAGGGTAGCCATATTTTAGGGCCCGAGTCACATTATCTATTCTACCCTATTCTAACCCATCGAAGCGAGGGGAAGGTAGGCGCTGTAATCCATTGTTACGATAGGCCACGAGATAAGATATCGCTCAGACCACGTTACAAGGGGGAAGAAAAATGTCTGTGCCACGCGACTTCGTACTAGTAAGGATTTAAATTGACACACGATAACATAATGATTCCCGTTGATCGTCGGTGCTGTGCAGATTACGGGATGTGCAGCACTAATACATATTGGTAGTATATAGTACAATAGTGCAGGTGAAGTAATCGACCACCCAATATGAGTCGCAATGTAGCAATATTGTGTTTTATGGAAAAAGTTTTTCCCGAATGAAGAGCTATAAGTTTCCAATGTCGGAAGAAGAAGCGCCTAATAAATATTACCAATGTTGATGACATCTAATATTGTAGCACACAGTTTATAAGGGAACCTAGATGTTAAGCCATCCTAGTAGTGTTTAAAGGGTATTCACTATCCTGTCCGACTTTAATCAAAATGCTAAAGGTGACAAAAATCAGTGGCACCGCCACACGACATAGCTCTCCTTAGCAACCGCACAGCACAAGATACGACTGACTCCGTGACCTCAACAATCTGGAAGAGGTCATTTGTATCTATCCATATAGTATTGGTAAATGTTTAGAATAATATAACAATATCGGAATACTGTTTTATGAAAACAGTAGAGAACATGACTTGATCCTGTTCAAAGAGGTAGATAACCTTCCTGATGTCGTGCCTTTTACACACTTCTGCCATCCTGGTATTTGGCGGGTGCATGTGGAATCTCACTCGAGCATGCTGTACACCAATGGAATCTGAATAAATCTGAATGGAGAGTGGACTCCTGTCAGTTTAGGGGCAAAAAACAGCTGGCTCTGTAGTACAGTCGCGCAAAGGACAAGCTTGAAACGTACAACCTCTCAGTGACATTTTAACTTTGGGAAGCCGAGAGCTCTTTGATACTATGATAGACGGGGTCAGAGTGTTGCCCAATTACTATGAGGGGGTCAGAGTTTGCCCTTATATATAGGGGTAAGAGGGGCCTTTTTACGATTATGGAGGTTCAGAGAAGTGTAGATGATGGATAAGTCTAATTGAAAGTTACCTGAACCTTGCCAGCTACCACGTTAGGAACCTGAAACTCGCAAACAACGAAGCCTGCTGCGGCGTTGTAGTTTCCAAATCATGTGGTTAAGTGCCAAAAGATGTGATGGTTAGCTGGTACTGGGTGATTTTGTGAGACCAATAGCTTGGTACTCGGGATCGATGATATGGGCCCCGAATTCAGCTGTCTCATGTAGCGGTTTAAGGGACAACTAAAGCCTAAATACAAACAACACAGAATGAAGTAAAAGGCAGTAGTGGTGCTGATGCTTTCATTGCAGGATAATTTCTACCTGTCGACTTATACTGTCGACGTACAATCAAGTTTTTACACGTTTTTCATTGGTCAAAAAATAGGTACTCGACTTGTACTTGGGAATCGACTTTTCATGACTCGCCTGAGTATTATACCGGATATTAATAAAGGTAACAACTTTTCTCCTTGCCTATGTTAAGGCCTAATACCTTTCTATCACGACTGCACTGACATTTTGAATTCAAAGTAATACATTGTTTTTACCCAAAGAGAGGATAAAGTTCCTGAACTATTAACGGCAGTTCGTGATTTGTGAAACCTCAGTGTTCTATTGCCCAACGCCGTTACAGGTCATTCTACTATGAGTGTTACCAACCGGCATTGAGGCATTGTAGGTGACATATCCTTGTTAGTATTTCTCGCTTTGCTGTTGACATACCACTGTCAATATGACCCTCCCAACGTCCCAGTAGCCCCCACATCCCCTGCCTTTCCCCACCGGGCACCCGCGACCTAGGTGTGCCTTGCTGACATGGTACCTCACAGTCGCACATGCCACACTTCCCGCCACACGCCTACCCGGCACCCCCCACACAACATGTATAACTTTGCCACCCACTAGTGGTGTTCTTCTTGGACTTCCTACCCCAAGGTTTGTGTGTGTAGTCTCCCATCCCCCCGAATACGCGATAAATAGGGTGGATCTATCCCAGAAGGTGTGATATGCATCTCCACTTTTTTTATATTTCTTATCGGCCGTATCTAACCCACCTCACAACCATGCTAGTATTTTCTGTAATATCACTAGCCGCGCTGTGGTTTTTGTAGAGTCGTTGGCTCGTCTGTAGTTTATGGCAAATAATATAACCCTTGGGGAATGAAGATATACAACCACATAACCCAGAGCTGGAGGATTAAAATGGAGAAGATATCTCAAAGCACCATTTTATCCCCGTTACTGCTCAGGATGCTGGGACAAATGATACCCACACACTACAGAACACCAACATACTGAATGTGAGTGTTTTTAGCTTCATTTAAACCGGTCAGGGAAATCCTTACGTAAGAGAAAAGCACAATGAAACTTAGTAAGGCCAGAGTTCCTTATATATCACCAGACACTAAAGAAACAAATAAAAGACCTTCATTACAGAAGCCAAGAAAACAAAATTGGATCATAGGAAGTGTCAACTCTAGAAATGGACTGTTCAATGTCATTCCACACAATGGAGATATCTAATCTCCCCAAAGAGCAAACATGACCAATATGAGGGACAGTTGGGTGTCCTAGATTCATTCTCATCTTGCTCCCAGGCTTCTGTTCTGTAGCATTGAAGGCAATAACAAACTGTGGAGAGTTTTGGCCAACACAGAAGAAACAGAAAATGGTAAAAATAATTCCAAATGCTGCTTGTTCGGAGGAGACAAGATATCTGTGTTGGGGACCAATGATAATAAAGTGCAGAGGAAACACAACTAGAGAGGAGATAGGGGAAGACAGCTGAGATTCTGGGTTGGCTCACTATAGGAGGTCTCACGGTACTTAAAAGTTCCCAGAATTCAGCACATGTCATGGGAAATATTACAGCGATGGAAGAGTAAAGTAAACCCAAGTGTGTCTTCATAGGACAGGAAATTATTAACCCTAGGTGTTGCCGGCACGTTATCTCGTTGGAGGTTTATCAAAGTTTAACTTTTGGCACTCAAATCTACGCATCTAAAACCAAATATTATAAAAAGGAACATAAGGATGTGCAGTAGTTTTAAATTAAAAGTGTTCTGTTTTTTTTTATCGTTATGATTGTATTTTAACACAGTATATAATATTATAATGTTATTTTTATTTTTTCAAGTACAATAATAACATAATATGTATTTGTCATAGTGTAGGAGATTGTTATGTTTGGGGCGAGTGGATGACAGTTAAATGGCATTAGATAAAGTTTTGTTCTGAATCTGTTCCATGGAATCAATCAAAGTTCCCTATATCTGATTGAAAAAAAAAGAATACCTATCAGCTCCTTTGACTGCGAACCACAACTCTGCAGTGTGAAAAACTTAATTTGAAATTGCAAATCATTCAGGGGAAACACATGCAAAATCACCTGCATTTAAATATTTTATTGGCAAACCTTACATTTCTAGAGCGTTAACACACGTATTTCAATTGTCTCTTGAATAAAGTGTTTAAATGCAGGTTTTGTGCGCTTCGTCTTCCCTGAATGTTTCGCCTATTTGAGTGGAATTCTTAAGGGTTGAGAGCACTGACATTAATAGGGTGGGTTCACCGGCACCACCATATAAAGCACACGAAGATTTCATGATTATTAGGGCTGTTGTGTCTCTATGGAGTTATCTGCAATTCGTAAAACTATGGATGACGGTTTAGGGATTCCCCCGGATGTGACACATTGAATGTTTCTCCACCAGAAAGGCGGGATTGTTTCCGTATCGAAATTTTGAATCTTGAAAATAATTTAGCACAGCGGGAAGAACTTTTCGAATCAAACAAGGATGTTCGGTCTTATTTGCGAAAAATACTAGTTTCTCGTATTTTCGAAAATTTCGAAAAGTAATAAAACCCGCAATTCGAAAATTTCGAATACCAAAAATCTCGTAATTCAGAGGTATTTTTATTTAATGGGTCCGCTCGCGGATTTTCGAATTTTCGGATTTTTCGAAATTGCGGATCCTCGAGCGGACCGGATTTTGCGAGTTCGGACATCTAGTAAAGACACAGTAAAGAAAAAGAAAGATCTAATAAGGTTATGGTATATAACATTTCTTTTTTTGTATGACACATATTATTATGTACTTGGGGCCATATTATAAAGCCGCGGTATCGCTTTTTATAAATAATGCCCCTATAAATATGTCCCCGACCCCCATTTGATTATTGGTAAATAAAGAAAATTGGACCTTAAAAAAAAAAAATCTTAAAAAGCAAAAAATGAACCTTTAAAAGCAAACTCCAGATTGTATTACAGTAAATGCTGGGAAATAGTCTATAACACCCCCCTGAGTACTTATTAGTATGAGAAACACTCCACATGTACTGACCCTCCTCATTAGAGATAACAAATGCAAGTTTTGTGTGACTAAGGATCTGCAGAGCTATAATTTGAATCCATGGATTATAAAATAAATAGACCCCAAAAATAAGTGTGATTTTATAAAAGGATATAGTTTTATCCATAGATCTTCCCAACTTCTAGGTACACCAACTAATATAAGCATATATATAATATCACCAAACTGGCTGTCCAGACCAAAAAAACGATCTTTAGCATAAGTACAACATTAAAGCCAATAGTTAAAATAGTGGTCCAAAAATGACTTAGCTAATTGCAGGAATGCCTCCTGAGGATATTTTGCTCAATTACTTCATATTTATTACATCGTTTTGAAGATTTTACATTTTATGATGTGTATATGGTTGCAGCATCACCAGGTCCCCTGCACTTCCTGCTTCCGCATCATGAAACCATGTGGACAGCTCGCTCCCTTCTCGTGTTTCCTACCCTCTCGTGGGCCCCATGGCCCCTGTCACCCCCCGCGCCCTTACTGGGGGCCTTCCTTCCACAGTGCAAACTCCCGGGCCCTTCCCCCTGGGGCCCCCACCGATCCCACTCAGGGCCCCCTTCCACTGGGGCCTTCCCATCAGGGGCCCCCAGGGGCCCTTCCATTTGGGGGCCCTCCCCACTACGGGCCCCCTTCCACTAGGGGCCCCTGGCCCTCCACTCAGGGTCCCTGCCCACTATAGGGCGCCGGCCCTTCCACTCGGGGCCAGGGGCCCCTCCACCTGGCCCCTGGGCCCTCACGGGGCCCAGGGGCCCTCTCATTTGGGGGCCCTCCCACTTGGGGCCCCTGGGACCCACTCGGGGGCCCCTAAGCCCCTTCCACTCATGGGCCCCAGGGGCCCCTTCCTTTGGGGCCCCTGGGCCCTCCCACTTGGGGGTCTTCTACATGGGGGCCCCAGGGGTCCCTCCCAACGGGGAGGGGCCACAGGACCCCGAGTGTGATGAGCCACAGAGTCCGTGAGTGGGAGGGGCCACAGGGGGGCGCAAGGGGAGGGGACACAGGGCCACGATTGGGAAGGGCCAGCAAGTGGGAGGCATTTAAAAAAAGCAGTGCTGTGGGCTGTGCTGTTCTCCCCACCCCTCCTACCTCAGTCATGCAATGGCATGTTGTCAACAGCAGATTAGAGGAGGAAACAGTATTTCTGACGCGAGATTCAGAACCTCCCACCCCCTAACTTTTGATCAGTGATTTCTTCATATTTTGGGCTGTGCAGCACGTAGAGAGGTGGTTGGTGGCTTGTTTTAAAGGTATGAACCTGGCCTTTCTAAAAAAACTTGTTTGGAGACCACAGTTTCCCTTAAGTATTACTGCCCTGTATATAATGTGTAAAACTTCCTATACAGTACATAGTCCTTAAAAATTGTGCACTTTAAAACAGAATGTACACTGTCAGTAAAAAAGAAACAGTTTATTCAATAATATTTCTTATCGTTTAAATGGGGTGCAACCAATCAGATCTTATTTACATTTGAAAGCTAACATCTGATTGGTTGGGGCAAAATTAGCACCATTTTAAACGATAAGAAACTGTTATTGAATAACCCTATTAGTTTGTTTAAATAAGAGCTAATCACCACTATGTAACTTGGATACTTATCGATCCTGTAGTCCAATTGCCTGAGTCCGGGAGAGTAAGTAAGGATCCCACTCTCCCGGACACAGGCAATTGGACTACAGGATGATTGGTTAAGGTATTCTGACTGGAATACAGTTTGTAGGTGGGATCCAGGCTATTACCCTGATATAAAATTGAGGGGGCTCTATATTTGTGTTATAAAATCTGTTATGTTATGGTAAGTAGTAGGCAAATATAGTTGGACTGATGGATGTATGTCTTTCATTCAAACCTCCAAAATATTGTTACTATGTACTGTTAGTACAGCAGACATTATGGGTTGGGATAAAGGTGGACTAGATGGACATATATCTTTATCAACCTCCAATACTATGTTACTATGTAACTGTTATACAGGGCATATAGGTAGGGTATAAAGGTGGTGACTAGATGGACGTATGTTCTTTATACAACCTCCATACTTGTTATATGTACTGGTTATAGAGGACATAATGGTAGGTGTAAGGTTGGACTAGATGGACAGTATGTCTTATACAACCTCCATTACTATGTTACTATGTAACTGTTAGACAGACATTATGGGTAGGGTATGAATGTTGGACTAGATGGGAGTATGTCTTTATACAACCTCCAATACTGTTACTATGTAACTGTGACAGACATTATGGGTAGGGTATAAGGTTGGACTAGATGGGCATAGTCTTTATACAACCCCAATACTATGTATATGTAATGTTTACAGACATTATAGGGTAGGGTATAAAGGTTGGACTAGATGGTGTATGTCTTTATACAAACTCACAAACTATGTTACTATGTGCAATGCATTTCTCATCAGTGTCCTTATTAAAGGGAAGGTGGAGGGTAGAAGAGTGTATTTTATTAGAAACCACATGTGCAGAACTGTAGGGGGAGGATAATTAACTGAACCTGATCTTAGCACCAGTTCTGTGCAATGCATTTCTCATCAGTGTACCTTATTAAAGGGAATGTTGGAGGGTAGGAAGAGTGTGTTTTTATAGAAACCACATGGTGCAGAACTGTAGGGGGAGGATAGTGAAGTGAACCTGATCTTAGCGCCAGCTCTGTGCAATGCATTTCTCATCAGTGTACCTTATTAAAGGGGAATGTTGGATGTAGGAAGAGTGTGTTTTTATAGAAACAACATGGTGCAGAACTGTAGGGGGAGGATAGTGAAGTGAACCTGATCTTAGCACCAGTTCTGTGCAATGCATTTCTCATCAGTGTACCTTATTAAAGGGAATGTTGGATGTAGGAAGAGTGTGGTTTTATAGAAACCACATGGTGCAGAACTGTAGGGGGAGGATAGTGAAGTGAACCTGATCTTAGCACCAGTTCTGTGCAATGCATTTCTCATCAGTGTACCTTATTAAATGGAATGTTGGAGGGTAGGAAGAGTGTTTTTATAGAAACCACGTGGTGCAGAACTGTAGGGGGAGGATAATGAAGTGAACCTTATCTTAGCAAAGCTCTGTGCAATGCATTTCTCATCAGTGTACCTTATTAAAGGGAATGTTGGAGTAGGAATGAGTTGTGGGTTTTTATAGAAACCACATGGTGCAGAACTGTAGGGGGAGGATAGTGAAGTGAACCTGATCTTAGCACCAGTTCTGTGCAATGCATTTCTCATCAGTGTACCTTATTAAAGGGAATGTTGGAGGGTAGGAAGAATTTGTTTTTATAGAAACCACATGTGCAGAACTGTAGGGGGAGAATAATGAAGTAAACCTGATCTTAGCACAGCTCTGTGCAATGCATTTTTCATCAGTGTACCTTATAAAAGGGAATGTTTGCAGCCCTGCACCATGTTGTTTATATAAATGTACATATTAATAGGAATTATTGGAGGGAATGCCAATTAAAGGGGCACTGTTAGAGGGAACGCAAACATGTTATATAAAACTAATGCAGCAGGAGGGCTGTCTGTGGAAAGTTTAGCATAAAGAAAATCACTCTTCCAACTAGGCTTCCCACCTTTGCCTTTAAGACCCGAACACATATACAGGCCTATGTATTAAAAGTTCTTATCATTAAAAATGGTGCAAATTTTCCCACAACCAATCAGATTTTAGCATAAGAACTTTTATGACATATGCCTGATAATATCTACACAACAAAAGGTTGTTAGTATTTACTTTAGAAGCAGAATGCAGGCTGATACAGTTTGTATTTAATGCAATGGTACTTAGCACTGCAACATGTATATTTAATACGTGTTTGGGTCTTAAAGGCAAAGTTGGCCTTTGCCTTTACACTATTTCCAAAACTACTTCCAGGCTCCAACATTCCCTTCAAAATGCATTGCACAGAGCTGTGCTAAGTCCATGTTCATGTCAATATTCTGCACCTGCAGCTCTGAGCTGTTTTGTTTTTATAAGTGAACCTTGTAAAGTGGTCAGCTCAATTCTACTGGGGTTGCCACCTTCCCCTTTAAGATTCAAACACAGGGCTAGCTTCCACTAGCACGTTTTGGATTGCGGCTTGTGATCCGATTGTGCTAGTGGGAGTGCAGGCATGTAATAGCCTATGGGACCGGCCCCACTACATGCGATGCCTTTCCGAGTGCTATTGGAGTGCATGCAATCACCACTTTTTCTGTCTGTATTGCATGCTCTCTGCTAGGGTCCAATTGTGGAAGTGCAACGCCCATGCACGGAATCAAGCACAATTGCGCATTATTGTGACCGTGCATCTTCCCTTGCACTTAGGTGGGGCCACAGCCTCAGGAAATTGCTGAGTTCCATTGCATTAAATACATGCTGTATGGCTAAACTGAAATCAATGCAGCTTGCATTACACTTCTAAGGGCTAGGCCACACAAGCACGTTTTTTTTTAGGCGATTGCGATTTTCCAATTGTATTGAAATTGCAGCAATGTACCAAAATCTTGCGATTTTGGGTGTGTTGCGATCCACACGTGTCAGTAATTTGGTAAAGCATGCGTTTTTTGTGCCATCACATGCGTTTTCATAATGACAATGGAGAAATCACAAGCACAGGTAAATCGTGTGCGATTCAGGTACATTGCAGTGTGACCGTGCCCATGTGCAAAAGGTGTTTTGGGTCCAGGACCACCAGGAAGAGGCAACACTAGAAGCCAGCCATGACATCATAGATTGCCAGTACTAAGAAATGTTCTATAAATGATTTCTACAATAAGAAGCTAAATTCAGAGGTGAGAGACAAATGGTTTTTCAAAGTGACAGTTATAGAGTCTGTGGAGCTGCCTTTGTATTTTGGGTTTAGTTCTCCTTTAATGCACTGGATGTCACCTCAATGGACAGCAATTGCAGGGTGTCTCTCTCTTATCAATAGAGATATTCACTATCTTAAACTGGTATACACCTATACAGGCTACTCTGAGAAATTTGGAAAAGTATTGAATCCTTAGTGTGAATCACTAGAGACAACTATAACCCCATAACTATGTATTCTATAATTCAAGCAACTAAATAGAATAGTTTATTGAAATGTATTGTACAAGGTAAGATAATCATTGTTTGAACACAAAGTCAAAGATAGGTACACATGCGATAGTGCAAGCAACCTGCAAAGATGGATTACCCAATGAATGCCCGTTTTTGCAATAATTTGTTCATGTATAGGTGTTCAGTCAGACGTTGTTAATGCCCAACTGACAGCCAATACAACAAAAATGTATCTGGGTTTTAGGGTTTCAGGTTGCAGGAAAGGAAAAATAATTAAAAAGAAACTTTTTAAGAAATTAAACCGCAAATGTATTTAGTGGTCCAACCTAACCAGCCGTTATTTGCCAAGTATGTGCATTGCAGTATACAATTACAGACAATATTAGATCCCCCCCATTTAATAAAGGTTGAACTAGATGGATATATGTCTTTATTCAACCTCAATTACTATGTTACTATGTTGTAGATTTCTTGGATTTATATAGGCTTTAACTTTCTTTTTTTAACTTTTGCTGCTTCCTAGATTAAAAAGATACTATAGAATGTTGTTAACAGAAAAAATAACATTGAAGGTTGTGTATTAGAGTTATAATGTTAAAATATACAATTACATTTTATCGAATAAGTTATTTTACTAATATAATAAGATAAGATAATAATTCTATCATTTTCTAATACCAGTAGCTCTTATGTTCAGTTTAGGTTTCTGGAAAATAATATAACACTTGGGAATGAAGATACAACCCAGTAACCCAGAACTGGATGATAAGATGGCAAATAACTCTACAGCCACCATTTTACTCCCCTTACTGCTCAGGTAGGCTGGGACAAATGATACCCACACACTACAGAACACCAACATACTGAATGTGATGTTTTTAGCTTCATTAAATCGGTCAGGGAAATCCTTAGCCAGAAAAGCTACAATGAAACTTAGTAAGGCCAGAGTTCCTATATATCCAATGACACTAAAGAAACAAATAACAGATCCTTCATTACAAAGCAAGAAAACAAAATCTGGATCATAGGAAGTATCAACTTCTAGAAATGGACTGTTCAATGTCATCCACACAATGGAGATTATAATCTCCCCCAAAGAGCAAACAGTGACCAATATGATGGACAGTTGGGGTCCTAGATACTTCTTCATCTTGCTCCCAGGCTTTGTAGCATTGAAGGCAATAACTACTGTGAGAGTTTTGGCCAACACAGAAGAAACGAAATGGTAAAAATAATTCCAATGCTGTTGTCGGGGAGACAAGATATTGGTTGGGCGACCAATATAATAAAGTGCAGAGGAAACACAACATGAGAGAGATGAGGAGGAGACAGCTGAGATTTCTGTATTGGCTCTCACTATAGGAGTCTCACGGTACTTTATAAAGATTCCCAGATTCCAGAAATGTCATGGAGAATATTCAGCGATGGAGATAAAGTAGAACCCAATGGGTCTTCCTAGGAAAGGAAATTTATACCCTAGGGATGCAGGCAGTCTCTCTTTGTAGGTTTCTCATAGTTGGAGCATTTCAGGCAAATCTCTGCATCTAAAACAAATTTTAAAAAAGTACATTTAGGATTATGCACTAGTTTTATAGAAAAGTTGTTCTGTTTATTTTACTTCTATGAATTACATTTTAAATACAAGTCCATTTTGCATTTTTAATTCCATAATGCCCTGCTGTACAATGACATGCTGACTATCAGAATCACTGTTTCAGTATACATTTACTAAAAGATGAGTTCTTTTATTATTTATTAACAGTTCATTTTTATTGACAAGCTTTCGAGTGATACACTTCTCTCTTCCTCAGGTACCAGTATACATTTATCATGGTGTTAGAGAGATGAGTTAAAGTAGAGAGAGGCAGATAATATTGCATATGGTGTGTTCATTTTAAATAGCCATCTTGTGTGTGAGTACAAATAGTGAGACAGTCCACAATCCAGCTTGCCGGCCAGTCCAGTATCTAGCATTGCCTGTCTCTCTGTATTAGTATTTATACATAGGGGTGGGATCAGCCTGTGGCCTCTAATAAATGTTTCCTAGATTCCTGTGCAATGTGAACACTTTTTAAAATGCCATTAACCTTTCAAATAAATCAAATTCATCATAAACTTTTGCTTCCAATAGACTCCAATAGGTTTTGTCGCAAATCTTAAATTTTCAAACAGAAGTTGGTGGCTGTCAGAAGCTTTACTATTACTGTATGTCAGTTCTGCTACAATGATCCGATCACTGATAGACAACAAAAGATGTTCAAAACTGGGAGTTCCATTTCCTTTTTGGATTTTCAAAACAAAAACTGAAAACTCGGAAACGGACTCATAGAAGTCAATGGGAGATAACAATCCGAGAAGTTCCAATAAAAGTTATTGTAGAAAGTTAGTGTTAATGACTCAGGGACCTGGGAAAGGGTCTGTGGAAAAATAACTTTCTTCACGTTTGAGCTATTTTTGAGGTTCCACATTGAATTTTCAATAAATTGCAAATATTCAGTTTTGAGGGTTCACAAAATTGTCGGGAACTGCCCTGTATATTCTGTATTTCTCGAAAGGGAGTTTCAAAATGTTCTGAACTTTAGATAACATCCAAAACATTCTGTCAGAACTATCAGAATCGGACCTGTTATTCATCTAAAATTAGCAAGATGGTGAGTTCCCTGGCCGAATATTAAACGCATAGATAAATGATGGTTCCAAACCAATTAATACAATAGTATAAAAGTAATCAACTTTATTGTCTCATAAGAGTAATTTCATAAAATAATTAGATATAAACATGATTATGCCACATACATTCACTTTATAATCCTTGGCCTTCAACCTTTTAAAAACTATAAATATACGTAAAAAGCTGCTATATTCTGAATGGGTATACAGTTATTGATAACCTTAAAGGGCATCTATAGTGGGGAAAATGAACTTTATTTTCTTTCTTTCCATGTGTTCTATAATTCCCCACAACCCCCAGAGTGTCTTCACTTTTTCAGATTCCCTCTCTGTCCTGAGATACACCAGTTAGAAGAATATGTGATTGCATTCCTCTACTCCTACTTGGACTGTCAATCAAATCCCTGTGACGTAATCCCACCCCTCCCTGCTCTGTAATACACATAGAGATCTGAGCTAGCAGGAGAGAGAGGTAGCTTTGATGGTAGATATAAGGCTGCCTTGACCCCCCTTCTAATAGCTTTCATGATTGATGATGGGTCACAAAGTGAGAGATCGTAAACTGTACTGTTCTCCTTCTTCCTCCGTGTCCAGGACAGCTTGCTTTCTATTGGCCACTGTGCGTGGGTGTGTTTTCAGGATGTTGAACTTTAACTCCTACGGCACATGATAAGCGTGTCGGTAGCGGAGTTGAGACATGGAGGAGCTAACAAAGGGGGGGGGAAGGGGGAGTGCTGCACAGAGATCTGACACCATGGAAAAACAAAGTTACTGACAGAGATAGGATTAAGGCAGCACAGAGTACATGAATTTAACTTTGCCATGGGGCAAGTGTTTTTTTCACTATAGATGCCTTAAAGGCATCTACAGTGCCAAGATGACTTTAAGTAAATTGAAGAGAGTGCTACCTGTGTATTTTTGCCATATATTATTTTTTGGAAGAGTTATCCAGATAATTTCATTTTTATGTGTCCTATGGGGGCAGCCATGACTTGAAGTTATTGAGATAGTGCCATCCAAAAGGTTTTGCATAATGGTAAAATAGCCCTTGCGCTCTTTAATAATAAACATGCAGAATCAGTTAAACATGCACACAATGTTTTGCAAGTCTCTGTGGGATTCTGGATTTTACATTTACCCTTCCTGTTCTGTAGTCATTGGACTACATTATTGATTTTTGTGTGCTGATGTTGATTTGAATGTAGTTATCTGTGTACTTCACATACAGATTTATAGATATTCAGGCTTTCTTCTATACTATAAAAGGCAAAGCCTCACTCACTCTCACTCACTTATTCCCCCGCCACTCAGCTTCTCTCAACTCATCACTAATTCTCCAACTTGCCGTGGAGGCAGACGGCTTAAATTTGGCAGGCTCATTTCATTGCACCACTTACAAAAGTTAAGCAGGTATCGTTTCGAAAAGCAAAGCCCTCACTCACTCACTCACTCATCACTAACTCATCACTATTCTCCAACTTGCCGTGGAGGAGACGGCTTAAATTTGGCAGGCTCATTCACTGCACCTACTTACAAAAGTTAAGCAGGTTTTGTTTCGAAAAGGCAAAGCCCTCACTCACTCACTCACTCATCATAACTAACTCATCACTAATCTCCAACTTGGCATGGAGGCAGACGGCTTAAATTTGGCAGGCTCATTCATTGCACCTTACTTACAAAAGTTAAACAGGTTCGTTTCGAAAAGGACCACTCAATCACACTCACTCATACTATTCTCCAACTTGCCTCACTCATCACTAATTCTCAACTTGCCGTGGAGGCAGACGGCTTAAATTTGGCAGGCTCATTCATTGCACCTTACTTACAAAAGTTAAGCAGGTTCGTTTCGAAAAGGCCAAGCCTCACTCACTCACTCACTCACACTATTCTCCAACTGCTCACTCATCACTATTCTCCAACTTGCCGGGAGGCAGACGGCTTAAATTGGCAGGCCATTCATTGCACTTACTTACAAAAGTTAAGCAGGTTCGTTTCGAAAAGGCAAAGCCCTCACTCACTCACTCACTCATCACTAATCTCCAACTTGCCGTGGAGGCAGACGGCTAATTTGGCAGGCTCATTCATTGCACCTTACTTACAAAAGATACGAGTTTCGTTTCGAAAAGGCAAAGCCCTCACTCACTCACCACTCACTCATCACTAATTCTCCAACTTGCACTGCACTCACTCACTCACTCACACAATTCTCAACTCACTCACACTAATTTTCTCCACTTGCCGTAGAGGCAGACGGCTTAAATTTGGCAGGCTCATTCATTGCACCTTACTACAAAAGTAAGCAGGTTTCGTTTCGAAAAGGCAAAGCCCTCACTCACTCACTCACACTCATCACTAATCTCCAACTTGCCTCACTCATCACTAATTCTCCAATGCCATGGAGGGCGAGCTTAAAATTGGCAGGCTCATTCATTGCACCTTACTTACAAAAGTTAAGCAGGTTTCGTTTCGAAAAGGCAAAGCCCTCACTCACTCACTCACTCACTCATCACTAATTCTCCAACTGCCTCACTCATCACTAATTCTACAACTTGCCGTGGAGGCCGACGGCTTAAATTTGGCAGGCTCATTCATGCACCTTACTTACAAAAGTTAAGCAGGTTTCATTTCAAAAAGGCAAAGCCTCACTCACTCACTCACTACTTATCACTAACTCATCACTAATTCTCCAACTTGCCGTAGAGGCAGACGGCTTAAATTTGGCAGGCTCATTCATTGCACCTACTTACCAAAGTTAAGCAGGTTTTTGTTCAAAAAGGCAAAGCCCTCACTCACTCACTCACTCACTCACACATCACTAATTCTCCAACTTGCCGTGGAAGCAGACGGCTTTAATTTGGCAGGCTCATTCATTGCACCTTATCAAAAGTTAAGCAGGTTTCGTTTCGAAAAGGCAAAGCCCTCACTCACTCACTCACTCATCACTAATTCTCCAACTTGCCTCTCACACTAGTCTCCACTTGCGTGGAGGCAGACGGCTTAAATTTGGCAGGCTCATTCATTGCACCTTACTTACAAAAGTTAAGCAGGTTTCATTTCAAAAAGGCAAAGCCCTCACTCACTCACTCACTCACTCATCACTAACTCTTCCAATTCTCCAACTTGCCGTAGAGCAGACAGCTAAATTTGCAGGCTCATTCATTGCACCTTACTTACAAAGTTAAGCAGGTTTTGTTTTGAGGGGGGGGTAAACATGGTATGTATGGGTTATTACAGGATACATGTTATTATTCCATGGTATGTATGGGTTATTACAGTACCTTCCATACATGACAGGCTAAAGACAAACTCCCCAGCTCAGGTTCCACTTCTCACACTGACGGACGGAAGTTCAAAGATGGCGCGGTAACACGGCGCACCATAATGACATCACCGGAAATCGTCAGAGGGAAGATCGCGCGGGGTGAGCTGGGAAATGTGTACCCAGGAGGCTTCACCCAGTTACCGGGGACACAGACAGAGAATACGCTCGGTGCAGTAACCTATAGACACAGACATTAATGTATCAACATGGCACTGCACCATGGGAAACAGGGAGGGGCTAAACACGTAATCGTACAGGTGCATTGTGGGAGTTCATAGAGAGGACACATATAAACCCGCCCCTTGTAATTAATGTAATTATATAATATATATATATCTATATACCCCTCCCTATGTTATTATATATATATCCCTCCCAATGTTATATATATATATCTATGTACCCCTCCATGTTTTATATATATATATCTATATACCCCTCCCTATGTTATATATATATATATACCCCTCCCTATGTTATATATATATATACCCCTCCCTATGTTATTATATATATATATATATATATCCCTCCCAATGTTATATATATATATATCTATGTACCCCTCCATGTTATATATATATATATATACCCCTCCCTATGTTATATATATATATATATATATATATATATACCCCTCCCTGTTATATATATCTATATACCCCTCCCTATGTTATATATATATATCCCAATGTTATATATATCTATATACCCCTCCCTATGTTATATATATCTATATACCCCTCCCTATGTTATATATATCTATATACCCCTCCCTATGTTTTATATATATATATATATATATAACCCTCCCAGTGTTATATATATATATATATATATACCCCTCCCTATGTTATATATATCTATATACCCCTCCCTATGTTATATATATATATATATCCCTCCCAATGTTATATATATATATCTATGTACCCCTCCATGTTTTATATATCTATACTAATAAAAGGCAAAGCCCTCACTCACTCACTCATCACTAATTCTCCAAATTGCCGTGGAGGCAGACGGCTTAAATTTGGCAGGCTCATTCATTGCACCTTACTTACAAAAGTTAAGCAGGTTTCGTTTCGAAAAGGCAAAGCCCTCACTCACTCACTCACTCACTCATCACTAACTCATCACTAATTCTCCAACTTGCCTCACTCATCACTAATTCTCCAACTTGCCGTGGAGGCAGGCGGCTTAAATTTGGCAGGCTCATTCATTGCACCTTACTTATAAAAGTTATATATATAAATTTCACCAAAATTTCATAGTTGAATAAAAAATATAATATTAAATTAAAGTTAATGAGTGTTGCATTATCGTAAAGCTTATTGAATTGTCTTTCTTTAATATATCACGTGCCGAGTGATTACAGCAATCTTGATACATTATTGCTTTCTTACTAAAAACGTTATTTCAATACATCTCAAGTTAATGAGTGTTGCATTATCGTAAAGATTATTGAATTGTCTTTTCTTTAATATATCACGTGCCGAGTGATTACAGCAATCTTCATACATTATTGCTTTCTTACTAAAAACGTTATTTCAATACATCTCCGAAGCGCGGGTATTTTGCTAGTTATTGTATATATCAGGTTGTATTTGTAATAAAATCTGTTTTAGTGGTGTAACTGCAGGGCCTACTACTGCAGGGGACCCAGGATGTAAGAGTGCCGGCAATCCCTTCCAGAAGTTCCGCAATCAACTGTTTTTAAACAGCTCATCGCACGTATAAAGTAAAGATACATACGATCAGCTGTTTAAAAGAGCCAGTGAAAGTTTTAAACAGTTTGAAACTTCCACCGGTTCACAAAGGGGTTTTAGTATACATTACTGTGATCACATGAATGACAAGCCTTTCAACCACGTCAAGGTAACCCCAGTCTGGAAGGTCCTAACGTCTAACCTTTTCAATTTCTTTTACTTCAATTACCATTAGCAAAATTTTGCTTTTCATTCATGTGATCACAGTAATGTATACTAAAACCCCTTTGTTTATAAAGTATGCCAGTGTGCATTGTATGGGGCCTAGGAATGTGCATTGATTATCTTCTCTATGTTTATAAAGTATGCCAGTGTGCAGATAATATGATATTGTATGGGGCCTAGGAATGTGCATTGATTATCTTTTCTATGTTTATAATGTATGCCAGTGTGCAGATAATCCGACCTTTGTATCTCTCTGTGTGCCTTGTCTGTCAGTTTCGATCCGGACTTCTCTCGTATTCCTGGCCTCAGTTCGGATACCTTGCACTCTAAGTCCAGGGGGCAACCGTGTTCGGTGAGGCGCATCTAGCCTTCTGGCAAACGGGGGTTTGTCTATTGGCGAAGATAGTGGTTGTAGATTGGGGTATTCGGACTGAAGGAATACGAGGGGATCCGGAGTGTTACATTATATCGGGCCATGGAAGACATTCAGGAGCAGCTACGCCTCCTGACTGGGGATGTCAATCAACTGGCCCAACGTGTAGAAGCCCAGAAAAGTCGTCAGGCTTTGGTGCCTCCCCCGGTGGCCCCACTTATGGAACCCAAGTTTCCATTACCGGAGAAGTTTGACGGTAGTCGGCAGAAGTTCCAGAACTTTAAGGACTCCTGTCTGCTGTATTTTTGGATGCAACCCGTCTCTTCAGGCTCTGAGATGCAGAAGGTGGGTCTTGTCACTTCTCTTTTACAGGGGGATCCTCAGACTTGGGCTTTTGGTCTGGCAGCAGATAATCCAGCCTGGTCTTCTGTAGAGAGCTTCTTTGAGGCATTAGGGGTTTTATACTCGGACCCTGATCTGGTCGGGACGGCAGAGGCCAAATTGCGTACCCTTCGGGAGGGAAAGTGTTTCCGCCTCTGAGGGTCTCTCGAGGTTTGTGGCTTGCTCAGTGGAAGCCCTCCCACCCTTTCCTCCCTCCCTTCTGCATACCTGAATTCTTTTCTTTTTTTGGGACCCTAGTGCCAAATCACAATTTCTGTAGTGTAGGGCTCCCTCCCCCAGCCCAATCGTATAGTTATTTGTGCAGAAACTCCCCCGATCAATGGCCTCTCAGGCCAATAACGAACGTAAGCTACTGGTCCAGCCCTTGCTTGCAGTTTCATGCAAGCAGAGGGCATGTGAACATATGGAGGAAAGAGGTGGTAATGTAAGCAATGCATCGGAGGAGGTTCTGTACAAATACTATACAGCAGTTAGGGTTGGGGGAGGAAGCCCTACACTACAGAAAAAAAAAAGGGGCGTGGGACATGGACATCTCTTGAACCAGTCCTGATTCCTTTGACCAAGAGAGGGTCAAGGAGGCCATTTAGTGGAAAATAAGAAACCAAGCCTAAAATAGAGGTGGGGGGGTTCGACACCAACCTGTCTGCATGTCAATGCCTTATCTGGGCGTTCTATAACACCTCTTAGCCATATCCAATCACACCCTTAACATTGGCTGTGATATGCTAATTGGATTCCCAGGGTAATATGACACAGATTCTTGTACAAGTCATTATGAATGAGAAAGTCAGTCGGATTGACTAGCGAAAACGTCTTCAAGAAAAAACTTTAATTCCAGTTGATTAACTGCATACAAACAGATATACCATGACCGGAGGAATGAGAACCTTCACAAACATCAAGTAAAGAAAAATTTATATCTGTATAATATATCTCCTACTGTCCCCAACTTCTACCTACCCATGGGCCTCAACTCTGTATTAGAGGATTTTAAATATTTATTCAAACTATTTCTTGTTGATTCTGAGACAGGATAGGTACCAGTAGTTAATTTGTCCCACGGCTTGGTTTTAAAAACTACAAACTCTCGCATTCACTTATTATAGAATGCTGGGAGTTTATAACTATGTTCGGAAGAACAGAATATACAATTATCAATTTCGCCCACAGTTTTAAACTTGCATTATGGGAGAAAGTAAAAGTTTACAATGAGCAGGGTACCCATAACAGAGGATTATGGTGTAGGGAGCAGGGGAGCTGAGTGAAATATCTACACTTTATATGGTGTAGATATTTGTTTTGGATTCAGGGACTAATTGTCTGTATAGTTGTATCTTCTCCCATCGTAGTAAGTTAAGGCATGCACAAGAAGGATCCACGACGCAGTGCAATGAATGAAACTCCCTTTATTATTACAAGGCACAAGGGTTTATGAGCAAGCAACAATGTATGCAAAAAAGCTCATTGTGAGGTATCGCATAAAACTTTGATGGTAATGTCCATATAAAGTAAAGGTATGATCTTGGATGTTGTCCCTGAATGAGACCCATCTTAGCCCAAATGATCTTCCACTCGATGGGCGGGGGTTGTATATGGCCATTTTGAGAAGCATATAGAGAAATAGCTGTACCTATGTTATATAATAGTGGAAAAAAAACTACATTTTACCAATTCCAATTCAATATTTATGCTGTGTGTGAAAACTACAAACTACCAGATTCTTGTCTTCACTTTGCAGACAAGATGGGGTTTTAAATGTCAATCACCCCCGGAGGTCACATACCGGCAGTTAGTAGTTCTAGCTGAAAACCTCTCTGAAGTGGTAATTGTTGTTATCATGAATATCTCAATATCCATGAGATCAATTATGGCCAGTAGGATTTACAAAGACAGTGAAAAGTTGTCTGGTATTCCTAACACAATGGCATCCTGTATTACAATTCATGGACAATTAGAGCTTTGATAACTCAATATTACTAGCCAAAAACACAGTAAGAGACTGGTGAGCTTTGCACAAGATATATTTGCCCTGTATCTGCCATAGTGAGATAAATTGCCTAAATTGACTCAGCTGGCGGTGGGAACTGCCTCCTGTTCTTCCAGTTCGTCCAATCTGTGACAAAATTCCGGATGGGAGAGGGAGAGGACAGAGTGAAACTGGTCACTACTTTACATTTAAAATCAAACTGGCATGGTTAACACTTTATGTTCCAGAAAACAGATTCACTATACATTGCGTATGAGGGGGGGTAGATCGGGGGGGTAGATACCGAGGAGGGAAGGCCAGGGGGTAGATACAAATTAAGGGGTATAGCTACAGGGGGGACAGAGAGGTGAAGGTAGATAGGGGTGTAGATACAGGGAAGGTGAGAGGGTATATTGACAGGGGAGGTGGGGTAGCATACAGGGAGGTGGGAGCTAGATTAAGGGAGGGGAGGTAGATACAGGGAGGTGGGGGGTAGATACAGGGAGTGGGGGGTAGATACAGAAGGGGGGGGAAGGGGGGGTCGATACATGGAGTATCTCAGGAGGGGTAGATTAGAGAGTGTGCAGTTGGTTGGGATGTGCTATCTGTGCTGGTTATTTTTTACGGTATTATGTGGCCTTATGTATATATGGAATATATTGCTACCTACAGAATAATATACAGCGACTACTTCACCGGAGTTTCCTGAACCTGATTAAAGCACTCAGCATATTGGCCTAAGGCTTCTATAGGGTCAGGAAAACTCCTCAGTGGTGTAATCTCCTTAATATTACAATGTAGGTAGTGGATCATTCCCGTACATTTCATCCAAGATAATTATGTATCTAAGTGATTGCAATAGCAACCTCACAAAAATTGGTGTTTTCACACGAAAAAAAGTACAGACTTATTTACAAATAAAAGCCTAGGCAAGCATAACTGGAAATTTACAGGAATATTGGGTGGAATGTGTCAAAAAGTTTAAAATTGCTAAATATTTCCATTTTTCTGTTTTATGTAGAAAAACCCAAACTAACTACCTTAATATCCATAAATAGCGCAAATTATACATTGAAGAAATAAACAGTGAATCGCCATAAACCCGGTTCTCTTAGAAACTAGAACTTCTGGCTATTATGATTATATTACAGAAAAAGTTTTCTTCTATAATGAAAACTAAAAACAAAGCTTTAAACGCACTAACGTTAAATGAAAAGCTTGTTAAATGTAATTTGAAACTGAGACGGCTAAGAAAAATTTGGACAATTTCGACAGTTGTGGAAGTCGAAACAAAAATATTTTGCCCGATCTTTGACATGCGGGAATACGAGGCAAGTGGTACCACATGGATGAAAAGCGGAGGGAGGGAGCGACACACAATACATGCAATGACACTACAGACAGATGCCTAAGGTAGCGGTACCGAAATGTCGATTCCCAGGGCCACTCCCAATGAGCAGGGTGAAGCATATAACTACATTCATAGTCCTGTGTGCGATTGGTTGAGTGCCATTTTCAGATGTTGTTTAAAAACTTCAAGAGGGTTTACTTTTACCTGAGAGATTGTTATGGTCCCTATATGAGTAGTTATGCCTCATTTATTACTTTGTAGGTGGTTGGTAATGGACAAAATGTGACACAATTGCAAATAACCAAGAAAATTTAAAGGTACTGTAACTGAGCCTGCAGCTTTTGCTTTTCAACCCGTCAGAAAATATACTGTATTACCGGAGATACTCAGTAAATTCAAATTTTCAGGCTTTAAAATTAGCCCGAAAACTAACCTCGGACTTCTATCGAGTCAGTCTAATTAGATGCCAATTCTGCAACTTACAGGTAACAGTAGGGGGCGCTGTGTTACCGCATAGAAAGTACAGGAGATGATCTGCCTTTACACGTCCTGCTCATGATTATGGCTTTGCCTGGACTCACTCAGCCCCTGTCAATGGATCTGTAAATCTGAAGGGTCCTCAGTTTGGGGAAAAAAACAGCGGCAGTACAGTGCAAAGGAAGATGAAAGTAACAACTCTCATGTGACATTTTTAACTATTGGGGTCAGAGAGTCCTTACTATATGGGGGTCAGAGTTCCCTTTACTATATGGGGGTCCAGAAGTTCCCTGTTACTATATAGGGGTCGAGGGCCTGTTAATAATATGGGTTCAGGAGAATTGTAGATGAATGGTAAGCTTAAATTGAGAAGTTTACTGACCTTGCCACTTCAAAATGTTTAGAAACTGAAACGCAAACAACAAAGCATGCTGGAGTTGTAGTTTCCAAAATGTGACGGTGCCAAAGATTGGAGGTTACTGGTACGGGATTTGGATTTACGTAGGGATTAGCGAGGGAATTCAGCTGTCCCTTTAAAGGGCAACTTGAAAGCCTACTAAAAAACAACACAGAATCAGAAGGCCAGTAGTGGTGATAATTTCTTACCCTCGACTTATACTCGAGTCAATCAGTTTTTACACCGTTTTTCAGAGTAAAAATAGGTACCTCGGACTCGGATCGATTATACTCGAGTTATACGGTATATTAAAAAAGGTTTAACACTTTCTCCTTCCTTTAACGTAAATTATCACCTGGACTAACATTTTGAATTTCAAATTAATACATTTTAAACCAGAAGAATAAGTTCCTGAATTAACTGTGTTCAGTGTTCATCCCCAACGTTACCCAAAGGGCCATTGAGGCATTGTAATTAAAATAATAATTTTATTTTCCGACTCTTTAATAAAACAAAGTATTACCATAAAATTGTTTAAAGTCAAATGAGCCTTCTGCCTAAAAAATACTCAGAAATACAAAGATAGAACGATGTATGTAATGCACATATCATTAGTTTTCTTATTGGAAGTTAATACAAAAAGTTGTTATCTCCAATCAACAGAAAAGATAAAAAGGTTGTGGATATAAAAACGGTTATGATTTAAATTTGTTATTTATTACTATAACAATAAAAATCAGTATAGTTTTCTAAAAACTAGCAGCTGTTTTTTTTAGTTTCGGCTTTCTGGGAAATAATATAACATTGGGAATGAAGATTACAACCAAGTAACCCAGAGTGAGAGGATAAAATGGAGAATATCTCAACGCCCACCATTTACTTCCCCGTAATGCTCAAGGTAGGCGGGGACAAATGATCCCCACACACTACAGAAACACCAACATATCGAATGTGATGTTTTTAGCTTCATTAAACCGGTCAGGAAACCTAGCTAGGAAATGCAAACAATTGAAACTTAGTAAGGCCAGAGTTCGATATATCAATGACACTAAAGAAACAAAATAAAAGATCCTTCATTACAAAGCAGAAAACAAAAAGCTGGATCATAGAAGTGTCAACTTCTGAATGGACTGTTCAAGTCATCCACACAATGGAAGGATATAATCTCCCCCAAGAGAAAACAATGGACCCATATGATGGACAGTTGGGTCCTAGCTAATTCTTATCGTGCTCCAGGTTTGTAGCCTTGAAGGCAATAAACAACTGTGAGAGTTTTGGCCAACACAGACGAAAACACAGAAATAAATGGTAAAAATAATTCAAAATGCTGCTTGTCTGAGGAGACAAGATATCTGTGTTGGGTGACCAATGCATAATTAAAGTGCAGAGGACACCAACATGAGAGAGATGAGGAGAAGAAGCTGAGATGTCTGTTGTTGGGCTCTCCTATAGGAGTCTCACGGTACTTTATAAGATCCAGAATTCCAGCGCACATCATGGACAATATGGACAGCGATTGGAAGATAAAGTAGAACCAATGTGTCTTCAGAGACAGGAATTTATACCCCTAGGGTGAAGGCAGTTCTCTCTTTGGGTAGTTTATCATGTGGAGCATTTCATGAAATCTCTGCATCTAAAACAATATTATAAAAGGAACATTAAGGAATGTGCAGTAGTTTTAAATAAAAGATGTTTGTTTTTTTTTTACTGTTATGATTTGTATTTAACCAGTATTATATATTATAATGTTATTGTTATTTTTTTCAGTACATAATAACATAATATGATATTTGTCCATAGTGTAGGAGATTGTTAGGGCGAGGACGGAGACCGTTAAATGGCATTAGATATAAGTTTGTTCTGATATCTGTTCATGGAATCATCAAAGTTCCCTATATCTGATTGAAAAGAAAGAAGACCTATCAGTCCTTGGACGGCGAACCAACCTCTGCAGTGTGAACACTTAATTTGACATGCAAAATCATTCAGGGGATAACACATGCAAAATCACTGGCATTTAAATATTTTATTGCTGAAAAAATTACATTTCTAGAGGTAACAACTGTATTCCCAAGTGCTCTTGAAATAAAGGTGTAAATGCAGGTTAATTGCGCTTTGGTTCCCCGGAAGTTTCGCTGATTTGAAGGGGAAATCTTAAGGGGTTTGAAAGCCTGATCATTAATAGGGTGGGTTCCCCATCGGCAAATATAAAGCCCAGCCAAAATATATAAAGCCCGATCTGCGCGGATTTTCTGTTCGCGAACGGCGGATTTTTCCGGAATTTTGAAACAAATTTTAGAAAATACGGGAAAACAGTAATTCCCCGAAAAATTTTCGAAAATATCAAGGATTTCTATTATTTTCGAAAATACTAGGTTTCTCGTATTTCGAAAATTTTCGAAAAACATTAAAAAAACCACCGCCATTTCGAAAATTCGCAAATACGAAATAATCTCGTAATTTCAAGGGGTATTGTTTATTTTAATGGGTCCGTCGCGGATTTTTGAATTTCGGATTTTTTCGCAAATTCGCGGATCCTGCGAGCGGACCGCGATTTTGGAAGTTGGACACTCTAGTAAGACAAGAGTAAAAGAAAAAGAAAGATAATAAATGGTTTATGGTATAACATTTCTTTTTGTTCATAGAACATATTTAGTACTGGGGCCAATTATAAAGCCGCGGTATCGCTTTTATAAATAATTGCACCCTTTATAAAATATGTCCCTCAGACCCCATTTGATTTTATTGGTTAAAAAAGAAACATTGGAAACCTTAAAAAAAAAAACTCTTACAAAGCAAAAAAATGACAACCTTAAAAAGCAAAATCTCAGATGTATTACAGTAAATGCTGGAAAATAGTCTAACACCCCCCTGAGACTTATTAGTATGAGAAACACTCCACAATGTATGGACACCTCACATTCACTAGAGGATAAACAAAAATGGGAAAAGTTTGTCCCATTGTGTGGGACTATAGGATCTGAAGAAACATATCGAAGTTTGTGAAATCACATTTAACATAAAATAATAGACACCCAAAATATTTGTGATTTATAAAAGGATATAGTTTTAATCCATAGGACTTCCCAAACTTCTAGGTAACCAACTAATATAAGCATATTAAAATTATCCAAACTGGCTGTCCCGACCAAAAAAAACGAGCTTTAGAATAAGTTACAACATTAAAGCCATATTACATTAATATTGTGGGTCCAAAAAGACTTTAGAAATTGACAGGGGATGATTTTTCATGAGGATTTTTCAAGGTTTTACTTTCATTATTTATTTTAAATCGTTTTTGAAGATATTTACATTTATATGGTGATATGGTTGCAGTCATCCACCAGGTCCCCGGCACTTCCTGCTCCTGCCACTGAACCACGGTGACAGTCCCTCTTCTGTGTTTCCTCCTCCTAGTGGGCCACCATGGCCCCTCCCCTTGAAGACCCTTGCGGCACTTGTCCTTGAAAACTTCACGGGCCCCCTTCACACGTGGGGGCCCCTCCCTCTCAGGCCCCTTCCACCAGGGGGCACCGGGCCCCCTTCCAACTGGGGCCCCTTACACTCAGGGGCCCCAGGGGCCCTTCCCATTTGGGGGCCCCATCTCCACTCAGGCCCATTCCAATCGGCGGACCCATGGCCCTTCCACTCAGGGTCCCTGCCCACTTAAGGCCCCTGCCCTGAGGCCCCTTCCACTAGGGGGCCCAGGGGGCCCCCTCCCACTCTGGGGCCCCTTCAACCACGGGGGCCCCAGGGGGCCCCCTTCTTCCTTTGGGTGGGGCCCCCTCCCACTCTGGGGCCCTGGCACCCACTCGGGGGCCCCTAAGCCCCTTCACTCATGGGCCCCAGGGGCCACCTTCCACTTTGGGGCCCCTGGGCCCCCCCACTTGGGGGGTCCTTCATACTGGGGGCCCCAGGGTCCCTCCCATCAGGGGGAGGGCCAACAGGAACCGCGAGTGTGAGAGCCACGAGTCCGTGAGTGGGAAGGGGCAACCAGGGGGGCTGGCAAGGGAGGGGACCACCGGGCCCCACGATTGGGAAGGGCAGCAAGTGGGAGGGGATTTAAAATAGCAGTGTGGGGCTTGTGTGCTGTTCTCCCAACCCCTCCTACTTAGTCATGCACTGAGCATGGTCAAAGCAGATTAGAGGAAGAAACCGTATTCTGACCCAGATTCAGAACTCCCACCCCTAACTTCTGATCAGTGCTTTCTTCCTATGTTGGGGCTGTGCAGCAAGTAGAGTAGGAGGTGGTGGTGGCTTGTTTTAAAGGTCTGGAACCTGGCGCCTTTCTAAAATAAACGGTTGGAGGACACAGTTTCCTTTAAGTATTACTGCCTGTATCTAATTGTTAAAAACTTCCTAATACAGTACATAGTCCTTAAAAAGATTGTGCACTTTCAAACAGAAGTAGACGTCAGTTAAAAAGAAACACGAGTTATTCAATAATATTTCTTATCGTTGAAAAAATGGTGCTAACCAATCAGATCTTATTAACATTTGAAAGCTCTAACAATGATTGGTTGGGCAAAATTAGCACCCATTTTAAACGATGAAGAACTGTTATTGAAAACCCTTATTAGTTGTTTAAATAAGAGATAATCCACAATGTAACTTGGATACTTATCGATTCTGATAGTCCAATTGCCTGAGTACGGGGAGAGTAAGTAAGGATCCCACTCTCCGGACACGGCAATTGGGAATACCGGATGATTGTTTAAGGTATTATGCTGGAAACAGCCTTTGTAGGTGGGATCCAGCTATTAACCTGATATAAAAACCTGGGGGGGCTCTATCTTTGGTTATAAAATCTGTTTATGTATGGAAAAGTCGGCAAATATAGTTGGATAGATGGAGTATGTCTTTATTCACACCTCCAATACTATGTTACGATGTAACTGTTAACAGACATTATAGGTGGGTATAAGGTTGGACTAGATGGACGTATTGTCTTTAACAAACCTCCAATACCTATGTTACTATGTAACTGTTATAGAGACCTGAGGGTAGGTTATAAAGGTCTGACTAGATGGACGTATTTGTCTTTTATGACCAACCTCCAATACTATGTTACCCTGAACTGTTAGACAGAATTATGGGTAGGGTATGAAGGTGGGGACTAGATGGCGTAGGTCGTTTATACAACTCATACTATGTTACTAGTAACTGTTAGACACGCGTATGGGTAGCGGGTATTTTATAAAGGTTGGACTAGATGGACTATGTCTTTATACAAACCTCCAATACTTGTTACTATGTAACTGTTATACAGACATTCGGGGTAGGGATAAAGGTTGGACTGATGGACTGTATGTCTTTATACAACCCCATACTCTTGTTACTATGGTGCAAGGCAATTCTCATCAGTTTGTACATTATTAAAGGGGAATGTTGGAGGGTAGGAGAGTGTGTGTTTATAGAAACCACATGGGCGAACTGTAGGGGGAGAGGATTAATGAAGTGAACTGACTAGCGCCCAGCCTGTGCAAGCATTTTCATCAGTTTGGACCTTTTAAGGGGAATGTTGGATGTAGGAAGAGTGTGTTTTATAGAAAAAACCATATGGTGCAGACTGTAGGGGGAGAATAGTGAAGTGAAACCGGATCTTAAGCACCAGCTCTGTGCAATGCATTCTCATCAGTGTACCTTATAAAGGGAATGTTGGAGGGTAGGAAGAGGTGTTTTATAGAAACCACATGGTGCAGAACTGTGGGGTGAGGATAGTGAAGTGAACTGACTTAGCCACCAGTTCTGTGCAATTGCATTCTATCAAGTGTAACTTATTAAAGGGAATGTTGGATGTAGGAGAGTGCGTTGTTTATAGAAACCGTGGTTGCATAACTGAGGGGGAGGATAATGGAAGTGAACTTATGTAGCAAAAGCTCTGTGCAAGCATTTCAGCAGTGACCTTATTAAGGGCAATGTTGGATGGTAGGAAGAGTGTGTTTTTATTAGAAACCACATGTTGCAGAACATGTAGGGGGGGATAATTAACTGAACGATCTTAGCACAGTTCTGTGCAATGCATTTCTCATCAGTGTTTTGTACTTATTAAAGGGGAATGTGGAGGGTAGGAAGAGTGTGATTTATAGAAACCAAATGGTGCAGAAACGGTAGGGGGTGGCGGATAGTGAAGTGAACCTGAATCTTAGCACAGTCTGTGCAAATGCATTTCTCATTCAGTTGTAAGCCGTATAAAGGGAAGTGGATTGGATGAGGAAGAGTGTGGTTTTATAGAAACCACATGGTGCAGAATGAGGGGGAGGATAGTGAAGTGAACTGATATTAGCACCCGTTCTGTTGCAATGCATTTCTCATACAGTGTCTTATAAAAAGGGAATGTTGGAGGGTAGGAAGATTTGTTTAATAGAAACCACATGTGCCGAACTGTAGGGGGAGAATATGAAGTAAAACCTGATCTAGCACAGCTATGGGCAATGGCATGTCTCATCAGTGTACCTTATAAAGGGATGTTTGCAGCTCTGCCCATGGTGTTTATATAAAAGTAATAATTTATAGGAATTAGTGAAGGGAATGCCAATTAACGGGGCACTCTGTTACGAGGAACGCAAACATGTTATATAAACTAATGCAGCAGGAGGGCTCCTGTGGGCAGTTTAGCATTAAAAGAAAAATCACTCTTCCCAAATAGGATTCCCACATTTCCCTTTAAGACCCGAACACATATACGGCCTATGGATTAAACCGTCTCTATCATTAATTGTAAATGGTGCCAAATTTTCCCGCAACCAATCAGATTGTGCCATAAGAAACTTTATGACATCTGACTGTATAATATACACAACAAAAGGTTGTTAGTATTTATTTAGAAGCAGAATGGCAAGGCTGATACAGTTTGTATTTAATGCAATGGTACTATAGCACTGCAAACACTGTATATTTAATACGTGTTTGGCGTACTAAAGGCAAAGTTGGCCTTTGCCTTTACACTATTGCAAAATACTTCCAGGCTCCAACATTCCCTTTAAAATGCATTGACAAGAGCGTTGCTAAGTCATGTTCACGTTAATATTCTGCCCTGCAGCTCTGAGCTGTTTTGTTCTTATAAGTGAAACTTGTAAAGTGGTCAGTTCCAATTCTATGGGGTTGCCACCTTCCCCTTTAAGATTCAAACACAGGCTTACTTCCACTAGCCGTTTGGATTGAGGTTGTGATGATTGTGCTAGTGGGATGCAGGCATGAATTAAAGCCTTATTGGGACCGGACCCACTACATGTCGAGTTGCCTTTCGGTGCTATTGGAGTGCATGGATCACCACTTTTTCTGTCTGTATTGCATGCGATTCTGATATGGTCCAAAATTGTGGTAGTGCTTGAATTTGCCATGCACGGAACGCAAGCACAATGCGCATTATTGTGACCGGCGGCTTCCCTTGGCACTTAGGTGGGGCCCACAGCCTCAGGAAATTGCTGAGTTCCATGCACTTAATAACATGCTTGTATGGATAAAATGAAATTCCAATGCAGATTGCATTACACTTCTAAGGGCTAGCGCCACACAAGCACGTTTTTTTTATGGGACGATTGCCGATTTTCCAATTGATTGAAAATTGCAGCAATGTACCAAATCTTGCGAGTTTTGGGGTGTGTTGGCGTCCAACAAGTGTCAGTAAATTTGGTATTAAAGCATGCGTTTTTTGGGCATACATGCCGTTTTCATAATGACAATGGAGAAAATCACAAGCACAAGCACAGGTAAATCGTGTGCGATTCAGGTACATGCAGTGTGACCGTGCCCATGTGCAAAAGGTGTTTTGGGTCCAGGAACCACCAGGAAAAGGCAACAACACTAGAAGCGCCAGACATCTAGATTGCCAAGGTACTAAAGAATATTTCGATAAATTTATTTCTACAATAAGAAGCTAAATTCAGAGGTGAGAGAAAATGGTTTTTCAAAGAGGGAACAGTTATAGAGTCTGTGAGATGCCTTTGTATTTGGCTAGAGTTCTCCTTTAAGGCATTGGAGGTCACCTTCATATGGACAGGCAATTGCAGGGGTTGTCTCTTCTTATATAGGAGATATCACGATCTTAAACTGGTATACACCTAAAGGCTACTTGAGAAAATTTGAAGTATTGCATCCTTAGTGTGAATCACTAGAGACAATATAACCCAATTAACTATGTATTCTATAATTCAAGCAACTAACTAGAATAGTTTATTGAATGTATTGTACAGGTAAGATAATCATGTGTAACACAAAGTCAAAGATGGTACACATGCGATAGTTGCCAAGCAACCTGCCAAAGATGGATTACCCAATGAATGCCTGTTTTTTGCAATCATTGTTCATGTTATAGGTGTTCAGTCGGTGCGTGTTAGCCCAATGAAGCAATACAAAAATGTATCCGGGGTTTTATAGGGTTTCAGGTTTGCAGGAAAGGAAAAAAATAATTAAAAAGCAAACTTTTTTAAGGAAATAAAACCGCAATGTCATTTACGTGGTCCAACCTAACCAGCCGTTATTTGCAAGTATGTGCATTGCAGGTATACAATTACAGGGACAATATTAGATCCCCCCCCATTTAATAAAGGTTGAACAGAATGGATATATGTCTTTATTCAACATCAAGTCCATGATGTAACTATGTTGGAGATTTCTTGTATGATATAGGCTGTAACTTTCTTTTTGTAAATTTTGCTGCTTCTCGCTAAAAAGATCCTATAGAATGTTGTTAATCAGATAAAATAATAACATTGAAGTTGCTGTGTATTAGAGGTTATTAATGGTTAAAAATATACAATACCTTTTACGAATCAAGTTATTTCCTAATCAATTAAGATAGAAATAATGTCTTATCATTTTCTACTAACCAGTAGCTCTTATGTTAGTTAGGTTTCTGAAAATAATATAACACTTTGGGATACAACCCAGTAAACCAGAACTGGATGATAAGATGGCAAATAAACTCTACAGCAACCATTTTACTCCCCTTAACTGCTCAGGTAGGGGGGACAATGATACCAAACACTACAGAACACCAAATATGAATGTTTGGGACTGTTTTTAGCTTCCTTAAATCGGTCGGGAGAAGGACATTCCTAGCCAGAAAAGCTACAATGAAACTTAGTAAGGCCAGAGTTCCTATATATCCAATGACACTTCAAAGAAACAATAACGACCTTCATTACAAAGCAAGAAAACAAATCTGGATACTAGGACGTATCAAACTTCTAGAAATGGACTGTTCAAGGTCATTCCACACAATAGGAGATTTATTAATCTCCCCCAAAGAGCAAACATGTGACACCAATATGAGGACATTGGGGGTCCTACATACTCTTCATCTTTGCTCCCAGGCTTTGTAGCCTTGAAGGGCACTAACTACTGTGAGAAGTTAAGTGTTGGCCAACACATGAAGAAAACAGAAATGGTTAAAAAATAATTCCAAATGCGGCTTGTCGGAGGAGACAAGAGATCGTGGTGGGCGACAATGAATAATATAAGTAGCAGAGGGGAAACACAACTGAGAAGAGATAAGATGGAGAACAGCTGAGTTTCTGTTGTTGGCTCTCACTATAGGAAGTCTCACGGTTGCCGTACTTTATAACGATTCCAATAATTCCAGCACATGTCATAGGAGAATATTACAGGCGATGGAAGATAAAGTAGAACCCAATGTGTTATAGGAAAGGAAATTATAAACCCTAGGGATGCAGCAGTTACTCTTGGAGGTTCTCATAGTTGGGCATTCAGGCAAAATTCTGCACTAAAACAAATTTTAAAAAAGTAATTTAGATTATGCACGAGTTTTATTAGAAAAGTTGTTCTGGTTATTTTACTTATATGAATTCATTTTAAATACAAGTACCCTTTTGCTTTTTTAATTCCATAATGCCCTGCTGTACAATGGACATGCGACTTATTCAGAATCACTGTTTCAGTTATACATTTACTAAAGATGAGTTATTTTATTATTTATTAACAGTTTCATTATTGACAAAGCCTTTCGAGTGATACACTTCTCTCGTCCTAGCGTACCAGATACATTTAGCCGGTGTTAGAAGATGAGTTAAGTAGACCGAGAGGCAGATAATATTGCATAGGGTGTGTTCACTTTAAATAGCCATCTTGTGGGTTAGTACAAATAGTGGACAGTCCACAATCCACTGGAGGCAGTCAGTATCTTAGCATGACTGTCTTCCTGTATTCGTAGTTATACATTTTTTAAAAAGGGGGTGGGTTTTCAGGGGGGCCTGGGCCTCTTAAAATGTTTCCTAGATTACCGTGCAATTTGAACACTTTTTAAATGCCATTAACCTTTAAAATAATCAAATTCATCATAACTTTGCTTCCAATAGACTCCAATAGGTTTTGTCGCAAATCTTAAATTTTTCAAACAACAGAAGTTGGTGGCTGTCAGACGCTTTACCATTACTGGATGTCAGTTCTGCTTTACAATGATCCGATCACTGATTAGACAACAAACGATGTTCAAAACTGGGAGTCCATTCCTTTTTGGATTTCAAAACAAAAAACTGAAAAACTCGGAAAAGGACTCATGTCCGCAGAAAGTCAATGGGAGGGATACAATCCGAGAAGTTCCAATAAAATTATGTAGAAAGTTAGTGTAATGAATCAGGGACATGGGAAAGGGTCTGTGGAAAAATACGTTCTTCACGTTGAGCTATTTTTGATGTTCCACATTCGAACTTTCAATTAAATTGCAAATATTACAGATTTTGAGGGTTCACAAAAGGTCGCGAAACTGCCCTGTATATTATGTATTTCTCGAAAGGGAGTTTCAAAATATTCGACTTTAGATAACATCCGAAACCATTCTGTCAGAACTATCAGGAATCGGACTGTTATTCATCTAAAATTAGCAGATGGTGAGTTCTGGCCGAATATTAAACGCATAGCTAAATGATGGTTCAAACCAATTAAACAATAGTATAAAGTAATCAACTTTATTGTCTCGTAAGAGTAATTCAAAAATTCTTTAGATATAAAAAATGATTATGCACATACATTCACTTTTGTAATCATTGGCTTCTCAACCTTTTAAAAAAACTATAAATATACGTAAAAAGCAGTGCTATATTTGAATGGGTATACAGTTATTGTAACCTTAAAGGGCATCTATAGTGGGGAAAAGAACTTTATTTCTTTCTTTCAACACATGTGTTCTTAATTCCCCACAACCCCCAGAGTGTCTGCACTTTTTCGATTCCCTCTCTGTCCTGAGATACACCAGTTAGAAGAATGTGTGTGATTGCATTCTTACTCCAACTTGGACTGTCAATTAAATCCTGTGACGAATCCAACCCCTCCGCTCTGTAATATACACTAGAGATCGTAGCATTAGCAGGGAGAGAGAACGCTAGCTTTGAGGTAGATATAAAGGCGGCACTTGACCCCCTTCTTAATAGCTTGATGATTGATGATGGGTCACAAAGAAAGTGGAGAGATCGTAAACTGTACTGTTCTCCTCTTCCTCAGTGGTCGCCAGGACAGCTTGTTTCTATTGCCACTGATGAGGGGGGGTGTTGAATTTTACTCCTACGGCAATGATAAGTTGGTCGGTTAGTGGAGGTGAGACATGGAGGAGCGAACAAAGGGGAGTGGAAGGGGGGAGTGCCTGCAAGAGATCTGACACCATGGAAAACAAGAGTTATGACAGAGATAGGCTTAAGGCAGCACAGAGTACATGAATTTAACTGCAAGGGGCGGCAAGTGTTTTTTCAATATAGATGCCCTTTAAAGGGCATCTACAGTTGCCAAGATGACTTTAAGTAATTGGAAGAGAGTGCTATCTGTGTATTTTGCATATATTATTTTTGTGGAGAGTTATCCAGATATTGTTTCATTTTATGTGTCATATGGGGAGCCAGAGACTGAAGTCTATTGGAGATAGAAGTGCCATCATCAAAGGGTTTTGCATATGGTTAAAATACCCTTTGCGTCTTTAATGATTAAACATGCCAGAATCCGGTTAAACATTTGCCATACAATGTTTTGCAAGTTCTCAGTTGGGATTCTGGGATGTTACATTTACCCTCTTCCTGTTCTGTGAGTCAGTAGGAAATTATCGGTTTTTTGATGCATGTGCTGATAGGTGATTGGAATTAGTTTATCTGGTTAACTTCAATACAGATTTAGTAGATATTCGTTTTCTTCTATCACTAATAAAAGGGCAAAGACCCTCAACTCACTCACTCATCACTATTCACTCACCACTCAGCACGAATTCTCCAAACTTGCCGTGGAGGCAGACGGCTTAATTTGGGCCAGGCTCATTCATGCACCTTACGTACAAAAGTTAGCAGGTTGTTTACGAAAAGCACAGCCTCACTCACTCACTCATCATCACTAACTCATCATAATTCTCCAACTTGCCGTGGAGTGCAGACGGCTTAAATTTTGGCAGGCATTCATTGCACCTTAACTTACAAAAGTTAAGAAAGGTTTCGTTTCGAAAAGGCAAGCCCCACTCAACACTCATCACCTAATTCTCCAATTGCGTGGAGGCAGACGGCTTAATTTGCAGGGCGATTCATTGCACCTTACTTACAAAAGATAAGCATGTTCGTTTCGAAAAGGCAAAGCCCTAATCACTCACTAAATCATCCTAATTCTCACAACATGCCGCCCTCAATCCACTCACTCACTCACTCATCATAATTCTCCAACTGCCTCACTCAGCACGAATTCTCCCCAAACTTGCCGTAGAGGCAGACGGCTTAAAATTGGCAGGCTCATTCATTGCACATTACTTACAAAGTTAAGCAGGGTATCGTTTCGAAAAGGCAAAGCCCTCAATCATCACTCACACTCATCACTAATTCCCAAATGGCCTCACTCATCACTAATTCCCAATTTGCCATGGAGGCAGACGATTCTTAAAATGGCCGGCTCATTCATGCACCTTACACTTCAAAAGTTAAGCAGGTTTCCTTTCAAAAAAGCAAAGCCTCACTCCTCACTCACTCACTTATCACTAACTATCACTAATTCTCCAACTGCCGCGTCTAGAGGCAGCGGGCCTTTCCTTAATATTTGGCAGCGCCTCATTCATTGCACTCTACTTACCAAAAGTTAAGCAGGTTTCGTTCGAAAAGGCAAAGCCTCACTCACTCACTCACACTCATCCACTAATTCCCCAACTTTGCCTCACTCATCACTAATTCTCCAATTTAGCCATGTGAGGCAGGACGGTTTAAAATTGGGCAGGCTATCATTGCACCTTACTTACAAAAGTTAAGCAGGTTCGTTTCGAAAAGGCAAAGCCCCTCACCTCACTCACTCCACTCACTCATCATAATTCTCCAAACTTGCCTCACTCATCACTAATTCTCCAACTGCCGTGGAGGCAGACAGCTTAAATTTGGCGGCTCATTAATTGCACCTTACTTACAAAAGTAGCAGGTTCATTTCAAAAGGCCATAGCCTTCACTCACTCACTCACTCACTTATCACTACTCATCACATAATTCGCAACGTGCCGTAGAGGCGACGGCTAAATTTGAAGGCTCATTCATTGCCACCTTACTACAAAGTTAAGAAGGTTTCGTTTCAAAAAGGCAAAAGCCCTCACTCATCACTCACTCACTCACACATCATAATTCTCAACTTGCGTGGAAGCAGACGGCTTAAATTTGGCAGGGTCCATTATTGCACCTTACTGCAAAAGTTCAAGCAGGTTCTCGTTTCGAAAAGGCAAGCCTCACTCACTCACTCATATCACATCATCCAACTTGCCTCACTCACACTAGTTCTCCAACTGTTTGCGTGGAGGCAGACGCTTTAAATTTGGCAGGCTCATTCATTGCACCTTATTACAAAGTTAGCAGGTTTCATTTCAAAAGGCAAAGCCCGCATCACTCACTCAGATCACTATCATAACTATTCCACTAATTCTCCAACTTGCCGTTAGAGGCCGGGACGGCTTCAATTGGGGCTCATTCATTGCAACCTTACTTACAAAAGTAAGCAGGTTCTTTTGTTTGAAAAGGCAAAGGCCTCACTCACTCACTCAATCATCACTAACTCATCACTAATCTCAAACTTGACGTGGGGCAGACGGCTTTAATTTGGCAGGCTCATTTATTGCACCATTTACAAAGTTAGGCAGGTTTCGTTGAAAAGGCACAGCCCTCTCTCACTCACTCACTCACTCCCTCATCACTAAACACTATACTAAGTCTCAACTGCCGTGGAGGCAGATGCTTAAATTTTTCAGGGTCATAAGTGGACTTACTTACAAAAGTTTTAAAGCAGGTTTCGTCGAAAAGGCAAAAAGCCTAACTCATCACTCACTCACTCACCACTAATTCTCCAACCTAGCCGTGGAGGCAGGACGGATTGCTTTAAATTTGGCAGGCTCGTCCTTGACCTACTTACAAAAGTCAGCAGGTTTAGTTTGAAAAGGCAAAGCCCTCACTCATCACTCACTCATCCACCACTCATATAAGTCTCAACTTGCCATGGAGGCACCACGGACTTAAATTGGCAGGCCATTCATTGCACATTCTTAACAAAAGTTAAGCAGGTTCGTTAAAAGGCAAAGCCCCTCACTCACTCCACTCAATCATCACTAACTCATCACTAATTCTCCAACTTGCGTTAGGAGGCAGACGGCCTTAAATTGGCACGGCTCATTCTCCGCCCACACCCTTATTACCAAAAGGTAAGCAGGTTTCTTTTTTACCCATTGCGAAAAGGCAAAGCCTCCCTCACTCAACCACATCATACTCACTAATTCTCCACTTGCCGTGGAGGCAGACGGCCTTAAATTAGGCAAGGCTCATTCATTGCCACATTACTTACAAAGGTTAAAAGCAGGTTTTGTTTTGAAAGGCAAAGGCTCTCACTCACTCACTCACTAACACTAACTCATCACTATCTCAAACTTGACGTGGCATGGCGACGGGCTTTTAATTGCTCAGGCTCTTCATTTGCACCTATTTACAAAAGTAGGGCAGGTTTCGTTTCGAAAAGGCAAAGCCCTCACTCACTCACTGCACTCATATCACTAACTCATCAATAAGTCTCCACTTGCCGTGGAGGCAGACCGGATTAAATTTGGCAGGCTGAGTCATTTGCACCTTACTTACAAAAGTAAGCAGGTTTCGTTTCGATACTAAACAAGGCAAAGCCCTCACTTCACTCACTCCACAATCCCACTAATTCAACTGCCGTGGGCCAGACGGCTTTAAATTTGGCAGGCTCATTCGTTGCACCTTACTTACAAAGTTAAGCAGGTTTGTTTTTTTGAAAAGGCAAAGCCCTCACTCACTCACTCACTAATCACTAATCATCCAATCTCCAACTTGCCGTGGAGGCAGACAGCTTAAATGTGGTAGGCTTATTCATTTCTCCTTACTTATTAAAGTTAAGCAGGTTTCGTTTCGGAAAAGGGCAAAGCCCTCACTCACTCACTCACTCACTCACTCATCACTAATTCTCCAACTTGCCGGGGATGGCACACGGCCTTTAATTTGCCGGCTCATTCATTGCACCTTACTTACAAAAGTTAAGCAGGTTTCGTTTCGAAAAGGCAAAGCCTCACTCACCACTCACTCACTCCATCACTAATTCTCCAACTTGCCGTGGAGGCACACGGCTTAAATTTGGCAGGCTCATTCATTGCACTTACTTACAAAAATTTCGTTCGAAATCCACCCTTTTGTAACGGTGAGTATATGAACTTGCACTGTAACGTGTGATAATTGACATTGCACAGATGGTTGGTCCAATTTCAACCAAATTGGTATGCATATACTCCTTTACCAGTAAAAGGTAACAAAAAATATTTTGTTAGGGTGGGGGGTGAATGGGGGGAATATATTTAAATTCCTGCACAACTAACGGCTGGACAGATTTTTCCAAAAATTCAGGGTGTGTGCGGGGGGGGCCTGGCTGAGTGTAAGGGGAAGGTTTGGAGGGTGGCCAGAGAGGAATAGGGGGGGTTATTAGGGCGGATGGGAGGGGGGTTGGTGGGGGTTATTCACCAAAATTTCCATAGTTGAATAAAAAATCTAATATTAGATTTAAAGTTAATGAGTGTTGCATATCGTTAAAGATTATTGAATGTCTTTTCTTAATATATCCGTGCCGAGTGATTCAGCATATGATACATTTTGCTTCTTACTAAAAACTTTTATTCAATACATCTCCGCTGCGAAGCGCGGGTAATTTTGTGTTATTGTCTATATCAGTTGTATTTGTACATAAAATCTGCTTCAGTGGTGTTAAACTGCTGGGCCGCTTTAATGCAGGGGACCCAGGAGTAAGAGGGCCCGGCAATCCCTTCCAGAAGTTCGCAATCAAACTGTTTTTTAAAGCTCATGCATGTAAAAGTAATAAATGCTCCATTACGATCAGCTGTTTAAAGAGCCAGTGAAAGTTTTAAAACAGTTTGACACTTCCACCGGTTCACAAAAGGGTTTTAGTATACATTACTGTGATCACATGAATGACAAAGCCCTTTTCAACCACAGTCAGGTAACCCCAGTCTGGAAGGTCCTAAGTTCTAACCTTTTATACTTCAATTTACCATTAGCAAAACTTTTGCTTTTCATCATGTGACACAGGAAGTATATAAAACCTGTGATTACTAAAGTATGCCAGTGTGCAGAGTAATATTATATGTATGGGGCCTAGGAATGTGCCATTGATTATCTTTTTCTAGGTTTATAAAGTATGCCAGTGTGCAGATATAATATGATATTGTAGGGGCTAGGAATGTTGCATGGATTATCTTTTCTTGTTTATAAAGTATGATCAGTGTGCAGATAAGATGATTATTGTATGGGGCCCTAGGAATGTGCATTGATTATGCTTTTCTATGTTATATGTATGCCAGTGTGAGATAATAGATATTGTATGGGGCTTGGAATGTGCATTTGATATACTTTTCTATGTTCTATAAAGTATGCCCAGTGTGCAGGATAAAGATATTGTATGGGCCCAGGAAGTGCAGTGATATTTATCTTTTCTAGTTTATAATGTATGCCAGTGTGCAGATAATATGTATTGTAGGGGCCTAGGAATGTGCAATTGATTATTTCTCTCTGTTTATTAAGTATGCCAGTGGCAGATATAGTGATCTTGTATGGGGCCTAGGAAGGTGCATTGATTTCTTTTCTATGTTATAAAGGATACCACTGTGCAGTAATATGATATTGTATGGGGTAAGGAATGTGATTGATTTATCTTTTCTAGTTGATATGTATTGCCAGTGTGCCGATAATATGCTATTGTATTGGGAGCCTAGGAATGTGCATGATTATATTTTCTATGTTTATAAAGTATGCCAGTGGCCAGATAATAGGATATTGTATGGGGCTAGGGAATGTTCATTGATTATCTTTTTTTGCATGTTTATAAGATGCCAGTGTGCAGATAATATGATATTGTAGGGGCTCGTCTGTGCCGTGATTATCTCTCTATTTTACTAATGTATGCAAGCTGTGCAGCTAAGATAAATATGATAGTGTATGGGGCCTAGGAATGTGCATTGTTATCTTTTCTATGTTTATTAAAGTTATGGTCAGTGTGCCGCTAATATGATATTGTATGGGGCCCTAGGAATGTGCATATTATATTTTTCTATGTTTATAAAACCGATGCCAGGGTGCAGAGAATATGATATGATGGGGCCCAGGGAAATGTGCATTGAGATCTTTTCTATGTTTATAAAGTATGCCATGTGGGCAAGATAATCTTGTATTGTTGGGACCAAGGAATGTGCATTGATTATCCTTCTCGATGTTTATAATGTAATCCCAGTGTTGCAGATAATATGATATTGTATGGTGCCCAGGAATGTGCTTGATTATCTTTATAGTGTATAAAGTATGCCAGTGTGCAGATAAAGGGATATTGTATGGGACCCAGGAATTGAATTGATTATCTTCTCTATGTTTATAATGTATCCCAGTGTGCAGATAACTTATGATATTGTATGCGGGCCCAGGCAATGGGCATTGATTATCTTTGATATGTTTATAAAGTAGCCAGGTGTGCAGATACATTATGATATTGTATGGGGCTAGGAATGTGAATTGGGATTATCTTTCTATGTTTATAATGGATGCCAGTGTGCAGATAATATGATATTGTAGGGGCCTAGGATGTTCATGGATTATCTTTTTCTATGTTTATAAAGATTGCCAGTGTGCAGATACTATGAAATTGATGGGGCCTAGGGAATGTGCATTGATTATCTTTTCTAGGATTATAAAGTTGCAGTGTGCAGATTAATATGATAGTGTATGGGCCTAGGAAGGTGCCTGATATTCTTTTCTATGGGTATAAAGTATACCAGTGTGCCGATATATGATATTGTTTTGGGCCAGGAATGTGCATTGATTATTTTCTATATGTGTATCTTGAATGGCAGCTATTGCTGTCTGTTAAATATCCGTCTTAAAGAGCTATGTGGGCTCAGACAATTGGTTGCCAGCGATTGTGAGAGTTTTTACATAATGCTTGCGGGACTCCAATTATGTTGTATCTTAAAATCACATTAAAACCTTGGTATTTGGTTAATGTTACTTTAAAGACACAAAATCCAACAACAGTACAAAACCTTGTTTAGGTTGGTTCTTTTCACTCAACTTTTTTCATTTCTAATGTTTCCCTGTTTGAGTATTAGTTTCTTTTGTACCAAATTTCCTTTTTTTTTAACTATTCCCCCATGGAACTTATCAGGCACCTATTTACAGAATGGAGAGAGAGAAAAGTGAAACCTGGATGATTAAAAAGGGATGAGTCTTATTCTTAGAAACGGATAATGTGCAGCTATCAGTTAAATCAAAATATTGATGCAAATACGGATTGCATGGAACTGTAACAAGGGATTACCTGCTTAGGGATTCGCAGCGTCTTTCCTCGGTCCCGGCTCTTGGCGCGCAGGGGGAATCAAGAGTCAGCCTCTTCTCGTGTCGCATGTCCGTTCGTGCTCGCGCATCCGGCCAGGGCCTGCCCCCAGTGCTGCCCTCTAAATCATCAGTGGTCGGAGGAGGGTTCAGTTAGTTTGTTCATTCACCATTTCCTACTTCATCCGCCCCTCCAGCTTTCCATTGGATGGAGGGAGGCACGTTAAGTTTTAAACGGCCTATCCCTTCACCATTCTCTGTCCCCTTTCCCAATTGGGTCCCTCTTGATTATTTATACATAGCCTTAGTATACCTCCCGCCGATATAGCGGTGTAGTTCTATATCCTGCTCGTGTGTGCTTTATCAGAGAGTTCCGTTACTGAAACTCCTGCCTGTTATTTTGCCTCTGAGCCAGTATCTGCGTCCTGACCTCGCTCTGTTCCTGACTCCTTTGCCAAACCCCTTGTACCGTGATGGCGGCCCTGATTCTGGTTCGTGACCTATGCTCTGTTTCCTGACCCTTGCTTTGCCTATCTTGTCTGTATGTGTATTTTTGGTCTCCGACCTTTGTATCTCTCTGGTTGCTTTCTGTCAGTTTCGATCCAGACTTCTCTTTCTCCTTTTTTTTCCCTCACTCCCTTTGTATTCCTGCGGCCCAGTTCGGACTTACCTTGCCACTCAAGTCAGGGGCAACGTGTTCGGTGAGGCCGCATCTAGCCTCCTGGCAAACGGGGGGTTGTACGATTGGCGAAGATAGTGGTTGTAGAGGGGGTATTGGACTGAAGGAATAGGAAGGGATCCGGAGTGTTCAGGGTTAATTATATCGGGCCATGGAAAGCATTTCAGGAAGCAGCTACGCCTCCTGATGGGGATGTCAATCAAACTTGGCCAACGTGTAGAAGACACCAGAAAAAGTGTCAGGCTTTGGTGCTCCCCGGTGGCCCCAACTTATGAACCAAGTTCACCAGTACCGGAGAAGTTGCCGGTAGTCGGCAGAAGTTCAAACTTTAAGACTCCGTTTGCTTGTATTTTTGGGATGGGTGCAACCGTATCTTCAGGCTCTGGATGCAGAAGGGGGTTTGTCACTGTTCTCTTTAAAGGGGTCCTCCGACTTGGGCTTTGGCTGGCAGCAGATAATCCAGCCTGGTCTTCTGTAGAGAGCTCTTTGAGGCATTAGGGGTTTTATAACTACTCGGAGACCCTGATCTGGTCGGGACGGCAGAGGCCAAATTGCGTACCCTTCGTCAAGGGCGACTGGCGGTGGAAGAGTATGCTTCAGAGTTCCGCCGCTGGGCAGTAGCAGTCCAGTGGAATGATCCTGCTTTAAAAAGTCACTTTGAGTCTGGGCTATCTGAGTCGGTCAAGGATGTCCTGGTCAATCACCCAGTTCCCAAAAACCTTGATGAATCAATCCAACTGGCCATATGAGTGGATAGACGTCTCAGAGAACGACGTCAAGGTACAATTCTCCCCGTTAAATTCACTTTTGCAGGTTCTCCTAGTTCTTCAATTCCTCCTCCTTTGCCTAAACCCTTGTCTGAAGAACCTATGCAGTTGGGTTCATCTCGACTCTCAGTGGAGGAAAAGAACCGGAGACGGTCGGCTGGTCTGTGTCTATACTTCGCCCGCACCTGCCCCCATAAGAATCCGGAAAACTCCAGCACCTAGAGGGGTCAGAGGAATCTCCTCTAGGTGGTCAGGTAATTCCTCAACTTTCTGATAAAATTATGTTACCCGCAGAAGTTTCTTTTGGTTCTCTTAACAAAATGACCCAAGCTTTTGTTGATAGTGGGGCAGCTGGGAACTTCATGGATATTACTTTCGCTAACCTTTTGAAAATTCCAGTGACTAAGATGTACGAACCTATATACTGTATGTTAAGGCCATTGACGATTCCCTACTGCAAAAGGGAGAGCCTTTAACTGTAACCACTGATGTAGTTCTAAAAATTGGGGTTCTACATTCCGAGCGTATCAAATTTTTTGTCCTTAAGCTGCCTACCACTCCTATTATCCTAGCTTAGGAAGCACAATCCACTTATTAATTGGTCTACTGGTCAGCTTGAAAAATGGGGTTCTGTTTGTATCGACTCATGTCTGTCTATTCATGTGGCTAATATCTCCTTAGAAGGTATTCCTCCACCATATAAAGGTTTTGCTGATGTCTTCTCCCCACGGGGTTCTGATGTTTTACCTCCTCACAGACCTTATGATTGTCCTATCGATCTTTTACCAGGAACCATGCCGTCCCGTGGACATCTTTACAACCTGACAGGTCCTGAAAGTGAGGCCATGAAAACCTACATTAAAGAGAACTTGGATAAAGGTTTCATCAGACCCTCCACTTCTCCTGCAGGAGCCAGTTTCTTTTTTGTAGAAAAAAAAAGATGGTGGTTTAAGACCCTGCCTTGATTAT
Source organism: Hymenochirus boettgeri (assembly GCA_019447015.1). Taxonomy (NCBI): domain Eukaryota; kingdom Metazoa; phylum Chordata; class Amphibia; order Anura; family Pipidae; genus Hymenochirus; species Hymenochirus boettgeri. Next base: position 296,746,186 of record CM033473.1, read on the forward strand.
AGAGCTCTAAATAAAATAACCGTTAAAAATAGATACCCTTTACCACTCATTGATGACCTCTTTTCTCAAGTTGTCAAAGCACGTATATTTTCTAAGTTGGACCTCCGGGGTACATACAACTTAATCAGAATAAGGGCTGGCGATGAGTGGAAAACAGCTTTCAATACTCGATATGGCCACTATGAATATTTAGTTATGCCCTTTGGCCTCAGTAATGCACCTGCGGTGTTCCAAGATTTTATAAATGATGTATTCAGAGAGTACCTTGATAAATTTGTAGTAGTCTATCTTGACGATATCTTAATTTATTCCTCCTCTTTACAGGAACATCGAGATCATGTCAAGCTAGTTCTTTCTAAGTTAAGGGAACATCATCTTTATGCCAAACTGGAGAAGTGTATGTTTGAACAACGTGAGGTTCCGTTTCTTGGGTACATTATCTCTGATCAAGGTTTGACCATGGATCCTAAAAAGGACTCTGCCATTTTAGATTGGAAACCTCCTTCCAATCTCAAGGGTCTCCAGAGATATCTAGGATTTTCTAACTTTTATCGTAAATTCATTAAGAATTTCTCTTCTATAGTTTCTCCTCTTACCAACATGACCAAGAAAGGGGTAGATGTTACGAATTGGCCAGAAGAAGCTCTTCTGGCGTTTGAGACTCTTAAAAAAGCCTTTTGTTCAGCTCCTATTTTAACCTATACTAATATTAATTTGCATTTTGTTGTTGAAGTAGACGCCTCTGAAGTAGGAGTAGGGGCTGTGCTCTCTCAGTATTCAGGCTCCCCAGAAGTGCCTGGGAGCCTGATTTCTGGTTCTGACCTATTGCTCTGTTCCTGACCCTGCTTTTGCCTGCTCCTTGTCTGTACCATGTATTTTTGGTCTCTGACCTTTGTATCTCTCCGTGTGCCTTGTCTGTCAGTTTCGTTCCGGACTTCACTCGTATTCCCAGCCTCAGTTCGGATACCTTGCACTCTAAGTCCAGGGGGCAACCGTGTTTGGTGAGGCGCATCTAGCCTCCCGGCAAAGTGGGGCTTGTCTATTGGCGAAGATAGTGGTTGTAGATTGGGGTATTCGGACTGAAGGAATATGAGGGGATCCGGAGAGTTACATTATATCGGGCCATGGAAGACATTCAGGAGCAGCTAAGCCTCCTGACTGAGGCCGTCAATCAACTGGCCCAACGTGTAGCAGCCCAGGAAAGTCATCAGGCTTTGGTGCCTCCCCTGGTGGCCCCACTTATGGAACCCAAGTTTCCATTACCGGAGAAGTTTGTCTGTAGTCGGCAGATGTTCCAGAACTTTAAGGACTCCTGTCTGCTGTATTTTCGGATGCGACCCGTCTCTTCAGGCTCTGAGATACAGAAGGTGGGTCTTGTCACTTCTCTTTTACAGGGGGATCCTCAGACTTGGGCTTTTGGTCTGGCAGCAGATAATCCAGCCTGGTCTTCTGTAGAGAGCTTCTTTGGGGCATTAGGCGTTTTATACTCTGACCCTGATGTGGTCGGGATGGCAGAGGCCAAATTGCGTACCCTTCGTCAAGGGCGACTGGCGGTGGAAGAGTATGCTTCAGACTTCCGCCGCTGGGCAGTAGCAGTCCAGTGGAATGATCCTGCTTTAAAAAGTCACTTTGAGTCTGGGCTATCTGAGTTGGTCAAGGACGTCCTGGTCAATCACCCGGTTCCCAAAAACCTTGATGAATCAATCCAACTGGCCATACGAGTGGATAGACGTCTCAGAGAACGACGTCAAGGTAAAATTCTTCCCGCTAAATTCACTTTTGCAGGTTCTCCTAGTTCTTCAATTCCTCCACCTTTGCCTAAACCCTTGTCTGAAGAACCTATGCAGTTGGGTTCATCTCGACTCTCAGTGGAGGAAAAGAACCGGAGATGGTCGGCTGGTCTGTGTCTGTACTCCGGAGAACTAGGACACTTCGCCCGCACCTGCCCCCGTAAGAATCCGGGAAACTCCAGCACCTAGAGGGGTCAGAGGAATCTCCTCTAGGTGGTCAGGTAATTCCTCAACTTTCTGATAAAATTATGTTACCCGCAGAAGTTTCTTTTGGAGCTCTAAATAAAATAACCGTTAAAAATAGATACCCTTTACCACTCATTGATGGCCTCTTTTCTCAAGTTGTCAAAACACGTATATTTTCTAAGTTGGACCTCCGGGGTGCATACAACTTAATCAGAATAAGGTCTGGCGATGAGTGGAAAACAGCTTTCAATACTCGATATGGCCACTATGAATATTTAGTTATGCCCTTTGGCCTCAGTAATGCACCTGCGCTGTTCCAAGATTTTATAAATGATGTATTCAGAGAGTACCTTGATAAATTTGTAGTAGTCTATCTTGACGATATCTTAATTTATTCCTCCTCTTTACAGGAACATCAAGATCATGTCAAGCTAGTTCTTTCTAAGTTAAGGGAACATCATCTTTATGCCAAACTGGAGAAGTGTATGTTTGAACAACGTGAGGTTCCATTTCTTGGGTACATTATCTCTGATCAAGGTTTGACCATGGATCCTAAGAAGGTCTCTGCCATTTTAGATTGGAAACCTCCTTCCAATCTCAAGGGTCTCCGGAGGTTTCTAGGATTTTCTAACTTTTATCGTAAATTCATTAAAAAATTATCTTCTATAGTTTCTCCTCTTACCAACATGACCAAGAAAGGGGTAGATGTTACGAATTGGCCAGAAGAAGCTCTTCTGGAGTTTGAGACTCTTAAAAAAGCCTTATGTTCAGCTCCTATTTTAACCTATACTAATATTAATTTGCCTTTTGTTGTTGAAGTAGACGCTTCAGAAGTAGGAGTAGAGGCTGTGCTCTCTCAGTATTCAGGCTCCCCAGACAAGCCCGCTGGGCACTTTTCTTCTCCCGGTTTAACTTTTGTATTACTTATAGACCAGGTTCAAAAAACGTCAAGGCCGATGCTTTATCCCGTAGTTTCATTGAACCAGAGTCTTTGCCCACTAAAGTTCCCTTGCCTATCATCTCCCCTCATCATATCTTAGGTGCTTTAACCACTGATAATATAATTTCTAATTTGTCTGAACTCTTGACTCCTCTTCAGGTAGATGTTCCCCCAGGTAAACCTGATTCTTGTCTGTTTGTTCCACTGTCTTTTCGTTTACAAGTATTGAAACAGTTTCACGATTCCAAACTAGCCGGACACCTTGGAGAAACTAAAACCTTGTCATTATTATCGAGACATGTTTGGTGGCCTTCCATGGTGGAAGATTCTAAAGCCTATGTCAAGGCGTGTCCTGTTTGTGCACGTAGTAAATCAGCCCGTAGCGCTCCAGCAGGTACTCTCTTGCCCCTCCCTATTCCTGAAAAGCCATGGACTCATATATCCATGGATTTTGTGGTAGATCTACCCAAATCGGATGGGTATACTGTAATCTGGGTAGTAGTGGACAGGTTCAGTAAGATGTCACATTTCGTTCCTTTAGTTAAGTTACCCTCTGCTAAGGAGCTGTCTCAATTATTTATCATTCACATATTTCGATTACACGGTGTCCCTGAAAACATTGTTTCGGACAGGGGAGTCCAGTTCATTTCACGATTTTGGCATTCTTTTTGTGACCGTTTAGGTATTTCTCTCTCTTTTTCCTCCGGTTTCCATCCTGAAACCAATGGTCAGACAGAGAGAACGAATCAATCATTAGAACAGTATCTCACATGTTTTATTGCTGAACAACAGGAAAAATGGTCAGAATTTCTACCTTTTGCCGAGTCTGCTCTTAACAATGCTGTACATTCTTCATCCAAGTTTTCACCTTTTTTCTGCAATTATGGCATGAATCCTAAGTTTTCTTCTTTTTCAGATTCATCTTCAGTCTTACCAGTTCTGGAAGATTGGCTCAATCAGATAACTACAATGTGGACCCAAGTATCCTCTAATCTTAAATAAGCAATCAGTCGTCAGAAAAAATATTCTGATCGTCATCGTTCTGTAGAACCTAATTTTGTTCCTGGAGATCTGGTATGGGTGTCCACTCGTAATATTCCGCTACGCCAAGCTTCCGCTAAATTAGGTCCTAAGTTCATTGGTCCTTACCCTATTGAACAACAGATCAATAGGGTGACCTATAAGGTAACATTACCTAACCCTTTAAAAAAAAGTAACAACTCCTTTCATGTGTCCTTACTCAAGCCGGCGAACAATGCTGAACTTTTGGATGCTCCTCCACCTTCTGTAGAAGTTCAAGGTGAACCTTAATACGAGATTGACAAGATTCTAGATTCCCGGTATGTTCAAAATTCTCTTCAATAACTTGTGGACTGGAAAGGCTATGGTCCTGAAAAAAGATCTTGGGTCCCTGTTCGAAACATTCTTAACAAGACTTAATTAAAAAATTCCACAATGATTTTCCTGAGAAACTTAAGGGTCCAGAGGCCCCTCCTCGGGGGGGGGGGGTGTAATGTAACAAGGGGCTTACCTGCATCCGCACGGCCTGCCCCCAGTGCTGTGCGGACATGCACAGGCACTGCTGCATACCTCCTCCGCTCCTCTAAATCATCAGTTGGTCGGAGGAGGGTCAGTTAGTTTGTTCATTCACCACTTCCTACTTCCTCCGCCCCTCCAGCTTTCCCATTGGATGGAGGAGGGCTCGTTAAGTTTAAACTATCCTATCCCCTTCACATATCTCTGTCCTCCTTTCCCCATTGGTCCCTCTGCATTATTTATACCCATCAGCCCTTAGTATCCCCGCCCGATATAGCGGTTTAGTTTACTATCCTTGCTCGTGGTGTGCTTTATCTGAGATTTCCTGTTACTGACTCCTGCCTGTTATTTTGACTCTGATCCGTATCTGCCTGTCCTGACCTCTGCTCTGTTCCTGACTACGCTTTTGCCTAACCCTCTGTACCATGCCTGGTGGCCTGACTTCTGGTTCTGACCTATTGCTCTGTTCCTGACCCTGCTTTTGCCTGCTCCTTGTCTGTACCGTGTATTTTTGGTCTCTGGCCTTTGTATCTCTCCGTGTGCCTTGTCTGTCAGTTTCGTTCCGGACTCCTCTCGTATTCCCGGCCTCAGTTCGGATACCTTGCACTCTAAGTCCAGGGGGCAACCGTGTTCGGTGAGGCGCATCTAGCCTCACGGCAAAACGGGGGCTTGTCTATTGGCGAAGATAGTGGTTGTAGATTGGGGTATTCGGACTGAAGGAATACGAGGGGATCCGGAGCGTTACAGGAACATTATTGTTTCTGGACACTGGAAGATACAAACTATAGAGACAAAAGTTCTTTACCAAGACTGTTTATTTATGTCTGTTCTAACAGGAAGATAACAATACATAGGTATCCCTTTGATCTCATCACTGACTTTCAAATGTTCTGATTCCAATTAAGGTAATCCATAGCTGTATATACATTCAGAATACATCAGCTTTATATATATTTATAGTTTATACAAGGTTGAATGCTGGCCAGCCAAGGAGTATAAAGTGAATGTATGAGGAATAATCATGTTTATATCTATTTAATACTAATGAGTATGGGGTAATTATGTTTATATTTATGCAATTATTTTATAAATATACTCTTAAGAGAAATTAAAGTCAATTATTTTTATACTGTTGTGTTAGATAGTTTGGAACCTTCATTATCTATATTTCTACAGCCCGCAGGGTTGTGTTTTTTTACTGGGTTGGGGAACCCAGGTGGAACCAAAGTCAATCACCAATAGGGATTGCACACTTTGCACATTTCCAAACCCCATTTTTGGAATACTTACCTTTCTTCCCAGCGTTCCTCAATCCATGTCTTACATTGACATTTATAAATTACGATCTCTATGTGAGCTCAAAAAGTGCTTGGGTAGCCATCATTATTCATTGGCCTAGACGGATAACTACCACCCAGAAAAGCCAGAGAGCATGGTGAAGGACTCTAGAACGTTAAAGGAATAGTTAACTGCAAAAGTGAACTATTCCTTTAATGCATTGATTGAAGACTCGGAGAATAAGATAGATCAAAAACCTGCACAATTTTCCGCTGTCACACTTAAATTCCCAACCACTTCCTGGTTCGGATTAACTATAGCGCGCATTATTGTGCATGTGCGCTATGGTTAATTAGAACTAGGGAGCGGTCAGTGTGACAACCGAGGATCGCGTGAAAGGTAAGTTTGTTCTATCTTCGTTCCTGGCTCCACAGGCTTTGATTGAAGAATGGGAGGTAAGGCAAAGCTCCTTATCCTCCCGATCTTCAATCAATGCATTAAAGGGACAGTTAATATTTGCAGTGACCTGTTTCTTTAAGGTAAGATATCTGGACTCAAGAGCACCAAGAAAAAATTTAAATGGTTTATGGTATAACATTTTTTGTATAGACTCATATCTTGTATTATTGTTTACTAATTATTTGTATTATCATACTTCACCACATAATTGTTCACCACAAGAATACCTTCTTAAAGGGAATATCCATTTAAACAAAATTACGATCACATGTAATTTATTTGCCCTTAACCCAAAATTCTACTTTTAGCACTTACATATTACATGCTTTTCTAACGTGATATTAAATAAGCATTTTGCTGACTCTCCCTTTTATGGTAGAGATCTTCATATTTCCCCCCTGCCTAATAAGCTTTAAGGAAGCAAACACTAAGGCGTGTAGAGGATATAAATGGCTAAATCATATAAAGTTTATTATCAAAAGGGTAAAAGATCGACAAATGATCACATGAGTAACAGAGGTACAATGTCAGTATATCTAGTAATATCAAAAGGTAATCATAATCATATAAATCTCTGAATGCACCCCCTCTAGCCACATCCTACCTAAGTCATGGGTCAAATAGTATTGCTGTAGCCTAAGATACTTATCGGTCACGTGGTTGAGTAAATAGAAGTGCTATACACCCCTCTCTCTCTGCTCCGATACCTATGTGATACTTTGTGATGGTTGGCATCGATACACAGTCCCCTTGATGGTGAACCGTGCATGGACTTCTATTTACTCAACCACGTGACACGTATCTTAGGCTACAGCAATACTATTTGACCCATGACTTAGGTAGGATGTGGCTAGAGGGGGTGCATTCAGAGATTTATATGATTATGATTACCTTTTGATATTACTAGATATACTGACATTGTACCTCTGTTACTCATGTGATCATTTGTCGATCTTTTACCCTTTTGATAATAAACTTTATATGTTTTAGCCATTTATATCCTCTACACGCCTTTGTGTTTGCTTCTATGTATTTATTAGGATAGGCTTCTTTATACTAAATAGGGACTCTTTCGCTTTTTATATAATAAGCTTTAAGGAACTTATGCAATTTAGGCAGCAGGGGAAAGGGCAGTTAATTATTACATAGATACATAATAATGCAGGTTGATTAAAGACACACATCCATTCAGTCTAACTGGCATATTCAGTTAGATCAACTATACTTAAAATTCAGTTCTTTAAGATGTTTTGCTTGTCATCCGACTGGCTTTCTGGCTTCGAGAAAGCCAGTTGGATTCAACTAAACTATCTGGGAAATTCTATATTGCTATTATGAGTCTAAAACCCACCCAACCCGATGTAATACTGGGTTAAGGTAGGCGTTACACTTATTGTAGAGGACTGCACCATTTCCAAATATTTTTTGCCACGATATGTCAGAAGTGAGATTATCTTGCCGCAATATGTCAGAAGTGGGATTACCTTGCCATGATATG